>CM019073.1:108840022-110040022 GCA_009667805.1 Leptobrachium leishanense | reverse complement strand
GTGAGAGCGAGCTGGGGCAATATCCATGTGAGAGCTGGCTGGAGCAATATCCATGTGAGAGCTGGCTGGGGCAATATCCATGTGAGAGCTGGCTGGGGCTTATATCCATGTGAGAGCTGGCTGGGGCAATATCCATGTGAGAGCTGGCTGGGGCAATATCCATGTGAGACCTGGGGCAATATCCATGTGAGAGCTGGCTGGGGCAATATCCATGTGAGAGCTGAGGCAATATCCATGTGAGAGCTGGCTGGGGCAATATCCAGGTGCGAGCTGGCTGGGGCAATATCCATGTGAGAGCGAGCTGGGGCAATATCCATGTGAGAGCTGGCTGGGGCAATATCCATGTGAGAGCTGGCTGGGGCAATATCCATGTGAGAGCTGGGGCAATATCCATGTGAGAGCTGGCTGGGGTGATATCCATGTGAGAGCTGGCTGGGGCAATTTCCATGTGAGAGCTGGCTGGGGCAATATCCATGTGAGAGCTGGCTGGGTCAATATCCATGTGAGAGCTGGCTGGGGCAATATCCATGTGAGAGCTGGGGCAATATCCATGTGAGAGCTGGCTGGGGCAATATCCATGTGAGAGCTGGCTGGGGCAATATCCATGTGAGAGCTGGCTGGGGCAATATCCATGTGAGAGCTGGGGCAATATCCATGTGAGAGCTGGGGCAATATCCATGTGAGAGCTGGGGCAATATCCATGTGAGAGCTGGCTGGGGCAATATCCATGTGAGAGCTGGCTGGGGCAATATCCATGTGAGAGCTGGCTGGGGCAATATCCATGTGAGAGCTGGCTGGGGCAATATCCATGTGAGAGTTGGCTGGGGCAATATCCATGTGAGAGCTGGCTGGGGCAATATCCATGTGAGAGCTGGGGCAATATCCATGTGAGAGCTGGGGCAATATCCATGTGAGAGCTGGCTGGGACAATATCCAGGTGAGAGCTGGGGCAATATCCATGTGAGAGCTGGCTGTGGCAATATCCATGTGTGAGCTGGGGCAATATCCATGTGAGAGCTGGCTGGGGCAATATCCATGTGAGAGCTGGCTGGGGCAATATCCATGTGAGAGTTATGCTGGAATAAAAAGACCTTTCATTTTCACAACTTCAAGTCTGCCGCTGTTCAAACCCTAGAATACTGTGTTGTTTGGCTGGAACCAAGTATCCCAGTTAAGGGGTTCAATGCCCTAATGGTGGAAGGGAATCAGGGCATGATAATGTGTCCACAGGTTGGGGGGGGGCGCACAATTCTTGGCTGGCCCCGGGCGCTGACAACCCACGCTACGCCACTGCTCTGAATAGCCGAATGGCCAGGAAAGGTAGCCAAACGCTGAATTTCACTGTTCAGTTACATTTCAGCCACAATTCGGATCTCTTTGAATAACACTGATAGTAGGGACTTGCTTTGTTTAGCAGGAGGAGTGGAATAGCGACTCCCGGCGTCAATGTAACTTCTGGGAGACGTTATGTATCCACAGATATTTTTATTTATGAAGGATTTTACCAGGAAGGATACATTGAGATTTCTCTCGTTTTCAAGTATGTCCTGGGTCGCGAGTATGTATCGTTAGGTGTCTTGCCCAAGGATACTTACTGCAGAGGTGCTCTTGCTGGGATCAAACCCATGTCTCCACAGGCTCTCTCCACACAGAGCAGTGATGTTACCTCTACTCCACCCAGCCGGTACAATTTAATGGATATGATTATAAAAGTCACAACTCACCAGGAGCTCTGTGTTAAACCAGATGTCTCTTGGTCTTATTAGTTCAGCACCCTTGCTTAGGGGGAACGTATGGACCTCAGAGTAGTGTAATATCCCGCACAGGGGACTGGAGAGTCTAGATTTAACATTTTGATCACTCTGCAAAGACAAATAAGCATTAATTATGTGGAGGTGCTTGGAGAGACCTAAAACAAAGGATTTAATTTCCCCACAGGGGACACACTAATCTTGCTTTAAAAAAGTGTGAAAATGGTCTTTTGACATGCTAATGAGTGCTTTTAGGAATGCAATACAATGCAAAAATCGAGATAACTCTGTAAGGGGGTTAATTCATACCACTTCCACCTCTTTAATCTCTTCTCTTACAGACTGCGCTGAATTCTTGCTGGGCAGACTGTGCAAAGGATCATGTGAGCTTCTGTAGAATAAAAAATACATTTCTTAAATACAAAATTCAAAAAACAAATCTGCTTATTACAGGTGCTCTAAGGGAGTTTTTCAGAAACTTATGGTGTTTGCCAATGTTACAATGCCGATAAAATAAACAGACTTTCTCGAAAGAACAACCCAAACTTTTTGGATTTCATTTCAGGAAATGCTGATGTTCCGTCGAAAAGTGTAACAGCGTTGGAATGTGTAATGACCTGTCACCTGTCGCTCTGTCTCTGCTGCTCTTCTCCATGAATCCTTACACTGCCTCCCATCCAAAGCAGAATCAAATTCAAACTACTCACCCTGACCTACAAAACCCTCATGAACGCCGCTCCTCACTACCTGTCCGCACTAATCACCAAATACACCCCAGTCCGTCCCCTAAGATCCAACAATGACCTGCACCTGGCATCCTCCATCATTACCTCATCACATCGCAGAGTGCAGGACTTTTCTCGTGCGGCGCCGACCCTATGGAACGTGCTTCCTCGCAATATCAGACTGTCCCCAAACCTGGCTTGATTTAAATGCTCCCTAAAGACCCTTCTGTTTAGAAAGCCGACCACCTGACTCCGTAACAAGACATCTGACCGATCCAAAAACGGTCCTCACCTTTCCCTGCATTAACTCATCACTGCAGTCCTCTCCTCCTAATTCTCACCCCTCACCCTTCTAGACTGCAAGTTCTCATTGGAATAGGGCCCTCATGTCCTCCTGTATCTGTTGACAGGAATACTGACCTGTTTAATTTATATATTGTAGAATTGTCCTGTCTTTACCCATTGCACATTAGTACAGCGCTGCAGAATGTGCTGCGCTTAATAAATAATAATAAAAAATAACATCTGGTGGTCTCGGTCTAGAGGAGGGTCGGTTCATGCTCTCAATTCCATGTTAAATTTGAGGTAATGTAACAAAGGGTGTTGTCAGCAGAGATCAGCCAATATAGACAAAAGACAGCGTGGTCCAAAGACCCCTGCGCCTCCTGCAAGGAGTTGCCCCCAGACTGAAGGGTGGCAGGGAGCAGCTGCTTTCCCTGACCCAGCGCATCTCTGTCACTGGCAGGAGGGGTGGAGAGGAGCTTCCCTGCCTCCTTGTATAAGATCACGGAGGGAGAGCATGTGGGCGGCCAGTCAGTTTCACTGACCCACCAATGGCAGGCTTTCCAGCGGCCGAGCCTCCGGAGTGATCTGTAACCGCCTCATGGCATTGGAATGTCACACATTCCAGCTGTTACACTTTTCGACGGAACACCGGCATTTATCGATGTTGCAACACTAGCATTTTCCGAATTTCCTGTGTGAAGGATGTGGTAACACCTCGAAGAAGTGCTGGTCTAACTTACATTTTACTATGTTATTCCTCATTTTGATTAACTAGTGTGGCTTTATGTGTTGTATGCATGTTCTACTTCTGGGAGTACCAAAACAACCAGCACCAAAATAATGTGATTATTACCTATGTGAATCTAAACAAAACCGAACCTAAACCCAAAAAAGTACAGATTTAAAAAAAAAAAAATATCTATCATGGTGTCCCCAGAGTCCACTTACAGAGCCATTTCTTCATATGTCTGTAGCAACTGCTCCTGCAAATGACTCTTCTGGATCTTAAGCTCCTTGACAGCAAATAAAACACGAGAAATTCAGTAGTTATGGAGATCTGATCCTTTCAAACCCCAAGGTTAATGTTTTATCAGTAATAAAATAATAAAAATAATTAAGACATGCGTAAATTTAAAGTGCACCTGACATGCTCAACTGAAGTCAGGCTCATTTGACAGGGAATTACTACCTATACAGGTCACAGTGTTTTCTGCTACCTTATAATTGGACATTTTGAATTTTGTTACAAGACACGGAGGCGAGTATTGTTATGACAAAATCTCCTTTATTGCCACTCCCAGCAGCAATAATCAAATAAAAAATTGTAACAGGTCGCAAGCCCCCCCCCCAACAGACATGGTATGGGCCATAACCCCTAACAACCATTTCCTATAAATTGTCTGTAAATTCCTGCCCATACCATGGGCATGCGGGGTAAAAGTGCGTGTTATACGCTGATTAATACAGTAACGTTTAACAATTTTTTTTTTCTTTTCAATTAAACTTTTTATTTTGTAACAATGTCAGCAGTACAGCAAGCAGGAAATGGCCACGCAGGGCCACAAATAGGCATCGGCATGGGCACATCGTAGGAAAACAAAAACAATAGGCAGTATGGGGCCATCAGTTAAACTACATGGGAATTAACAAAAAGAAAAAGGTCATCAGCGTATATCACCCATAGGGGTACAAACAGTAAAAAGAAAAAGTCATTTAAAGAGAAAACACCTCAGCTGGAAAAGAAAGAATGAGTCCTCTGCAAGCTCCAGCAGAAAAAATATGAAAGGAAATGAGAAAACCTCCTAAAAAAACACAGCAGGGGGGGGGGGGTCACATCGAAAAAGACACTCAGCAAAGGGGAAAAAACAGTGTGGGAGGGGAGAGAAATCGCTGCGACAAAAAATAGGCCGGAATCAAGGTGTTGCACATATGCTGAAAGAATGGTCAATAATTCCAATGTGCAAAGGGAGCGGGCTGGGTGAAACCGGAAGTGCTTTTATTTAAACGTTTTCTGCAATACATAAAGCATGACTTCAGTTCTGGTAGGGTTTGTACTTTGAATAATTGGTTCCTTATACATTAATACACATTTAGATATTGTGATTGACCGTCACAAATTAGGGATCAGTCTGCATAGTCTTCTAGGGCAAGTTTGACAGACACTGGAAATCCTTTTCAGACAACTTTACTTGTTTCATGTAAATGTGTCTCACATGCAATTCAAAATAAAGTTAACCAGAAAACAAATCCTCACTCTCACCAAAGCAATAACTAAACACAGTGAATCCCTGACTAACACTGGATGGCTAACTCCATTTACCAGTAAAACAAACCTCTCAGCACTTGGAAACACATATATATACCTTTCAGTCTTTTTACCTTGAAAGCTATGTCCTCTCTTGTTCACCATCAGGAAGACCAAGGCCATGAGCAGTTCCTGCCCTGAACTTTTAAAACAATTTTTTTTCCCTCAATTAACCTTAGGTGTGGCTTGAGTAATCCCACACCTGCAGAGCTGCATGCTGGGAAATGTAGTTCACCCATGTAGTGGATACAGGCTATGCAGAATCCTAGGTCCCAAATACCTGCCTTCCACAACCATACCTCTGACACAGTCACACATCCTCCCCCCCAGCTCAGACCAACCGGGGTGAACGACCGTAGACAACAGACAGTGAGCCCTCGAAAGACCATCTGCATTACCCAACGCAGAACCTGCTTTGTGTTCCACCGAGAAATTGAAGGATTGCAGGCTAAGAAACCAACGGGTCACCCTAGCGTTAGTTTCCCTATTGCAGCTCATCCACGTGAGAGGAGCATGATCAGTGAGCAGCTTAAAGGGTCGCCCTAACAAATAATACTTCAGGGACTCCAGTGCCCATTTGATGGCCAGACATTCCTTCTCCACTATGGAGTAGTTTTTCTCATGAGAATTGAGTTTTTTATCTGCTCAAATACATAACAGGATGTTCTTCGCCCTTAACTTCCTGAGATAAAACAGCCCCTACACCAACATCCGACGCATCGGTTTGCACAACAAACTGTTTAGAGAAATCTGGTGTAGCCAGTACCGGGGCAGCACATAGGGCGGCTTGAAATGCTACAAAGGCTTGTTCTGCCTCAGGTGTCCATTTTACCATGACAGGGCCTCTAGCTTTAGTCAGATCCGTCAAAGGACCTGCAATTGTCGCAAAGTTAGGCATGAACCTGCGGTAATACCCGGTTAACCCCAAAAATGCTCTAACTTGTTTCTTGGAAACAGGGCGTTGCCAGTTCAGTATCGCCTCGACTTTAGATGTTTGTGGTTTAACCACGCCTCTCCCAATAGTGAACCCCAAGTATTTTGCTTCCTCTAAGCCTCTAAGCCTATGGAACATTTGGCAGGGTTTGCAGTAAGACCTGCTGCACGGAGAGAATTGAGCACCGCCTGAACCTTAGGAAGGTGGGTTGCCCAATTTGTGCTATGGATCACAATGTCATCAAGATATGCTGTGGCATATTGTTTATGTGATCGCAAGATCCAGTCCATCATTCGTTGGAATGTGGCTGGGGCTCCATGTAATCCAAAGGGTAGGACTTTGTATTGGAAGAGTCCCTCAGGTGTGGAAAAGGCAGTCTTTTCCTTAGCTCTTTCTGAAAGGGGCACCTGCCAATAACCTTTAGTAAGGTCTAATGTCATAAGGTGCCGAGCCGTACCAAATCTTTCCACTAGTTCATCAACCCTTGGCATGGGGTACGTGTCAAATTTTGATATGCTATTTAGTTTCCAATAGTCATTACAAAATCGTATGAAACCATCTGGTTTTGGAACTAACACAATTGGGCTATTCCAGTCATTGTGTGACTCTTCAATTACTCCCAATTGCAACATCTTTTTAACTTCAGCATTAACAGCTTCCCTTCTGGCCTCCGGAATTCGGTAGGGTTTCAGAAGAACACACTTCCCTGGGTTAGTATAGATGTCATGTTTCACTATATTTGTTCTGCCTGGCACTGTAGTTAAGACATCAGAGTTATTAGCTACTAATGTAACAACTTCACGCCTCTGTTGTGCAGAGAGAGTTTCAGCTATATTAACCCCCTCTTTATTTGGAGCAGGCTGTAATATTAAGGGTTTCTCTCGACAACAGAACTTCTCGGTCTTTCCAAGGTTTTAAAAGATTCGCATGATAGATCTGTTCTGGTTTTCTTCTGCCTGGTTGACTAATTTTGTAATTTACCTACCCTAATTTTTTCAGTACTTCATAGGGGTCATGCCATTTTGCAAGGAACTTACTTTCTACTGTAGGGACAAGAACCAATACTCTATCCCCCGGCTTAAAAGTGTGGATTCTGGCATTCTGATTATAGTTATGGCTCTGTCGCTCTTGGGCTTGTCTCATATGTTCCTGCATTATCGGCGAAACCGCTGCAATTCGTTCCTGCATCTGTGCAACATGCTCGATCACACTCCGGTATGGAGTAGACTCATTTTCCCATGTCTCCTTTGCGATATCTAGCAATCCCCTTGGGTGTCTGCCATATAACAATTCAAATGGGGAGTACCCTGTAGATGCCTGGGGGACTTCTCTACTGGAAAACATTAGATAAGGCAAGAGAAAATCCCAGTTTTTCCCATCTTTGTCTATCACTCGCCGTAACATACTCTTTAATGTTTTGTTGAAACGTTCCACCAGACCATCAGTCTGTGGGTGGTACACAGAGGTTCTTAAGTGTTTTATCTGAAGCTCCTTACATAATTCCTGGGTTACTTTTGACATGAAAGGGGTACCTTGATCTGTAAGGATCTCTTCCGGGATCCCAACTCTGCTAAACAAATGCATTAATTCTCTAGCAATACACTTAGCTGAAGTGTTTCTCAAGGGTATGGCTTCTGGGTAGCGGGTGGCATAATCCACTATTACCAGTATGTGTTGATGGCCTCTTGTCGATTTTATTATTGGACCCACCAAGTCCATGGCAATTCTTTTAAAGGGAACATCAATTATAGGTAATGGCACAAGTGGGCTGCAAAATGCTTTGGTAGGAGAGGTTAGTTGACATGTAGGACATGAGGAACAATAGTTCTTCACCGCAGCATATACTCCTGGCCAGTAGAATCTCCTTACTAACCGATCTCTTGTTTTGTCAGCCCCAAGGTGAGCACCCAGAACATGGCTATGAGCGAGATGTAACACAGTATTACGAAATTCTTGAGGTACCAATAGCTGCTCATCCAAATCTGGACCTTTTTTCTCAACACGATAGAGCAATTCGTTTTCAACGTTAAAATATGGGAAAGTAAGGGTTATAGCCTGATTTACTTGCGACCCATTTAAAACTGCAATGTTTCCCCTCGCTTCTGCCAGCGTAGGGTCCTCCCACTGTGCAGCCCCAAACTTCCCACTGCCCAAATCAAGACCATGAAACATCTCGGGCTCCGGTTCGTCTCCCACCATTACCCTTGAAAAGGTACCATTTTCATTTAACTTTACAATCTTAAATGACGGTTTCGCTTCAAAAACAGAGTCAGAAAACGGAAATATTTCATGCAATTCTTCACACGTATCTTTTGTGCCAGTATAGGTGGCATTCCACAGATCCAAGAAATGTGGAAAATCCCTACCTAGGACAATATTATGTTCGATATGAGGTACTACACCCACTTCATGCAAAACAGTCCCAGTTTCCATTTCAAACCTCATTTCAGTAGTGGGATACTGATGCTTATCCCCATGAATACATACTATTTCGAGTACTGTAGACTTATCTATCTTATCAGGGTTTATCAGAGATCTAGAAACCAAAGTAACCATGCTCCCAGAGTCAAGCAAAGCCTGAACCTTTCTACCCTCTACTGTTATCCAACTTAAATGTGGGACTATTGAAGGACCCATTGACCTGGGAGCCATCCTTGCATCAGAATACACCATATACACATTAGTATTCTCTCCTATATTACATTGCATAGGTTCAGTAGGCAGTGGTCAGTCCTTCATGAAATTACCATATTCCTGGCACCTATAACATTTACCCTGTGACTCTAATGGTCTTTGAGGCCATGTGTCAGGCTGCTGTTCTCTTGGGGATCATTTCCCTTTATTTGGATAGTCATTAGGGCCAAAGTTTTTTTTTCCAATAGTAGAGGACTTCCCAACAACCTTTAAACCAGGAACAGTCTTACCGGTTCGGTTGCCCTCTTTAGTTTTTCCATTCTGTATCCGCTCAGCGGTAGTCATTTCTGATAGATCAACAGCCACCAGATATCTTTCAACAAGGGTGGTCAACTCATCAGCCGTGCGGGGGTTTCCTTGTATAACCCACTTACGAAGTGGTGAAGATAAGCTCCTTACGAAATGGTCCATCACAAGCTGTTCAATTATTTGAGATGCGGTATTCACCTCTGGTTGCAACCACTTGCGTGCCAGGTGGATCAGATCATACATCTGTGATCGTGGCGTTTTCTCCTGATGGAATATCCAGGCATGAAGCCTTTGAGCACGTACTGCTGCTGTGACACCCAACCGGGTCAATATTTCAGCTTTCAGTTTGGCGTAGTCATTAGCTTGGCTCCAGATCAAAATAGGCTTTCTGGGGCTCCCCACTCAAGAATGGTGCCAATAGGCCAGCCCATTGTTCAGGTGGCCAGTGTTCTCTTTCAGCAGTCCTCTCAAATGCCAGGAGGTATGCTTCTATATCATCAGATTCCGCCATTTTCTGAAGAAAATTACTTGCTCTGATCCCACTGGTTTCATGGGAACTTTGTAGTGGAGTACGTTGTTGTATTTAGCTGCGCTCAGTTAGAACTTGCACCTCCTTTTGGAGTATCTGTGTAAAGTTCTGTTGCTCAGTTATTTGTGCTGCCAGCATTCGGTTGGTCTCCTGTTGTACAACAGTGTTCTGCTGTTGCGCTGCAGTGGACTGCAGCAAAGCCTTTAACATGTCCTCCATTGTCTTCAACCCTCAGACTCTGTAGTGCAAGACTGCCCGCAACCTCACACCATATGTGATTGACCGTCACAAATTAGGGATCAGTATGCATAGTCTTCTAGGGCAAGTTTGACAGACACTGGAAATCCTTTTAAAACAACTTTATTTATTTCATGTAAATGTGTCTCACATCCAATTCAAAATAAAGTTAAACAGAAAACCAATCCTCGCTCTCACCAGAGCAATAACTAAACACAGTCAATCCCTGACTAACACTGGATGGCTAACTCCATTTACCAGTAAAACAAACCTCTCAGCACTTGGAAACACATATATATACCTTTCAGTCTTTTCACCTTGAAAGCTATGTCCTCTCTTGTTCACCATCAGGAAGACCAAGGCCATGAGCAGTTCCTGCCCTGAACTTTTAAAACAACATTTTTTCCCTCAATTAACCTTAGGTGTGGCTTGAGTAATCCCACACCTGCAGAGCTACCTGCTGGGAAATGTAGTTCACCCATGTAGTGGATACAGGCTATGCAGAATCCTAGGTCCCAAATACCTGCCTTCCACAACCATACCTCTGACACAGTCACAATATATACAGTAACATTCACCTATGCAGGAATAACGTCCTTATAGAAATTAATAAACAATTAAACATGTACAGATATATGATTACTCAATCTACATTATAGTAGGCTAATGGTGCAATACAATATAATCTAATCACATGAGATCCTATAGTCATCACATTCCCTGTATGCTGGTGCTCTATAACACATCAGCACAACCCACTGAGATTTGTATACTGTTTTATGTAATTACTCAGCAGCCTTTTCTAATTACAGGGATGTGAATTAAATCACTTTTGCCCTGTTTATAACCCTGGATATGCTCCCTTTTACCTGCAATACAAACAAAGCATGACTTCAGTTATGGTAGGATTTGTACTTTGAATAATTGGTTCCTACCAGATACGAAAACCCTGCTTTTTGGGTTCCCTCTGCTGAGGGAAGCATTTTAGATGAACACGTGCTCATCATTCAGGCTTTTCACTTTGCTGCCATCTACTGGTGGTTTAATAGAAATGCTATTAGTTTACTTTATCAGTGGTTTATTTTAATGGGGTACCTGATTTTGACATACCTTACAAAGGCAGGGAGACAAAACAGTCCGCTTCAACCCGTGTCAAGTAAAAAGACTGGGCGTTCAGCCCCTTCAAGCTGAGGCATCTTCAAAAGGCCGCGTCGGACGCGCTTCCTCCAGGTTACCTCACCCGCAGCCGTGTCACGGAGGCAGTGTCATGGGGCCAGGTTAGGCGCACCAGCCTGCCAGCAGACAGCCTCCCGAAGCGCTGCACCATCCGCAGCTTAGGTTACACAGGGTAGCACATGGTGGTTAAGATCTCCCCGTCAGGCTGCAGCGTGTCCTCATCATGTAGCCCCGAGCCGTGTTTGAAGATGGAAGGGCAACCAGCAGCCCGGCACTCAGATCAACAGTCCCGTACACCATCCCCTCAGCAGCAACCTCCGGATCGTTCTCACCGTGGGCAGGTAAGGCCTCATCCAACCGGGGGGCCGGTGTAGCTCCACAGCTGCGTAAAATCGCAATCATCCGGCGTCATGTCCCCCTCGTGAGTCGGCCCAGGCCATCCCCTGTGGACGGTCTCCCTGGGTGTCCAGGTGTAGAAATATCAGCGGCAAAAAATATCTAGGGACCCCAGACGAGAAGGACGGGTCGGAGCTCCACAGACACACGTCCTTCCTCGTTCACAGCCGGCCACGCCCCCCATTAACAATTTATTTTAGTTTACAGGTTCATTGCTGGGATTTCCATTAATTTGTAGCTCTGGTATACACCTGCATACCTCTAAGAGAAAGGACCTTTGATACATAAAGCTGCCACCCTCCAATCTGCTGCCATATGCCCAGGATTGGTTGGCATGTGCAGGAATACACCCATGTGACACATGCTGACATACTAACTTAAATGTTATGCTGTGACCGGCCAACAAAATGAGCAGCAGGAATGCTTGTAGGAGACTTCCCTTGCTCGTTGCTGTCTCGCGTTTCGCTGTTGACATGGATCTCTAAGCTGATTAAATGTTTTTAAAGTGAAAATGACACTGATTTCTAGTCCATTTATCCGTACTTTAGATAGAGATTATGATGAATTTTTAGCCCTTTCATTTGAGGAGATGAATCATTTTCTGAGTTTGTGATCCAGATACCTGCAAGTTTCTTCAATGTCTCTGTCAGGTTCCTGAACCATGCCAGACAGCCCCCTTCAAGCCTTGCTCATCTCAGAACCAGCACTGAGATTCCTGCACACAAATGGTTAAAAGTGAAAACACATAGTAAAACACTACACCACCTGACCTTGCAAAATAAAGGGCCCTGCCCTCCTCTCCACATTGTTCCAGCATTGTCTATCTGTATCCAGAGAGAGAGGACGTGTATGCTGGGGCTCCCCTGAAAACCTTGAAACCTACCAGTCCTTCCCTGCAGTATCCAGAATATTCAAGTTCCCATTTTTCCTGGTTTGTTTTCTGTTTTTCAATCCCTTTACGTGTCCTGACCTCTGCTCCAAACCACCATTAGTGTTCCTGCAAACTCACCACTCACCATATATTTCTGGAGTGGTGCCTCACCGCATCCTGGGCTCAGAATCTTGCCATCCAGGTGCCATCCCGGTACCATTACCTGACAGAATGCTGGAACCTTCACCAACTGAACCCGCGGTGATCCATATTGCGATGGAGCTGGTGAAGAAAACCTTGCAAGAACTGTTTGCACACCTGACCGAGTTTATGAAAGAGCTGCTGCAGACTGTGTGGGGCTCGTCTAGCAAGGTGTGCATTCCTTCTGCAAAAAAGACCCACGGACCGCTATCACCACAAGAACGTGCCAGGAGACAGTCTGAAGGTTTGTGCCTGTACTGTGCTGCTCCAACCCACTGGCTGGCAAGCTGTCCTGTGAGGCCAAACAAGCAACCAGCCCTGGTACACAGACCTGCACCCATTTCCAAAAAACCTGTACCAGTGTCCAATTCTGCCCGGGTGAGATCCTCGGTACCCAAGTCTACCCCGGTACGAAGATCAGCACCCTCACCTAAACCGGCTCCCAGAAAGCCCTCACTGCCCAAACCGGCTCCTAGAAAGCCCATTGCACCCAAACCGACACCCAGAAGAACCCCGGTGTGTAAACCAATTCCTGTGCCCAGAAGTGCACCCCGGTCCAAGTGTGCAGTGCCCACAACCAAGCCTATGCCCAGACCCAGAAATAAACTACCCTCCATACTTGCTGACCCTAGAAGCTTTGACTTCAAGTCTACCAGGTCAAGTGAGGAGGAAGATCCTGTCATCCCCATGGAGGCTGAAGACACCACACCTATAGAGCCTGATCCAATGGACTGTGAACCCCCTCTGCCCTTGGAACCTGAGTTTATGGAGATCATGGCTACCCAGGTTTCAGACCCTGTACCACCTGGCTGCGTGTATGCCTCTAACGGAACTCTGGTTCGCCTAGAAGACCTAGCGAGATTTGAAGATGCATTGAAGATCAGGGAAGCTGCACACCAATCCAAGAACACCACTATGGTGGCGACAGCTACTCCCATCACCCTCAGCCAGCAGTCCACGCTCTATAAACCACACCTGGACTTTATGCCCCCTAGTGGTTCAGATTCAGAGTGGGGATCTCTGGAATATCTTGATGATGAAGTGCCTGATCTGGAAGACCACTATACGACCACCCAGCTGCAGACTGCACGACGTAGTAAAGGACCACCGGGTCAGGGAAAAATACACCTGAACGCTGGATACAGTGGCCCTGTCACAGTCGCCCAGAATTCAGCACCTACCAATGAGAATGGTAAGGCTAGTAAAGCCAGAACAAGAAGGCGTCAGAGGAAAACCCGTGCCAAAGTTGAGGGATATGCCGGCACGGTCATCTCCACCCCAGAGGGATTCATCACCGTGGAACCCCTGCCAGACGGGTTCATTTATGGGTCCAATGGGAAGATTGTCCGCTGCTCTGACTTTCAAGTGTTCGAGAACGTTAAGAGCGCCAGGAGGTCGCTCCTTAGAGGGGGAGTATGTCAGGTTCCTGAACCATGCCAGACAGCCCCCTTCAAGCCTTGCTCATCTCAGAACCAGCACTGAGATTCCTGCACACAAATGGTTAAAAGTGAAAACACATAGTAAAACACTACACCACCTGACCTTGCAAAATAAAGGGCCCTGCCCTCCTCTCCACATTGTTCCAGCATTGTCTATCTGTATCCAGAGAGAGAGGACGTGTATGCTGGGGCTCCCCTGAAAACCTTGAAACCTACCAGTCCTTCCCTGCAGTATCCAGAATATTCAAGTTCCCATTTTTCCTGGTTTGTTCTCTGTTTTTCAATCCCTTTACGTGTCCTGACCCTCTGCTCCAAACCACCATTAGTGTTCCTGCAAACTCACCACTCACCATATATTTCTGGAGTGGTGCCTCACCGCATCCTGGGCTCAGAATCTTGCCATCCAGGTGCCATCCCGGTACCATTACCTGACAGTCTCTTTTTTAGACGCAATGATTTTCTTTCTAACATTAACACATCCTACCTGTATGATGATTGTGTACTCGTCTACTAAGTACTGGCGCTCTTCGGATTGCATCGATTTCTGAAAATACACAAATATGATAAAATCCAGATTTCTCAATCTACGTTTAAACATGATTAAGGCTAGGGTCAGACCAGCGCATTCTGTGCAGACTGTGCGTCCGTGCACAACGGACGTACTTTCAGACTGATGACAAGGTAGTGGCCACACAGTCCGTTTTTGTGACTGATGTTTTTTTTGACTGATGAAGGGAAAATAAATTAATATGAAAAACATTTTGTCCGTCAAAATGCTGGACGTCAAAAATGCAGTCCGTCTGACTTCGTTCCATCACTCACACACAAAGCTATGCGGACGTTCCATCACTCACACACTCTGTGCGTCCGTTCTAGCGGATTTACGTTCTTGCCTAACCTGCGTCCGTTTGCCGCGTCCGTTATGCGTGTGCAGTTCGGTGCGGATGTACTTCGTGTGTGGGTCTCCATTGGTCAGAATTATATGCTATAACGGACGTACAAATGTGCGGCAACACGGACGTGATCAGTGCGCTCGTCTGACACGAGCCTTAATGGTGACGTTGATAATGGTGTGAAAGTGCAGATATTAAGGCACATTCACATTCATTCAGTGTATCGTCTCTGGTATCTTGATTTTGGAGGCACTATAGTAGAATTTCCAATTAAAACATAGAAAAATTTCGGCAGATAAGAACCTTTCGGCCCATCTAGTCTGCCCAATTACATGGATACTTTACCTGGATTTATCTTTTGTTTAGGATAGCCTTATGCCTATCCCATGCCTGCTTAAATTCAATCACTGTTTTGGCCTCTACCACTTCTACTGGAAGGCTGTTCCATGTATCCACCACCCTCTCAGTAAAATAATGCTTCCTGATGTTACTTTTAAACCTTTGCCCCTCTAATCTAAGACTATGTCCTCTTGTTTTGCTACTTTGTTTCCTTTTAAATATAAAACGTGACAGCAATTTGAAGCATATATGTCCTCTCAGGAAAACTGCCAGGCAGACACCAATGCAGGCCCTCCTAGACAAAGCAGCTATTTGTGGGAGGGGCATTCCACTAATGACAAGATTGGGGGTGTGGCCAAGGTTGCAAGGGATGTAAATACACTAGTTTGCATTGCTGAAGTCAATTAAAGGGCCGCTACCACCAAAAAATGAAATGTTCTTATTGTGTTTATTTGATGTTGCTGATATCTTACATGTGCTTTGTTTTTCTCTTATTTAGTTGAGAAAATATTTAACTCTGTATGTGTCACTGGGTGCATCCATTGTGTGATCTTTTGTGTTTTGTATCTCTTCATCACTTGCTCCTCACTTTGTTGGTTTGGCCATAGAATGGAGTCTATGGGTCAAGCAGCCGACTCACATCAGTGTATTGTGTGGGATGTAATCAATGGACATCACCAGGAGGTAGATTAGAAATCTATTAAGCCCCCCTGTTTTATCTCATTCAGCTGCCAGCTCTTATCTCAGGTAGCCTAACGAACAATAGACCTCCTGTCGCCTTATCTAAACATTCCCTCCTCCACCACATTAACTGGTGCAAATTGTAGATTAAATAAACAAGAGCCACAAAGCAACGCTTTTGGTAAATGTTGCATCATGGGAAAAATCCAGAAACTGGAACCTGGAGATAAAATACCTAATTGTATTTTCCCTTTTTACATGTACTCACTTCAAACAATGAAAAAAATAATTGAAATCTGAATGTAAAATTTTTGCGACATATTTTGATCTGGCATTCTTGTCTAACATAACATAATAACATAACATATACATGTGCCAAAATGCAGACTGGAGAACATTGCTATGCTGGGTCTGTCAGGTGTCAAATGAACTGCAGAAGGACAGACCCTTTGCTGCCATGTTCTGGGGAGAGTGAATGTGATGAGCGCAACCTGCAATCCGGCACCCGCTCTGCCTGTCACTGATACTGTGAACCAAAACATCAACAGGTGTATTCACTAAAAGGTGAAACTCAAAAGAACTGTAGGAGAAGTGAAAATTCTAGGTCAACATTGTCAAACCAGAAAAATTCTCCCATTTATCTCACTTTCCAAATCGGCTATTTCGTCTAGATTGTTCCCTTCTGCCAGTTCTCCTGAGCTTCACCTTTTAGTGAATACACCTGCAATTCTTAGTTAAAATTGGTACAGTGCCCCTCCCGAAAAACGTGTCTGGATCCGCACCTGGTCTAAGGAGAGAGAGGACTAATAAAATCTGACGACAGTTTGACAAAGTGGCTCAGTCCAGGGACTTTTTGTAACTCTTGCTAAATAATCCTGTATTGCTCAATATTGCCAAAGTAAATGTCGTTTATTTACCTGTGCCAGTAGATCGTCTTTTTCTGAGATTATGCTTTCATATTCACACAGCTTGTGCTAAGGAAATAAATATAGTAAGGGCCAAATTACAATCTTCGCGCTAACATTTACGCCAGCGCAAAAAAACATTAACGTGAGGGGTAAAACCCTTTGTGCTGAACGTCGTATTACATTGTCAGCGCAACAAACGCACGTAATCGTCTACCGCAGGTGAACCTGTGCGAACCCTGCGCGAGCATACATTACTGCGCGCGTCCTATACTTAACATTGTGAGCGCAAATAACTCCATCGCTGATTTACGAGCGTTAACGTTTAACGCTTGGTGCACAAATTCACGCGTTGCTCGTGCGTTTTTGCATGAAGAATGTAATTTGGCTCTAAGTATCCGCAAGAACACAGTGACAGGGTCAGCTACAGACGCTGCTACATCATTTTACCTCCATCTTTGAATTTTCTGTTCTCAGATCATTCAGAATTGTCTCACAATTTCCCTTTTCATTGAAGAGGATTTCATTCTACAAGAGAAACGTGAAAAGTTTGTTTGTGATTGCTTTTTCAAAATATTATATACACGAATGATCATTTTGTTTCTTAGTCACGATCTTGTGTGTACGCCGGAGGAGCTAAGGTACAAGAAAGGACACGATACGGAACCGTGTAAAAATATCTCCCGCTGAGTGATTGTTTATTGCATCATATCATTTAAAGTGTTTTGCAGATCGGAAGGAATGTCCGTGAGAGTGGACGTTCCTTCCACTCTAACGCCCATCTGGCCCCCTCGCTGAGCGCAGTTAGTGCGCTCAGCCCTGCAGGCTCGATGCTCCTATGGAAGAACGCGCTTTGCAGCCCTGTCGAACATGCTTCGATGTGGAGGCTTTCTGAACGGAAGCAGGACGCCTGCTGTAGCGCACGCAATTCGTGCACGCGCTACAGCGTGCGGTCGGCCCGGTCGAAGCGTCACAAAGCTACGACTGACGCTGGGAGGCACGTCAGCACATGCGCACAAAGTGCACTTGCCTGGCACGGCCCTAATTCAGCAAAGACTGAGCTGTTTATAAAAGCAATACGTATAAAAATACCTCTTTCTGGAAGGTCTGTAGCTGATTACGTAAAGATATCTTCTCTTTATCCTATAAAATAAAACCTGAATTAAAATATATCATTGTCAAGTAGGGATGTGCATGGCTGAAAAATTTGTTTCGCTTAGTTTCGTTTCGTTTTTTAAATAATTTCGTTTTCACAACTAATTTCGTTTCGTATTGGATCGATTTGAAATTTCGAATCGATTCGAATTTCATATATCAATTCGATAGTTTATCAATTCGAATTTTGGATCACTAGATAAAACCTCAATCAAATTTTGCTGTTAATAGAAAATCTAGGGTTAAATTTTAAGCTGTGTCACAGATTTAGTATTTGAGTCAAATTAAACAGTGAAACAAAATTAATTTGTTTCATAATGTCCTTTGCTGACTATTACTTGTATTGTAAGTTAAGATCAATTCGATAGTTGATATCAATTTGATAGTACATTTCAAATTCGATAGTTGATATCAATTATTCAAATTTTTATTTTATGATGATGACACAGTGTAAAATGAAATATATTCATTATATACCATTTCGTTTTGTTTCGAATTCGTATCGTATCGATTTGTTATTCGGAAGTACTTTCGAAATACGAATTATCAAATTTCGTTCCAAATTCCGAATTTTTCTGAAACGAATGCACACATCTATTGTCCAGTAGCTTCCCATTCTACAGTATGTTTGTCAAGGGGCTATAACTAGCTTAACTAGGCCTGGGCCTGGATCTAGGGCAGCAATTTGAAGGGGTCACATTTTTTTCCTTATGCACTTTCTTTCACAGTATCAATATATTTGGGTTGTGTAGGTGTATAACAGAGCTGCAAAACTCACAGCAATGAGTCCCTAAACTATAATAAATGTTGTTTGCTATTACTTGTGTTTTACTTGGTATAAATAAAATACTTTGCTTTTGTTCTAAATATCATTTTTTTAATTTTAATAAATTGATCATTTGGTCATGAATATTTGTCTTTATTTCATGATCATATTTATTTGATAGTATGTAGGGGGGCAGCAGAATTTGGAGTGTCGAGGGCAGCACCAAATCGAAATAAGCCCCTAACTTTTCGTAATTTTTAAGGTTATGGTTTGTGGTTTAAGGTTATGATTTGGTTAATAAAACAGTTTGTCATCTTTATTACCTCTAGACTGTAAGCTCTGACCCTCTACACCTAGGGCCATATTACAAAATCATGCTAAAACGGGGACACTAAGGAGAAAAACCTGCGCCTGCAGGTTTCTCCTTAGCTGCCCTGTTTTAGCGTGATATTACGGTGCAGGCGCTAATCCAGCAGCCTGCACCGTAACATGGCGCTAAACGCCGCGGGATGCATCCCCTCGATGGAATCCATAGGACTTCATTGAGGCTGATGCTGCTGGTCACATGACCTGCAGGATCTCGCCTCGCGAGATCTGGCAGGTCGGCGTAGTGATCTGCAGGGGTAGCTCGGGAGAAGACCTGAAGGCAAGAGTTGGGGGTGCAGGTACAAGGAGACGATAGCATCAGATCATTGGCAGAGCGAAGTGGTCGGGATGGGATGTACCTGCTAATAAGGGAAGAGATGTAGGCAGCAGCGCGGTTATGGAGATCTTTGTACTTGAGCACCAGTAATTTGAATTGGATTCTAAAGGAAACAGGGAGCCAGTGTACAAATTGACAACTGCAGAGGTAGAATCTGGGATCTCTTAAAGCCAGCGAGAAGGAGGTTACAGTAGTCAAGGCGGGAAATAATAAGAGCTTGGATGAGCATTTTAGTAGAGTCTTAATTAAGACAGGGACGGACACGTGCAATGTTTTTTAGGTGGAAGTAGCAGGATTTGGTTCGTGACTGAATGCGTGGAGTGAAGGAGAGATCAGAGTACCAGAGTATCAGAGTAAGAGGACCCCAAGGGAACGTGCCTGTGAGGTAAAAGTAATAGTGGCGTCATTCACCTGAAGGGAAATGGGTGCAGAAATGTTGGCTATAGAGGAAAGGAAGAAGAGAAGTTCAGTTTTAGGCTGGGGTCAGACGAGCGCACCTATTGTGCACAGTAACGGATGCACTTCATAACGGATGAGATTGTGGTTACATTGTATCAGTTAGTTTTGACTGATGTTGATAAAAAGAAAAAAAAAAGCTGTATGCAGGGGTTTCTCTATGTTTGTCTAGCTTTTTCACGTCGATGCCATTCTGGCGTCCATTGCAACATGCGTTGCGCACTCGTGAAAAAGTGCGCAAGTGCTTAGTGTGTTGTTCTCTATTGATTCCTTTGAAAAACTATGATGGACAGCAAACAGTGCAGTCAGACGGACGCAAAAAGAGCGCTCGTCTGACCCCAGCCTTAGAGGGGTGGTTGAGTTTTAGGAAACGGAATGTCATCCAGTCAGAGACAGCTGACAGTCTGGTAGTAACAGCTATAAACCTCTATGTCAGACAAGTGATTGACAATCATGGATGAACTTTTTCCTCTATAGACATTGCTATATGCTTGCATAATTTTAGTAGTACTCTGGATAAATATAATATAACAATCTATCATATAAACTGCAGTCGATTTGTCTGGGGCTAACGCCAAATTTCTTGAACATTCACTGGAATGTGCAGGCACCCAGGTGTAGGGTATAGGATTCTATGTGCCTCTGACGGGATGCAGATCGACATTTAAATCCATGCATGCGATACCAGTATGTTCCTATACATATTAGATGTTACATTTTCACATTTATGGGATTTCGAGGCATGGAAATATAAATATATATTCAATGGAATCAGTGCTGTGTTTTTTATAATCAGGACTTGATCCTACGTAGGTAACTAATTAAACTGTAAGCACTGCTCTTCACGCAACTGACAAACACAAGTATTGAATGAATGTAGAGTAACACTTATATGTAGGATGTAACATCAAGGTACACACTGTCAGGGTAATTCAAAGAGATCCGAATGGCTGGAGAAAGGTAACCTTTCTTGGCCATTCGGCTATCCAGAGAGCAGGCAATTCGCCAAATCCTGGCGAATTGCCTTCACATACGGTGTCTGTTCGGTGCCTGTTCGAGGGCAGTGAATCCCCATAGAGAAGCAATGCTTCGGCTATTCAGAGAGCACAAACCAGCAGTGAAAGGTTCCCGAAATGCCCTGTCATTCAGTGGTTTAATTCGGCAAGTTTATTCAGGCGAATCCCATAGGCTTCAATGTTAAAAATATTTCCGTTTTAATTCAATATCTAATAAACCGCTCATTATAAAATTCTGCAGTAAAGTCTCTTTATTTATAGATTTTTTAGGATATTTTAAGCATTTTACTGGATTTTTATTTATTTTAGCCCAGGGCAGATGATAGTGCCCTTAGTGCGAGACACATCAGTAATTTCCATGCCGGCGACAAAGCTTACCAGTTGACCTGCAGTAGGGCATATCATTGTTTAGCTACGGGTTTAAGCAAAACATACAAAAACAATTAAAGAACCAACCAATTGCTTTTTCTCAGAGCTCAATTCAGCAATTTTGTCTTCCAGGGTTTTGACCAGTGTCTTCATGTCTTCGATTTCATTCCTAACAGACTTGGCGTGAAGGAAGGCCTGATGGGAACTGGAGAAAAATAAATCTGAATAACTCACGGAAATAACAAGAAATACAATTCCATGATCTAAAGAGGGGAGTGCTCTTACAACTCCATACATGGAATGAAACCAGCAGCTTTAGGGAAAGATCAGAAGAAAAGTGAGCAAAATATGTCTCTTGTGAGTGCAGACAAGAAAAGCATGCTGACATAACGAAAAAAACGCAGCCTATTACATTGAAATTACTGCACAACTCTCCATTTTTATGGCTAACAATTTACAGCAAGGCCATAAAGCTTTGCAAACTGAAATATAAATAAGTAACCATTGCATGACATTCTGCTGGTCACCATAAATGCAAAGAGCATACAGTATTTATTGATATAGGTTGCCTAGGCTCCATTTAAACAACAAACTCCCAGACTAGAAGGTTATCCTCGTGCAAAGATGGTATGCCGTATCAAAACAGAGAATGACATCTTGGCAACAGAATATACTAATAAATGCTCTCCGAGACTCACGCTTTCAGTTTGCTTTTCAGGTCAGAGATTTCTTCGGTAAGCTGAGAGTTGGTTTCATCTGCTATGTCTAGGCTCTTCTGAATTTTTACCGTCTGCTCTGTCAAATTTTTGTTGGCAACCTGAAGGTCGCTAATTTGTCTTTCAAGATCCAAATTTTCTCCTCTTTACACAAAAAAAAAACACTACATTTAACATGCCTAGAAAATGCAACATGACATCCTCCAAATATGAACTCACGCTTACATTGCGTTCTGGATGTCTCCGCCATATCCTTCCAGGTGAGAGTCACTGTCAAGCTCTTTCTCTGATGGAGATAAAATGTAAATACGTGACTGTTAGACATTCGATAAAATACCAGCAGAAAAAAATTAATATGACCTAATACTTGTATAACACAAAGAGGGTGATTAAGAGAGCGGTGAAAAGCAGGAGAATGACTGGAGAATAAAAAATTCTAGGTCAAAATAGCCAATTTGGAAAGTGAGATGAATGGGAGAATTTTTCTGGTTTGGCTATTTTGACCTAGAATTTTCCATTCTCCAGTCATTCTCCTGCTTTTCACCGCTCTCTGAAAATCCCTGAAAGTCTCCAATGAACAGGTGCAACTTTTTCTTCCACGTTTTAGTCAAGTTGAATAAAAATGGTTTAATGTAAGTGACATACTCTTATTCAGTGCATGATTAAGAGCTTCATGGGCCCAGAACTAAAAATTTGGATGTGTCTCTGTTGCTTCTAAGTCCACTTCATTTTGCCTCTATCCCATTCTTCTCCCCTCCCATTGCTCCTCTGTCCGATTCTTCTCCTCTCCCATTGCTCCTCTGTCCGATTCTTCTCCTCTCCCATTGCTCCTCTGTCCAATTCTTCTCCCCTCCCATTGCTCCTCTGTCCAATTCTTCTCCCCTCCCATTGCTCCTCAGTCCGATTCTTCTCCACTCCCATTGCTCCTCTGACCAATTCTTCTCCCCTCCCATTGCTCCTCTGTCCAATTCTTCTCACCTCCCATTGCTCCTCTGTCCAATTCTTCTCACCTCCCATTGCTCTTCGGTCCCATTCTTCTCCCCTCCCATTGCTCCTCGGTCCCATTCTTCTCCTCTCCCATTGCTCCTCGGTCCCATTCTTCTCCTCTCCCATTGCTCCTCTGTCCAATTCTTCTCCACTCCCACTGCTCCTCGGCCCCATTATTCTCCCCTCCCATTGCTCCTCAGTCCCATTCTTCTCCCCTCCCATTGCTCCTCGGTCCCATTCTTCTCCCCTCCCATTGCTCCTCGGTCCCATTCTTCTCCTCTCCCATTGCTCATCTGTCCGATTCTTCTCCTCTTCCACCACTCCTCTGTCCCATTCTTCTCCCCTCCCATTTCTTTTCTGTTCCTTTCTTCTCCCCTCAACATTTCTTTTCTGTTCCTTTTATCTCCCCTCCCATTTCTTTTCTGTTCCGTTCTTCTCCCCTCCCATTGTTCTTTTGTCCTAACCTTCTCATTTTCTATTGTGCCACTGCCCCATCCCTCTTAATCTCATTGAGTTGGTGGCAATTGGCACTGGCATGGTTAACTTTTCACTGTGCCTATTTTGGACCTAGGGCCTGGAGCTGCAGCTCCAATATGCTAAGCCAGCCCTAGAAAAGCCAAAAAACAATACAAAAAAAACCTATAATGATTTAAAAAAGCTTGTAACGTCCCTTTTAATTGAACCATTTCTATAATTATTTAGATAAACAAGTAATTTCTTATATTCCTAGAATATTGCATAGATCTGACAACATGCATGACTCTCCCCCTAAAGGGACTGGGCACGTTGCTTGCAAGTCTTTAGAAAATAACCGTTCCCAAAATGTTAATAGTTGTACAGGCCTAAGCAATATGAGGCAGGAATCACATACACTATTCCTTATTCATATACAGTCAGGTCCAGAAACATTGGGATATCGACACAATTCTAACATCTTTGTCTCTATACACCACCACAATGGAGTTGGAATGAAACAAAGACAATGTGCTTTAACTGCAGACTGTCAGCTTTAATTTGAGGGTATGTACATCCAACTCAGGTGAACGGTGTAGGACTTACAGCAGTTTGCAGATGTGCCTCCCACTTTATAAGGGACCAAAGGTAATGGGACAATTGGCTTCTCATCTGTTCCATGGCCAGGTGTGTGATATTCCCTTATTACCCCAATTACAATGTGCAGATAAAAGGTCCAGAGTTCATTTCAAGTGTGCTATTTGCATTTGGAATCTGTTGCTGTCAACTCTCAAGATGAGATCCAAAGAGCTGTCACTATCAGTGAAGCAAGCCATCATTAGGCTGAAGAAACAAAACAAACCCATCAGAGAAATAGCAAGAACATTAGACGTGGCCAAAACAACTGTTTGGAACATTCTCAAAAAGAAGGAACGCACCGGTGAGCTCAGCAACACCAAAAGACCCGGGAGACCACAGAAAACAACTGTGGTGGATGACCGAAGAATTCTTTCCCTGGTGAAGAAAACACCCTTCACAACAGTTGGCCAGATCAAGAACACTCTCCAGGAGGTAGGTGTATGTGTGTCAAAGTCAACAATCAAGAGAAGACTTCACCAGAGTGAATACAGAGGGTTCACCACAAGATGTAAACCATTGGTGAGCCTCAAAATCAGGAAGGCCAGATTAGAGTTTGCCAAACAACACCTAACAAAGCCTTCACAGTTCTGGAACAAGATCCTACGGACAGATGAGACCAAGATCAACTTGTACCAGAGTGATGGGAAGAGACGAGTATGGAGAAGGAAAGGAACTGCTTATGATCCTAAGCATACCACCTCATCAGTGAAGCATGGTGGTGGTAGTGTCATGGCGTGGGCATGTATGGCTGCCAATGGAACTGCTTCTCTTGTATTTATTGATGATGTGACTGCTGACAAAAGCACCAGGATGAATTCTGAAGTGTTTCGGGCAATATTATCTGCTCCCATTGAGCCAAATGCTGCAGAACTCATTGGACGGTGCTTCACAGTGCAGATGGACAATGACCCAAAGCATACTGTAAAAGCAACCAAAGAGTTTTTGAAGGGACAGAAGTGGAATGTTATGCAATGGCCAAGTCAATCACCTGACCTGAATCCCATTGAGCATGCATTTCACTTGCTGAAGACAAAACTGAAGGGAAAATGCCCCAAGAACAAGCAGGAACTGAAGACAGTTGCAGTAGAGGCCTGGCAGAGCATCACCAGGGATGAAACCCAGCATCTGGTGACGTCTATGCGTTTCAGACTTCAGGCTGTGATTGACTGCAAAGGATTTGCAAACAAGTACTAAGAAGGGAAAATTTGATTTAAGATTATTATTCTGTCCCATTACCTTTGGTCCCTTAACAAGTGGGAGGCACATCTGCAAACTGCTGTAAGTCCTACACCGTTCACCTGAGTTGGATGTACATACCCTCAAATTAAAGCTGACAGTCTGCAGTTAAAGCACATTGTGTTTGTTTCATTCCAACTCCATTGTGGTGGTGTATAGAGCCAAAGATGTTAGAATTGTGTCGATGTCCCAATATTTCTGGATCTGACTGTATACTGTACATACAGAACAGTATATGGATAATATATATGTAAAATTATCTATAATGCAAGACTAAACAATATGGTTATCAAATTCAAGCTTCACGTGGCCTTTACTGACCTGTAGAGAGGTGGCAATATGTTTCTTCAGATTTCTTGTCATTCTTTGCTGTGACGGATTCTCTAAAAACAAAGAAATACATATACCTGAGAGATGTATAATTACACATTTATGGGCACTATTGCGCCCCCTGAGCTAAAACCGGGGCGCAAAAGGGAAAAATTATCGTTTTCTAATTTCCCCTTTGCATCCCGGTTTCCCCTGCAGATCGCGGGGCAGGCGCCGAGTCCGGCAGCCTGCCTCTTAGCGATCGCTAAGCTCGCGGATGCTGGATCCCTGTTCCCGGCAGATCAGAAGCAGCTGCTGCTGCCGCTCTCGCTGTGGGATAAGAGGTGAACATGTGATTTTTGGGTGTTTTGAGCTGCCGGTAATGGATTCCACAGCAGCGTAATCTGTTACTTGCACCTCTGAGCTGGTGGTAACTTTTTTGTTAGCGCCAGCTCTAAGTAATTAGCGTTAGGACCAAGTGATTCTAACTCTAGTTAATCTGTGCTTTCACTTTGCACCCCCCAAGTTAGGTATAGCGCAAAGTACAGTAAACTCGCGTTACAAATCGCAAATTAACGAGCGAATAACGAGCTGGTCAACGAGCGAATAACCAGCTGAGGTTCACGATCACTGTCATAGGAAACAGTAGAAAAGCTGGAGTGGCCAACAGGCCTTATTAGCTGGATCATATAGTATAACCAGACTCCAGAATACCAAATAATATCATAAAAATCTTAACAAACCCATCCTTGCAGCAGCTAGCGATCCATTTGGCCATAACTGTGCGAAATGTTTCCAGATCCATCAAGGCCCCCTCGTCTTCTGGATCCAGCATTGTACAGAGGGACTGGAGTCGATCTCCATCACAATTAGGATCAGCCACGCTCTCTAAGTACTCAGTTATCTGGATCACGGATACTTTCCCTAAAAGGAATAGATACCATTGATTCACTTCTAAAGAAGAGTGTACATCAGAATTCAAAGAGCCTATCGCATTGCCGTGCATGTTTGTCCGGAATTCCAAGCTTTTCATTAACAAATCAAGCCGCCTCTAACGCATTGTAATGTTGGCAGGAGCAGTATTGGTAACGCCTGGAGTCGATATGTCTATCGGCTCCCTCCGTTTGCTAAACAGGCTAGTTGTGATCTAGCCCTTGGTCGGCAGAGCTTCATTTAAAAGCTGTAAAGAAACCTCCTTTATTCCTTCAGCTTGGCTGCACTGGTCTAAAATTGCAAAACATACAGTATCTCTATTTTCCTGTATTCCACTGAACAAACAAAGTGACAGGTAAACAAATCCATTGAAAGCTGAGTAAAGTCTTTTTTCACCCTGCTACCACAGGCTCCTGTGACAGGTCCTCATGATCTCTGCAGAAACAATTCTTTACCTCTTCCTTCTGAGTCACACACTTGAAATGCGTAGTCCAGCATTTGCTCTTCAGACGCTGAATTGAAGATATGTCCAAGATTATCATTGATATCTAAAAGAATGATTGGAGCATCAGAATATGGTATTTTACATTAAAATACTTCAAACATCCAGGTACAAAACCATGCTAGTTTTAGTGTTATGGTTACTTTTAGGCTAGGGTCAGACTGAGGCAGTGCGAACGCGCGTGCAGCCGCACATAATCACGGCCGTAGTAGCAGCAGATGCCGGGCAATGACGGCCAATATACGAAGTACGGTCGCACAAAAGTGCGGCCGCGCAACGCAAGCGGCAAACAAACGCATTTTTTCGAGAACGTGAAACCACTAGTACTGACGTACAGAGTGCGCTGCGTCCGCTAGCGGCGTGTGTGCGTGATTAGGAGACATCAGACGCTGCTAATGTCCGGCCAACATAACGTCCAGACCCAAAAAGTATTTTATTGATGATCCGTACAAAATCACGGATGAAACTGCGCATCGTATGACCGCTATTGCGTATTCCGTGAAAAAATACGTCCATTCGTTCGAACGCACTTTTTCACGGACAACGTGAAAAATGCGTTAGTCTGACCCTAGCCTTAGAGTTAGGGTTACAGTTCCAAGTATTTACAAAGTGCCAACAAATTCCGTAGCGCTGTACAATGGGAGAGACAGAATATACATACACGTTACACACACACAGAACAGTAGGAGGACCCTGCTCGAGAGATTACAATTTAAACCCTAACAGGGTTATTCAGAGAGAGCTGAAACTCAGGAGAATGACTGGAGAAGTGAAAATTCTAGGTCAAAATAGCCAAACCAGAAAAATTCTCCCATTTATCTCACTTTCCAAATCGGCTATTTTGACCTAGAATTTTCATTTCTCCAGTCATTCTCCTGGTTTTCACCTCTCTCTGAATAATCCTGTAAGATTCTGCTCCATTTTTTCTCCATTTTTTTTGAGGAGCAGAAGCTGTTGCCTAAAAAATAAGCAAAAAGAGAACAGAATCCTAGACATAGGTTTAATCCTAACCCTAAAAGTAACCCTAACTCTAACCCCAAAACAAGCACAAATAGAAACCTAGCCCTCATTACAAAACCTAACCCTATTTGCAAAATCACTTAATTTCTCCTAAAAATAAAAAGTCACCAAAAATTCCAAACTTGCTTCTACTCTCGTGTTGCAAAGGGCATTGTGCAATCTGCACTTGCAGCCAGAGGAAGTGGCAGATTGCGCTGCTTTCTGCCCACAAGAAGAACACTGGGAAAAATAGTTCCCAGGTTCCTTCCACGGCTTCAGTGTGTTTTATACAGTAGCTCGTGTAGAGCTCTTGCAGAGTTATGCTTTGCTGTTGGTGCCGATACCTGCAGTACACTGCTGGTATCTTGTAGCAGATCCCAAATATTCGGACCTGTCACTACTATAGTGGCTTGGTTTGAATACAGTTAGTAAAAAGGATCCCCTATGGCTTATTATAACTCATGTCAATATTTTTACTTAACTACCCCTTGTTCATGGCAAGTGTGTATCTTTGAGTTTCCATGCTGTGATGGTCTTTGTAAATTATTGACACTGCGTATGTCTTCCATTTTGTAACAGCTTAGATAATTTGTTTCATAACTGATGAATTGCAGATATGAAACCAGATGCAAAAGGCTTCCTTGTTTTAAATGTCAGTTTCCCCTTTTCTGATATCAAAATTAGTAGGGATGCACCGATACCACTTTTTTAAGACCGAGTACGAGTACCGATACTTTTGTTCAAGTACTCACCGATACCAAGTACCGATACTTTTATTTTATGTCATGTGACGCTTTCCAATAAGAACAGACCTCCTATAAAGCCCCCAGGTCTCATAGATTTTGCCCCAGCGCATGGATATCCTGCCCCCCAGCTCATGGATAATTGCCCCCCAGCTCATGGAAATGCCCCCCCAGCTCATGGATAATTGCCCCCAGCTCATGGATATCCTGCCCCCCAGCTCATGGATAATTGCCCCCCAGCTCATGGATATGCCCCCTGCTCATGGATAATTGCCCCCCAGCTCATGGATAATTGCCCCCCAGCTCATGGATATGCCCCCCAGCTCATGGATAATTGCCCCCCAGCTCAGGGATATGCCCCCCAGCTCATGGATAATTGCCCCCAGCTCATGGATATGCCCCCCAGCTCATGAATAATTGCCCCCCAGCTTGTGGATACTGCCCCCCCCGCACTCTCCGCTCATACTTACCTTCCTTCAGCGACGCCGGGAAAGTCTTCGCGCGCGCGCGCTCCTTGGAAGGTCCCCAGCCGCGACCAAGTGGGACCATGTGATCGCGGCTGGGGTCCTTCCAACGAGCGCACGCGCGGAAACTTTCCCGGCGTCGCTGAAGGAAGGTAAGTATAAACAAAGGGCGGAGAGCAGCTGCAGGGCCTGTCCGAATGCCGATAGAGCATTCGGACAGCCGCCCCAGCCCCTCGGATACCGGCAAGCCGGCTCAATGCCGGCTTCCGGTATCGGAAAAAAATATCGGGGGTGCTGCACGAGTACCAAGTACTCCTGCAGTACCCGGTATCGGCACCGATATCGATACTAGTATCGGTATTGGTGCAACCCTAAAAATTAGCCCAAGGCAGGACACATGTTACGGTCATGATGTAATCTCGAAACCCTGGCTAGTTTCGAGATATGCATTAGTGACCAGAAATCGTCTGTCTCAGAAGCGTCAGCCTTTTGGCTATAACTAATTTCACGCCGGGCAGGTGGTGCTGGCTTTAATGCCAGCAGGGGTGCACTAGTATGCCCCTCTAGCCGGCTGCTGTGGCTGGTCCTCCACGCAGCGGACGTGCATCATTGGCTGCTGGGGGGACGGCCTGAACTAGTCGTGCCGGCGAGAGGTTGCCTGCAATTCAAACGGTGATGCTTTCTACTTGTTCAATAAATTGCTTGATTCATTCTATTTAGGAATAAATATTTTATATACCTTTCGGCTATGTGATTTATTCTAATTTCTTAGCATCCAAAGTAAAAAGCAAAACACATGCATTGTTTAGGACTAGAGCCTTCTGGCCATAATTCTGTTTTGCTGCATTGCTAAAATGGAGTAAATGGCGGGTTTGCGAGGGTAAATTGCACATTCAACTACGTTACCGGAGGAAAAAAAGTCATCAATAAGTTCAGTGGGCAATCAATGAGTTACGTGGGCCATTTTATAGTTATATGATTACAACCTACCTTCCATTACAGAGTCCAGTCTTTACACATAAAATGTCTCAATCCCACAATTCTAGTCTGTGATGTCTACCGGAAACTAAACTTTTCCTTAGGAGAAGGATACCTAAAATTGAAAAAACAACCAAATGGATATTATAATCTCAAAATGTAAAGGGTTAAACTCTAAACTAAAAATATGTATGAGTGTGTGTGTGGGGGGGGTGCAGTTAACTGACCCAACCTCAGTCTCAGAAATATTTGCCAACCAGTGCTGCAAATCCTGCACAGTGCCAGTCAGAACCCTGCAAGGCTGTCTCAGGACAAGCTGATTGACATACTTATGGGCAGAGGGAAGCCCTCTTCTATGTAAGGTTCTTACTGCCCATAGAGAGGACACTCAGCTCAATCGATAATTTGGTCATGGTGGCTAGTGTCCATTTGGACAAATTGTGTTCCAAATTAATCCTGGTAGAAAAAACAGCATCATAGGTTTTTACATGTGCAAGGCCAAATGCAACCATATCAACACATTATTTAGTGAATCCCGAACTGTGGTCTGCAAAGGGTCATATTCTGGAACCCCAGGGCAAGAAGTGAATGTCACATGCAGGATAAGATTGAAGTCTGATAGCTTTAACTCATCCCCTTTTGAAAGCACACAAACTCTTTTGTATTTTCTTCCCTTTATTGGGAAAGTAACAGCATGGGCTTCTCAGGTGTACCTTGTTATGGGAGGACTGTAAAAACAGGAAGCAACCACCCGGCACAGAGAGATGCTTGCTGACTGCCTCTAAGGTAACACTGGGGGATTAGCAGTTGAAGAAGCAGGAAATAGGGCTGGACAAAACTAACTATGAGGGTTAGACAGGATAGAGTGGACTGATCCATTTTAAGTGAAAACATGGGGGAAAACAAACAAGGAATCTGGTTCCATGATGGGCCACTACCACCCCAAAAATCAAATGTTCTTATTAAGTATATTTGATGTTGCTGATATCTTACATGTGCTGTTTTTCTCTTGTATGTTTAGTTAAGAAAATATTTTACGCTCTATGTGCAACTGTATGCATTCAATTTGTGATATTTTGTGTCCATATTACAAAGTTGGTGCTAACTTAAAGGGATACTCTAGGCAACATGACCACCTAAGCTTTTTTAGGTGGTCATGATGCCCTGAGTATGCCTTTGTCTTTCCCCCATCCCTCCACTCAGCCGATCAGCTGAAAAATCTGAAAACAGCTGAGAGACGCGGAGGAATTTACTCCGCACTCCCAGCTGTCAGTCAGCAGAGCGGGATTCATATTTCCTGCTTCTGCCGACTATTGCCGAGTAGGAGACGTCATCGCGCTTTCAGCATGATGACGTCTCCAACTCGCTGCAGTAGCTGGCAGGAGAGAGCCGCCAGCATAGTCTGCGGCTGGGATTAGTGTTGCGTGTATCCTCTTGCGCGTAACACTAATCCAAGAAGAAGAGGAAGCCTGCTGATTGGCTGGCTTTCGTGAGAGGCGCGCATGCGCGCTTCTCACGTAAACCATTAGCCAAGTTCAACATTTTCAGGACGGGAGCGGAAGAGGAGGGAGGTGAGTATAAAGAAAAAAAAAAAGATGCCGTTGGAAACAAGTGGTTTTTAGGGTAAGTATTACATTTAAAAAAATAAAAATATATACACAATAACTAGGTAGGGAAAAGGTATATTTTAATGTAAAAAAAAGGGGGGGATTTTTAGCCTAGAGTGTTCCTTTAACCAGAGCTGTTGTAAACGCACGTGGCAAACGGACGCAAGTTAGGCAAGAACGTAAAACCGCTAGACAGACGCGCAGAGTGCGCCACGTCGCCATAGCGTTCTGTGTGAGTGATGTGATGTCAGACACAGAGCATTTGCGACGTCCAGCACCTTTAAGCACAAATTGGCTTTTCATATCCTTTTCAATTTTTTTGCATTTTTCATATTAATTTTCTTTCCCATAATTCACTTTTTTTTCTACGTCTGTCAACAAAAATGGACCGTGTGGTGTCTAGAGATATCTTCTGACAGTATGTCTGTCCGTTATGCACGCGCGTGGAGTGCGCTCAGACTGCGCTCGTCAGACATTAGCCTTAAGGCACTGCTTGACATGGCTAAAGTTATGAACAAAATAAAAATGCATATTTTCTGTGGAGCAGACAATATGTGCCCCTTCTGGATTATATTTCAGTCCTTTGGTTCCTAACACTAGATATTAAAAATGAAAATCACTGTAAACATGCAGACATGGCGTTATTATTATTCACCTAGCTCTTGGTTGCGGCCTGCAGAGCTCCAGGCCCTGGCAACCTCCTGAAGCTGGCAGGAAGCACACAGAGTGTTATGCTCCTTCAAATAAAGAAAACTTTATCGTTCCCCAGTTTACAATAGAAAGGAACTTCAAAGAATTCTCTCACACTACTGTATTTTACCACTGCAGAGGTGCCGGATGCCATCCTGCTGGCAGAGATTAGTTAACCACAGACATGTTTACATTAAAGGTTGCAGAAGGAAAAAGAAATGTGTGATCAAAAACAATAACCTGCCTGGGTTAGATTCACTAAATATTGCTGCTAGATTTAAAATGTGAGCTTCAACTCACATGAGCACACACTAAGGCTAGGGTCAGACGAACGCATTTTTATGTTGTCTGTGAAAAAGTGCGTTCGAACGAATGGACGCATTTTTTCACAGAATACGTGATAGTGGTCATACTATGCGCATTTTCGTCCGTGATTTTGTACGGATCATCAATAAAACACTTTTTGTGTCTGGACGTTATGTTGGCCGGACATTAGCAGCGTCTGACGTCTCCTAATCACACACACACGCCGCTAGCGGACGCAGCGCACTCTGTACGTCAGTACCTGCGGTTTCACGTTCTCGAAAAAATGCGTTCATTTTCCACTTGCGTTGCGCAGCCGGACTTTTGTGCGACCGTACTTCGTATATTGGCCGTCATTGCCCGGCATCTGCTGCTAGTGCGGCCGTGATTAAGTGCGGCTGCACGCGCGTTCGCACTGCCTCAGTCTGACCCTAGCCTTAGGCCCCGTTCACACCTATACGTTTTAAAGCGCGTTCCTGCGTGCTTTAAAACGCATGGACGGGGAAATCTCATGCTTTTCAATGGGACCCGTTCACACCTGGGCGTTTTAAAGCGCGCAGGACCGCGCTTTAAAACGTCCTGCGCCCAAAGAAGTCCGGGAGCTTCTTTCGGTGCGCATAGCAGCTCGTTCGCGGCCATAGACATAGCATAGACGTATGCGCGAACGTGCGTAAAAAAACCACGCGTTTTGCGCACGTTTGAAGAACGTGCAGGTGTGAACCCGGCCTTAAACTCACAGACGAGTGGAAATTATGATTTTTGCTTGTATGACACAATTTCATTGCATTTGGCAGTGAACCCTCCTATATTTTCCAATGAGAGACAATAGTGGAGGCACATGCCAAGAGTACCTATATCAGATCTGCATACTTATGCAGGTTGAAGATAGGGATGGGTGATGGGGCATGGCCGGTCGAGGGGGCACGATCGTGTAATTGTCATTACAGCCATATTCCTTAAGGATCAGGTCACATTGACGTGTGGGCGGCACAGTGACCAAATGCCTTGCCGATAAGCCGATCAGCCATTAAATGTTTGCTTGCTGTGTGTTTTCCTCAGCCCTCCCAAATACCAGGTGACAGCCCAGAGTGATCAGGAAGAAAGTGGGAAAAGCCATGTGTCACACGAGGGCATGGTGTGACTTGGCCGGGCTGCTATATGCTACCTTAAAAGAGCAAATGCAAAATTCTCTTAACATGGTACCCTGCGATACCAGTGGTGGCATTGAAAATTTCTAAAAGAATTACCAAAATATTGTTTTTCTTCGGTTGGCTGCTAGTTAATGTTGCACATATGGTATCTGGATACTAATAATAGTGTTGTTATTACTATTATTTTGTTTTAACTATTATCTATCAAAGATTCTTTTATTCAAGATCCAGGTGCTGGATGCTCGTGGTGTAGCATCTCAGTGCAATGGGCTATAAGAAATCAACATGCTGTATCTTCAAGGCCAAGGAGGTGTCACGTCCCACGCTGTCGACGTTGCTCGGCAGCCGGCAACGCCTTCCATACTGCTCGCTGGCCGACCGCTGAGTGAAGAAGCGGCCGGTCATGATCACATGATGCCCCTGTGGGTGGGTGGGCGGTGCGGCGTGATGACGCGGCTCCCGCCATGTTTAAAACCATTCGACTAAGGTGTGTTCATTGCCCTGACGTGGTTTTCACTGCTCTCAGTGCTGTGTATTTCTGATTTACTAGTTTATGTACTGACCTGGCTTGTGTGACTCTCCTCCCGGCTCTTAACCCCTGGCATTCCTTAGACTACCCGATTTGGCATACGACCTCTGGCACTTTGCTGACTAACTACTCTGGCGATGTGATCCTTGGCTTTTCTGATAAACCACTCTGGAAAATGACCTTTGGCATTCTTTCTGACGTTCCGTATTGTGGTAACCCCTATTCTGTTACTGGTTATGTACTCCTCTGATCCTGCTATAGGTAGATGCACCGACCACTCGGAGGTTCGGAAGTGTAGGTTAGTTGCGCTGCATATAGGGATCAGTTATTTAGATATCAGGTAGGAACGTGACAGGAGGGCTCTGAAACATAAATGAGTTTCTGAAAATCCCAAAAGAATCGAATATATTTATGAATGAAGTTATGCTATGTTGCATCTCTTTGCCTTCATCAATGAATAACCAGTGCTTGAAATCTAAATTTTCTGAAGTTTCTCATGGAAAAAGATTTATGAAGACACAAAGAAGCTTTTCTTCTGATTTCCTCAAAGACATTTAAAGTCCCACATGTGACACAAATTAACCATAGAAGAGCTTTTTCTTTGTGAGTGTTTTATATATATATTTTCATTTATGTGATTGTTTATTTCAGACATACTGCACCATAATTTGTTTTCTGTTTTTATTATTTTTTATGTATGATATTTACACACAAAGAGAATTTCTGCTGTACTGTATGTATAAGACATTATGTAGAACTAGCGGGGCATATGCTTGGCCACGATTCTTATTTAGTTTTGTATGTAGAATTCTGTGCTATGGATGTTTGGAGAACACCTTACAGGGTTATTCAGAGAGCGTGAAAAGCAGGAGAATGACTGGAGAATGGACAGAGGAGCAATGGGAGGGGAGAAGAATTGGACAGAGGAGCAATGGGAGGGAGAAGAATCGGACAGAGGAGCAATGGGAGGGGAGAAGAATGGGATAGAGGCAAAATGAAGCGGACTTAGAAGCAACAGAGACACATCCAAATTTTTAGTTCCGGGCCCATGAAGCTCTTAATCATGCACTGAATAAGAGTATGTCGCTTACATTAAACCATTTTTATTCAACTTGACTAAAAACTTAGAAGAAAAAGTTGCACCTGTTCATGGGAGACTTTCAGGGTTATTCAGAGAGCGGTGAAAAGCAGGAGAATGACTGGAGAATGAAAAATTCTAGGTCAAAATAGCCAAACCAGAAAACTTTTCCCTTTCATCTCACTTTCCAAATCGTCTATTTTGACCTAGAATTTTTCATTCTCCAGTCATTCTCCTGCTTTTCACGCTCTCTGAATAACCCTGTTAGTGTTGTCTAGCAGAACACCTGATGCAAGAACTTTTAGCGCTTTCTAATACATCCTTTAGCAAATCATAGAAACACGTTCAATGTTCCCATGAATGGCTCCGTGACACCCCTGGAGGAGCTTGTCGGTATAGCCACTGGAAACTGGAAAAAAACGTTTGTGCCAGACGGCTGAATCACACCAGTGTATATTAGTTCTGCCAAATTATACAGAGCACACAAGACTCCTATGTATTTGGGTTGACAACTGTGCAGCCATAAGGGCTTGTACATTTATATGTGACAGAAATGCCCTATATAGTATGGGTTGCGAACTTAGCACCCTGATGATTCAGAACTACCTTTCCCATGATTCTTAGTCACACTTAAGACTGGCAAAGCATCAAGGGGCATGCGATTCAAAAACATCTAGGGTGGCAAGGTTCACTTCCTGTCCACTTCTATCACTGTCCTATATTCTTCCTATTTTGGAACTCTATTTGCCTTGTTCTTCAGGGTGACTTTTTGGACACTTTTGCTACTTCATCCATTGGACAGTCTTCTCCAACCTGTACAGAGACAGCGCACCATGATCAGCATGTCTGATCGTTGAGCTGTAGGAGCTGTATGGCTGCAAATTTAAATTCCTATGACTAGAACTGTAATTCAGAAGGTCTGCGGTCATAAATTCATGTATGACCTGACCTCAAAGATCCAAGCCTCAATCAATACATTCTGGAAGATCTAAGACATGTGGGACAGATATCTTCTTGCCCACTTAATCTAACGTTAACGCTCACATAGCTGAGCTAACGTTAGCGTTAAGATTGTAATATTGCCCTTAGTGTCCACGGTGGGATATTTTAATCTGTGTGTGCATCTTTTACCTGCTTCTTGGGGAGGGGGTTTCAATATTACTAAAAATGTCTACATTGATATGCTGGACAGGGGGGCAATATTCCAAAATTGGTACTTGTGCCATGTGTCACTTTAGACTTGGGGTGCGTGGGCATGGAGATGGGTTTGGGGTGCAGGCCTGAGTTTCGTTATTATTTTCATTGCCATACTGTTTCTGATTTAGTTTAAAGTTTATTCCTGTGTTGAACCAGAATAATGTAATTAGGATTGTGTATTCTGGATTATGCAAAATACTGCCTCACTATCTGTCTATTGCCTGTGTGTATCTATTAACTGGTTATATTTGAATAGGTTGTAATCTGCTGTTTGTAATCTGGTATCACGATTGCCCATTGTCTTTATTTGTTTATAAATGTTAAGTAATGTTTACTGTAACTGTCTAATCTAACTGACCTAATGTAGTTAGATTTCACCTTCCAAGAAGTCAATGTTTGTGCAATTATGTGTCAGTATAATTAGGTCCCACTAGAAGAGATTGTGAGTTTGTAAATGTAAATGACCCCTGTGTAAATGTTTAAATCTACGTGGGTGTCCCTGATTAAAAGTGAGTTCCATTTCTACCCTGAAAGACCTCAGATCTGTGTGTCCTGGTCCATGAGCTTCGTCTGAGGACTGGAGAGAGGCACGGGAGTCTGCCTGGGTAGAACACAGAGGGGTACTGCGAGGAAGCAGCATTGGCAGATGTGACCCTGTCGGGGTACAGACTACAGAGATATGTCACAGTACTAAGTTAACCAGAGCTGTTGTAAACATAACAACTCCATAGACTATAATGGCTCTGGTAAGTTTACAACAGCTCTGGTTAAGTTAACACCATCCTTGGAATAGGGCCCCAGGAGTCTAGTCCTAAAAAAAATAAGTGTGGGAACTCTCCAAGCTTGCTGCTCCCCAATTAACCTCTGGTATGTCACACTTAACCTGCTACCCCATAGTCACATTTGATATGAATGTATAGAGAGTCTATTCACAAAGCACCGAAATTACACACAATTTCGGTGCTTTCGCATTTCCCTGCATTTCAGCGCACTTCGGCAATTCGACTTTCCATTAACTGATGTACATATTATATATAAAGTGTTCATTTAAATAAAGAATAATGCATAAAAAAATAAGAAACGTAGTTTTAGAGGATCTGAAACAAATATTTATTTTCATGTTTTTTTTTTTCTTACACCTTAAAATAAGCAGGCAGTAAACTCTCTGGGTCTTTCTAGAAAGCTAAAACAAGTCAAGGACATATAAAGGCAAAATTTATACATACCCTTGAGCTGCACTGAAAGAATTTGACCCAGTTTCATACTTTATTTTAGACGTCATCACTACATATGGTCACTAGAGTAAATATAGAATATATTCATTTTTATGGTGCCTGATTGCATATGCTGCATAACGTTAATCGAGATCTCCTTAAAAACAGCCAATTTCTTGAATAAAACCATTTATTTGTAGCATGAGCAGACTGAGCCAAGGGTAAGTTTGAAGGTCAGACATGTCTAACCCTGCATTAGCTGAAAATTCTATAAAATTTTGAATAATATATTATTTATTAACAGAAAAAAAAATCTGCAAAAATAGCTCATCTTTAAAATTTCAAACACAGATCAGTGGTCGAGGTTTATTAAGCATACGAGCTTTGTAAAACTCAGACCAAGAAGAAAATAACTCAAGATTAGTAGAGCCCAGGACCTAAATATTGTCCCATTTGCTTGGCGAGTTGTTTGAGCTCCTGAAATTCCAACCGACTAGGGGAAGAGGGTTTATTAATGTATTCAACGAGTCTCAAGTTTTTGTTTTTCAAGCTGTCCACCATGGCCTTGTTCAGCGCCTTGAAGGTCTTTTCCGCTTCTCTCTCGCTCTCGTCAGCTGCCTTAGAGAGGTCCACCACCGGTGGTAAGTTGTCATCTTGCAAGGTCCATGGCGTCAGTTCGGCATCGTAGTAACTGAGTTCCTCGTCTCTGCGAACCACTGGTTGAAAAATCGATTCACCCCCATAGGCTGTGAAGTCCACAATGTTGTCTGGCTTCTCGCAGGTAAGAAATGGTTTAACCCTTTAATAGAACAAAAAAGATTATGAAATCATAAAGTAATTACAAAAGTATGGGTAAGGGCTCTCTGCTTAGTTAATAGTGAGAATAGATTTGTACCTAAACCCAGTACATTAACCCTTTCACTACCAAAAATGTGCATACACGCTTCTGTGAGATCTCTTTCCTCTCACACTATATTAATGAAAGGACACTGCAAGTATCAGCCCCTACCCTCACTGTAACAAAATGTTGAACACATTTTACTGCCACATTACAGCATCCAAGGAGAGGGCAGAATACAGGGAGAGCTCTGGTGCCACTCGTTATCGTACAGGGATAAGATTCAGGGGGTTATTATGCTTGGAAATCCCTGTACAGTACAGATACAAGGTGTTACTGTAATTTCTATACATAGGCATTATGTTCAGATATTATTTTTATATTCTTTTGGTATTTTTGGAACCTGCACTGCTCATTATGATGACTACAAATCCCCATAAACAGGAGATATGACCATTTTTATTATCTAGCTTTATTACATTCATTATATTGACGTAAAGTCCATTTCTGCCTGTACGCTAATAATGCAAACCCAATGTAAAATTGTGTAAGGTAAGCGTTTTGAACCTTTCGTCCCAGAAGTGTTTCAATACTGGATAAAAGAATACCTGAAATATTAATAATAAATGTACCTTATTTTAATATTTTGTATTAAAATACCTCTCCCGTAGGTGGCTGACATCTTGGATGTCAGCCAAGGTTCCGGTGCCTCTAGCCGCGCACTGACATCATTGCGCATAGTGCGATGATGTCAGTTGGACAATTAACTCCTAGCGGCCAAGGGGTTTCCCTATGGTGGAGATAAGGGAGTCCTTTGGACCCCTGTATCTCCTGATTGGTGGCAGCTAAAGGGTTATGTTTGGTATGATTGGTAAAGGCCAGAGCAGCTAGAGGTTATTGGTCTTTTCAATGATACCAAACATGACCATTGTACAACTAAAGAATTTTTAATTTAAAAAAAGTCGGTTTTTTAATTTTATTTATTAATGCAGCACTATTGTTCATATTTCAATTATAATGTGAAGAATGATGCATCACTAAAGATTTTTTCTTTTTTCAGTTTTAGCTAAAATCAAGTAATTTCTCAGATAAATAAAGTAACAGGTTCCTAGTTCCAATTTTTTTAACAAATGTACCCCACAGAATATATAACCGTGAAGGCTCAGATGATAAAATGTTAAAAAGAAAAATCATTTTACACGCTGTAGATAATTGGAAATTTTAATTTTATTGCATTTTTTGTTATAATACTCAGACAGGGCATGACGTATACATATAATAATAATGATATATTATGAATCTGCAGAGTCTGCGTAAAAAAAGGATATATAATTTGTCTGGGTCGTATAATAAAACGTGACTTCAAATCACGTTTAAACATGAGCAAAAATGGTAAAAATGAGCTCAACACACAGAGGTGAAATAGTCCAGCAGAGAAGGGGTTAAATATAGGGTAAAATAGTTTTGCACATAAATTGTTATTCTGAGGTAAAAAAAAACATTAAAATAATGTTAATTTACTCATTTTTATTTTTTCATGTGTACGTTTATCCTTTGCAGAAATATTGTTGAAATGTAAGATTCTGAGCTGTAGATGGTGTCCCTTATTTTACACATTTTCAAATGGGGTCTGCATTATCATCATACAGGCTGAAAATACCTTTGTGTTAGATACAGTAACTGTGATAAAGATAAATAACAAAAATGTTCACATCTCCTGCTTATGCGGATTTGTAGTGATCATATTGAGATTATTAGCAATGCATAAAACAAAGGATTTTGTTATCCCACAGAGGACACACTAATCTTTCTTTATAAAGGTGTGAAAATGATTTTTTGATATGCTAATGAGTGCTTTTCAATGCATTACAATGTAAAATCAATTTTGAGTGTGAAGGGGTTAACCTCAAGTCATGTAGGAGGTCTTATTTGTTAGTGAGTGCTCAGATGAGCTAGGTTTTTGTTTATAGGAAAAATGTATGTATACGTTACTTATTGCTGCAGGGACTGAGTATTGTAAATAATAAACCATGTCGTGTGTATTGGGATGCTACAAGGCTGTGATTAGTCCATTCTCTTGAGGACCGTGTTGTTTTGTAAGTGTGTGTGTGGGGGGGGGATATAGGATCACGCAGGTTTTATGCCCTGAAGAATTTAATTTGTTATTTTATCCACGTTTAAGAATTTACAACACAGGTTTCATATAAAACGTAAAAATATTGTTTTCAACCAAAAATGCTTGGAAGGGAAAAGGTTAACAGGGTAATTCAAAGAGATTCGAAAAGTCACCGCACGTTCAGTGACTTTTCGTTCTCTTCAATTCGGTTCCTTTTGCCGATCCCATTTCGATGACCCTGCCGTGTATTCAGCAAGCACCACAGGGTCCCCGAATTGCAGGTAAAAGCTACCTGCAAACCCGACGAAAACGAACCGCAAAACCTGTCGAATGCACGGCGAAAACATCTGGATTAACCTCCCGAAAACCACGGAAAAACCCGAGCAGGAGCCGATCACACGCAGCGAAGCCGCCGGAAAAAGCCGACACTGCAGACAGAGGGCAGTGAATAAATTAGCAAAACAGTTTGCTTGAATGTTTGAAAAGTGAATCTCTGTTTGCAAAGAAACTACTGAGCGAAAATGTCTGAAATTTACATATGAGATCCAGGGAATGATAATAAAAAGGGCTGTTACAGAAAAAAGAAGTAAAATTAAAAAAAAAAAAAATCAAAAAAAAAAAATCGGACTTTTAAAAAAATAATGATAATTCAGAAAAATTCTTAAAATCTATAAATAAAGAGACTTTTTACTGCAGAATTTTAAAATAAACGGTTTATTAGATATTGAATTAAAACGGGAATATTTTTAACATTGAAGCCTATGGGATTCTCCTGAATAAACCTGTCGAATGAAACCACCGAATGACAGGGCATTAGGGGAACCTTTCACTGCTGGTTTGTGTTCTCTGAATAGCCGAAGCAGTGCTTTTTCATGGGGATTTCACTGCCCTCCAACAGGGACCGAACAGGCATCGTATGTTCAGGCAATTCGCCAGGATTTGGCGAATTGCCTGCTCTCTGGATAGCCGAATGGCCAGGAAAGGTAACCGAACGCTGATTTTTAGCGTTCAGTTACCTTTCTCAAGCAATTCGGATCTCTTTGAATTATCCTGTAAGTTTTTAAAATTCTTCCCTATACTTTCTGCATGTACAATCACGAGTAAAAGAAAGACTTTCATGGCCGACCGCAAGAGCTGAAGAGCCATGACATTTATGATGGTTCTGAAACTGGACATACATCATATAAACCCTATATTCCCCATATTCCTGAACAATGGTATGTTCCACGATATCCTACAATGACTCCATTTTCATCTACGAGCATATTACACCACACTGACACTTATGGTTCTTAAGGGGTTATTCAGAGAGTACCGAAATGTCGCAGACGATCACTTAAACCGCCACAAAAAACACACTGAACACGTCTGGAAAATGCTGACAAGCCGCCAAACAGATCACAGAACAGCCCCCGAAAAAAGCCGACAAGCTGACGAACAGGGTGGAAAAAAAACCCAGTAGACTTGAAAGTGTCAATATTGAAACTCTATTTGCAAAAAAACTACAGAACGAAAATGCCTGGAATTTACATATAAGATCCTATGAATGATAATAAAAAGGGCTGTTACAGAAAAATGAAAAAACGCTTTAAAAAAAAAAAAAACAGAAAACATTTTTTGTAAAGAAAATCCCAAAGTATGCCTAAAAGATCCTAAAATGTCTATAAATAAAGAGACTTTTTACTGCAGAATAAAATAATAAACGGTTTGTTAGATGTTGAATTAAACCGGGAATATTTTTAATATTGAAGCCTATGGCATTCGCCTGAATAAACCTGACGAATAAAAGCACCGGACATCAAGGCACTTCGGCAACTTTTCCCTGCTGTTCGTTGTCTCTGAATAGATTAACCATTGCTTCTCTATGGGGGTTTCACTGCCCTCGAACAGGCACCGTATGTGCAGGCAATTTGCCAAAATTTGGCAAACTGCCTGCTCTCTGAATAGCCGAATGGCCCCGAAATGTCACCATAAGCTGAATTTCAGCGTCCGGTTACATTTCAGCGACATTTCGGACGTCTCTGAATAACCCCTTTAGACTACACATGCTGGAGAATAATAGACCATGGGCAATCACATACAGAGTAGATGTAAACCAGGAATATACAACCTGATGTTTTGGAATGGAAATATATTTTCCATGAGGCTCAGCAATCCTGTCGAGTGGCTGAGCATCATGGGAGATATTATATATCTATATTACAATCCGAACACTAACGGTTAAAACACCCGTTAGCAATTCAGAGATTGCGCTTTTCAGTGCGAGCTTACTGTACTTTGCGCTCCTTATGCTTAACATGGGGAGCGAAAAGAGTTAATTAGCCTTAAGATTACAAAGTCCTAACGCTAATTACCGTCCTGTTGCGGTTAACTCAAAAGTTAACCGCAGCTAGGACCTGGTGCTAACTGATTCCGCTTCTGCGGAATCCGTCAGCACCAGCCGAAAAGAAGTCCAAAAATCGGATACTCAACTCTCATCTCGCGGTGAGAATGGAGGCTCGATCCGCTTCCTCTTGCCGCTGGGAGCAGAGAGAGACAGGGGGAAAAAGTCCCCCAGTCTCCCTCTACGAATCACTACGCCGACCTGCCGGATCTCGCGAGGCGAGATCCTGCAGGTCATGTGACCAGCAGCGTTAGCCTCAAAAGGAGTCTTATGGACTCCATGGAGGGGATGCTCACGGCGGCGGCGTTTAGCGTAATATCACGCTAAAATGGGGACACTAAGGAGAAACCTGCAGGCACAGGTTTTTCTCCTTAGCGTCCCCCGTTTTAGCGTGATGAACATAATATGGCCCACTGACATTTGCGTTCGGCGTCTCATCATTGATTTTTGTTGTAGTAGGGTTTTTTCTACATCCTTGAGTTGTTGACAATTGACAACTCAATCGGTAATCTCCGTGAAGGTTTCCAAATACCTATTTTATTACTACAATGTAATTCACACAATGTTATTTATTTAATACATGTAATCAAACCGTTAGGATCCAAAAACACTGTGGGCTCTATCCCCTAGTTGGTGCTAACGTTAGCGCCTCAACATGTAAGCGATACCACCAGGATAAGTGTGTTTAACACATTGCACCCATATTACATTCCTGTTAGCGTATCATTTTTTGCACTAGCTTCCGCGAGCTTACAGTACTTTGCGCATCCTATACTTAACATGGAGAGCGCAAATGTACATTAGCGTTTCGATAAGTAAGGTATTACAAAGTCCTAGCGCTATTTACTGTAGTGATGCAGAGAGCCAAAAGTTAGCACCTTCTACATGCTGGTGCTAAATGATTCTGCAAATGCAAAATTATTTAGCACCCCCTAAAAACTCCAATAAATCCGATACGCAACTCTCATTCTGCGGCAAGAACAGTGGCCCAATCCCCGCTTCTTGTCATCAGGAGCAGAGTGAGACTGGGAACAAACAGTTTCCAGTCTCCCTCTGTATTCACTCCGCAGCGCAGGGCTCGTGGCCCGAAAGCGCAATCCTCCATGGAGTTGTATGGACTCCAGGAGGTGATACTCGCAGCGGAGTGCAAGCGCTACCATGAGTATCCCATCGGTTAGCGCTGCATTCCAGGGCGAGGTCCTGAGCTAGCGCCTGCCCCCTAGAATATTGCGGTAACATGGGGACGATACGGGGAAATCTGCAGGCGCTCCGTTAGCATCCCCATATTAACACGACCTAGGAAATAGGGCCCTGTGGGTCCTAAATGTATAACAGCTCACTTGTTAACACTAATGACTTAAGTCACTTTTCCAGCTGAGCTGTAAACTGTGACTTGCATTAAATGGCTTCTTACTGTAAATTATTGTTTCCTATACTTTGATATTCTCCTCTTGTGATGTATTAAAAAAAGGAATACCAGCTCCAAAACCCTTAAATAATGGAAATGTAGGTCTTTATTCCTTTTCCATCAGTGATATTTCGAACTAACAAGGTCTTTATCAAAACTTGATAAAGAGCTTTTTAGGTCGAAACGTTGTCACTGATTTCAAAGGGTTAAAAACCCACGTTTCCACAAATTAATGGTGTGCTAGAACCTTTGTATTTTAGGTGTTATTGGGGCCTGGGAGTGAGGACGTCCTCCTTAACAGTGGGCAGTATTGTTGAAACAATACTTTGCTGGCTCAGAAACGCTGGTGTTAACATAACGGCTCACATACATTAGAGCTAGGAATAGGGAACTACTCTAACTAGGGCCGGTGCTCCCACTAGGCAAGCTAGGCGACCGCCTAAGGCACACTGGGCGCACTGCCGCCTAGGTGCGCAGCTGGGCCCCAACCCGGGTTCCATTATTATACCCATTACTCATTGTGCAGCTCGTGTAACAAGCAATGGCGGCTCAGACTCCCGCTAGTGGCACTGAAGGTGGGCGTCTTATGGTGACGCGCAGGTGTCACCAGATGACATGCGGGCGTCACCAGATGCAGATGAAAGAAAAAAAGAGGCAGAAGAAAGAAAGGCACAGAAGAAAGAGAGAAAGGAACAGAAGACAGAAAGAAAAAGGCAGATGAAAGGAAAAAAAAGAGGCAGATGACAGAAAGAAAGGAAAAAAAAGAGGCAGATGACAGAAAGAAAGAAAGAAAGAAAGAAAGAAAGAAAGAAAGAAAGAAAGAAAGAAAGAAAGAAAGAGAAAGAAAGAGGCAGAGGAACTAAAGAGGCAGAAGAACAAAAAGGCAAAAGAAACAGAGGGCGGAGGAAAGAAAGAAACTCAAAGGCTACCAATTACTGAAATGGTTTGTGTTGGAGGTAGAGGTAGAAATTATTTTCATTGTAATATGCAATTACTACAAGGGTAAAATAACACGTTTCACAATAATTTTTATCACTTACCCTTTGTTGGTGCACACCAAACCCTCGGCACAAGGACAATAACCAGAACTAGCCCCAAAGGCAGAGCCTTCATGGATCAGACTTAGAAGTTTGCTGGCCTGGCTTCTGCATTGGTCTCCTTCAGTAGGAAAAGGGACACATACAGGGAACGGCAGAGCTAGAGACCATGGAAAGAAAAGGAAAATAACATAGTAGACTTTCCACAAAGACCTTTTCGCATTTTGATTCTTTTTGCAGAGCCCATTGACCTTAGCCCTCGATCCTTCCGTCTTCACAGTCAACACTCTTACAACCTCGATCGGCAAAGGTTTTGTAGGAACCGGAAGGTGCATCCCTCGGAGGTGGAAAGAGGATACTTTGCCTCTTTAGACCTGATCAAGGTTTTAATTTGAGAAAATTAACTAATAGACAGGGGCGTGCCTAGAACATTTGGCACCCAGGGCGGATCCTGTATTTGGCACCCCCCTCCAACTTTAAAATGTAAAAAAAAAAAATCACACGCACTTTTTTTAATGTTTTCAAAAATATTAGTTATAGCATTCTGGCAGGACATGACGTATACATACAGTATAATAATGATATATTATGAATCTGCCGATGGTGGATCATGCATGCGTCCTCTGTGCTGTGAAATAAGGGGCGAGTGTAGATTCTTTTTGAACTATTGTTATTTTTAAGTGATTTAGCAAACTCACAACATATCCATCCTTTAGTGGTTTTTCTTTTTTCTGTAAGAGACATTTTTATTATCATAGGACCTTATATGTAAATTCCAGACATTTTCGTTAAGTAGGCCGACTCCCTGCATTTCGGGGACCCTGCGGTGAATGGTGAATTCACTGCAGGGTGGGGAAATTTGATTCCCCGAAGTGCAGGGAACAACAGAACACCAAAATGTTGGCGTCATTTCGGTGCTCTGTGAGCAACCCCTTTAGTGGTGGGTTTTTTGCCGCCCCCTGAAAAGTGCCAGCCTAGGCCTTGCCTACCCAGGACATACTTGAAAATTAGTGAAATCTCAATGTATCCTTCCTGGTAAAATACTTTACAAAAGAAAAAAAATAAATAAATTTTTTAGGGTGCCACCCTAAGGCTGGCGGCACACTAGCAAACATTTTGCGTCCGTCTGACCGTACTGTTTGCTGTCCGTCGTAGCTTTATAAAGGAGTCAATTAAACACACCACACAAAGCCCCTGCGCACTTGTTCACGGACGGGCAAAGCATAAAGCCACGGACGCAAAAATAACATTGACGTTAAAAAGCTAAACGGACGCAGAAACAACGCTGCCATGTATTTTCCTAGGGTGTGGAGACATCAGACATTACGGACGCACTTTATGCAGTACTCACAATATCTCCCGTGAAAAAGTGCGTCCGTAATGGACGCAGTACAGTATGCTCGTGTGCCGGCTGCCTAAGGGGTGGTGTCACCCGGTGCGGCCCGCCCCCACTAGGTACTGCTAATAGACAAACTGTCGGTGATGGTGCATGATACTACGAGGTCCTTTACAAGGTTTTTGACTTGTGGGAATCTAACGACCCCTGTGGTGTTTTGTGAGGGTAGCAGCATGGAGAGAATTCTTTTTTTATTCTCTCTTCCTTTGCGCTTTTCAGTTTCTGCGCTTTTATTCTTATTCTATGAAGTGGTTTGGGGGGGGGTTTAGTGTTTACTGTATTAGAGTCAGGGTAGCACCTGGCGTATGCCTTGTTGGGACCCAAGTTCAGGGGGTATGCGCCCCGTGTGCAGGGATGCATGGGTGGTACCTCTGGGTAGGCAGACACCTGGAGATCAAGGCGTAGTACAAAGGGCTAATCCAGAGAATGGTCAGAGGTAGATCTGTTGTCAAGGGACTGGTACAGGGCGGTAGTCCGTTGGCAAGCAGGGTCTGGTACATGGTAAAACTGGATTATTACAGCAGTGGGTCTGGACATACACAGGAATAGACTTGCAATGCAAAGCCATCTTGCATAGCGGTTGTTGACCTTTTATTGCAGGCAGGAGGATGTGGTGTGGTGTGTGTGTGTTTTGCTGTGTTTAACTGTTTATATGCTGGTTTGGACTGAAGGTAGCACTTTTCAGGTACCTGCCCACATGCAGGTAAAGTTCTTACACATACGCAGGCACGGATCCTGACAACTAGCTTTTGACTGGGTCACACGTGTGTGATTTTTCTTGTTTTGCTTGTACTGATGAATTTATTTATTAATGAAGAAACACAAAAATATGTTAAAATAATCAAAACATCTGGGGGGGCAAGCTTTCTGACCACTGATAGTCATGACTACGGATGGGCGTCCGGTTCGATTCGAACATGAGTTCGATTCGAACATTGCTCGTTTGGCCGTTCGGCGAACTTCGAACTTTTCAGGCCGCAAAAAAGTTCGAAAAAAAAAATGCTTAAAAAATCCTAAATAAATCTAAAACTAAAGAGACTCTTTACTGCAGAATATAAGCAACGGTTTATTAGATATTGCATTGAAACGGGAATATTTTTAACATTGAAGCCTATGGGATAAAACATTCTTGTTGCTAAAACATCAGGCAGACGAGGCCCTCTAATCAGGCACTGTAGAGGGCAGCCCGCCGGGGCCTCCCAAGGACCCCTTGAGGAGCATGCGGCTGCAGGATGACAGAGCTGCGACTGTGTGGACTGGCTGGCCGGGTGCATGTGGCAGAGAGGTGGCACAGGGAGGGAGCCACGGCAGACCCCTCCCCCACAACCAGGATCCAGGGAGCCCCCACTGACCACCAGGTTAAGGTAAGGTGACACATTTTTTAAAAAAATTAAACCCGAGGACATCTTTAAATGTCCCCTGGAACATAAAATAAAACTCTTTTTTTTTCCTTTCTACTACTCACCTGATTCCTGGATCCAAAAACAAGTGCAGCCTCCTGTCAAAGCAACTAGGCGCGAAAGACGCCGGGTTAAGCCGCTCACTATCTGTCTATCCTAGACCCAGATAATGACTGTGTGGACAACAATCCCTGCACGCTCGCTTACTTATCCGTCCTTGCACACTTTCTCTCGCAACAGGCACGTAGAGAGCAATAAAGTGGTCCCAGGATTGCAACGCAGTACCAGTCTTCTCTTGAATTGGGTAGTTTCCCACAATCCCTGTGCCCACTTTCTTATTCTATTAGTTACGCTGCCACCAGTTCCCCTGAACACTACGCACATCGCAGCGAAAGACGCAGGGCTAAGCAACCCACTATCCGTCTATTCTAGACCCAGATAATGACTACGCGGACAACAATCCACCACTCGGTTACCCAACGGTCCCCAGCGACCGCAACTCACAATTTCGTAGCTACTCGACCTTAACACAACAAGCAATACTCCAGTCACTTTATTTAGCGATGCAAAATGCGCAGCCGGCTTCCCCGCTACACTAATAGCATATCTTCTCGTTAAAGCTAGCATCAGACTGTAGAGGTGCTGCCCGGCAGTGTGAGGATTCATATGCTGCATTATTTTACTGTAAAGGTGCTGCCCGGCAGTGTGAGGATTCATATGCTGCATTATTATACTGTAGAGGTGCTGCCCAGCAGTGTGCGGAATCATATGCTGCATTAATTATTCTTCTTACAAATTTGGTTACTTAACCCATTTGCCTTTGAATTGTAAAATTGTGACATCCAGGGCCCCAGGTGGCGATCGGGGGGGGGGCCTTTAAATCAGGAGCGCGCGCTGTACACCTTGCCTTGCCATGGAGTTTCATTCCCGCATCACTAGCTTACCGAATCAGTTTGAACCGGTTTTGTTATAACAACTACTCTCACTCTGTGCCCCTGTCTGGTATATTCCACTGCTTGTTACTGCTGATGCGCTTCCATCCTGCCATACACTATAGCGCAGTAATATTTGGGTGCACTGCCACTGACGCGTGTACCAGATTCATATCATTGTAATATTTGACCGCAGGGTCCACCACTGCACTCTTCCACAATACCTCAGAGGGGTTACAGTTACAGACGGTGTGAAGGCACTGTTGCCGACACTAAATGCCCAATTTTAAAGCACCTATTGTTACTTTCATCCAAAGCCTGCATAAGAGGCACCATAATTTAGCCAAAAAATCACTAAACTTGTTCTGTGCGTCCTAAAACGTCTCCTCTTTTCATACAGGCTGCCGCCCCAAGCAGTTGTTTTATGAATAGATTAAAGGAAAGCCATTTACCGTCATTTGAAATGTCATTTTTTTTTTAAATGTTTCTATACATCCTACAAATCCGCCACTTCACGGGCAGGTTATGGGGACCTCCTAGACACGATATTTGAAGGAATTTTTCAATTTTATTCTTAACCTTTATTTCATGGAAAAATCACTGTTCCTTTAAAAACGTTTTTTTTTTTTTACTTCTTTCCTTGTTTCCTGTCCCCCAGGGCACTACCCGGACCCCCATACACCTTTTATGGCAAATATCTTGCATATATGCCCTCTTGGAGGGCACTCTAAAATTCGACCGTTCGAGTCCCATTGACTTGCATTGAGTTCGAATGTGTTCGCGTTCGAACACGAACTTTTTCAAATGTTCGTGTTCGAATGCGAACCGAACACGGGGGTGTTCGGCCCATCCCTAGTCATGACTGACTAAGTACAGCTCTTCTCATATCCAAGAGGGGGCTATTTTTTCCTCAATAAGCCTCTATCCAGTGTCTAGTGGGTATGTGGTTAACATAACAGATTGGAAGGACAAACAAACAAAAAGGATCACCTAGCTAGTAATCAATATACATACTTTATATCAAGGATCTCAAACTCTGGCCCTCCAGATGTTGATGGCCTACAATTCCCGGAATTCTTTCAATGCAATAGATGGTCAGAGAATTGTGGGAGTTGTAGTTCAGAAGCATCGGGGGTAGAGATTGAGAAGCCTGCTTTATTTGTTTGGTTAAAATGATATAGTATTCACAGTAAGGATCTTACTCTCTGGTTTGGAGCAACAGAATCCTGGAGCACAATGGTCATTGCTTGGATCGCATCTTGTCCCGTTACCGCCGACAACCCCTTCATCATCGCTACATCTTCCCCAGACGCACGTATGTTCGAAGCAGCACTCCCCGTCATGCTCACACTCCTGAAACATCAATATGTTAACAAAGAAGAAGAAGGAAATACATTGGTGTAGACTAATAGATAATAAAATAGTAATATGCGTGCGCAATGAGTAAAAATTGTAGCAAGAAATGACAAGTAACATTACATTCATAAGTGTGCACAGCCCTCATTTAACACGTGTGACCCCAAGAAATGAAGATGGGGATATTAAAGGTTGAAAGCAGGAACAATTGAATGAGTGGGCTTAACCGTCTGTGCACACCTATGGTTACATTATACTGTAACTCTAAAGGGGTTATTCAGAGAGCACTTCGGCGAGTCCGATTCGCCGACCCTGCGCTGAAATCAGCTTTCACCGCAGGGTCCCCTAAGTGCGGCGAATCCAACCCACCGAACGCATACCGCAAATCCGCCACAAAAGCTCCGATTCAAATTGGAAAACAACTGCAAAATGGCCTAACAAATCGAAAAACTGCCGAATCGATCCGAAAAAAGCCACTGAGCTGCCATACATGGGTAAACCCACCCCAAAAAACCACGGGCTCTATTAAATTCTTCACGCAAACGTTAACGCGTGCGCAAAAACGCATTAACGCGAGTGACCCTGCGCGAACACTTTGCGAGTGCAATTTAGTGTGCGCACCCTATACTTAACATTGTTGGCGCAAATGCGTTTGTGAGCTGGTGCGCGCATGGTATTACAATCTTAGAGCAAAAATTAAAAACGTTTGCATGCATAATTTTTACGTCTTTGAAAAGCTGGTGGTAACGACAAATTGTAACAACCTGACCGTACCAAACTGTGCATTCACAGAGAACGTCGATGTGCATGTTTTTTTTACTAGATCCGTCAAAAATGACGGCCACTACCTTCTCTTCCGTCAGAGCGTACGTCTGTTGTGCGCAGTCGGCACAAAAATGACGTTCGTCTGACGGACTTGAGGTTAAAAATTACATTGCGCTCACTGATTTCTGCGCGCAACGGTACTTTGCACGCAATTTTGCGCGTCAGTTTCACGGGCGCAATTTCCCGATGGATGAAAAAATGCGCGAGGAGTGTAATTCCAGCGGTGATTTTCGTGCCTTAACGTTTAACGCTTTGCGCAAAAAAAAATAGCACTGCGCATGCGCTTTTACTCGATGAATTTAATAGAGCCCCACAACTTTTAAAACACATTTTAAAAAAATTTCATACATAAAAGGAGCCTGGAAATAATATATAAGTTTCCATGAATAACAATAAAAAGGTCTGTTACAGAACAAAAAAAAAAACATGCAAAAATAAATATAGGAATTAAAAATTTCACCGAAAATATTCCAAAAAATGCCTAACAAATCAAAAAAAAATAAAAAAAATAAACAGACTGTTTGCTTCAAATGAAAAGAATAAACAGTTGAATAAATATTTAAGAAAATGGGGATTTTTTTAACATTGAAACCTATGGGATTCCCCTGTTTAAACCTGTTGAACAAAACCACCGAAAATCAGGGCATTTCACTGACATTTCGGTGCTGTTCAGTGTTCTCTGACTAGATTACACTGGCAAGATCGTGAAGGGCCACGGAGTGATCGCAGAGGAAGACTGGGGACTATTTGTCTCCAGTCTCACTCTGCTCCTGGCGGCCAGAAGTGGTAGTTCAGGCTGCCGTTCTCACCGCGGGAAGAGAGGTGAGTATCTGATTTATTGGGCGGGTTTTAGCTGGAAAAGCAGAATCAGTTGGCCAGTAAAAAAAATCCCATCTGTGCGGTAATTAGCGCTAGGACTTTGTAATAGCTTACTTATCCTAACGCTAATTACTAGGGATGTGCGTTTCGGGTTTCGGAATTTCGGAATTTTCACGAAATTTCCCAATTCGTGCATTCGGATTCGGCTGATTTTCCGAAAATTTTCAGATCCGAAAACGGCAGATCCGTACAAATTTTCGTGCAGAAACAAAAACTTTTCGAATGGACTAGAAATGTGTAAAATCAAAATTCATTTTCGTTCCATTCGTAATTTCGGCTCCATTCCTGATTTCGGACATCGTATTTATATCGCTGATTCTGTAATTACATTTTGTATCATTCCCATCTCAATGTTTCCTTCCTGGAAAACCAGAGAAATCTCAATGTATCCTTCCTGGAAAACCAGAGAAATCTCAATGTATCCTTCTTGTAAAACCAGAGAATTCTCAATGTATTCTTCTTGTAAAACATGAGAAATCTCAATGTATCCTTCTTGTAAAACATGAGAAATCTCAATGTATCCTTCTTGTAAAACCAGAGAATTCTCAATGTATTCTTCTTGTAAAACATGAGAAATCTCAATGTATCCTTCCTGGAAATCCAGAGAAATCTCAATGTATCCTTCTTGTAAAACATGGGAAATCTCAATGTATCCTTCTTGTAAAACATGAGAAATCTCAATGTATCCTTCCCGGGAATCCAGAAAAATCTCAATGTATCCTTCCAGGAAATCCAGAGAAATCTCAATTGAAATCTCAATGGCAGAATTATCGTATCGTATAATTATCGTATCCGAAAAACCATTAGTTTACGTCAAAACGAATAGACACTTTGAAACGAGGAGAAAGAACCCCCTGGACCTTCAGGAAGGGGGACATGACTGATGGCCTGGGCCTGTAGGTTAAGGAAAGATCTGGAAGGGTTTAGAATCCCTGGGGCCCCTCAGGGAGGGGGAAGGGGGGGGGTCGGTTGGAAGCATGGGCCTGTCAGTCAAGGAAAAGCTACGGTGTTATTGGTGGAGTGGTTGCAACAGTGTTGCTTAACTGGACTATATATGCTGGTGATGGGTGCAGGGTTCTTCCTCTGTTCCTGCCAACGTGAGAAGTGCATCAAGGTGAGATCATGTTTTTTCAGGTGTTTCTGGTGAAAGAGAAAGGAGAGGGAAAGTTTGGTGGCTGGGGGGGCATCTACATGTCTGCTGGAACACTTGAGGGAGCACTCTGTGTGATCACATGACCGGGAGCTTCCTCTGTGTGTGTAAGGGGAGAGGGTGACAGGAAGTGCAGGCTGTGCCATGTGCTGCTGTTATAGGGGGCAGAGCTGCTGGATTCCCACTCCCCAGCAAGAAGCAGGTGTAGGGTGTGTCTGTGTGTCTGTCTGTGTGTGACTAGATTTGGTTAAAGAGAAAGGCAGATGGTTTTTATTCAATTGGTTTTGTTGATTTTCTGTTTTTGTTCTAAGGACCTGCATGTGTTGTGGCTGCAGATCCCACAATGCTCAGGCAGCCAGATAGCAGCGCTGTGGGATAAGTAGTTGCACAGCATTGAAGGTTTAGTAATCAAAAAAATAAATAAAAAATAAATAAATAAATAAATAAAAAATGATCTGGGGCACAAATGATCAAATAACGTGGTGGCTCTTACAAAGAAAACCCTGGGGGTTATTCAACACAATATATTTTAAGTATATATGCGTAAGGTGTATACACCGATACAATTATTGGTCTAAGGAGCGCCGACAGGTTCTGTAGCGCTGTACAATGGGTGAAGCAATGACAGGGCGACGTACACCTTGCATAAGCGGAGCGGGAGGTGGAGGACCTGCTCAAGAGCTTACAATCTAATATACAATGCGAGCACATGCGGCTGGTCCCTAAGGCTGGCTGTTGCCATACAGACCCGTATGATATCTGCTAGTGCTGCTGCCTGTGTCTCCATGTGCCCGCTCATTATTCGGGCTGCGATGGGATCACATGGGAATGGTTCCTCTGCATCTTCTGTTCTGTGCTTTACCCAGCAGGTGCCGGCGGACAAATACTTCACAATTCAGTGCATTGAATGAAATTTCAGTGTCCTTTAGCGAGTGCACCCTGAGGTCCTGTAACTTGAGGCCCTGAGCTCCTGCACCCTGGGGTTCTGCACCCTGAGGTCCTGAGCTCCTGCACCCTGGGGTCCGGTACCCTGAGGTCCGGCACTGGGCAGAGAAAAAACTCTTATCCCTTCGTGTGAACCAGGGAGATAAGGTGCGGGAAACGTTTGAATACATAATTGTAGTAAACAGTTTCAATTGCTAAAATGCTTATTTTACTAGCGGTTTCAATAAGGGTTACTGCAGCATAATACCCCATTAACCCCTTAGGAACCGAGAGTTTTGAAAGTTCTGTGCGTGGTCACGGCGTTGCATGTTTGCAGATGCATTCAGTGTATGGTCGCTGTGTTGCATGTTTGCAGGCTCATGCTGTATGGCCACTGTGTTGCAGGTTGCGTGTGCATTCCGGGTGTGGTCACGGTGTTGCATGTTTGCGTGTGCATTCTGTGTGTGGTCACTATGTTGCATGTGCATTCCGGGTATGGTCACGGTGTTGCATGTTTGCAGGCTCATTCTGTGTGTGGCCACTGTGTTGCAGGCTTGCGGGTGCATTCCGGGTATGGTCACTGTGTTGACTTTTGCGCGTGCGTGCTGTGCGTGGTCACGATGTTGCATACTTGCAGATGCATTCAGTGTATGGTCACTGTGTTGCATGTGTGCAGGCTCTTTCTGTATGTGGCCACGGTGTTGCAGGTTTGCGTGTGCATTTCGGGTGAGGTCACGGTGTTGCAGGTTTGCGTGTGCAATCTGTGTGGGGTCACTGTTGCATGTTTGCATGTGCATTCCGGGTATGGTCACTGTGTTGCACGTTACAGGCGCATTCTGTGTGGGGCCACTGTGTTGCATGTTCGCAAGTCCAGTCGGTGTGGTCACGGTGTGGCATGGTTGCAGGTGCAGTCAGTATACGGTCATTGGATAATGTTTGCAATTGCATTCGGATATGGTCATTGGGTTGCATGTTGGCAGGTGCATTCTGGTTGGGGGTGCTGGTGGGGGGCTCTGGAGTGGCTTTGGACTGGGGAGGTTTGGTGGTGTCTGGAGGGTTGTTCCGTGGGTGCGGTGCTCTGTGGGTGGATGTGATTCGAGCCACTTTCTCGTGGTTCTTAAGGGTTACTGGGTTCCAGGTGGGGTCCTTGCGGATTTGCCATTCCCAGGGCCCTGTCTAGCCTAAATTGGTAGAATGCCCCTCCCGAGTGCCCCCCCCCGGGGCATAGGGGAGCCCGGTTTAATATCAATAGAAGGAAGTGGATGCAGCCGGTTCCCAATCGGGTGAAGGGCGGTCGTCATGGACACGCCACCCAGGGATCTGCGTTTGAGTGTGCGGAGGAGGGTGAACATGGTGCAGGTGCCTGTTTTTCTTCCCTGTCTTTACGTGAGGAGTCTGGAGGAGTTGGTCGAGGGGACTGGGATGGAAGGACTTAAGGGGGGTTTGGAAGGAACCACCCCCCCCCAGACCAGGTAAGATGGCCGACGGAGGTCGCTCTCGAGGAGCCCGCGTGGAGGTCCTTCACTTCCGGCGGCCGGGGGGAGAGTGCCGAGAGTGGCAGCGGCTGCCTCCAGGCTCCCTCCCACTCGTTGCAGGCATGCAGCGTCTCGGGCGGCGCGTTCGGCCGCCCGCAACATGGCGGCGCCCATCGTGCGGCTGGACATCGGAGGAGGATCGTGTCGGCAGCAGTTGCAGGGAGCCCGGTGGCTGGGGACGTACCGGTACTGGTGCAGGGGATATCGGATGGAGTATTTCAATTCGTAATGGACATTCTCAACGCTCTCAGCCGAGGAGTGTCTTGGTGGTCTTGGTGGCAGGAGATGGAGGTCGGTGAAGGGTGCCGGTTACCAGTGGAGGTGCTATTCCTGGGCGACCATCGCTGGGATCACCTTTGGCTGTGATTCTGGGGCTCCGGGAGGATCCCCTTGCTGGCTGCACGGGAGTCGGATTTTGGGGGTGCAGCGTTTGGATCGCTCGGCCTTTCGGGGGGTTAATGCGTCGGGTGGTGCTGGTGGTGTAACGACGGGGTTGCTAGAAGCCCTGGTTGCTGCTCTTAGACGCTGGCAGGATGGGTCGGAGGACGCGGCTAAGGGGAAGTCTTCGCTGAGTGTGGCGGGACACGTCGTTTCGGGGAGCGCGGTACCGCGGCGGTTCTTGCGCCTAGCTCTGCTGCGGTTGGGGTTCCCGCGTCTGCGTGCACATCTGGGGCAGCGCCCGCGCCGGTTTTGGCACAGGTCGGGTCAGCAGGGGATTTCCGAGGCTGGCGCAGTTTTGGTTTCGGGGTCAGGGGGAATGACTGGGCCTGCAAGTTAATTGGGGTCTCAGCGGTGGGTGCTGGGGAGGTGTCTCCCGTTGGGGTGCGGGCATCTCTTATGGGTCCGGCGAGTTGTCCCCAATGGGTTGCGGGTCACTGCAGGTTACGGGAGAGGGTTTGGAGAACGAATATGTGGATGTGCTTACACTACTTTCTGGGGATAGGGAGACGGTGGACCGTCCCAAACGGCCTGACCGGTTCATGGAAAAGAAGGAGAAGTTGAAGAAAAACGCTTCCTCCCACTTTTGGGAAGGGGCTACAGGGTTTCTTGGCTTCTTGTGCTATCGGGTGCGAGCGATTCCCGAAGCGCAGGGTTGTATTGTTTGCGTATGTCGACCTGATTTAAGCGTTGTATTGCATCTTTGGGGCACGTCCCGAAGCAGTTCGCGCCGCATTCTTTTCGGATAGGCGCAGCGACAATGGCGGTGGAGGCGGGTGCGTCAGACGACATGATTAGGCGTGTGGGTAGATGGCGATCGGATTGTTGTCATTCCTATGTGCGCCCTAACCTCTTATAATTACAGGTTCATCCCCGACGACTGTTTGGATCATCGGACACTCGTATATACACTGGGTGGCCAAGCGGGCTGCACAACGGCCGCTTGGCAGGAACCTGAGTTTTCAAAGGACTTGGCTATGATTGGACTTGGCTACGTTTCGGTGGATTGGCTGCAAGGGTTTGCGTTGGGCCCAGGTGGCTGGACAACGCAGGGTGTGGACTAGACAAGCGGCTAGGGATGTGGTGTTAGTGGTACATGGTTTGGATCATCGGACACTCGTTTATACACTGGGTGGCCAAGCGGGCTGCACAACGGCCGCTTGGCTGGAACCTGAGTTTTCCAAAGGACTTGGCTACGATTGGACTTGGCTACGTTTCGGTGGATTGGCAGCAGGGGTTTGCGTTGGGCCCAGGTGGCTGGACAACGCAGGGTGTTGGCTAGACAAGCGTCTAGGGATGTGGTGTTCGTGGTACATGTTGTTTGGATCATCGGACACTCGTTTATACACTGGGTGGCCAAGCGGGCTGCACAACGGCCGCTTGGCTGGAACCTGAGTTTTCCACAGGACTTGGCTACGATTGGACTTGGCTACGATTGGACTTGGCTACGATTGGACTTGGCTACGATTCGGTGGATTGGCAGCAAGGGTTTGCATTGGGCCCAGGTGGCTGGACAATGCAGGGTGTTGGCTAGACAAGCGGCTAGGGATGTGGGTTAGTGGTACATGCAGGGGGAAACGATCTTGGGGTGGTCCGATCGGTAGACTTGGTTAGGAGGATGAAACGTGACTTAGCCAGTTGTTTCACCATTTTTCGGGGTTTATCACTGGTGTTTTCAGAGATAGTCTCTCGCCCCAGTTGGGAGGAATTGGCGGCTCCCAGGGCTAGGGACAAGGCTCGGAAGCGGGTTAACAAGGAGATCTCGAGGTTTGGGGGTGATCTGGGTGGAGTGTCAGTTAGACATACGGGGCTGGAGGGGGACAATAGGAATGTCATTAGAGGGGATGGGGTCCATCTCACGGATATTGGGTTGGATATTTTCCTGGAGGGTCTGCAGTCGGGCATAGAGGAGGCGCTGTCTGCGGGGGGGCGCAGGGGCGGACGCTGAGGCGGCCCCTGGCGTTGGCGGTTTCCCTGGACAGCAGTGCTTAATGGAGGTTTTAGCCGCCATCGGGTGAGGCCTGGGGGGAGACGGACCTCGCTTGCGGGGACGAGCTCAATGGTTTGGTAATGCCTATTGCATGGAGCGATAGGGCAGTTTGAGTAAGCACTGCAAGGGATGGTTATATATATACATGGTTATATATATATGGTTTAATAAAGCTGTGGCCCATGCACATTCCAACTGACATATACGTGTTTGTGTTTATTCAGGTTATTGGGGTATGGGTTGGGAAGGGGTTATTGGGGTATGGGTTGGGAAGGCCTCAGGCTTAAGCAGTCAAGAACCCCCTGGACCTTCAGGAAGGGGGACATGACTGATGGCCTGGGCCTGTAGGTTAAGGAAAGATCTGGAAGGGTTTAGAATCCCTGGGGCCCCTCAGGGAGGGGGAAGGGGGGGGGTCGGTTGGAAGCATGGGCCTGTCAGTCAAGGAAAAGCTACGGTGTTATTGGTGGAGTGGTTGCAACAGTGTTGCTTAACTGGACTATATATGCTGGTGATGGGTGCAGGGTTCTTCCTCTGTTCCTGCCAACGTGAGAAGTGCATCAAGGTGAGACCCGCCCACCCACCCTTGGATTTCGTCAAGTCGTGTCACAGCTGAAGGTTGGCGGTTTCCCTGGACAGCAGTGCTTAATGGAGGTTTTAGCCGCCATCGGGTGAGGCCTGGGGGGAGACGGACCTCGCTTGCGAGGGGACGAGCTCAATGGTTTGGTAATGCCTATTGCATGGAGCGATAGGGCAGTTTGAGTAAGCACTGCAAGGGATGGTTATATATATACATGGTTATATATATATGGTTTAATAAAGCTGTGGCCCATGCACATTCCAACTGACATATACGTGTTTGTGTTTATTCAGGTTATTGGGGTATGGGTTGGGAAGGGGTTATTGGGGTATGGGTTGGGAAGGCCTCAGGCTTAAGCAGTCACGGACGTTCCGAAAAACACAAAAATTTCCGAAATCACGAAAAAAAGTCGATACGAAAAAAACGAAACGAACCAAACCGAAACGAAAATCGGCAGAAACGAGTCGAAACTAAAATTTGCAAAGTCCGAACGAACCGGAAAAAAAATCGGTGCACAAGCCTACTAATTACCGTTAAGCATAGGGAGCGCAAAAAACAATAAGCTCGCACAAGCTTGCGCAATCACCAATGGATTTTTTTTAACTGTGTAGCATTAGGAGGTTAATATGGATGGCATGCGTTAAAGTCAATTATCCCTTCATTACCGCTTACTCACCCGAATGCTATACTAAGCATTCACTAGGGAATAGGGCCTGTAATGATGTGGGCCCTGCGTTTGTTATCCCTTTCTTCTCAGTAAAAACATATTAAAAGCAGGAAACAGGTAGATTTCTTAATTTAGAAAAAATGGCGTCGCGCCCATACTCACTTATTTTTGGAGCGGCGGCAACTGCCAGGAGTAACAGCCCAGTAAATGTATAAAACATAACAAGGAAGGAGAGTGTCATCTGCGCTCATTCCCATGTGTTCCATGTACAACAAAAATGAGGTTTTGTTTGTTTCAATGGCCATTGCAACGTAAGCCCACTCGCCACTTCAAGGCACCTCTCCAGAGTGGGTACCTAACAATTGCAACCAAAAGGCCGCTCTACTGAGCAGCTCCAAGCCCCTCCAGCTGCTTTTCAGCAAGGAGAGACAAAGATGGTGGGTTTTATTTATACACGCACCAAGCACTTCCCATTTGGGATCAAAAACAAAAACATGGAAAGAGGAACAGCTGCAAAACGACGGACTGGTGTTACAAGCATGATATACATAAATACAGAAAAAATGGCGTCGCGCCCATACTCACTTATTTTTGGAGCGGCGGCAACTGCCAGGAGTAACAGCCCAGTAAATGTATAAAACATAACAAGGAAGGAGAGTGTCATCTGCGCTCGTTTCTATGTGTTCCATGTACAACAAAAATGAGGTTTTGTTTGTTTCAATGGCCATTGCAACGTAAGCCCACTCGCCACTTCAAGGCACCTCTCCAGAGTGGGTACCTAACAATTGCAATTGCTTGCTGAAAAGCAGCTGGAGGGGCTTGGAGCTGCTCAGTAGAGCGGCCTTTTGGTTGCAATTGTTAGGTACCCACTCTAAAGAGGTGCCTTGAAGTGGCGAGTGGGTTTACGTTGCAATGGCCATTGAAACAAACAAAACCTCATTTTTGTTGTACATGGAACACATAGAAACGAGCGCAGATGACACTCTCCTTCCTTGTTATGTTTTATACATTTACTGGGCTGTTACTCCTGGCAGTTGCCGCCGCTCCAAAAATAAGTGAGTATGGGCGCGACGCCATTTTTTCTGTATTTATGTATATCATGCTTGTAACACCAGTCCGTCGTTTTGCAGCTGTTCCTCTTTCCATGTTTTTGTTTTTGATCCCAAATGGGAAGTGCTTGGTGCGTGTATAAATAAAACCCACCATCTTTGTCTCTCCTTGCTGAAAAGCAGCTGGAGGGGCTTGGAGCTGCTCAGTAGAGCGGCCTTTTGGTTGCAATTGTTAGGTACCCACTCTGGAGAGGTGCCTTGAAGTGGCGAGTGGGCTTACGTTGCAATGGCCATTGAAACAAACAAAACCTCATTTTTGTTGTACATGGAACACATGGGAATGAGCGCAGATGACACTCTCCTTCCTTGTTAGATTTCTTAATTTCTTCATTATTTTTATATTATTCCATTTGGAAGCACAATTTATAAATAGAAATGAAAGGGCGATGACTGAAACTAAATTGCTAAAGATTAAACGACTTTAACCCCTTAGTGACCGGACGGTTTTACAAAAGTCCGTCCGAAAGTGCCCGCTGCTGTTTTTACGTTTCTGCGATGTTTGTGTTTAGGTCAAATTTTCCTCTTGATCATTTATGCAACCAACACATATTATATACAGTTTATCTCGCCATTAAATGGACTTTCTAAAAGCTAACATTAATTCCATCATATCCTATAATTTTCTATTAAAAAAAAATGAAATATGATGAAAAATAATGGGAAAAACACTTTTTTTTCAAAATTGAATCCCCAAAATCTACAACCACCAAAAAAAGACCCCGGCTAAAAATAGTTTTGAAATTTTGTCCTGAGATTAGAAATACCCAATTTTAACATGTTTTTGCTTTTTAACCCCTTCACTGCTGAGCCATTTCAAACTCTGTACGCTGAACTCATTTTGACCGTTTTATGCTCATCGTGTTTAAATGCCAGCTTAGGTCCTATTTTTTTTTTTTTTTAAAAAACAGACAATTTAAAAAAAAATTATAATTTTTTTATTATTTACTTATTTATTTATTAATAAAAAGTTTTACACCAAACCTAGTCATGTTTGGAATCATTGGAAAGGCCATGGATCTGTCCACTTGGCAGTTAGAGGGATAACTGGTCCACTGACAACATCGCACATATGGTGACAATGTCAGTGGGTGGGGGTGACCCGGAGGCTTGGCTGACATCCAGGTTTGAATCACGATTCGGCACCGATCAGCGCCGAATTGCGATCTGGCAACATAGGGGTTAAAGACAGGTACAGCTGAAAAGGGGAGTCTCTCCCCTTTCCAGTGGTACTTTTCTTATTTTGTATGTGGAGCAGTTTGGGAGGAAGAGGGCTCCGAAGGACACCCCCTCTCCTTTGCTTTTTTTCCACTACAGGCACTGGTGCCTGGCGATGACGTCATCATGCACGTTGATGACATCATCGTGCCTGCTGGGCCCCCCCCTGAAAAGGCGGGGCAGACTTCCAGCCTGCCAGTCTGCCGTGGGAGCTCAAACAGACACGTTAGTATAGGGAGGGAGGGAGGTTAGGAGACCGTGACGTACATAGTACGTCCGCATTTGTTAAGGGGATTTCCCCACAGAAAATACTATGTACGTCAGCGGTTGGGAAGGGGTTAATGACTGCAGATACATTTCCCTGTATCCTCCCCTACAAAACCAACCGATGGCAGCCAAGGATCCACCTAGTAGTGTTACGGGAAGATACCTAGGTAATAAAACTGGTTCAGCGGGAATGTTTCACCGCAGGACAAACTAGAAGTATTTAAAGAAAAAATAATTGATCTGAATCATATATAATAAAATAGCTGAATTCTCCATCAGTTGCGATGAAAGGAGCTCCACCCAAGCAGCTCAGCCGTTCCCTTTGGAATAAAAAGCCGAACAGTTAGACGAGGTCTCCGGCGACAACGCTAAATCAAGAGGGAGCCATGTATTTTATATAGCAATCAGTTTGCTCTCTAATTCACGGCTATTTCATTTGTTCTTTACCAAAACAAACAAACAAGTGAATAGTTCTCTCACCATTTCCTTTGGTTTACATTCTTGACAATCAGAAGTAAAATTGGTAGAATTGCAAAATCGGTTGTCAGGGCAGTCACTTGAGCTATTGCAGGCCTGCAGGCAAGACAAGGGATAGGAAAGAAGAACAGGTTAAATATAGTATAAGAAATACTGTAGATACTCGAGTATACCGCAAGATTTTGGTGACAAAAATTAATCTTAAAATTGGAGGGGTCGCGTTATAGTCGAGACATCTGCATCGCGTGTAAAAAAAAAAAAATGTGTCTTGTTCTGGATTCCAAGTCTCCCGGGAGTTCCGGTAATCTCGCTGAAGTGAATGCGGGCTCCCTGATGCTTGCAAACACTTCAGGAACTCCCGGATTCGGAAGAGGTGGGATCCGTCACGGCCAGAGGGCAAACGCTCGGTTTAAGCCAATCATTAACCTCGCTTGCCTCCGCCGGCCATCTAATCACTAGTAAAGAAGACGGGTGGCCGGTGGCTTCATACTTAGTAACAACTGCAATCATTCTAGAGCAGAGCACCCTGGCCTGAGGGGTAGTCTGTGTTAAGAGAACCTGGAAGGATTTTAATTGTTTACCGGTCCAGTAAAATTTTGTTCCTCGCGTTATATTCGAGTCTTGAGTATTCTCTCATTTCCATAATAAATCTCTATCCATCGCGTTATATTCGGGTCGCGCTATACTCGAGTATCTACGGTACTAATACAATGAATAATACAAACATTTCGAGAGTCATTGAAAAAGCATACTGTATCCAGGGAGCCAGGCGCTTACTGACTGAATATGTAGAAGAAAAACTAAATGGAAACACCAACACCTGCTCTACCATGTATCAATCCACTGACACGGCCTTATCTGCGTCCTACTATGACATTATTCCACCACGGCTTGCGGGCTGCCATCAGAAATTTTTAGAGGTGTGCATACATTTCGTAATGAATCGCAATTCATTACGAAATTCGTTAATTCGTATTTCGGAAGTACCAAAATAACGAATTGATTTGATCCGAATTGAAACGAAAACAAAACGAAACGGTATTTATCGAATTTAATTTGTTATACTGTTTCATAAAAAAAACATTGATTAAATGATTCCTCAGCGAAATTTGATTAATTGGGGTTTTATTTAGTGATCTATCGAACTATCGAATCGATCTTAACTTACAATACAAACAAGTACTAAAGCAAACGACTTTATGAAACTAATCAGATTTGTTTGACTGTCACACAAAGCGCCCCTGTATCTGTCCATTGGCTTGTGGTGCTGAATCTGTTGTCAACACCACAAGGCAATGGACAGCTCGAAATTTAACCCTAGCTTACCTTTAATAGCAGGATTTGATTAATTGGGGTTTTATTTAGTGATTCAAATCAATATCAACTATCGAATCGATCCGGTATACGAAACAGAACGGAATTACAAAACGAAATACGTAACGATATAACAAAAATGAAATTAATTTAAAACGAAACAAATTTTCCAGCCGTGCATACCTCCAGAAATTTTGGGGCCCCCTACTGACCCATTGGTTGGAGCCCCCTTCCCTCAGCTGCCCATAAAAGTAATCAAATTAAAAATAAAAAAATTGCCTACTCTACTGCTTACCTGATTTTACAGGGTGTAGGCTAAATCCCTGGTGGTCCAACAAAGAGATAAAAAGTGTCCCCTGGCAGTACAGCGTTCGCTCTGTACCTCTACCTTGTGCAAAGCATACTAAACGCTTCCTCAGTGAAGCGTGCCCCTGATGCCACGGCCCACCGGGGAATTTGTTGGTATGTTGATGGGCCTGTCCTGGGTAGCATGGATGGACTCTTCCATTTGTGGCTCTTAGTCATGCTGCACATAGTTTGGGAAAGGTTAGGGAGCCACTGGGACCCTGAACATATCATGGGCTGACACCCTCTGAAGGCTGCCGTGACTGCTTGCTCTACCACTTATCTTGCAAGCTTTTTTACTGGTTCTTCTGACTTCTCTATTACTCGACCTTAGCTAGCCTCTAGTTTGGGTTACTTCTCCAAGTCTGTTGCATTTTTAGGAAGATATATTCCCCAGTTTGAGGTATTCCTATGTATCTGGCCGAAACAGACTCTGTAGCACAGTGCGCCCCGAGCGGTCCACGTAGGAAGTACCCGAATTAGGGCTCTATTACATTCTTTGCGCAAAAAATTTGCGTTAATTTGTGCGTGAAGCGTTAAACGTGAACACGCGTAAATTAACGCTGGTATTACAATCCTCGCGCATTTTTTCATCCGTCAAAAAATAACGCGCGCCAAAACGCGCGCGCATTAATGTTGCGCGCAGAAATCAGTGGGCGGACTGTTTTTTTACACGATTCAGCCAATCAGAATTAAGAACCACAATTGTCTCCCGTTAGGGTTTTGCGCCTGTCAAAGTCAATCTGTGTATATATGCTGCAGCCATATTAAAAACACACACAACGGGGGCGGAGTTAACTGCCGAGACGAGAGGTCGTGCGAAGCCGGGCTCCGCTGAGTTTTTGATTTAATTGATACTATCCCGGCTCCCATCGACCTTCTACGTGACTCCGACTCTGCGGGGGGACTGCTGGTGACACCCCGGAGCTACGTTGGTGAAGACAGTGGACTTTGCGGAGCCTCACAGCTCCAGAACTCTGATTGCGGCCTACTCCGGTCAGCCATTTTGGAGCCGCGTGTTTTCCTCTCTTTACCCGCGGGTGACTCCCTGACCTCCGTCTTTGAATACACGGCACCTGAGACGGGTAAGAAGTCCGCCGGGAAGCCTCCACGCAGAGAGACACCACCTCTCCCCCCCCGCTCCGCAGGACGTTCCCCACGCACCACCCGGGACTCGCACATACCGGCGCCTCGTGCGGCGGCCCGCAACTGAGACCCCCTCGGGAACTCCTGGGGAAAGGGGAAAAGACGCCCCGACGATCGGCGCCACTGTGAGTCTCGGGGACAGAGTCACTCGCACCCAACACCCCCTCTTACAAAAGAGTGAAGGACAGAAAGGGGAAAGGGGTGGTGAGAGGAGCGTTTGGACACGTGGCAGCAGGCGGTCGCATTCTCTGAGCCTTCCATACCCAGACATGCCTAACAGCCGGACACAGAAGGGGGGATCACGCCAGCGAGACATCAGGGACTCTATGCCGGGTGGGTCTGCTTCCAGGCGGGCGGCACTCTCCCTCTCCCTCCCTCCTGGGTATGATTCATCTGGGGACGATGACGGCTCCTCATGGCCTCGTGGAGGTACTGTTGGGATGACATGGATCACACCGGAGTCCCAGGTACTAGACACGCGACCCCTCTCCGCAGCTGCGAAAAAACGAGCGCAGAAAAAACGCAAAGCAGCGCTGACAGCACCCTCGGGAACCTCGCTGGCCGCACCAGAAGTTTCAGACGGGGATTCGGCAGAGGAGTGCCGGCTCTCCGCTGATAACAGCTTAGCCTCGGACCGACAGCCGGGTTGGAGACCGAGGCCCCGAATGCCCGCGGAAGGAGTTGGGACTGTTGACCCATGCACTGTCTCTGATGGGACACGGATCCGAGAAGAAGATGAACACCTCCCCTCCACGAAAGGCGACCTTCGTAAGATCCTGGATGAGCTGCGGGAAATACGGGAGATTTGGAAACCTGAGGTGGCAGCGGTCCGAGCAGAAGTTGACGTGGTGCGTGCGCAGGTAACGGAGGTACAGGCGAAGACCATTGAAGTACAGACGGAGCAAACTCACCTGACCGATCGAGTTACAGCCCTTAGCTCCCAGGTTGAGGCCCTGACCCGCTCCGTGGAGATACTAGAAACACGACATCGTCGCCGTAATATCAGGGTCAGAGGAATCCCAGCTTCGGTCTCGACAGCAGAGTTGTCGCCTTATGTTGCCCGAATGGCCCTACAGGTTTCTGGACTCCCTCCGGATACTCCTGGGGTGGTTGGGTCGACGTTCCGGACACGGCGACCAGCGGCGACCCCCACGGGACACCTGGAGATGTGGTAGTGGCGTTCCGAGATGTTGCCTTTAAAGTGAAGCTTATGAATACTCCTGGCGCACGGGACCCCGTGCATTTTGAGGGCTCTACGCTAGCACTGTACCATGACCTCCCGTTCCAGACCCTGCTGGCTCGCCGACGATTTCGGGACGTGACAACTACCCTTCGCCGCAAAGGGATTCGCTACAGATGGGGCTTGGCGGGCTCACTGGTAGTGACGCATGCCAACTTAGCCTATACGATCACCGATCCCTCGATGGCCGGGACTGATCTTGCAGCGGCGGGATTGTTGCCGGATCCACTGGAGTTGCAACCGGATTGAGGACTATCATTCCCCTTCCACTGCATTTTTCTGCTTAAGTTCGAGTTCTCTGGATTTTTCCTGATTGTTGTAGATCTTTTTTGTCGTTTTTTGTCGTTTTTTCGCTGAAGACTGAAAGTTGTCCTACACCTCCCACCCCTGACCTTTCCCCTTGATTGCTATGTTTCGCCAAGACCCCCCCCCCCCCTATTTGGGGAAGTTTATTATTTTTCTCCCCTTCCCCCCTTGATTGCTATGTTCCGCTGAGAACCCCCTATCTGGGGATGTTTATTATTTTTCCCCCCTTCCCTCCTTTGATCGCTATGTTCCGCTGTGAACCCCCTCTTGGGGACGTTTATTATTTTTCCCCCCTTCCCCCCTTTGATCGCTCTGTTCCGCTGAGGACCCCCCCCCAGCTGGGGACGTTTATTATTTTTCCCCCCTTCCCCCCCCCTTGATCGCCATGTTCCGGTGAGAACCCCCTATTTGGGGACGTTTATTAATTTTCCCCCCTCCCCCCCTTTGATCGCTATGTTCAGCTGAGTCCCCCCTATCTGGGGACGTTTATTATTTTCCTTATGCTGTACCTATGATGACAGTTTTGAGCGACCCTCATTTTGATATGTAACTGTAAGCTGATTTATTTACAAAATAAAAAAAATTTAAATATAAAAAAAAAAAAAACACACACAACTTCTATATTTTGTTGTTTGGGTATGTGTAGAATGTGTAACTATACGTTGCTATGTATTTTTTTTTAGGCTGGTGTATTTGAGTTCGTCCAGGTCGTTCAGATTTGCCATTAACACCAGCTTTTCAAAGACGTTAGAATTATGTGCACAAACGTTGTCCGTTAAAATTTGCGCATAGATTGTAATACCATCTGCGTACCAGCATTTGCGCTCACAATTTTAAGTATAGGAAGCGCGCAGTACATTACGCTCGCAAAGGGTTCGCGCAGGTCTCCCCGCATTAGACGTTAATGTGCATTTTTTGCGCGGACACTGTAATACGACGTTCAGCGCAAAGGGTTTTGCCCCTCGCGTTAATGCATTTTTGCGCACGCGTTAAGATTTGCGCAAAGAATGTAATAGAGCCCTTAGTGTTCCCTCTCGATACTTATAAAGAATACTTAGCTTTTTTTTAGTTATATGTGAAAATAAAAAGCAGCTTTGTCTGCTGCGGCATCTTCTGGCAAACCAACATAGCCGCTGCGTTCTTCGCATGTCAAAACCCGTGCTGGCTGGATACACAATGGACATTTAGGCTAGGGTCAGACGAACGCATTTTTCACGTGGGTTTAGCCGCACGAAATCACGGCCGTGCTAGCAGCAAATGACGTCCAATGCCGGGGAACATACGACGAACGGCCGCACGAAGGTTCGTCCGTGCAACGCAAGTGGCCAACGAACGCATTTTTTCGAGAACGTCAAACCGCCACTACTGACGTACAGAGTGCGCTGCGGCCGCATAGCGGCGTGTTTGCGTGATTGGGAGACGTCAGACGCTGCACACGTCCGGCCAACATAACGTCCAGACGCAAAAGGGTTTTATTGATGATCCGTACAAAATCACGGACGAAAATGCGCATCGTATGACCGCTATCGCGTATTCCGTGAAAAAATACGTCTATTCGTTCGAACGCACTTTTTCACGGACAACGTGAAAAATGCGTTCGTCTGACCCTAGCCTTAGGAAGCAAAATATATTTTTTAATATTCATGCAATTTCCATTTAATTGAAGTAGAGGAGTGATGCGCACTATGTGCCCTGGTCTGTCATTTCTGATGACTCATACATGCGCTTAGCAACAGCGCAAAATAGTAATTAAAGTAATTACTCGGTCAAAGTGCTCATTACAGCCTAGTCACCTTGGTCACCTAACAGGTTTCTGTCATTTACATACATAGAAAGTGATCAGCTCCTTTGGCGATGTGAATGATGTCGTGTGAGTTTCCCTGTCATTGTACACTGTCCCTATTGTATTATGTTTTTTTCTATTATCTATTTAAATTTCAAATTAAAGGCAATTTCTAGTTGCTTTATTTTTTTATCTAAGTAAAAAACGAGCACTTTCCTAACTAACACACATGAGACTCTATTCCATAGCTGGTGCTAAAGTTGCTTCTCGATATGTAAGCTTTAGCGGTAGGATAAGTAATTTTAACGCCTGGCATCAATATTCCAAAGATGAGGCTGACCTGGGGTGAAATCAGTTAGCGCCTTGCAGCTTGCGCAAGCTCACTGTACTTTAGCGCCTCCTATACTTAACATGAGCACAATCTGTTTCTACCGTCTCAATAAGTGAGGTATTACAAGGTGCTGACGCATATTACCGTCAGGATGCAAATTTGTGACCAGGAAAAAAATAAGGTGACTTATATAAAACTGTAGTTATTCACCAAGTGCCCCGCAAACACACCTTCATAAACTTACTATATTGTATAACTCATTCTGCTGCTTTGTGCTACAATGTGACTACATGACCCACCACCATTGTGACTTGTTAAAAGTAGAGATGTGCATCGCTGAAAAATTTGTTTCGTTTAGTTTAGTTATGTTTCTAAATCATTTAGTTTTCAGAAATTCGTAACTAATTTCGTTTAGTTTCGGATCGATTTGAAATTTCAAATCGATTCGAATTTCATATATCAATTCGATAGTTGATATCAATTCAAATTTTGGATCACTAAATAAAACCCCAATTAAATAAATTTTGCTGTTAAAAGAAAAGCTAGGGTTAAATTTTAAGCTGTGTCACAGATTTAGTATTTGAGTCAAATTAAACAGTGAAACAAAATTAATTTGTTTCATAAAGTCCTTTGTTGATTATTACTTGTATTGTAAGTTAAGATCAATTCGATAGTTGATATCAATTTGATAGTTCGTTTCAGATTTGATAGTTGATATCAATTTGATAGTTGATATCAATTCGATAGTTGATATCAATTCAATAGTTGATATCAGTTATTCAAATTTTTCTTTTATGATGATGACACAGTGTAAAACTAAATAAATTTGTTATATAGCGTTTCGTTTCGAATTCGTATCGTATCGATTCTTTATTCGGAAGTACTTCCAAATACGAATTATCAAATTTTGTTCCAAATTCCGAATTGTTCCGAAACAAATGCACATCTCTACTTAAAAGAGCTAAACTGGCCGTCGTTGGAATCCAGACGCACCCTTCACCTTTCCAACCTGGTGTTTAAGAGCTTTTCTGGGAAGCTACCACCCTACCTGAATAGACTGCTTCCCTCAGCAGTTCCCTCATCCTAGAACCCCCAATCTAGGACCAGCACCTTACTTACAATACCACAATACAGAAAGAAAGTGGCTCGATCCTCATTTTGCTACAGAGCACCGCAATTATGGAATAACCTCCCAGACACCATCAAATCTTCCCCCAGTCTTAAGTCCTTTAAGAGCTCCCTATTAACATACCTCAATACAGAATGCACCTGTAAACATGTAACATAGTGACTATATACAGAATGCACCTGTAAACATGTAACATAGTGACTATATACAGAATGCACCTGTAAACATGTAACATAGTGACTATATACAGAATGCACCTGTAAACATGTAACATAGTGACTATATACAGAATGCACCTGTAAACATGTAACATAGTGACTATATACAGAATGCGCAACAGTTATATACAACAAGTTTCAATGTCGTACCTTGAATCAACAGATGTATATATACCTAAATGATTCACAATCATGCAGCTTCACTAGTGCAATTTCAGAATAAAGTGCTGGTGTCACAATTGGTATGGTACTAAAGTGCAGTAGTTTACACGATATCAAAAGTGCAACAGTTCATACGGTATTAAAAAAGCAGCAGTTTATGCATTAATAAAGTGCAACAGTGACAACCTGAGTGCGTAGGGAGGGCTTGGTATAGCACGTTGATAGATACTTGAGAAAAAAGAAAGGTGGCGCAGATGTCTGCGTCGGCGTTATGGTGATTGGTGCAGTCTTAGTGTACAAAATGACCTTACACTTGTTTCTTATGTGTATTGAAGGTCTACCGTCCTTAGTATCTTTATCTTCCAGAAGTCCTAAGGTAACAGAATGTGCACTGAACGTGCTCTGCCTTGTGCTTGATGCAGCAGTTCCTCCTATGACGTTGGTTAACTCCGCTCGAAAGTGGGAGATAAGGAACGGGGGGAAGAGAGAAAAAACAATGATAGTGCAGCAGCGTTTTATGCTAGTAAAATCTCTTGTGCTCAATGATTGCGCACTTACAAGAGCCAGAGCCACTTAAATCCGGGCTCTGGAGTTGAACTCCTGGTGTCAACTATAGGGTGACCACTTCCCTTCTTTACTGTGACGCCTTCACCTCAGGTGGAGAGACATAAACAGGGGGAGAAAAAGTGCTCTCATGGCACAGCATCAGTGGTTACGGACTTGTTACAAAAGAAGGGGGGTTGGTTACACTCACCAATTGAGGAGCCTTATTGTTCCAGGCTCAACTGCTGTGCGTGTGGTACTACTTGGTGGTGAGTACCGGTACCTCTTTACAGCTGCTACTTCGGATGCTGGTTGTGGTGTCCATGTGAATCCTGGGCAACTTGCCTTATCAAGTTGGTTCACCAATACAAATATAGTGACTAGATAAGTATGGGATAATAAAAATTTAATTCATATACAAAAATATGGGTTACAAGTGCAATGGGTTACATTTGCAATCAATATAGAGGAGAGGGAAAAAAAGGGAATGAATAAAAATAGAAATAAAAGCTCAAAAAACACGAGGAATACACACAGGAGCCCTCTGAATAAAAAGGGACGATGAACCATCCTCATATTTCACATTTTTCTTTGCACACCGACTGAGGAAGGCGCAGGATTGCGCCGAAACGCGTCTCGAGCTTTTATTTCTATTTTTATTCATTCCCTTTTTTTTCCCTCTCCTCTATATTGATTGCAAATGTAACCCATTGCACTTGTAACCCATATTTTTGTATATGAATTAAATTTTTATTATCCCCATACTTATCTAGTCACTATATTTGTATTGGTGAACCAACTTGATAAGGCAAGTTGCCCAGGATTCACACGGACACCACAACCAGCATCCGAAGTAGCAGCTGTAAAGAGGTACCGGTACTCACCACCAAGTAGTACCACACGCACAGCAGTTGAGCCTGGAACAATAAGGCTCCTCAATTGGTGAGTGTAACCAACCCCCCTTCTTTTGTAACAAGTCCGTAACCACTGATGCTGTGCCATGAGAGCACTTTTTCTCCCCCTGTTTATGTCTCTCCACCTGAGGTGAAGGCGTCACAGTAAAGAAGGGAAGTGGTCACCCTATAGTTGACACCAGGAGTTCAACTCCAGAGCCCGGATTTAAGTGGCTCTGGCTCTTGTAAGTGCGCAATCATTGAGCACAAGAGATTTTACTAGCATAAAACGCTGCTGCACTATCATTGTTTTTTCTCTCTTCCCCCCGTTCCTTATCTCCCACTTTCGAGCGGAGTTAACCAACGTCATAGGAGGAACTGCTGCATCAAGCACAAGGCAGAGCACGTTCAGTGCACATTCTGTTACCTTAGGACTTCTGGAAGATAAAGATACTAAGGACGGTAGACCTTCAATACACATAAGAAACAAGTGTAAGGTCATTTTGTACACTAAGACTGCACCAATCACCATAACGCCGACGCAGACATCTGCGCCACCTTTCTTTTTTCTCAAGTATCTATCAACGTGCTATACCAAGCCCTCCCTACGCACTCAGGTTGTCACTGTTGCACTTTATTAATGCATAAACTGCTGCTTTTTTAATACCGTATGAACTGTTGCACTTTTGATATCGTGTAAACTACTGCACTTTAGTACCATACCAATTGTGACACCAGCACTTTATTCTGAAATTGCACTAGTGAAGCTGCATGATTGTGAATCATTTAGGTATATATACATCTGTTGATTCAAGGTACGACATTGAAACTTGTTGTATATAACTGTTGCGCCACTAGGAACCCCCCCCTCCTTTCTTCTCTGATATCTGCACACCCATTCGAGAATCTGTGCCATTTCCTAGACGGCAGCAAATCAAAATTAGCACCCACACCTAGACAAGAGCGCCCATACCGATCCTCATTTTTTCCCCTATATACAGAATGCACCTGTAAACATGTAACATAGTGACTATATTTCCTACATATTTATTTTCTGTGTTAATCTGTATATTTGTGTTGTTTCTTAAATATCTTGCATTTTATTACTTGTATTTCTGTAACTACTGTAAAAATTCATTGTTCTTGAACCCAGGACATACTTGAAAACGAGAGAAATCTCAATCTATCCTTCCCTCTAAAATACCTTATAAATAAATGTCCCCCTTTTTCACCCCAAAAAATAAAAAAGACATACTTGACTGAACAATGTCCTTGCAAATCCTTCAAGAATATTTCAATGCTATTTTTTACTCTTTGATCTGGGAAAAAGTACAGTAGATATAATCCGGCCTGGTATGCGAGGCTGAATTTGTGATGGACGGACATAGGAATAGCACTATAGGAATGACTCTTTAAAAGGTAACTTCTGTTACAACTTACATTTCTGAGTCTCTCATCTTGTGTTTCCTCCTCATCTAAGGTCCTGTTCAATGTCTTTTCAGGCTCAGTGATGTTCCCCTGGGAGATTAAAGAGACATTGTCGGCCATTTTGTATTTGCAAGGGAATATGGCACAAAAAATCATGTGTCGGTCAAAAAAAGATGTTTGGAATGGATGTCAGATACTTTAGCAATGATTTTATGAACATAAAACCAAGCAGTGCATGAACAATAAGGGGTTCATTCAATAAAACAGTAATATGAAAGAATTCATAATGCAAAACATCGGGATCTTGGCTGTTTTTTGTGCCGTGTCTATTTTGCAAACTCTCCTTTCTTCAGTCATATTTCCACAATTCCCTGTATAGTACATGAACTGGTAGGATATGGTACACGCTGACTAGAGAGGAGACAACCGTCAATTCTTGTAACCAAGCTGGAATAAACCACCTAGGCTGGAGATTGTCATCAGTTCAGGCCTGTTGCCACAATGTGATACTGTCACAAATGCTGAATGCCAAAATCAAATTTCTTGGTTCAGCACTTCCCACAGATGTTCAATCAGATTGAGATCTGGCGAATATGGAGGCCAAGGCAACACCTTCAGGGTTATTCAAAGAGATCCGAATTGGGGCCGAAAGGTAACCGAACGCTGAAATTCAGCGTACGGTTACCTTTCCTGGTCATTCGGCTATTCAGAGAGCAGGCAGTTCGCCAAATGTTGGGGAATTGCCTGCACATACGGTGCCTGTTCGGTGCCTGTTCGAGGGCAGTGAAATCCCCATAGAGAAGCAATGCTTCGGCTATTCAGAGAACACAAAACAGCTGAGAAAGGTTGCCGAAATGCCCTGCCATTCGGTGGTTTCATTCGACAGGTTTATTCAGGCGAATCCCATAGGCTTCAATGTTAAAAATATTCCCGTTTTAACACAATATCTAATAAACCGTTTATTATAATATTCTGCAGTAAAGAGTCTCTTTTTCTTTTTAGATTTTTTCAGGATCTTTTAGGCATTTTTCGGGATATTTTTGCGAAAAAAAATCCGTTTTTTTATCGTTTTTTCTTTTTGCTGTAAGATGCCTTTTTATTATCATTCATTGGATCTTATATGTAAATTTCAGACATTTTCGTTCTGTAGTTTCTTTGCAAACAGCGTTTCACTTTTCAAACATTCAACCGTACGTTTTTTTTTTTTTCACTCCATTCGTCTGCGGTGTCGGCTTTTTTCGCGGCTGCTCTGCTCTGTGATCAGCTCCTGCTCGGGTTTCTCCGGCGTGTTTGGTGAGGTTAATCCAGATGTTTTTGCAGGTTTCAGTGAGCGTTCGCCGGATTTTGCGGTGAGTGTATGGCAGGTTTGCGGCGGCTTTTCCCTGCACTACGACGTCCCTGTGGTGTTTGCTGAATACACCGCAGGATTGCCGAAATGGGATTGCCAAATCGCACCGAATTGAAGAGAACGAAAAGTCACCGAATGTGCGGTGACTTTTCAATTCTCTTTGAATAACCCTGCTTGAAATCTTTGTCATGTTCCTCAAACCTTTCCTGAACGATGTTTGCAGAGTGTCAGGGTGCCTTATCCTGCTGAAAGACGCCACAGCCATCAGGGAGCTCCGTTGTCAAGAGGTGACCGTGGTCTGCAACAATCCTTAGGTAGATGGTATGTACCAAGTGTGTTCTGATACCTTTCTACACTGGCCAGCATAAGGTTTTTCAGCAATTTGAGCTACAATAGCTATACATACATGGACCAGACAGGCTAGCCTTCACTCTCTACGTGCATCGATGAGCTTTGGGCACCCATGACCCTGATGCCCACTCACCAGTTTTTCCTCCTTGCACCACTTTTGGTCGGTACTAAGCACGGCATACTGGGAACACCCTACTAGACTTGCCATTTTGGAGATGCTGTGACCCAGTCGTCTAGTCATCACTATTTGGCCCTTGTTAACTCCTTAACGCCGCAGGACGTACAATTCCGTCCTGCATTAGGCGGGCTTTGACGCCGCAGAACGTAATTGTACGTCCTCTGCGTCTTCAGCCCCCCCCCCGGCAGATACTCACCTCCTCCGGCGGCTCCCTCGCTGATCTGAGTCCCACGGAGCCGGATTGGCAGGGTTTCCTCCTCCGGCGCACTGACGTCATCGCGCCGGGGGCGCGATGACCTCAGTTTCAGGCGTCCCCCCCCCCGGCGGAGCAGGGGAAGCGCCTGAAGGGGAGGGGGGGATCCTTTGGATCCCTCTATCTCCCCATCGCCGGAGACCAGGATGCTGTGGCCAGCATCGCTGGAAGGGTCACAGCCTGACCTTTCCAGCGATGTATGGGGGTTAACCCCTTAGTTGCCAGGTCGCGACCGGGCACTAATTCGTGCCCGATCGCGGCCTATTTGCGGTGGGGGCCGCCATCTTAGATGGCAGCCCCCACCTCTGGGTCCCCCCCCCACGTCAACTGACTCATCGCGCCATGCGCTATGATGTCAGTTAACCCGGGGAACCCCCTAGCTGCAAAGGGATTTCCTATGGAAATCCCTTAGAGGAGATAGGGGGGTTCTTTTAAGAGTAAATGAAGAGTTTAAAAAATTAAAAAATACTAAAAAAATAATTAATTAAATAATAAAAAAATAAATATGTGTTTTTTTTTTTTTTTCTTAATGCAGCACTATTGTTCACATTTCAATTATAATGTGAACAATGATGCTTCACTAATGATTTTTTTTGGGGGGGTTAGCTAAAATCACGCAATTTCTCCCCCAAAAAAAAACCCATATTACACAAGATATGTCTGTACCCTGCCACTCACCCCACATGACACAATATATGTCTGTATGCTTCCTCTCACCCCATATTACACAAGATATGTCTGTACCCTGCCACTCACCCCACATGGCACAATATATGTCTGTATGCTTCCTCTCACCCCATATTACACAAGATATGCTGTACCCTGCCACTCACCCCACATGGCACAATGTATGTCTGTATGCCTCCTCTCACCCCATATTACACAAGATATGTCTGTACCCTGCCACTCACCCCACATGGCACAATATATGTCTGTATGCTCCTCTCACCCCATATTACACAAAATATGCTGTACCTGCTGCCACTCACCCCACATGGCACAATGTTATGTCTGTATGCTTCCTCTCACCCCATATTACACAAGATATGTCTGTACCCTGCCACTCACCCCACATGACACAATATATGTCTGTATGCCTCCTCTCACCCCATATTACACAAGATATGCCTGTACCCTGCCACTCACCCCACATGACACAATATATGTCTGTATGCCTCCTCTCACCCCATATTACACAATATATGTCTGTATGCCTCCTCTCACCCCAAATGACACAAGATATGTCTGTACCCAGCTACTCACCCCACATGACACAAGATATGCCTGTACCCTGCCACTCACCCCACATGACACAATATATATCTGTATGCCTCCTCTCACCCCAAATGACACAATATATGTCTGTACCCTGCCACTCACCCCACATGGCACAATATATGTCTGTATGCCTCCTCTCACCCCAAATGACACAATGTATTCCTGTACCCTGTCACTGACCAACATGACACAATGTATGCCTGTACCCTGTCACTGACCAACATGACACATTGTATGCCTGTACCCTGTCACTGACCAACATGACACAATGTATGCCTGTACCCTGTCACTGACCAACATGACACAATGTAAGCCTGTACCCTGTCAGTGACCAACATGACACAATGTATGCCTGTACCCTGTCACTGACCAACATGACACAATGTATGCCTGTACCCTGTCACTGACCAACATGACACATTGTATGCCTGTACCCTGTCACTGATCAACATGACACAATGTAAGCCTGTACCCTGTCAGTGACCAACATGACACAATGTATGCCTGTACCCTGTCACTGACCAACATGACACAATGTATGCCTGTACCCTGTCACTGACCAACATGACACATTGTATGCCTGTACCCTGTCACTGATCAACATGACACAATGTAAGCCTGTACCCTGTCAGTGACCAACATGACACAATGTATGCCTGTACCCTGTCACTGACCAACACGACACAATGTAAGCCTGTACCCTGTCAGTGACTCACATGACACATTGTATGCCTGTACCCTGTCACTGACCCACATGTCACAATGTAAGCCTGTACCCGGTCACTGACCACACATGACACAATGTAAGCCTGTATCTTTCCAACAACCACTCATGCCACATATGTTTGTATCGAGACACTGACCACTCATGGCACAATGTATACAATCTATGCGTGTATCAGGCCACAGACCAAAATTATTTCTTGTATCCTTCCACATTCTGTGCATGTTACAACGCGATCCTGTGCCCTGACACAAATACAAGTACGCACCATAATATTCATCATGGCACAAACTCAGCACGCCACAATATATGCCTGTATGCTCACACATGATTGAAGTTGCTTCTATGGCCCCACCATTCCCAAACCACTGGCACTAATGATCCTGACATCCAGTAAAATTCCTCTGGTCTTCCTCAACCCCCAATCCCTCTAGACTGTAAGCTCCTATGAGCAGGGCCCTCTACACCTCTTGTTTCCATCCTATGTCCGTTTATCTGTATCGCACTCCCTTTGGTTATTGTAAAGCGCTGCGGAAACTGTTGGCGCTATATAAATAATGACAATAATAATAATAATGCTGGGACAGACCCTGTGCACACGTTTATTCCTGTTTGGTATCCTTTAAAAGGGTTCTTTCAATATGTTGCGTTTAAATCGATGTGGTATCAGAGTGAGCATCGCCAGCATCCTGATCAGCTTTGTAATGTCGTCGCCAATTGTTGCAGCGTCAGTCTATAATATTGACGTCATAATAGTAAAAAGCAATATTTAAATTTATTTCAGCTTCTACGCTGTATATAAATGTGTGTGTGTCTGTATATAATGGTATAGGATTCCTAGATATTATTTTATGATTATATTATACACGCACACATCCGTTCACCTCTAACCCTCACGTAAACGGCAAATTTTAACGCAACCTGCACCCTATTTTTTAAAAAAAAAATCCCCTTATCAGCCCCTTACAATTCCCAGCTTAGTGCCTACACCCCATAATTAACCGTATATGCATTGCTTACCTGATTATGAGCTGCCATTTCTTTAAGCGCATCCCTGACACCATCTAGGTTGCTGTGATACCTGATTGGAACGGAAGAGACGGCGTGCAGCATCAGCACCAGGGCCACAGCTGCCAGCATCTCTGCTCCCTACAGAAGCCTCGGAGAGAGGTCACCGTGCGCGTGTATAGGAAACAAAAATCTATCAAATCAGTCACATCATTTGGTCAGGAACAAAAGGGACCCAGTGGCATTATGGTCATGTGGCCATATGGAAGGGATGGATGAGAAGCTCTTTTGTTGTGCTGCATAATAAAGCGAGCGGTGCACCCTAGCTCCCCCTGCTGGGCGCAGATTAGTACCACACAGCAAAAGCACAGTAAAGGGTTTATTCTCCAACAGGGTTATTCAAAGAGATTCGAAAAGTCACCGCACGTTCAGTGACTTTTCGTTCCCCGCGCTTCAGGGCGATTCGGCGATTCCTAGTACGCCGACCCTGCGGTGTATTCGGCGAGCACCTCAGGGCCCCCGTAGTGCAGGGAATACTCGCCGCAAACTCGAAGAACACTCTCCGAAAAACCGCCGCAAAAACCAAGCCGAACACGCCGGAAAAATCCGAGCAGCCGGCGATCACAGCTCAGAGCAGTCGCCGGAAAAAGCTGACAGGCAGGCGAGCGGGGTGAAAAAAAAAACTAAAAACAGTTCGCTTGAAAGTTGGAAATTTTAAACGCTGTTTGCAAAAGAAACTACTGAATGAAAATGTCTGGAATTTACACATAAGATCCAATGAATGATAATAAAAAGGTCTGGTACAGAAAAATGAAAAAACGATTGTAAAAAAAAAAGACCGAAAAAAATTTTTGCTGAAAAAATCCCAGAAAATGCCTAGAAGATCCTAAAAAAATCTAAAATGAAAGAGACTTTTTACTGCAGAATAAAATAATAAACGGTTTATTAGATATTGGATTAAAACGGGAATATTTTTAACATTGAAGCCTATGGGATTGGCCTGAATAAACCTGTCGAATGAAACCACCGAACAGCAGGGCATTTCGGCAACTTTTCACTGCTGTTCGGTGTCTCTGAATAGATTAACCATTGCTTCATTTGGCGACCTGCCTGCTCTCAGAATAGCCAAATGGCCCCAAAGTGTAGCCGTATATTTCAGGGCCAGATTGGCTCTCTTTGAATATGTTTTTTACAAACAGGAATAATAAGGAAGGATGCACTCACATGGGATGGTGTCTCAAGTCCGAAACCGGATTTGAAGACAGCTGGCGGCACTATGAAGGGAGCAGTAACCTGCGGTGAGGTCAGTGGCTGGTGAGGCACTGGCAAGTATCAGAGCCAGATATACACAGGGTTACGCAGTCACAATTTATGCATTTGATTATCGTTATATAGGAGAATAGAGTTTCACTATTTATACTCATGTTTACCAATTAAAATATATATTGAGAGAGGATTTTTACCAGGAAGGATACATTGAGATTTCTCTTGTTTTCGAGTGTGTCCTGGGTGGTGAGTATGTACTGTTAGGTGTCTTGCCCAAGGACACTTACTGGAGAGGTTGCTCGTTGGGATTGAACCCATGACTCCACAGGCTCTCTCCACGCAGAGCAGTGATGTTACCTCTACTCCACCCAGCCTGTACATGCATGGCACTCTCACTGTGATATTTGCAAATGCTGTTCCTTCAATATCTTTTTCAGTTACCCTTTTGTTGATTCTGCATATTACTGGCAAAGATTACAATAAATGTTGTAGAAAAAAAACAAACCAAAACAAATCTCATATGGATATATTTGCCCCAGCTCATATGGATATATTTGCCCCAGGCCAGCTCACATGGATATATTTGCCCCCAGCTCACACATGGATATATTTGCCCCCAGCTCACACATGGATATATATTGTCCCAGCTCATATGGATATATTGCCCCAGCTCATATGGATATATTGCCCCCAGCTCATATGGATATATTGCCCCAGTTCACATGGATATATTTGCCCCCAGCTCACATGGATATATTTGCCCCCAGCTCACATGGATATATTTGCCCCCAGCTCACACATGGATATATATTGCCCCAGCTCATATGGATATATTGCCCCCAGCTGATATGGATATATTAGCCCAGCTCCCACATGGATATATTTGCCCCCTGCTCACACATGGATATATTTGCCCCCTGCTCACACATGGATATATTTGCCCCCAGCTCATATGGATATATTTGCCCCCAGCTCACACATGGATATATTTGCCCCCAGCTCATATGAATATATTTGCCCCCAGCTCCTCTATCCTCTCGGCCAGGCCCGAAACAATTTAGCTGGCCGCACATTGCCAGCGGCCGCGTGGTTTCAATCCTACGAGCGGCCGCTGGCGTGAAAGCGCGGCCGCTCATCTGGGATCATGCCAGCGGCCGCTCGTAGGATTAAAACCACACTGCCACCGGTAATGTATGGCCAGCTAAGGCTAGGGTCAGACGAAAGCATTTTTCCCGCGAACGTGAAAAAGTGCGTCCGAACGCATTGACATATTTTTTCACGGATTGCGCAAAAACGGTCACACGACGCACATTTTCGGGCGTGATTTTGTACGGATCGTCAATAAAACTCTTTTTGCGGCTGGACGTTATGTAGGCTGGACATTAGCAGTGTCTGACATCTCCTAATCACGCACACACGCCGCTATGCTGCAGCTGCGCACTCAGTACGTCAGTACTAGCGGTTCTGCGTTCTCAAAAAAATGCGTTCAAATTCCACTTGCGTTGCACGCCGGACTTTTGTGCGGCCGTACATCGTATATTGGCCGTCATTGCCCGTCATCTGCTGCTAGTGCGGCCGTAATTATGTGCGCCAGAATGCACGTTAAAAGTGCGCTGGTCTGACCCCAGCCTTAATTGTTTTGGGCTGGCCGCAACGGCCAGTTGTGAGACGTTCCCGCAGGACTCGAGCCCCCTGACCGCATCGCATTTGTGTGGTCGGGCCGGCCATGGACAGGGATTACCCTCACGCAGACAAAACATACCTGCCTGTGCCTGTCCGAGAGAGGCAAGGGGTGGGGTGACTGGGGTCCCTCGCGAGCACTGCACCTTGTCCAGCCGCTTCCCGCGTGACAGTGTGTGTGTGTGTGTGTGTTTATCGCGCGCACATGCGCTCAGCACACTCTGGGGGGGGTTTGTCACACATACTGCTGTGCTCTGCCTGCCCGCCCCCCACGACTGACGAGGACAGTCACATGACTGTCCTGCATCAATCAAACCACGGGGAGCTTTCCCATTGGCTCAAGCTTTCATTTGCTCTCATTGCCTCTGGAGGCAATGAAGAGCGTAGAACCAGCTTGAGCTTCGCAATTAGCGTAGCGTTCAGCTGCACAAATTGCGTAGGCTAGGCTGGCTCAGTGCTGGCCCTGCTGTCTGTGTAGTGAATCACACACACACAGCAGCCGGCAAACTGAAGTGAAAGCGCAGGAGAAAATAAAGCGGAGGACAGAGAGAAGAAGCAAGTACAGCGAGGGAGCGTGGAGCAGGTGAGTATGAGAACTTTTTTCAATAAATAACCATTTATTTACAGTTTAAATATACACATCACACACATCACATGTCATTACAGCACAATGAGCACATTCATTTACTGGAATGGCAGGGGAGGCTCTGCCTCCCCTGCCACCCCTGACTGCACGTCCCTGGAAGGGAGCGCCAGATCTCTCTTTGCTGCGTGGTAGGCTTGTGCACCGATTTTTTTTTCAGTTCGATTCGGTTTGATTTTTCGGATTTTTAAACTTTTCGATTCGGCTTGTTTCGACCGATTTCGGTTTCGATTCGATTCGGTTCGGCTCGTTTTTTGGGTACTTTTTTTCGGAATATCGACCATTTTTCGTAGTTTCGTGTCACTGTGCTCGGGTTCTGTATCGACTTTTCGTGATTTCGGAAATTTTCGTTTTTCGGAATTGTACATTTTTTCGGAATATCGACCATTTTTCTTATTTTTCGTGTCCCTTTGCTCGTTTTTTGTATCGACTTTTCGTTTTTTCAGAAAATTTTCGTTTTTCGGAAAATTTTCTTTTTCCGGAACGTCTGTTCTCCTTGTTTGACACATTTCAAGTCCATTCGAAAAATCCGAAAATATTTCGTTTCGGCTCGGAAAACGTTTCGGATCTGACATTTTCGGATCTAAACATTTTCGGAAATTCGGCTGCATCCGAAAACACGAATCGGGAAATTTTGTGAAAATTCCGAAATTCCGAAACCCGAAACGCACATCCCTACTGCGTGGAGGATGGCTGTAGTAGTCTGTCAAACCAGGCCTGGAATCTGTCCTCACCGCGGGTACTCCTGCCCTTCGTTAGATGATGGGTCTGTCAGGTCCTTGGAATGATCTTTGGAAAAAGTGTCTCCTCTAAAATATTTTCTTAACTAAACGTACAAGAGAAAAACAAAGCACATGTAAGATATCAGCAACATAAAACAAACACAATAAGGACATTTCATTTTTTGGTGGTAGTGGCCCTTTAACACCAGGGTGCTGCGAGATGGTATCCGTTTCTAAATATCGGCTCAAGCCAAGAATAGCGCGCTACCAGGAAACAGCTTGCTAATCTCGACTGGCCGGTTGTTTCTGGCTCCTATACAAAGTATAAAAGTCGTTAATGAACAGTAAGGAGCTGCTAAAGGTAATTAATGCCTCTAGATGACATTCTGGCCGTGCGCCTCGCCCGGAAAAGCTGCTCAAGCCGTTAAGTTAATGGTAGGGGGTTGAAACAGGGCCCTCTATATTTGATAAAATTATCAATGCACTTTATAAAGTACAAACTTATAAAGTTAAAGTTTTCTATTCAGAACATAACAATATTTTTCTATGTTGCTCAAAGACGACACATTGTAACAATGCTTTTTTTTTTTAAACATTTTTTTAGATTATGTAATTTTACATCACAAATTATTCCTTGGTCGTCCAGCTGTTGTGGAACCAAATTCTTAGAATAATTTACAGGCATTTATGGGAAACTACTTGTTAAGGATTTCAAATTTGTGCAGCGTGATGTCACTCTGACACGGCACAGTTGTGTGAAAAGAAGCCGATTTGGAAAAAGCCAGACCTCTGCCTGTACTCCTCAAACCATTAATAATAATAAATAAAGGGCTGTCATTTGCGCTCACCACTGTAGCTCCATGCGCAACAAAACCCAATCAGAGGTTTTGGTTTACTTGAATGGCCATTAAAGTGTAAGCTCACCTGCCATGTCATGGCACCTCTGGTCAGGTGAGTCCTACCTAATGAAACCAAGAGCTGCTTTTCTAAGCAACCACATGTCCTCATGCTGCTTATCAGCTAAGACGCAAACTGATGGGTTATATTTATACCCTCACCGGGAATAATTCCACTTTGGAATTAAAAAGAAAACACGGAAAGGGGCAGCAGCAATAACGACCTGGCTGGGGATACAACAAAACATACATACATATGCAGAATAAACGGTTTCTCACCTATTCCCTAACAGGGCAGCTGCGTGGACCAGAAGCATCCAGCCTGCTCCATGTATAAAACACAACAAGAAAAAAAAAGTTGTCATCTGCACTCACCACCATAACTCCATGTGAAACAAAACCCAATCAGAGGTTTTGGTTTACTTGAATGGCCATTAAAGTGTAAGCTCACCTGCCACGTCACGGCACCTCTGGTCAGGTGAGTCCTACCTAATGAAACCAAGAGCTGCTTTTCTAAGCAACCACATGTCCTCGTGCTGCTTATCAGCTAAGAGGCAAACTGATGGGTTATATTTATACCCTCACCGGGAACAATTCCACTTTGGAATTGAAAAGAAAACACGGAAAGGGGCAGCAGCAATAACGACCTGGCTGGGGATACAACAAAATATACATTTATATGCAGAATAAACGGTTTCTCACCTATTCCCTAACAGGGCAGCTGCGTGGACCAGAAGCATCCAGCCTGCTCCATGTATTCTAACACTCCAAAAAGTGTTAAAAAAATAATAATAAAAAAAAAGAAAACGGCTTTTTGCTGAAAATGAAAAGAATAATTTTTTTTAAAAAATTTGAAAACCATAATATTATTTTTAGGATTCGCCTGTTTAAATCTGTTGACCTGAAACACCGAAAATCAGAGCATTTCACTGACATTTCGGCGCAATTTAGCGTTCTCTGAATAGATTAACCATGGGACAATTTCACTGCTGCGAAGACCGGGGAACTGCACCGTATTTCGCTGCCAATTCACCTATTATTGGCAAATTAACTGTTTAGGAAATAGGCAAACTTCTCCAAAATTGCACAGAACTGTGAAATTCACCATTCGGTGCAATTCGGTAGCAAGTTTGGTGGTTAGTGAATAACCTCTTAGGTATGTAAAGTTTATGCAAAACCTTATATAGAATAAAGCAATATATCTTTATATATATATAAAATACTTTGCAAATAAATAAATAAATCTTCATTTGAAGGATTATGTACAAGCCTATTCAAAGAAAGGTGAAACTGAGGAGAATGACTGGAGAAGTGAAAATTCTAGGTCAAAATAGCCAAACCAGAAAATTCCCCCCATTTATCTCACTTTCGTAATCGGCTATTTGGTCTAGATTGTTCTCTTCTCCTGCCAATTCTCCTGATTTTCACCTTTCTTTGAATAACCCCCATAGAATAAAGCATATAGAATACAAATGAAAAGAAAATCTTTTGACCATGAGAGGGCAGGATTTTTCCAGAAATACATTTTGACTATCCCGACCTGTAAGATGACATAGCAATTCCTTTTGCTCCCTTCATTAAACCACATGAATCTATACCAGCTTTTAATTAATTAAAGATAAATCGACAGATTAAACAGAACAATTAATTCATTAATTAATTCATAGTATGCCGCGTTTCGTTACCAAACCAAGACTAATGGGTTTTGACAAAGGAATGACTGAATTTTGGCAAAAATAGGCAAACTTTCAAAATTCCACTGTTTTTCCTGGCATGTTAGCTTGGTCAGAAATCGGACAGGCCACTGGATAGAGTGGACAAATGACTGGAGGGCTGCAACATCAATATGTCACAAGCCGACTGGGAAGACCAAACGAACTATGCAGCTAGCCCTAGGCCAGATCTGGTGTTCTCCTGGTATCAGGTGAATTGCAGCAGGACCTTCCGCTCCCACCCACAATCTATGTGCAATTCACCTGTGACACGTCGATCTTCTTGACCACCACAGCAGTTCCTCCGACAGCATCGCTTCCTACCCAAGATAGAATAAGACTCAGTACGGTCCTGATCTAGTCCTGGTCTAAAGTGGATCATGCCCCATATCTCCCGATTTAGGCTAAGGTCAGACGAAAGCAGTTTTAACGTGCGTTTAACCGCACGAAATCACGGCCGTGCTAGCAGCAAATGACGTCTAATGCCGGGGAACATACGAAGAACGGCCGCACGAAAGTTCGTCCGCGCAACGCAAGTGGCAAACGAACGCATTTTTTCTAGAACGTCAAACCGCTACTACTGACGTACAGAGTGCGCTGCGGCCGCATAGCGGCGTGTTTGCGTGATTGGGAGACGTCAGACGCTGCACACGTCCGGCCAACATAACGTCCAGACGCAAAAATGGTTTTATTGATGATCCGTACAAAATCACGGACGAAAATGCGCATCGTATGACCGCTATCGCGTATTCCGTGAAAAAATACGTCCATTCGTTCGAACGCACTTTTTCACGGACAACGCGAAAAATGCGTTAGTCTGACCCTAGCCTTAGGGCTCTATTAACTACATTGCGCAAACGTTAACGCATGCGCAAAAACGCAGTAACGCGAGGGGGAAAACCCTTTGCGCAGAACATCGTATTACAATGTCCGCACAAAAAATGCGCGTTAACGTCTACCGCTGGTGAACCTGCGCGAACCCTTAGCGAGCATAACGTACGTTGCGCGTCCTATACTTAAGAATGTGAGCGCAAATGCGTTTGTGCGCTGATACGCGGATGGTATTGCAATCAATGCGCAAATTTTAACGGACAACGTTTGCGCGCATAATTCTAACGTCTTTGAAAAGCTGCTGGTAACGGCAAATCTGAACGTCCTGGCCGAAACCAAATACACCAGCACGAAAAAAAAAATACAGCAAAGTATAATTACACATTCTACACATACCCAAACAATAAAATGGAGAAGTTGTGCGTGGTTTTATTATTGCTGCAGCATATATGCTCAGATTGATTTTGACAGGCGCAAAAACTGAACGGGAGACAATTGTGGTTCTTCATTCTAATTGGCTGAATGGCGTGAAAAAACAGTCCGCACACCGATTTCTGCGAGCAATGTTAATGCGCGCGCGTTTTTGCGCGTCGTTATTTTTTGACGGATGAAAAAATGCGCGAGGATTGTAATAATAATTGTAAAAAATTGCGCCGCGTGTGCGCTTTTGCGAGATGATTTTAATAGAGCCCTTAGTGAGCAAGTCCCAACGTTTTTCAGGAACACAAGACTATATCTATCATTATCCCAACCCAAGTTTGCCAAGTCAGTAATCACAACCTACAGTGTTTGTGGAAGTGAATGCCTAGGCTTCAAGTCAAGATTTTTAGTATTATCCCTTGGCACATGTACGGCTTGATTCCAGTGGAAATCCATTACCTCCAACCTACTCCATAGATTGGAAAACACCAAGATCTAATAGGTGCCCAATGTCCTCTTGACAAACCGGTCCATAAAGTGCAGCAATGGTGCCATTATTCTTTTGCCAGCTGTAGAATAATAATCTGGGCGCTGTAATAGTTCCTATTAGGCTTGTGCACCGATTTTTTTTTTCGGTTCGATTTGGTTTGGTTCGTTCGGATTTTGTAAATTTTCATTTCGACTCGTTTCGACCAATTTCCGTTTCGGTCGGTTTGGTTCGTTTCGGTTCGTTTTTCGTATCGACTTTTTTTTCGTCATTTCGGAAATTTTCGTGTTTTTCGGAACATCTGTTCTCCTCGTTTCAAAGTGTCTATTCGTTTTGACGTAAACTAATGGTTTTTCGGATACGATAATTATACGATACGATAATTATACGATACGATAATTCTGCCATTGAGATTTCTCATGTTTTACAAGAAGGATACATTGAGATTTCTCATGTTTTACAAGAAGGATACATTGAGATTTCTCATGTTTTACAAGAAGGATACATTGAGATTTCTCATGTTTTACAAGAAGGATACATTGAGATTTCTCTGGTTTTCCAGGAAGGATACATTGAGATTTCTCTGGTTTTCCAGGAAGGATACATTGAGATGGGAATGATACAAAATTACAGAATCAGCGATATAAATACGATGTCTGAAATTACTGAAATGGAAACGAAATCAGGAATGGAGCCGAAATCACGAATGGAACGAAAATGAATTTCGATTTTACACATTTCCTTTTTTTTTTTCATTTAAAAGATTTTAATTTGCAAACAAATGATCACATACTGACCAGCCAGGTTAGCCTCGCAGGGCCAAATATCGTACTCAGTTAATAAACACAACAGAAGAAATGAAACATCAGCTGTAAATAATGCAGAAAAATCAATATCCATCGAAAAAGGGTACTCGGCTGAAAAGAAAGTCTGTTATCAGAAAAATGAAAAAAGTCCTCTGTAAGGGGGAAAGCACATCAAAAAGAGAAATTCAAAACGCTCACATTAATCGTCCATAAATTCACAGGGTTGGGGGGGAATAACTGGGGGAACGCACCCGCGAATGTGGACTCATAGATCTAAATCAGTGATCCCCTCAGCCTGCGTTGACAAACGGCAAGGGACATGGGACAGGCAGTGCGTCCCCCACTAGGCCTGGGCATCCGGTCCCCACCATCACGCAGCCACGAGGGAGGTTGGTAGGCCTCCGCAAGGTCCAGACCGCACCGCAAGCTCCACCACCAGGTTCGGGCCAAATCTCGGCAGTATTGACAGCATCATCGCGATCTTTGGCCGAGGGAGGCCATCTATCCAAGAGCGTCGAAAAGGCGCCGCCCGTGCCTGGCTCGCCTGCATAGCCATCTTCATTGGTACACAAGTCCCATCCTCACCGCCAACAATCGAAGCCAGGAACTGCATGGGTGGTTGAAGCATCCGGGGCAACACCACAGCAGGATAGCCATCCTGAAGGCCTCTCTCCTCGGGAACATCAGCAGGTAAATGAGATGCAGCGGGGCACCGGGCTGCATCCTCGATCACAGCCATCCTCGGGCACCCCTCCTCCTGGCAGCCTCGCAACACGGCCATCATCCTACGCCATAACCCTCTAGTAAGTGGGCCCTCTGCATCCTCTTCCTCCAGCAGCAGTAGGCATGCATCCAGACCAGAAAGGACAGTTCCCTCACCTCCAGTGGGGGGAGGGGGTCCATCCCGCCGCCACTCCGCAGGTCTCTCCGCCGTCCCCATAGAACCACCGCCCAAAGCGACCGGGAGACGTGGGCCCTCCATCTCCATAGACCGCGATAGGCACTCAGTCCGAAGGGAGGCGATCAGCGCGGACCGGGTTGCGAGGTGTCCCTCACCCAATAGTAGGCCTCAAGATGGCCGCCGGCGTCACGATGCAGCTATCAAGCAGCGTCTGCCAGGGAAGTCTCTTGTCCGGAGTGGGGGACTCAACGGGCTCCGGACATTCTAGAACCGATGGCCAGCCTCCCAGGAACCGTTAGCTTAAAAAATATTGCAGGTAGAGTCATCAGTGTGTCTCTAGGAAGAGAGGACATGCGGAGCTCCATGAAAACATGTCCTCTCCAGCAAGCAGCCGGCCACGCCCCCCACCCCCCCATTTTACACATTTCTAGTCCATTCGAAAAGTTTTCGTTTCAGCTCTAAAAAAAAGATCCGTTTTCGGATCTGAAAATTTTCAGAGAATCGGCCGAATTCGAATGCACGAATCGGGAAATTTCGTGAAAATTCCGAAATGCACATCCCTAGTTCCTATCTTATATGTAAGTGACCCGATATTGGGGATCTGCAAAGACATACCGAGAAGCCGGTGTTCGGGAGCCGTGCAAAATCAGAATCGGAAAAGTCCTCTACTTTCCTTACTTGATGGAGGTTTCTCCGAAGAACCAGGAGATTATTTAAGCCCATAAATTAGTAGAAAGATCTCTAGATTGTATGTCATCTGATATGTTCTAATTTTATTATGATCTCATTTTCCAGCTTCAAATGATAAAGCTTCAGGGAGCAAAATTCCTTTGTCCCACGAAACAATGACTTCCCTGGTGGGGCTTAGATTTGAGCAGTAAGGGACAGAGGGCAAATGTTTCGCTAGTTGTAAATATCGAGGGAGGCCTTGTCTGTTGGTGCCTTGAACTGTATTGAGTAGATGCTTTGTATGGTTGGATGTTGGCCGTCACGCTTGGCCTTGTTTTAGGCTACTGAGCAGAGGTTTTGTATTTACGAATAGAAGGGCTGTTCATAATGTGCAGCGCCCGTGGCAGTGCATGTGCACCATGTCATATTGTACATAAGTGTGTTGTGCAGACGTATGAGAACACTTACATATTGAACAATCATAATACAATGTCAAAAAATCTTAGACGTTAATCTGCATGTTCCGTTAAATACCGATTTAGGCCGGGTGCACGCGGGACGTTTTTTTGTGCATTGCTAACGCGCGTCGCTGCGTATCATTAGGCGGGATCCGCAAGCGCACACGCATAACGCGCGCTACGCCTAACGCGCGCTGAAGACGTCTGTCTTCAAAACACAAAGGCTGTAGCGCTAGGATTGACGCGACGTCGGGCTTTAAATGCATTGCGCATGCGCACTTGTTGAGCGCAGGAGAGTCGCGCAGCCCCATCGACGTGCATCCTAGCACATCGACGGTGATGATGCGCTAGGATGCGCATCGACGGGGCTGAGCGATCACGCTTTTCAGCGCTGAGGGAGGGCAGGCGGGCGTCGAACGGACGCTGGTGCGTTAGCGTTTTCTTAACGCACGTACTGTGCGTTAAAGAAAACGTCCCGTGTGCACCCGGCCTTAGTGGTTTCCAGGCCCACACTTTCTCAAAGAGTTGTATTGGCTTACATGATAAAGAAAAGTCTTAAGGGGTTATTTAAAGAGAGCCGAACTTGCTACTAAGTTGCAACGAACAGTGAATTTCCCCGTACGGTGCAATTTTGCTGTAATTCGGCTATTCAGAAAGCAGGCAATTCGCCAAATATTGGCGAATTGCCAGTTAAATACAGTGCAGTTCGGCGACCTTTGACGACAGTGAAATTCCCCATAGAGAAGTAATGGTTAATCTATTCAAAGAACGCCGAAGAGCACCGAATAGTTGGCGAAAAACCCAGATTTTCATTGCTTCCGTCCGACAGGTTTAAACAGGCAAATTCTATAGGTTTCAATGCAGAAAAAATTTCCCCCTTTAATTAATTTCTTATTCAACCATTCTTTTCATTTGCAGCAAAAAGTCTATTCATTAATTTATTTTTTAGAATTTTTTGGTGAAATCTTTTATTCCGATTTTTTATAAGTGTTCTTTTTTATTCTGTAACATAATTTTTTATTGTTATTCACAGGACCTTATATATCATTTTCATGCATTTTCATGTATTGTTTTAGTTTAAAAAGCACTTTAAAAATTACAGGTTTTTTTTGTTTGTTTCTTTTTTTACCCCTGTTCGGCGACTTGACGGCTTTTTTCAGAGGCTTTCGGCGGATCATTGGCTGTGTTCCGCGGTTTGAGGCTGCGTTCAGCGCTGCGGAATATGCTGGCGCTTTATAAATAAAGAATAATAATAATAATATCGGTGGCGTTCGGTAGATCCTGTTCGCCGCACTTCAGTGACCCCGCGGTGAATGCTGAATTCACCGCAGGGTCGGCGAATTGAACTTGTCGAATCGAACCGAAGTGCGTCGAATGAAAGGTCACTGAAATTTCTGCAAAATTTCAGTGCTCTTTGAATAACCCCTTGAGAGTTTCATGTTCACACCTTTCCAAAACCTCTTAAAGGGTTATTCAGTAAGAGCCAAACTTGCCACCGAATTGCACTGAACGGTGCATTTCACCGTATGGTACAATTTCGTGGCAGTTCGGCTATTTAGAAAGCCGCCAATTCACCAAAAATTGCCAGCCAAATACGGTGCAGTTCGGCTCAGATCGCCATAATTCAACGACCTTCAGCGGCAGTGAAATTGTCCCATAGAGAAGTAATGATTAATCAAAGAACACCAAACTGCCCCGAAATGTTGGCGCAATGTCCAGATTTTTGGTGGTCCAGTTCAACCTTTTATTCTTTTAATTTGCATAAAAAAAGTATTTTTACTTATTTAGATTTTAGATTTTTTTTTTAGGTATTTTTCCGCGACATTTTTGATTTACAGTTTATTTAATGGCGAAGAAAACTTCATTCGATAAGCTTCTGTTGTCTAGAATTCAAAATGGTATCAATACAGGAAGACGTAACAAGCGATCAGATCATCCACACACTCTCAGACTGAACTCCATGTTTTCCAATCTGCAACCAGAAAGAAGTAACAAGTTATCCAGGATTCAACATGTTGTCCACCACTATACTCCAGACTGTCCTAATCTTGCGATTCTATTTTATGTCGGCATGTATTAATTTCTGACTGATTAGTTGTCTTTTAATTTTCCCTCTCTTTTTGTTAAAATGTTCCCCTCTGCTTCTCTCTCCCCCTCCTCCGATGTCATAAATACCTCCAATACAACCAGGCCACTCTTGATAAATCTCACTGTGTTAATTTCTCCATACAGCAATCAGATCATCCACACACTCTCAAACTGAACTCCATTTTTTTCAATCTGCTGTCCCAACCACCCAGGCCTGGTCCTAAATTTTAGCTCTCCTTTCCAGCTGCTTCCACTTTTCTCCCTGATTATCCTTACTAAGCCCAAGATTCTAGTTCTTCCCATGTAATCCTGCTATATTCTTTCTGGCCACCAGCTACACCTTCCCTCTGCCCCTATTTGTTTCACATTCCCTTGTCCCTTAGATTGTAAGCTCACGGGATATCTGTCTGAGCCCTTGGTTAAAGTGCTGTATTCGCAGAACAGTTATCCTACGGGCAGGGTCGTCTCTTCCTCACGTATCATTATTACGTCTCGTGTTTGCGCTCCCCCATTGTAGAGCGCTATATAAATAACTGTAACTATTGACATTGTTTTTGAAACAAACTGGGAATCTGCATAAATTAATTGCAGTTTTTATTCAATAATATTTATTTTAACTGGAAAGAAGCAACTATGAGAACAAAATAATAAAATGCAGGGGGGGGGGTCTATAAACTTCCTGTGGTAGGAAAGTCTTTGTGGCTGTAGTATGTGTGGGATCAGGCTCAGCTTGTCAGACAGGAAGCACCGGTACGCATTAGCTGTAAGGAATGGGAAGGTCAGTTCATGAGGCACCATGATAACATCTACGGGGCGTGAACATGGCTGTAATTATATTCTGTGTATCATCACCATCACTGACGTAAACTGGCAATAGTTACTCATATGTATCACGTCTCTAAAAACTGAAGAACACTTATTACAAAATCAGTGTAATTAAATGTATATATAGATTTACACAAATTAATTTTCTACACGTGCGGGGTCATTTTTATCATGTTCAAAACAAGAGCGATTGTACTAGGGGTTCATTCAGGACGCTGGAAATTGGGGCCAAATGGTAAGAGGATTTCAAAATTTGGCCCAAATAGCCAAATGGAAGAAAAGCTCGGATGTACTCAGTAACTATTTTTCAGGTTGGATAAATAAAAATTCAGCTAGGCCGAACTGGAGCAAACCTGAGGCAAAACTGTGGAGGATAGTCACGTTTATTGGTTAAACAGGGAATTGTAGAGAAGAAAGAAGGATCGGAAATGTAAAAATTTAGGTCAGGACAGCCGTACGGGAAACATGTCTCAGAGACAACATTCCTGACGTTCACTCCTCTTAAATCACCTGGTGTCTGAATCATGCCATGATTTTTAATTGGTAAACACGCCCATTTATTTGCATTCTCTTTAAACATGGATCATTTGCCTTTTACAATGTAGGGGGTAAAGTGAAAATTGGAGTGATATGCCCCATTGCAATGAACCAAACTGGAGTAAGTGTGTGGCAAAATGGCAGAAGACCAAACCCGTCAATCCACATTGATGCCATGGCCCAATGAGGCCATCACCTGGTTTTTGGGAAGGGCTAAGGGAAAACGCACTTTGAGTGCCTTTGAGCATTGCATAAATGGTTACGTCAGGCTATTGAAGCCCATAGCGCAGTGTTTCCCAAACCTGTCCTCGGGACCCTCAGCCGGGCCAGAGTTTGCAGTTTGCCTTTGGGAAATGCAGACTGAATCCTGCAATCACTGAGCAGCAAATCATATCACCTGTGCTGTGCTTCAGATCAGGGGCTTCGCTACGTGGGGGTGGGGGGTGCGGCCTGCACCAGGTGACACCCGCCTTTAGGGTGACACCGTCACCCTAAGGGCGGGTGTCTCACCCTGCGCCGCGTGTTCGCTTCCTGTGAGCGTCCGAAGCATGCAGCTTCGGTGCTCGCCTGGGGGAAACACGTCACCAGCCGATCGCGGCTGGTCACGTGGCTCCCCCAGGCGAGCGCCCAAGCTGCACGCCGCCGGACGCTCAGAGGGAGCGAACACGCGGCGGAGGTGAGCTAGGGCATATCCACGAGCTGCTGGGGCATATCCATGAGCTGCTTGGGCATATCCATAAACTGCTGGGGCATATCCATAAACTGCTGGGGCATATCCATGAGCTGCTGGGGCATATCCATGAGCTGCTGGGGCATATCCATGTGCTGGGGCATATCCATAAACTGCTGGGGCATATCCATGAGCTGCTGGGGCATATCCATAACTGCTGGGGCATATCCATGAGCTGCTGGGGCATATCCATGAGCTGCTGGGGCATATCCATGTGCTGGGGCATATCCATAAACTGCTGGGGCATATCCATGAGCTGCTGGGGCATATCCATAAACTGCTGGGGCATATCCATGAGCTGCTGGGGCATATCCATGTGCTGGGGCATATCCATAAACTGCTGGGGCATATCCATGAGCTGCTGGGGCATATCCATGAGCTGCTGGGGTATATCCATAAACTGGGGCATATCCATGAGCTGCTGGGTCATATCCATGAGCTGCTGGGGCAGTATCCATCAGCTGGGGCATATCCATGAGCTGCTGGGGCAGTATCCATGTGAGCTGGGCGCAGTATCCATGTGCTGGGGCATATCCATGAGCTGGGGCAGTATATCCATGATCTGGGGCATTATCCATGAGCTGGGGCAGTATATCCTTGAGCTGGGGGCATTATCCATGAGCTGGGGCAATATCCATGAGCTGGGGCAGTATATCCATGAGCTGCTGGGGCAGTATATCCATGAGCTGCTGGGGCATATCCATGAGCTGGGGGGCAATATCCATGAGCTGGGGCATATCCATGAGCTGGGGCAGTATATCCATGAGCTGGGGCATATCCGTGAGCTGGGGCATATCCATGAGCTGGGGGCATTATCCATGTGCTGGGGGCAGTATCCATGTGCTGGGGAATATCCATGAGCTCGGGGCATTATCCATGAGCTGGGGCAATATCCATGAGCTGGGGTAGTATATCCATGAGCTGGGGCAATATCCATGAGCTGCTGGGGTATATCCATGAGCTGCTGGGGCATATCCATGAGCTGGGGGCAATATCCATGAGCTGGGGCAGTATATCCATGAGCTGGGGCATTATCCTTGTGCTGGGGGCATTATCCATGTGCTGGGGCAGTATCCATGTGCTGGGGCATATCCATGAGCTGGGGGCATTATTCATGTGAGCTGGGGCAGTATCCATGTGCTGAGGCATATCCATGAGCTGGGGCATATCCATGAGCTGGGGGTATTATCCATGAGCTGGGGCATTACCCATGAGCTGGGGCAGTATCCATGAGCTGGGGCAGTATCCATGAGCTGGGGCATATCCATGAGCTGGGGCAATATCCACGTGCTGGGGCAGTATATGCATGAGCTGGGGCATTATCCATGAGCTGGGGCATTATCCATGAGCTGGGGCAATATCCACGAGCTGCTGGGGCAGTATATCCATGAGCTGGGGCAATATCCAGGAGCTGCTGGGGCAGTATATCCATGAGCTGGGGCAGTATATCCATGAGCTGGGGCAGTATCCATGTGTGACTGGGGGCAGTATCCATGTGTGCTGGGGGCATATCCATGAGAGCTGGGGCAATATCCATGTGTGATCTGAGGCGCAATATATCCATGTGTAAACTGAGGCGCAATATATCCATATGTGAGCTGGGGCAATATATATCCATGGGTGAGCTGCTGGGGGCAATATATAATTGTGAACTGGGGCAATATATCCATATGTGAGCTGGGGGCAATATATATCCATGGGTGAGCTGCTGGGGGCAATATATCCAGAGCTGCTGGGGGCAATATATATCCATGTGTGCTTTCACTGCCTTCGAACAGGCACCGTACTTGCTGGCAGTTGGCAAAAATTTGGGTGAGCATATGAGAGAGCTCCACAGCAATAAACCTCACAGTAATGTGCGCTGTGTGTATGAGCATTCAGTGTTATATGGGAGTACTGATTTAGGAGTAAGAGTAGTTAAAAAAAAGCCGTAAAACTCGGGGGGGGGGGGTGACACCATAAGTTACTGCACCGGGTGACACCAACCCTAGTGACGCCACTGCTTCAGATATCTGGCAAATGTCAGCGGGTCCTGTGGACAGGTTTGGAAAACACTGCCATAGTGCATGAGCAACCCTAATCAACTGATTCAAAGGACAGCTGGCCACTTTGCCTTGCAAGCACCTACATGACACGCCTCTACTGGCATGTGCTTGGCTATGGTGCGATGACACAAGTCTCGTCAAGGTCATGCCCCCTTACCACTCATGCCCTCTGTCATCTGATCCTAGACCTGCCCAAGTTGGCAAGTCTGGAAGAGAATTGGTTTTATTGACAATCTTAGGGGAAGGGTGACGAGGAGCACCAACAACACCAGAGTGCAACAAGCACCGCAACCTCCCAATATAATTTTTCCACCAGTTAAATGCAGTCCGAGGCGTGCTGGGCTGTCTATACTAAAGCACTGCAGGAGAGAAACTTCCACGATGTTAATCTGCTCATTCACAGAGGAGTCGGTTGATTCTAATATAGTTCTTTTATTAAATATTGTTTCTATAAACTATATACTACTAATATTGTATCCGATTTGTTTTCACAGCATTATTTTGGAATCAGGGCTGTCAAACTCTTGCCCAAAGATGTTTCTGAACTATAATTCCCCTGATTTTCCCTTTATTGCTTTCATAGAATTCTGGGAATTGTAGGCAAAAAACATCCAGGGTACTGGAGTTTAAAACACTGCCTTAAATAAGTTATATAATATTATGACGGAGTGGAATGAGATTTGGTGGTTTGGATCGATCACGAAACGACTATTCCTTTATCACTTGCCTAGCAATACAGAACGTACAGACCCGTCTGTCGCGACCTGCCGCTCTGTGCCGATGCCCCCAGCACTTACTGTGCACCAGTTGTGGCGGCCCCTGGGACAGCGCCGTTCACACTAGCTCAGCCCTGGGGGTCAGCGGATCCTGGGTCTGTCTGGTGCTCCCCTCCTGGTCCAATTAATGCACCGTGGAGCCGCCCGTATGGTTCTTCATCGGTAGGCAGGCTCCTGGTAGCATTATGTGCGGTCTGCAGGGAAGGTCCGGCCAAGATGGTGCCCAGGGTCTGAGGCTCCCAATGATGCCACGGCTGGGGGAGTAGTCTCTGTCTGACTGAGAGCTGCAGGTGTTTACTGGGGTAGAAAGGACCTGTGGGAGTCAGCGGACGCATTTGATATCAGGTGTGACTCCCTTGCCTGCCTATACAGTATGTACCCACCACACACTCACATTCCTTGCTACAGCAATGTTGCAACTTAGTTGGGTATGTGTAGTTCCATTCGCTACACAGTCATCTGTGTACCAGTCCTTGGCTAACCTGGCCCTCTCTGATTGCCGCCTGCCACCAACCGAGACCATTCCATCCTGACCACGCTTTCGGATTGCGCCATCTGTACTTCACCACGGATCCCCCTGTTCTGCCTACGCCATTGGTTCAGGTCTTCCCCCAAATGGTGACACCTTCCCCGTTCACTAAGCTGGAGACTGTGTATACTTAACACGGGAACTGAAATATTTAGGCCCAAACAGTCATACTAGAAAAAGTATCAGCTGTAGAGCTGCTGGTTTTCAGTTCACCCGATACTTTCTAAATTATTTTATACACAAACCTTAATTTAGTTTAATTTAATTAATTTTAATTCCAAACGGGAAAACAAAATAAAATTTCTCGGTCTTTAATATTTTACATGTTTGTATAATTTTTTTTAAAAGAATTATCAATAACAAAAGGTTTGACATGAGGGATTCCCTTCCTAACGCCTGGGATTGAGACACAGAGGATTTTATTGTTGTTAATATGTCTCAATAGCCGTACAACACAATAAGTCATGCAGTAAAAAAGGCTGCACACTGCTCTCTGTGACATAATATCATATTTAATGGACATGCCACGCTGTTTGGTGACAGATTAAACAACAGTAAATTGAACAGCACTGTTGAATTCTAGTACCAGGTTTACTCAATGGTTTTCATAACTTCAGTTGTTTTGCGCTGTCATTTTTCATTAATTTAGCAAAAGAAAGTATTAAAAAAATATTTAAATAAATTCATAGCACTCCCGCTGTCAAAAAAAAACATGCAAAGTAAGGATTAGGGGTGACTTGTGATATGTTTACTTTGTGTCAACTGTGTTGTACACTAACAAAAGAAAATTATAGAATATATTGGAGCTATATGCAAAATAACAGGAACATGTGGGAATGTTGCCACCTTTTGGATGCGTTAGATTATGATGTCTTTAAAAATTCGCCTTTTAAAACGGTTCCCTCACACTGGGAATTAAAAAAAGTTGTATTTGACGTTAAAAAAATGGCATCCTTTCCATTGTTTCGCTGTTTTTTTAAAAATGGTAGTGTCATTTTGATGACACTGGTGTTAGTTTCCAGGTTAGGTTTACTATTTGTGTTTGTTTTAGGGTTGGTATTAGGGTTAAGGTCACTATTTGTGCTTGTTTTAGTCTGGGGTCAGACTAACGCATTTTTAACGTGCGTTTAGGCGCACTTTATCACGGCCGTAGTAGCAGCAAATGATGTCCAATGACGGCCAATATACGAAGTACGGCCGCACGAAAGTTCGGCCGCGCAACGCAAGCCGCAAACGAACGAATTTTTTTGAGAAAGTAGAACCGCTAGTACTGACGTACAAAGTGCGCTGCGTCGGCATAGCGGCATGTGTGCGTGATTAGGAGAAGTCAGACGCTGCTAATGTCCAGCTTACATAACGTCCAGACGCAAAAAGTGTTTTAATGACCTTCTGTAAAAAAAACGCACGAAAATGCGCATCGTTTGACCTCTTTCGCATCCACCGTAAAAAAATACGTTAGTGCGTTCAGACGCACTTTTTGACGGTCGATGCAAAAAATGCGTTCGTTTGACCCTAGCCTTAGGGTTACAGTTACTTTTAGAGTTAGGACTAACCCTAATCCTAACTCCTTGTCAACAGATTCTGCTCCATTTTCACTTCGCTTTTAGGCAACTGATTCTGATTCTTCTTTTGATGCTCACATAGAGAGAAGTAGTAGCAGAGTTTGTTACAGTTACAGTTATAAGTTCTTATACAGCACCATCAGATTCCGGAGCGCTTTACAATGGGGAAGCACGAACAGGTGACGTAATAAATAATAAAACATAAGAAACAGACGGCCCTGCCCGAAGGATAATTGTACTGCTATAACAGCACTTCATACAAGTGCTCAGCCAGACCTCCCGTGTGAGCTTACAAACTAAGGGACTGAGGTAAGTGAAACAAAAGGGAACAGGGGAGTGTGGAGATAATTACCAGTAGACACTGCATAATGATAGACCAAGAGCTTCGACGTGATAAGGTTAAAACGAGAGAGAAGTGAAGCAGCTGGAAAAGGACCTTATATGAATGGGATAGGGGCTGGGTGGGTGGATGGGGCGGGCGGGTGGGACAGCAGAGATGAGGCTGAGCGTGAATGGGCCTGTGGGTAAAATAAGCACCTAAAATGGAGCAGAATCTATTGGTTAGGGTTAGTGGACTAAAAGTAACCCTAACCCTAAAACGAACCGACACTAAAATGATGCTCGGATTTTGACTGAAATTCCACTTTTCTTTCTTGGCATCTTAATACTCAAGAACACTTTAAACCTTAGTACCAGGGGTCTTCTGGTGGCAAGGCAAGTCTAAGAGCCGCGGGGCGACATAGCAAGCCCCACAGGCTCCGATGCCCTCCTTCAGCTCACCTCCCGACCTGGTGGGCCGAGCTCGTCATTGGCTGCCAGCCACGGGACTGCATTAGGCAGTTGCGCTGTAGCCAATGATGTGCTTGGCATGCGTGCGGGGAAGGCGTGTATAGGGAGCCATCGGGGGTGCTATGTTGGCCCGCAGCTCCTAGACTCAACTGACGTGAGGAAGGCATAGCACGTGCCTATTTTGCCTAATTATAGGACCACATCAATGGAATGGGTTCATTGTGTGCCAGTCAGTTTACCTTTGTGTGTGATGTGGAGATAGTGAGAAAAAGAGGTTTGTGAGGGTCCCGAGGACGAGCAATGTGGAAATAGGAAAATCTTTGGTGCTCCTTGAGCTGTATGTATATTATGGGGGAAAAAGCAAACAGAACGCCGGTCAGTGATGAGGGAAGAAGACATATTATTATAGCGCTGACATATTACAGCTCTGCGGAATATGCCGGCGCTTTATAAATAAAGAATAATAATAATACTATCTGTCAGGTTGTCTTTTGCTTGGCAAGGGGAGAGGTTTACAAGCACATTTGTTGGTTTGTCTATGGGTAAAAATGGAGACGAGCCCAATGTGCCAGACACGGTCCATGATTGTGTATAGCAGAGAGGGCACATATTGAGGGCAATAGAATGTTGAACAACGCTGACATCATCACGGCTTACGATGTAACTAAATATGAAAGTATTGCTTTATGGGGTGTGTTTTAAATATTAAGTCTCAATCAAATTACAGGAAAGTGGAAAAAATCCAAATACAACTATTCTACTATCAGGGTTATTCAAAGAGAAGAGAATCGAAAAGTCACCGCACGTTCGGGGACTTTTCGTTCTCTTCAATTCGGTGTGATTCGGCGATCCCATTTCGGCCACCCTGCAGTGTATTCAGAAAGCACCACAGGGCCGCCGAAATGCAGGGAAAAGTCGGCGCAAACCCGACGAAAACTCACCGCAAATCCAGGTCGAAGGCACACCGAAACCCGCAAAAACATCTGGATTAACCCCACCGAACACGTCGGAGAAACCCGAGCAGGAGCCGATCACGGCGCAGAGCAGCCACCGGAAAAAGCCGACACCGCAGACGAATAGAGTGAAAAAAAAAAAAAACGGTATGCTTGAATGTTTGAAAAGTGAAACGCTGTTTGCAAAGAATCTACTGAGCGAAAATGTCTGAAAAAAAATATAAGATCCAATGAATGATAATAAAAAGGGCAGTTACAGAATAAAGAAAAAACGATTTAAAAAAAAAGAGGAAAAAAAAAGGTTTGCAAAAAAATCCCCAAAAATGCCTAAAAGATCCTAAAAAAATCTATAAATAGACTTTTTACTGCAGAATAAAGTAATAAACGGTTACCGTATATACTCGGGTATAAGCTGAGTTTTTTGACTCAGATTTTGAGTCAAAAACACGCGATTCGGCTTATACCCGAGTCAAGGAGCGCAGCAATCGGCAACATGTTGAAATGTTGAAGGGGATGCGGCTGCGTGCAGGTGCAGCCGGTCACGTGGTCCGACTAATCAGGTGGTACTGAGTCTCTGTACCACCTGACTGGCCGGACCGCGTGACCTGCGCACGCACGCAGCCGCATCCCCTTCAACACGGACGGACTCACACTGTTCAGGACCGGGCAGGCACTCCCGATGCCCGGCATCTGGGCCCCCTCAACCCCTGCTGGATCCGGAGCTGGGGCAAGTATCCATTTGAGAGCTGGCTGCCGCTGGGGCAATATCCAGGTGAGAGCTGGGGCAAATCCATGAGCTGGGGGCAAATCCATGAGCTGGGGCAAATCCATGAGCTGGGGGCAAATCCATGAGCTGGGGCAAATCCATGAGCTGGGGGCAAATCCATGAGCTGGGGGCAAATCCATGAGCTGGGGCAAATCCATGAGGTGGGGCAAATCCATGTGAGAGCTGGGGCAAATCCATGAACTGGGGCAATATCCATGAGCTGGGGCAAATCCATGTGTGAGCTGGGGCATATCCATGAGTGAGCTGGGGCAATATCCATGAGCTGGGGCAATATCCATGTGTGAGCTGGGGCAATATCCATGTGTGAGCTGGGGCATATCCATGTGTGAGCTGGGGCAATATCCATGAGCTGGGGCAATATCCATGTGTGAGCTGGGGCAATATCCATGTGTGAGCTGGGGCAATATCCATGCGTGAGCTGGGGCAATACCCATTTAGGCTTATACGCGAGTCAATAAGTTTTCACAGGTTTTTTGGGAAAAAGTAGGGGGGTCGGCTTATACACGGGTCGGCTTATACCCGAGTATATACGGTAATTAGATATTGTATTAAAACGGGAATATTTTTAACATTGAAGCCTATGGGATTCGCCTGAATAAACCTGTTGAATTAAACCACTGAATGGCAGGACAATTCGGCAACTTTTCACTGCTGGTTTTTGTTCTCTGAATAGACTAAGCATTGCTTCTCTATGGGGAATTCACTGCCCTCGAACAGGCACCGTATGTGCAGGCAATTCGCCAACATTTGGCGAACTGCCTACTCTCTGAATAGCCGAATGACCAGGAAAGGTAACCGTACTCTGAATTTCAGCGTTCGGTTACCTTTTGGCCCCAATTCGGATCTCTTTGAATAACCCTGTATGATTGCTATGCCTGGAGTAGCAGAGAGGACAGGTCCTTCTCCGCTCAGCACATGCCATTAAACAATGGTTCCGTTTCTCTGGATTTTTACACTTACAGTTTCGGCTTTTTTTTTTTTTTGCTCTTTTATGTGATGTTTGCACAAATGTGACAAATACGCTGCAGCTTTATAAATAAAAGATGAAACCTACTCAGTCATTGTCATAATGTCCTTGAAAATCCACCCACATATCTATTTCACAGTCACCTGGTTCTAGAGCCAAACAGGTCCGACCGGCACGAAATCAAATAGAGAGGCGGGAGCTGTCCTATTTACGATATGGGGAATGCCTGCCAAATGTGAAACTGACAGCCTTTATCTAAATGTGTTATTATGTTATTGTGCACAATCCGAAGGCGTATTCGCTGAACTGTGATTTTTGGTGAGGTGACATCTAGCTTGCAAAAAGTCCTAGGACAGTGTTTGCCCGACTTTTAAACACAGTTGAAATTGCCATTCTTGCCATTCTTCACAGATTGGAAACCCAAGCAGTGGCTGGAGAAGCTTCACAGTGAAGTTTCTCCTGCCACTCTTTGGACCTTTTCCTTAGTGAAATGCCAGGGTTTTTTCGATGTGGCAACAACAGCGACTTTTGCAGGCCTCTGAAAAGCCCCTTTCTGTCCTGTCGTCCAGGGACATCCCCCCCTCCAGAACTGGAACTTTACCACGGTTGCAACAATGGTGAACATTGGCGCTTTGTGAATTAACCCTTGTACATCTATCTCTGCCTAATTGCATATCAATACGCATGGTAAGGTGCTCTCACTGCCTGTGAGATAATCCGCAACCCCAGGCATTACGAGCATCAAAACATCTCAAAAAGGTTGCTCTTTGTGTGTAAATCCCTTTCCATTTCATAATGTGCTTCTTTTATTGAAGCTTCAAACCTCAAATGTCAAGGATTTCCCTTTACGGAGCTTTGCATCCATAAAACTCATAATATTCTGTTTTAAATATAATCGATGTGGGATTACAAGCGCTCTTGCTCTTAATTAAAATCCCGGTGATTTAAAGGGACCCTCTAAGGCAGGGGTCAGCATCCTCGGCCCTCCAGATGATTTGTAACTACATCTCCCTTTTGGCTCAGCTATTCATTAGGTTGGCTGAGCGTCATGGGAAATAAAGTTCCAAAACATCTGGTGGGCAAAAGTTTCCTACCTCTGCTCTAGGCTTAATAAGGGAGGGGTAGCAGAGGGGTTACATATGAATTTCTCCTACCATTTTAACCCTAGAGCTAGTGGTGCACCAAAATTCAGGATCGGTTCGGCCAAAAACCGATACCGAAACCGAAAATCGGACATGAGAACCTGGGCCTGGAGGCCGGGCCGAGCCGGGGACTCGCCTGATCCTGAAGGCCGGCCAAGCAAGCAGCTCGGCTGGCCTCCAGGCTCAGATGAGCCCCCGGCTTGGCTGGGCCTTCAAGGCCCAGCCGAGCCAGGGGCTCATCTGAGCAGTTTGCTCGGCCGGGCCTCCAGGCCCAGGTTCCATTGGCTGGTTGGTTGCATCTACATACTCACCTACATCCTCCTACTTCGGCCCTGAGCTCCAGCGGTGACAGTCAGTCCTCCGGCTGTCGCAGCTTGCTCAGCCATCCTCCAGGCTCAGGCGCCTGAGCCTTGAGGCCTGCCGAGCAGCCTGCGATAGCCGGAGGACTGTCACCGCTAGAGTTCAGACCTGAAGTAGGAGGATGTAGGGGAGTATGTTGCCTACACATACTCACCTACATCGGGCCCGAGTCCTCCAGCGGTGGCAGTCCTCCTGCATCCAGTGTCCGCTCTCTCCATTGGTCGCCGGGATGACGTCACGAAAGCCTTTTGGCTGAAATTTCGGTAAATCCCTACCTAGAGCAACTAGAATACTCAACTTTAATCCAGCACCAGGCTCCCTTGATGCTGGCCTTGAGCTTATGTCATGGGATATGGGACAAACACGGTTTGCTTATTACTCAGAGCTCAGATCTTACTTCCCAGATCATCTTTATTCTATGGATGGCAAACCATGTTGCTCTGGTCATCCTTATTATGGAGACATTCGGCTTCCTTAATTGATACTTAGAACCTAGATTTTATAACAAAGCGCAAACTTATTACATTAGACATTAATAATACACGTATAGTATATGAATGTTACACAGAACATCCTTATTACAGAGAGCTTAATGCAAGAGCACCTCTCCAGCAAGTGTCCTTGGGCAAGACACCTAACGATACATACTCGCCTCCAAGGACATACTTGAAAACGAGAGAAAGCTCAATGTATCCTTCCTGGTAAAATACTTTCTCAAAAAAAAATATATACTACACGGACCATAGATCAGATATCATACACTTTCTGCATAGAACGTAGCAATGGAAAAGATTGCAGAATTTACATTTTACTCAGGGCATCCTAGAACTTACACCATGGATCCTAGGCTGGTCATCCACTGGGTCCGTAGCAGTATGACCGACTTGGTCAACAACAGCAAGTAACCCCCAACAGGGGATACCAGACAAAGGCGCCAAGCACTCTGATCCAAGTGCCTAACCCTCCATATCATGACAGACAATTTTTCCCCTGAAGTAGACAGCATGTACGCTGTTGATACGCGTTGGGGGTGTTCTGCTACATTGCATTTCTGAACAAATATTGTGTTTTTTTTAGCTGTTTGGAATTTCTCCATGTAAAATCTTTTGACTTTATGACTGGTGGACAATTGTTGTAGAATTTACTATGGCCTAAATATATTGTCTCCTTTACTGATTATCAATTTATATACTTAATACTGAGCCTTCACTCTGCATATGGAGCTTTAATTGGTGGCTCCCAATGAGTTTTGTTCTACTGGTTACATTTCTGTAGACCTTATTTACCAGATACCATTGTTTACAATTTTCTCTTTTTTGTGTTTTTATGTTGTGTGTTATTTCATGTTTAATAAAATAAATTCATTCACGGGGACCTGATCCCACCAGTGACCTCCATTATACTTGCTATGCTGGATGGTTATAAATTTTGTGTATGACTGATTTGGTCGTCAGATTATGGACGACCTGGGTTGCACGACTATGTACGACTAGAGTCGTCCACTGCAAGCAACTATGGACAACAAAGGTCGGATACTTCTGGTCATTACATTAGCATATTTATTTGTGATAAAAATGCATTAACCCATAGAATATATAAGATTACCCCAAAGAATATATCAAAATAGAAGTTTGAATGTTAATATGTACCATACACTTGGCACATAAAGGGTTATGGCACAGCTGCTAAGGGACCTGAGTATGTTTCCCCTACCCTCAAAATTAGATTAACAAACAGGGCTAGTCATTTTACACAATAAAATATCATTTTTTCAGCTTGTCAGCATCCATATTGTGAGGTATGTTGTACCAGGTTGTCCGGCTTCGTCTGAGAAATCCCATTCAAATGGGAGAGGTCGCTAGTCTGATGTAGTAGTTCAAAGTCATCTGAAGTAATCTGATGAAAGTCTGGGCAATGGACGAGGGTTGAATCTCTTCTGTGTTGTGGGATTAATATTAATAGTCCTACTACGGACAACTACGTCCGACTTATTAGTCGGATGACTAAAGACCCAGTGGAAGACCAGCCTTATAGTACAAACAATCCTTATTAAATCAGATGTAACAAGGGTAAAAGAAAAATATTAACTGTCATATAACTTTATAGTGACTTTCAAAACGCTCTTCTAATGGACCTTTCCCAATAGACACTTTTTTAAGAATGATCAAGTCGGGATGTTACAATTAGTAAGGATTTTAAGATGAATCATATGAATGCATTCAATCGGGAAGGATACATCTACATGGCATTGTGTCTCAAATACACCTTTGACAAAAATAAAATTTTCAAGACCTTCCAAAATAGAGTACTTCTGTCGCTGGCCAAATTCTAAATTACAACCTAGAATTTGTGTACTCTATTTTGTTTGTAAAAGACATAGAAGATGAGGATTCGATTGAGAACCAGTTTTTAAGAACATGTTTAAAATGGCCCTTGATCTTCTCAGGAGCTAAATGTTCCATGGGTCTTCTGCTGCCATTTAGTTGAGTAATTTCATTTGCTACATAAACCAGTTATAAAACCATGGATTCCAAGCAGAAGAACTTATACCGAGTTGAGCTGAGCAAGACCTTTACAACGACATACTTACAGCAGTAAATCAGGACCAAAACACAAAGAGCTATGGGTCGCATGGTGACTCTTTGGTTGAGTCTGGATCTCACTCCATTATTATTATATTTCTTTATTTATAAAGCGCCAGCATATTCCGCAGCGCTGTACAATAGGCACAGTATAGACAGGGTTACAATACAATACATTGAACAACATTTGACAAACAGTACAGGAGGAGATGAGGGCCCTATTCCCGTAGGAACTCACAATCTAGGAGGGTTGGGGTTGGAAACAGGAGGAGAGGACTGTAAGGTGAGAGTGATTGATGGTTGCGTCAGTGAGTTGGGTGGTAGGCTTCCCTAAATAGGAACGTTTTAAGGGAGCGTTTGAAGGAAGAGAAGTTAGGGGAAAGTCTGACAGTGCGAGGGAGAGCGTTCCAGAGAGTGGGGCTGCGCGTGAGAAATCCTGCAGTCTATCATGGGAAGAGGTGATGCGGGGAGAAGCTAGGTGCAGGTGTATTTGGTGATTAGTGAGGACAGGTTGTGGGGAGCTGAGTTAGTGAGGGTTTTGTAGGTAAGGATAAGGATTTTGAACTTAATTCTGCAGTGGATGGGGAGCCAGTGAAGGGACTCGCAGAGGGGAGCGGCAGAGACAGAGCGGCAGAGACAGAGCGGCGGGTGAGGTGAATTAGCCTGGCGGAGGCGTTCAGGATGGATTGTAGGGGGGAGAGGCGGGACAGAGGGAGGCCAGATAAGAGATTATTGCAATAGTCGAGTCGGGAGATTACCAGGGCGTGTATGAGTTGTTTTTGGTGACAGCGGTAAGAAATGTCCGAATTCTGGAAATATTACGCAGTTGGTATCGGCAGGAGGAGGAAAGAGACTTGATGTGGGGGATGAAGGAAAGAGCAGAGTCAAGTGTAACTCCAAGACAGCGCACTTGGTTTGATGGGGAGATGGTGATACCCTCCACCGTGATAGAGAAGTCAGGAGGTGGGGAGGCATTGGAGGGAGGAATAAGTAGGAGCTCAGTCGTTGACATGTTGATCTTTAGGTGGTGGGAGGCCATCCAGGAGAAGATACCAGATAAGCAGTCACTGACTTTGGAAAGGACAGGGGGAGAGAGATCAGGGGTAGAGAGGTAGATCTGAGTGTCATCAGCGTAGAGGTGGTAATTAAAGCCAAAGCTGTTGATGATTTTGCCCAGGGAGGAGGTGTAGATGGAAAAGAACAGAGGACCAAGGACAGAGCCTTGAGGTACACCAACAGATAGAGGCAATGAAGAGGAGGAGTTACCACCAAAGGACACACAGAAGGACCTGTTGGATAAATAGGAGTCAACCCAAGCGAGTGCAGTGTCACCGAGACCCAGAGAGTTGAGGGTCTGTAGAAGGAGGGGGTGGTCAACAGTGTCAAAAGCAGTCGAGAGGTAAAGCAGGATGAGAATAGAATAGTGGCCATGTTTTTTAGCAGTTAGGAGGTCGTTGGTGACTTTGGTGAGGGCAGTTTCAGTTGAGTGTAGGGGACGGAAGCCAGATTGCAGGGGGTCAAGTAGGGAATTGGAGGACAGGAAGAGGGAGAGGCGGTTGAAGACTAGTTTTTCTAAGAGCTTTGATGTGAAGGGAAGCAGGGATACAGGGTGGTAGTTGGATGGAGAGTTGGGATCGAGGGATGGTTTCTTAAGTAAAGGGGTAACTAGCGCGTGTTTGAAGGCAGATGGGAAGGAGCCAGTGGAGAGAGAGAGGTTGAAGATGTGTGTGAGAGCAGGGGTGAGGGAGGAGGAGAGGGGAGGAATTAGATGTGAGGGAATGGGGTCGAGTGGGCACGTGATGAGATGTGAGGAGGACAAAAAGGAATGGACTTCCTCCTCAGTGGCTGGGAGGAAGCGGCAGAGGGTGGCAGAGGGGACCTCTGGGAGTGGAGGTGGCAGATAACTATCTAGTGTTGGGATGTTGCTTCTGATAGTTAGAGTTTTACTGAGGAAGTAGTCTGCCAGGTCTTGAGCGCTGAAGGCAGCTGAGGGGAGAGGTGCAGGTGGGTAGAGGAGGGTGTTGAAGGTGGACCAGAGCCATTTAGGGTTGGAGGACAGCGTAGATATAAGAGATGAGAAGAAGGATTGTTTGGCCAAGTGGAGGGCAGAGGTGTATGACCGGAGAATAAACTTGAAGTGAACAAAATCAGCTTCAGAGCGGGATTTCCTCCGGGCACGCTCTGCGGTGCGGGAGTATCTTTGCAGGTAGCGTGTCTGGAGGGTGTGCCAGGGCTGAAGCTGGCGGCGTGGGGCCTTACAAAGTCGAAGAGGAGCAAGAGTGTCTAGAGCAGAGATAAGAGTAGTGTTGTAGTGATTAGTGGCAGCATCAGGGCAGGTGAAGGATGAGGTGTGAGGGAGGTGGTAAAGTAGATTGGAGAATTGATGGGGATCCACAGCATGTAGATTTCTGCGAGTGTGTGTGCGGGGTGGGGGAGCAGGGTGTTTAGGAAGTCCAAATAGGTTGAAAGAGAGAAGGTGGTGGTCAGAGATGGGGAAAGGGCGACAGTTGAACTCAGAAATGGAGCAGAGGTTGGAAAAGACAAGGTCAATAGCGTGACCATCGCGGTGGGTAGGGAGGAGGGAGGATTGTGTGAGTCCAAGGGAGGACGTGAGTGAAAGAAGTTTGGAGGCAGCAGGGGCGGAAGGATCATCAATGGGAATGTTGAAGTCCCCGAGAATTAGGCATGGAAGATTAGAAGACAGGAAGTGAGAAAGCCAGGTAGCAAAGTGGTCAAAGAACTGGGAGGTTGGTCCGGTGGGCGGTAGATGACTGCCACCCTGAACAGGCGGATGCAGTGTGTCTCGAAGGAGGAGAAGGAGAGGGATGGGGTGGAGGGAGATGCTGGTAGGTGCAGGTGGGAGAGAGCAGGATTCCGACCCCGCCACCATTTCTCTCACCCGGTCTGGGGGTATGGCTCAAGTGTAGACCGCCATGTGAGAGAGCAGCAACGGAGGCCATGTCAGAGGGGGTTAGCCAGGTTTCAGTTAAATATCGGTAGCCCACAAGGGCTGAGAGTGAATGATTGGCACTGAATCACTATAAACAGGTGGTATTATACTCTTGTGCTGCTACAAACACCCATGTGTACCCCATACACAGAATAAATCAGAAAAAAAGTTGGACGTCAGCCCTGTGGTCCAACTGACGTCCAACTTTTTTTCAGGTTTCAGTTAAAGCTAGGAGGTTGAAGTAGTTTGAAAGGAAGAAGTCATGGATTGCTGTGAGTTTATTGCACACAGAGCGAGCGTTCCAGAGGGAGCAGGAGAAAGAGGACAGGCGCTCAGGGATTATGGGAATGAGGTTGCTGGGCTTGCAGGGAGGTGATTTATGTGCAATGGAGATAGGATGAGAGGGAAGTATTGGATGTGTTGTGGGGCCAGGGTTATGGGGATATGTCACCTGCATAGAGTAACAGCAGGAGGGTGAGAAAGAGAAGGTGGGAATGGGATTTGTGGGAGTGGGAGTGATTGGCAGCACGAGAGATAGAGGGAGACCATGTTCTGAGGAAACAAAGGAGCTCATGTGAGGCCATCATGTGGGACGAGAGGAGGGAGGGAGAGATGCAAATAGTGTAGGAGTCGGTGGTAGAGGGGCAGGAGTTCCATTTAAGGAGAAAGGTAGAAGTAACGTGTAGAAGCGTGAGAGAAAGCATGATATAGACATGTGTTTACCCAGAGTAAAAAGTGGACCTTGCAGTTCCTTCCTCCAGTCCCGCAACTCCAGGAAATCAACTCTAAACTTCCACTTAAGAATGCCACATGGGATGCCACAAGAGCCAAGGCTCACTGGAGCCAGTCTTAGCTGTTATATAGGGCAGACTGATTGCATTCAGGCAGTTAGAAGGTAAACACCTGATGCTGGATGGGCTGTGTCAATAGGGCAGGAGATTCACATGCTAATTAGCAAAGCAAATGGTGGAGAAAAACTAAAATAAATTAAAAAAAAGACCAAGTAATACTGGGTGATAGAGTCCTACCAGCAAAAAGTATGCAGGGGATCAGTTGAGATGTGGGTGTCTGTGGATACTGGGTGATAAAGTCTTACCAGCAAAAGTATGCAGGGGATCAGTTGAGATGTGGGTGTCTGTGGATACTGGGTGATAAAGTCTTACCAGCAAAAGTATGCAGGGGATCAGTTGAGATGTGGGTGTCTGTGGATACTGGGTGATAAAGTCTTACCAGCAAAAGTATGCAGGGGATCAGTTGAGATGTGGGTGTCTGTGGATACTGGGTGATAAAGTCTTACCTGTGGAGAGAGGAGACACAGGTAAGTCCTTGGCTTTACAAGGAGTTGATTAGCTCGATCTTGTTGGTGCAGCCTGTTGTGGTTATTATCGCAGAAGATGTCTTTATTGACTTTGACTTGAAAACACATTACATTTTTTTTATTATCCCCCGAGTACCTTAATAGTAGATGTTGCATGTGTTTGCTTATTGTTCCTTATGGTGCAGGTGGGATGTGAGGTTGGCCAAGGCTCTGTCTTGACTGAACTTATCGTACAACTCAAATTCCAAAAAAAAGTTGAGACAGTATGGAAAATGCAAAAAAAACCAAAATGAGTCTATTGAAAATTCAATTCACCCTTTACTATATAGAAATCACACTATTACCACATTATTTGATGTTTTACTTAGTGAATTTAATGTATTTTTGAAAATATACACTAATTTCAAATCTGATGACTGCAACCCATTCCACAAAAGTTGGGACAGTCGACTGTTTACCACTTTGTAACATGTAGCATCACCTTTTCTGTTAATAATGCTTATTAAGCGTCCGGGCACCGAAGAAGACAACAGTTGGTTAAGTTTAGCAAGCAGAATTTTCCCCCATTCATCCTTTATGCATGCTTTTGTTACCTTATTTTGTGATTCATAATGTGCCACACATTCTCAATTGGAGACAGGTCAGGACTGCTGGCAGGCCATGCTAGCAGCACCCGAACTCTGCTTACGCAGTCATGCGCTTGTAATCCGGGCAGAATGTGGTTTGGCGTTGTCCTGCTAGAAGATGCTGGGACGTCCTTGAAAAAGACGACGTCTGGATGACAACATATGTTGCCACAAAATATGTACAAATCTTTCTGCATTAATGGTGCCCTCACAGATGTGAAAGTTACCCATGCCATGGGCACTAACACACCCCCATACCATGACAGATGCTGGCTTTTGGACCTGGCGCTCATAACGGCTTGGATGGTCCTTTTCCACTTTGGACAGCTGTTTTGTCCAAAAATTTGAAATGTTGACTCCTCGGACAACATAACATGACTCCACTGTGCTACTGTCCATCTCAGATGAGGCTGAGCCCAGAAAAGCTGTTGTTGCTTCTGGACAGTGTTGATGTGTGGCTTCTGCTTTGCATGGTAAAGCCTTAATTGCATCTGTGGACTCAGCGGTGAATGGGGTTGACTGACAAAGGTTTACCAAAGTATTCCCGAGCCTATGTCAGGATATCCATTACAAACTCATTACGGTTTTTGAGACCATGACGTCTGAGGGATCGGAGATTGCAAGTATTTGAGAAGTGGTTTTCGGTCTTCCCTTTACGCGCCAAGATCTGACGATTGCTTGAATCTTTTTATTATATTGTGCACTGTAGAAGGTGAAATGCCAAAATTCCTCTCGATTTGTCTTTGGGGAATCCTGTTCTCAAAGTGTTGGATCATTCGTTGATGCATCTGTTGGCATATTGGCGAGCCTTGGCCCATCCTTGATGGACTAGGCCTTTTTTGGAGGCTCCTTATGTACTATGAATACACGACTGCCTCAGTTGTTTCACTTCACCTCCTTATGTCAACTTGTCACATCACTATTAGTCCTAAATTGCCCCTGTCCCAAATTTTGTGGAGAGTATTGCAGTCATCAGATTTGCAAAGAGCGTGTATTTTCAAAAATACATCAAACTCACAAAGTAAGACATCAAATAATGTTTTAATAATGTGTTTTCAATATAATACGGGTGAATTGAATTTTCAATTGACTCGGGTTTTTTTTCCATTTTTCCATACTGTTCTAACTTTTTCGGAATTGGAAGCTGTATGTTAGGGTGTGGGGAGATCTACAGCCCGTTGTACATAGAGAACTAGATTCCAAGCTTGGTCTAAACTTATAAAAGTGCAATAATCTTTGGGCGCACAGAGAGAGCTTATTATTCTATAATAAATATATGGGCATTTATTACCCTTATCTCTTATTAATAAAAAATAAATAGAATTGTGTATATAAAGACATATATGTATATCCATTATTTCAATTGCACTATTATGAAACCCTTCCAGTGCTCAAAAAAAAGAAAAATATACTCAAATTATAGCTCCACACTGCATATTCAAATCCAATGAGTCTCTGAACAATCAAAAACAAGAAGAAGAAAACAAAACCATAGTATTGTACTTTTTATGAGAAGGAACCACTTTTTCCCTGTTCCCAAGAAAGACACTTACAGTGTTCAGAGCTACCAATCCCTCTCTTGATATTCTGATAGCTCTGATCTCTCCCCTCTTGATATTCAATGGTCAAAAGAGGGCTCATAGGATAATACCGTAAGTATATATGTTACAAATGTGGTCTCTTTGGACCTTACTCACATATTCCTGAGCCTTTCTGTGGCTCCTTGAATGCTGCCTTTGGTGTTTTGGTAGTACCCAACCTTTTGAAGAGGTTTCTTGATGTCCTCTGTGTAATCCTTAACGGAGGAGGAAACATGACCAAGGATGTAGAAAATCTTAAAAATTATTTATTTGGATATATATACACATGTTAAAAACAGTAAAAAGCAATAAAAATATACTCTATCGAGTACTAAAACGCATTTCACCCTTAGGCTTTATCAATTAGTCATGTCCAGGACCAAATTTAACCTGAGCTCTAGTAAACCTATCAGCTCCGTCGATTTTTATGACTGGTGAGTTTTCCGGAGCTCTGGTTTAGGTTACACCTGGCTTGGAATCTAGCCCAGAGTGTGTTTTAAATACAGAGGTTTATAGACATTACTGCAGCTATAAATCTATATTTTAGCCTTTGTGATGGAAGCAATATATCTTTTTGAGTAAGTTTTTCTTTCCCATGAAACTGCACAGAAAGTCCTTCTGAAAGCTGTATTAAAACCATCAGTATGCTGAATGCCAAGGATTATATTCCAACTCGAGCTTTTGTAAACCTACCAACTCCATAGACTTTAGTAACACTGGGAAGTTTAGAGCAGCTCTGGTTAAGTTTACACCAGGCTTAAAATAGAGCTCCAATCCTGGTTTAAATTTATCCAGAGCTCTGGTAAACTTAAACTAAAAATTACCTGTCGGGTAAGATCATAAGAGCGAGCATAAAGGAGACTGACGATGGCCGTGACCAGAAGGTAATTATAGAAGTTTAGCTCTGGTTAGAGATAGCTCTGCTCTGTAAAATAAAGGAGCATTCTGATTGGCCACATTACTTCCTGGTTTATACAGTGTTTATGGCAGAAGCTGCATAACATCAGGATTTACACTAAATGCTAGAATTTACAGTTAGGTCCATATACTGTATATTTGGACACAGGCACAATTTTAGGTTTTTTTTCAGGTATTTACCAAAACGTATTCAAGCTATAGTTGTTTTGGATATGGGCTGAAAGTGCAGACTCCAGGTTTAAATTTAGGGTATGTGCATCTAAATTGGAGGAAGGGTTTAGAAGTTACAGCTCTTAAGAGTAGCCACCCCCCCTTTTCAAGGGACCAAAAGTAATTGGACAAGTACCGGCTGGGTGGAGTAGAGGTAACATCACTGCTCTGCGTGGAAAGAGCCTGTGGAGACATGAGTTTGATTCCAGCAAGAGCACCTCTCCAGTAAGTGTCCTTGGGCAAGACACCTAACGGTACATACTCGCCACCCGGACATACTTGAAAACGAGAGAAATCTCAATGTATCCTTCCCAATAAAATACTTTTTAAGCAGGTAAAAGGTCTGGAGTTGATTCTACTTGTGGTATATGCATTTGGAATCTATTGCTGTGAAGCTACATCATGCGTTCAAAAGAGCTGTCCATGCAAGTGAAACAGGCCTTTGTAAGGCTTCAAACACAAAACAAATCCATCAGGGAGATGGCAGCAACATTAGGAACGGCCAAATCAACAGTTTGGTACATTCTGAGGAAAGAAGAATGCATTGGTGAGCTCAGCAACATAAAAAGGCCTGGACGTCCACGGAAGACAACAGTGGTGGATGATTGCAGGATCCTCTCTATGGAAATAAAAACCCATTCACACCAACCAGACAAGTGCAGGAAAAGCTCCGGGAGGTGGGCGTATCATTGTCAAAGTCTACAATCAGAGACGACTTCATGAGAGCAAATACAGAGGGTTCGTCACAAGGTGCAAACCATTCATAAGCCTGAAGAATAGAAAAGCCAGATAAGAGTTTGCCATCTAAAAAAATCCAGACCAGTTCTGGAAAAGCATTCTTCGGACGGATGAAACTAAGATTAATCTGTACCAGAATGACGGGAAGCAAAAAGTGTGGAGAAGGCTTGGAACAGCTCATGATCCAAAGCACAGAATGTCATCTATAAAACACGGTGGAGGAAGTGTGATGGCATGGGCATGCATGGCTTCCAGTGGCACTGGTTCTTTGGTGTTTATTTATGATGTGACAGGAGATAGAAGCAGCTAAAATAATACAGCAGTGTTTAGCGATATACTGTCAGCCCAGATTCAGCCAAATGCAGAAAAGATGATGGGATGGTGCTTCACAGTACAGATGGACAATGATCCAAAACACACTGCAAAAGTAACCCAGCAGTTTTTGAAGGAAAAGAAGTGGAATATTCTGCAGTGGCCTTTCAATCACCTGATCTCAACTCAATTGAGCAGCATTTCACTCGCTGAAGGCAAAACTAAAGGCAGAAAGACCCACAAACAAAGAATAACTGAAGACAGCTGCAGTTAGAGCGTGGCAAAACAACAGAAAGGAGGAAACCAAGTCTTTGGTAATGTCCATGGGTTCCAGACTTCAGGCAGTCATTGCCAGTAAAGGTTTCTCGGCAAGATATTGAAAATGAACATTTAATTTATGATTATATTCATTTTGTCCAATTACATTTGAGCCCCTGAAAATGGAGGGGGGGGGACTGTGTATAAAAATGGTTGCAGTTAGTAAAATTTGTACTTGATATTTATGTTCAACCCCTCGAATTAAGGCTGAAAATTTGCACTTAACATTCATTTGGATTGTTTCATTTTGATTTTATACTGCTGGCATACAGACCCAAAAGTATGAAAATTGTGCCCGTGTCCAAATATATATGGGCCTAACTGTATATAGACCTAACTGTAGATTATCAGGATCTTTTCTTTATTTGTTTTATTATTTTATCTAGTCTGTTTTTGTGTATACTGTTAACTACATAAAGTATTACAGGAGAAAGCATAAATTTCAGCTGGCATGTCCAATTAATTATATTAATTCCTACAATGAGGGAGGGGGAATTCAGCGCAAAAATAATGTTGACACGGATAGGCAATTTTTTTTTAGAACATTTGCCGAGGAGGAGCAGTTCTTCCTTTCTGCTACAATGACAAGCACCATATGTAAAACTGTTCCAGTCTATATTATTGTATAAAACAGTAAGGGTTATTCAAAGAGTTCCGAACTTGCAACCAAAGGGCAATGAATGGTATATTTCACCGTACGGTGCAATTTTGTGGCAGTTTGGCTATTCAGAAAGCTGTCAATTCGCCTAAGGCTAGGGTCAGACGAATGCAGTCTGAGCGCACTCCGCGTGCGTGCATAATGGACAGACGTACTGACGGAAGATACTGTAGACACCACACAATCCGTTTTTCTTGACGGACGTAGAAAAAAAAAAGGGAACTATGGGAAATAAAAATAATATGAAAAATGATAAAAATTTGAAAAGGGTATGAAAAGCCATCGTGTGCGTCAAGGTGCTGGACGTCGCAAATGCGCTGCATCTGACATCTCCTCATCACTTACACAGAACGCTATGTGGACGTGGCGCACTCTGCGCATCCGTCTAGCGGTTTTACGTTCTTGCCTAACTTGCGTCCGTTTGCCACATACTTCGTGTGTGGGTCTCTATTGATCGTGATTCTATGCTACGACGGATGTTAAACTGTGCGCCAACACGGACGTGATCACTGCATTCGTCTAACACGAGCCTAATACTGCCCAGAGAGAAGAAATGTTTAACCTATTCAGAGAACACCGAACTGCACCGAAATGCCCTGACCTTCGGTGGTTCAGTTCGACAGGTTTAAACAAGCAAATCCTATAGTATTCAAAGCAAAAAAAAAATATTATCGTCTTCTTTTCTTTTTTAATTCAACCATTTGTTGTTTTCATTTTCAGCAAACTGTCTATTTATTTATTTATTTATTCTTGGGAATTTTTCATGGATCTTATTAAGCAAAATTTTTGATTCCCATTTTTTTAAAAATGCTTCTTTTTTTTTATTCCATAACAGACCTTCTTATTAGATTATAGGACCGTTTACATTATTTCCACACATTTTCATTCCTTTTTTGTTTTAAACAACAACTTTTAAAGAATAGCAGACTTCCGTTTTTTTTTTTAAAATTTTCCTGCAGTTCGGCGGCTCCATGTTCTGTGCACTTCAGGGACCGTACGGTGAATAGTGAATTCACTGCAGGGTCAGCGAACGGTTATTGCCGAAGCGCACCAAAGTGCGCCGAACTAGAAGGCACTGAAATTTCGGTGCTTTCTGAATAACCCTTTATGTATAATATAGAAGATTGTAGTAAAGAAATCAACTGAAGCGTGTGTGTGTGTGTGTCTCTGTGTGTGTGTGTTTCCAAAACTTAATTCATCCTCACAAATACTGTGATTAAGTGCAAAACCTGTCTGATTACAATATAGTTAAGTCTCTATGGCTTTGATCTTGCGTCTTCATCATCCGAAATCATAAATGTGAGGAATAATTATTTTAACCATTCCAACATCCACCAATGGTGCCATAAGTATAAGATGACATTGCATAGTCAAGAGAATTTCAGATACACAAAGCTTCTGTCCTTCTTCTCAAATCAGTGTCGCAACACAAGGGCCATTGGAGGGACGACTTTAAAAAAAAGCAGAGAAGAGGACCATAGAGACTATTCTAAATGCTTTTGTTTGTTCTGAGATACGCTATCATTGCATATCATGGAGTCCCACACTGGCCATTGTGGGAACTGTGCAAATATACGCTGGCTGGGCTACGGATTGGCTGGGTAGATCAAAGGATTTCCCCAACTGGCTAATGTAAGGCTGGCACTATGGATAGTTTGATCTCCAACGCCCTTCTATGAAGGTGGCCATACATTTAATTATTGTGTACTAGTGGAGAAGAACCTTTTTTTGTGGATGTACAGTCAAAGGAGGCTGTTTGGGAAAGCATAATTGGTCGCTACTGTAGTGTCATACAGCGCAACACACAGATCTCACTCTCTCAAGAAAGCTAACAAAAGAGCCCTAAATACCAGTCCTTAATAATGGCTAGAGGTGTGCATTTGTTTCGTAACAAATTGGAATTCTTAAAAAATTTTGCTAATTAGTATTTCGAAAGTACTTCCGTAATAACAAATCTATTTGATCCAAATTCTAAATGAAACAGTATCTAATGAATTTAGTTTGTTATACTGTTTCACTATAAAAGAAATATTTGATTAATTGGGGTTTTATTTAGTGATCCAAAATTCGAATCGATATCAACTATCGAATCGATATATCAACTATCGAACTGATATATCGACTATAGTATTGATATATCAACTATCGAATGGATCTTAAATTACAATACATACAATACAAGTACTACAGTCAGCAAACGACTTTATGAAACAAATCAGTTTCGTTTTACTGTATCACAAGCACCCTGTTCCTCTTAGTTGACCTCCGGTACTAAATCTGTGAGACAGCTCAATATTTATCCCTAGTTTGCCTTTTAATAGCAAAATTCGATTAATTGGGGTTCTGTTTAGCGATCTAAAATTCGAATTGATATATCAACTATTGAATCGATATCAAATATCGAATCGATCTGAAATAAACAAAATACGAAACAAAATAAGCTCCGAAAAACAAAACGAAATTCCGGAAACTAAATTATTTTAAGACGAAAAGAAATTAAACTCATTTTTCAGTCGTGCACACCTCTAATAATGGCAAGGTAAACAAAAATACTTATACGAGAAGAGAAAGCAGAGTCGCGGATAGGAGAAATCACAGTATAGAGGAGTCCAGCCACGGTGGAGAGGTTGGAGAGATCAGGATAGAAGTTAAGGTCAAGAGATACACAAAGCGAGAGAGAGAGACCCACTAACGGGAAATGAAAACGCAAGAGGACACACTACACAGGAAGAGATGCCATTAACTATCCTAAAGAGAAATCCCATATGAGATAGGACTTCAGATGGCAGGAGCATGTAAGTCCTTCTTTTATTTAGAGTTATAGACATGACTCACTGACGATATGAATGGTGTATTGGTGGTGGTGCTCCACCAATTGATGCAACACAAGAGATGATATGTTAGAATGCCAGATGATAGACGGTTGGGATGAACATCTACAGCATTGGCTGCCAACCCTGGTCCTCAGGTTTTCTAGTTATCTGAAGCACAGCACAGGTGATATGGTTTGCTGCTCAGTGATTGCAGGATTCAGTCTGCATTTCCCCAAGGTAATCCTTAAAATCTGGCTTGTTAGGGAGACCTGAGGACCAAGGTTGGGAACCACTGTATTAAAGGAAGTCCATTGAATGTGACAGTTGTGTACACAACTCACGCTCCCTCCTCTTTCCTTCTGCGACCGGAGACCTGACAGACTGGTAGGGAAAAGTAACCAGAACCCATACAGTTTTGACTCATATGGATTATTGGTCATCCTTTCCAGAGGGTCCATGACTCTGCTTGATACTACCTATGAACAGCACTGCATATATTTTGTGTGTTTTATGTCTATATTTCTACGAATCTTGCTTTATAAATCAATTTTCTGAGCTGATTAAGGCTGGGGTCAGACGAACGCAGTGCGAACGTGCGTTTACCCACACTTTATGACGGCCGTGGTAGCAGCAAATGACGTCCAACGCAGGCTCACACACAAAAGTTCGGCTGCGCAACGCAAGCGGCAAACAAACGCATTTTCGCAAGAACGTCGAACCGCTAGTACTGACGTACAGAGTGCGTTGCGTCCGCATAGCGGCGTGTGTGCGTGATTAGGAGACTTTAGACGCTGCTCATGTCCAGCCAACATAACATCCAGACACCCAAAGTTTCCTGGTTTGGATCCGTATGAAAACATGGCCGAAAATGCACATCCTATGACTGCTATTGCGTATTCCGTGAAAAAGTACGTCCATGCACTTTTTTACAGACGATGCGAAAAATGCGTTCGTCTGACCCCAGCCTAATACATTTTGGACACAGTTCATTAGAAAAATAACACCTAGAATAATGTTAAACAATAGGCTTGTGCACCGTTTTTTTTTTTGGTTCGGTTCGTTCGGATTTTGTAAATTTTCGTTTCGGCCGATTTTCGTTTCGGTTCGTTTCGTTTTGTATCGACTTTTTTTCCGTGATTTCGGAAATTTTCGTGTTTTTCGGAACGTCTGTTCTCCTCGTTTCAAAGTGTCTATTCGTTTTGACTTAAACTAATGGTTTTTCGGATACGATAATTATACGATACGATAATTCTGCCGATACGATAATTCTGCCATTGAGATTTCTCATGTTTTAGAAGAAGGATACATTGAGATTTCTCTGGTTTTACAAGAAGGATACATTGAGATTTCTCTGGTTTCCCGGGAAGGATACATTGAGATTTCTCTGGTTTTCCAGGAAGGATACATTGAGATTTCTCTGGTTTTCCAGGAAGGATACATTGAGATTTCTCTGGTTTTCCAGGAAGGATACATTGAGATTTCTCTGGTTTTCCAAGAAGGATACATTGAGATTTCTCTGGTTTTCCAAGAAGGATACATTGAGATTTCTCTGGTTTTCCAGGAAGGATACATTGAGATTTCTCTGGTTTTACAGGAAGGATACATTGAGATTTCGCATGTTTTCCAGGAAGGATACATTGAGATGGGAATGATACAAAATTTAATTACAGAATCTGCGATATAAATACGATGTCCGAAATTACTGAAATGGAACCGAAATCAGGAATGGAGCCGAAATCACGAATGGAACGAAAATGAATTTCGATTTTACACATTTCTAGTCCATTCGAAAATTCCGAAAAGTTTTCGTTTCGGCACGAAAATTTGTTCGGATCTGCCGTTTTCGGATCTGAAAATTTTCGGAAATTCGGCCGAATCCGAATGCACGAATCGGGAAATTTCGTGAAAATTCCGAAACCCGAAACGCACATCCCTATTAAACACTCATTAACTATTAGACCCCAAATTCTCAATTTATAATAACATTTCACACAATAAACAATGTTAGATTCAGCTGAATTCACAGGCATCCGCTGCAGAACATGTTGTAAATAGGTTTGGTCAGCAGCGCACATGTGCTAATCTCCTCCCAGGATTTAATACACTTTCCTAGGGTTTTTATGTGTGGATAGAAGTGTCACTTGAGTCTTACTGGAAATATTATGTATCTTATATAGCCCGCGAACACATTGTTTTATTTAAGACAAAAAATCTCCCGTGAATAAATCTTCCTATTACCATTATCAGCAGGCCTATTACTAGTCACTAGAATTCAAAGGATTTATGCTTATTTAATCAACGCTACGGAATATTGGCCGATGCTCCAGGCTCGCTGGCAGAAGACCGTGGAAATATTTTTTTTCCCCTACAGGAGTAGTTTCCTTTTTTTATTATACTTATTGCATGTGGTGAAAATATTTAAACAGCTGAAAATCTCTCCGACGTTCAACAAGGAGACCAGTGGGAATTTTAAAATGATGACTCTTGAATTTGACACAAATCACAGGTTTTTGCGAAAAAGTTGCCAAAACTTGTAATACCTGGTATTCTACACGCTTATACTTGGCGCTCCATTTCGGCTCTCGGTGGTAACATTTATTTCCACTGCTGTGTCTTACCTTACCTCGTAACTGTCCCAAATTTGGCAAAACAGTCTTGATTTCATGTTCCTAATATCCTGCTTCTGGGGAAAGGAGTGAAAAATCCCCAATGAACCAGACTGTGGTCATCGTTGGTTCCATTAAAGTGTCACTACCACCAAAAAATGAAATGTTCTTATTGTGACTTTTCGTTCTCTTCAATTCGGTGCAAATCGGCTTTCCCATTTCGGCGATCCTGCAATGTATTCAGCAAGCACCACAGGGCCGTCGAAGTGCAGGGAAAAGCTGCCGAAAACCCGCCGAAAACCTGGCGAAACCCCGGCGAATGCACGTCGAAAACCCGCAAAAACATCTGGATTAACCCGTCGAAGACGCCGGAAAAACCCAAGCAGGAGCCGATCACACACAGTGAAGCCGCCGGAAAAAGCCGACACCGCAGACGAATGCAGTGAATAAATTAGGAAAACAGTTTGCTTGAATGATTGAAAAGTGAAACGCTGTTTGCAAAGAAACTACTGAGCGAAAATGTCTGAAATTTACAAATGAGGTCCAGGGAATGATAATAAAAAGGTCTGTTACAGAAAAAATGAGTAAACTAAAAAAAAAAATCTAACATTAAAAAAAAAAAAAATCCAGAAAAATGCTTAAAAATATCCTAAAAAATCTATAAATAAAGAAACTTTTTGCTGCAGAATTTTATAATGAACGGTTTATAAGATATTTAATTAAAACGGGAATATTTTTAACATTGAAGCCTATGGGATTCTCCTAAATAAACCTGTCGAATTAAACCACCGAATGGCAGGGCATTAGGGGAACCTTTCACTGCTGGTTTGTGTTCTCTGAATAGCCGAAGCAGTGCTTTTTCATGGGGTTTTCACTGCTCTCGAACAGGCACCGAACAGGCACCGTATGTGCAGGCAATTCGCCAGGATTCGGCGAATTGTCTGCTCTCTGGATAGCCGAATGGCCAAGAAAGGTAACCGAACGCTGATTTTCAGCGTTCGGTTACCTTTCTCCAATATCCTGTATGTGTCACTGGGTGCATCCATTGTGTGATATTTTGTGTTGTAAACGCCCCATACTGTATCTTTCCATCACTTGCTCCTCACTGTGTTGCATTGGCCATAGAAAGGAGTCAATGGGTGAATCACTGACTGAAATCATTGCATTGTGTGGGATGTATTCAAAGGACATCACTGGGAGGGGGTAGATTAGAAATCTTTTAAGCTCCCTGTTTTATCTCATGCAGCTGCAGATTATTTATCTCTAGTAGCCTGGAGAAAATTATGTTATTTAAACATCCACTCCTCCACCCCACTGACTGTTAAATATTGTAGAAGCTAAACCATAGCAGGAAAGTAATACTTTTGCAGAGATTTTAGTAAATGTTGTAATCATAGGAAAAATCCAAGTAATGGAAACAGGAGATAAAGCTAGTTTTTTTTTATTTTTCCTTTTTACATGCAATTCAAAGAAAGTAAAACGGCAGCATGTTTTTTATAAGGTGTTTTATAAAGTGATTTGGTTTGTAATGCACGAGTAATCTAGTTACAGCTTATATAAGTGATAGCGTCCCTTTAATTTATGCATCCCTGCCCCTTAAGAGCTCTGTGATTATATGGCCGGCCTCTGGTCTACCAGGACTTATTATTTCTGGTGGAGAAAGCAAGGGCTTTGTATAAACATTCTTAGACAACTGTGGTGGGAAAAATCATAGTCAATTTTACTTAATTGTTCCCCTGATGGTTTGCAGAGCTATATGGGTATATGTGAAAAATTGTATGCATGTCATACTTCCCTGCTAACCAAGATGAGACAGAGCCCTAAACATAAAAGCCCTAAAAAGGCACAGACATGAGACTCTGTGGCAGTGAGAGCATTACAGTGTGGCACACCTCCTTCTAATGGATGCTGGACACATTGAAAAATGGTTGGGCATCAGACCCTGCCCCCCCCCAAAAAAAAATCGTAAAAAAAAATTAATAGACCTCAGTCAATCAAATTAACAGTTTAACATCATCCATTTACGGAGATTATCTGATTATCTGTATTGTGTCTTGAACTTTTCCACATAGATGGCTCATCTTGCTCAAAACATATCACTAGTCACGTGAAGAAGACAATCAAGTGCGTTATCATTTAATCCCTTCACGCCTTCGTGAAGCTGACAGACCTCTGCTTCTTTTCAAAGACTTCTGTGCCTACTGGCCCTCTAGGCAAGTGAATGGGCGACTTAAAAAAAAGGCAGACTGAGCATGAGCAAAGTGCTCCAAAGCAGGGCCGATTTCATCCAACGTCCACAAATGTTGACATGCTCAGTTGCCACTAAATTTACCCTGCCATTAGCCGGGGATGGGGAATCAAACCCAAACGTTTTTTTTATATGTATTATTATGTTTTTTATTATTCTGGATTTTAGAGTAGAGTATTGTAGTCTTTACAATTTGATTTCTTTTTTGTAGGCACAAAAGAACAAAAGATTGATGGGGTATTTCCCCAACGGGGTGTACCATGCCTTTTTATCAATCAGGGCAGGCGCGCCACCATGGATTCGCTGCTTTCACCGCCTGTGGGCATTTTGTTATGGTTGCCAGCAGGGCTGCCATCAGAATTCTTGGGGCCCCTTACTAAACTTTGGTTGGGGGCCCCCCTTCCATCAGCTGCCCATTTTTGCAAACCCTTCATCTCCAGTAAGGGGATAAAATGTGTTCCGTTGTGGGGGAGCTTTGGTCTGCACCTCTACTTGGTACAAACCATACTAATCGCTCCATCACTGATGAGCCAGAGAACTCTTACAGGCCCCAGATGCTGGGAGATTTGTTGATATCTTGATGGGCCCAGTCCTTGGTGGCATGAGGTATCCTTATGTCTGTGGCACTTAGACACAGGGTTATGCCAGGGTCCCCTGGAGCCACTGGGTTCCTGAACATGGCATGCATGCAAAACAATTGCCCGGTACCGCCCCTTCTGAAGTGCCACCTGGGGTAGTCGCTCTCCTGGCCCACTTTGGTAGGCTAACCCCAACAAGCCCTATGGAGCAGGGCTGACAAACTCCGGCCCCACAGATATTCCTGTATTACAACGCCCATGATTCCCTGGCCATCTATTGAATTCAAATAATTCAAGGCATCAACATCTAGGGGACCTTGAGTTTGATAACCCTGCTATAGAAGATTCTCCAGTGAGTCCTGTTACCCTGTCCATTCTCTGCTCTTTACTGTATTTGTTTCTCCCCATAGTAGAGGGTATGGCTGGCCTGTGGCCTGGATTAATGGTGAAGACACGGGAGCTACAGCTCCAATCCCATCCTTCAAAATAGACCAAGTACAAAGGTTACTATTATGGAACCAACTGTCTCCATCCTAGAAAGATAGGAGAGAATGAGGATTAGTAGGACTAGGACTAGTGTGGGACTTAATTTTAAATATCCCTCTTAAAGCATGTGGATGCTGAGCTAAGGATCAGTGATGAAGCACACATGGTGGAGTGGAATATATTTATTGCAACAGGTAAATAAAGGAGAATATGTAATTGTTACTCTAATTTCCGGCATAAGGGAACTTTAGAGATAACGAGGGTCCTGCTTGAACAAGCTCATGTTCTAATGACAATATGGTATAATTACATTAAAGAGTAAGTGGAGATAGAAAGTTAGAAACTCATAAAAATCAATCACAGCGCGCTTGTGTTTAATTATACAGCACTGGCAATATACAGAATGCCATGTATAATTTAAGGTCTTGCTACCGATTACAGCCACATGCTAATTATGTGATGTTAACAATGGGACGCATAATATGCAATTACACTGGAAGGAGGGCGATGCAATAACACACGCTTATCATACAAGAACTTGTTAAAAAAAAACTGGACTGAAGCTGCAAGAGTGACTGGGATAGCCCTGCAGAAGTAAGAATGTGGCTGAGATTTCCCCACACAAACCATAAATTGGCTCGGTTTCCCTGCAGAAATCAAAACACTGCTGAGGATTTCCTGCAGAAAATCACTATGTGGCTGAGGTTTCCCCTTCAGAAATCAGGAAGCGGCTGAGGTTTCCCCTGCAGAAATCAGGAAGCGGTTGAGGCTTCCCCTGCAGAAATCAGGAAGCGGCTGAGGTTTCCCCTACAGAAATCAGGAAGCGGCTGAGGTTTCCCCTGCAGAAATCAGGAAGCGGCTGAGGCTTCCCCTGCAGAAATCAGGAAGCGGCTGAGGTTTCCCCTACAGAAATCAGGAAGCGGCTGAGGTTCCCCTGCAGAAATCAGGAAGCGGCTGAGGTTTCCCCTGCAGAAATCAGGAAGCGGCTGAGGTTTCCCCTACAGAAATCAGGAAGCGGCTGAGGTTTCCCCTGCAGAAATCAGGAAGCGGCTGAGGTTTCCCCTGCAGAAATCAGGAAGCGGCCGAGGTTTCCCCTGCAGAAATCAGGAAGCGGCTGAGGTTTCCCTGCAGAAATCAGGAAGTGGCAGAGGTTCATCTGCAGAAATCAGGAAGCGGCTGAGGTTTCCCCTGCAGAAATCAGGAAGCGGCTGAGGTTTCCCCTGCAGAAATCAGGAAGCGGCTGAGGTTTCCCCTGCAGAAATCAGGAAGCGGCTGAGGTTTCCCCTGCAGAAATCAGGAAGCAGCTGAAGTTTCCCCTGCAGAAATCAGGAAGCGGCTGAGGTTTCCCCTGCAGAAATCAGGAAGCGGCTGAGGTTTCCCTGCAGAAATCAGGAAGTGGCAGAGGTTCATCTGCAGAAATCAGGAAGTGGCTGAGGCTTCCCCTGCAGGATTCAGGAAGCAGCTGAGGGTTCCCCAGCAGCAATCAGGTTATGGCTCATTCTATAGCGCACATCACATTTCTTTTGTGCCCAGCGGGCGTATATTCCATAGACAAGTATTGGTTACCTTCTTACCACAGTGCTCTGTTGTCCTGGCAGGAAGTAGGGTGGCATAGCATGCCTGGTGGCTTTCTGGCCCTTCTTGGCCCGCCTCTGTGTCACTCCTCCTCTGATCACTGTCATTTGCTGCAGGGGGACTGCGTGCCCTCAACGCCACGTGCAGCACTAGTCCTCGGCTGCTATCTGCCTGAACTTATGCTACAGCTAGCACTGAGAGACAGCATGATGTCAGCATGCAAAGCATGCTGACATCATCAGTCCTGAGTTGGTCCCTGTCAGGTGGGATATTCATAGTTCTGTCTTTCGAGTGACAGCTGTGTGGGCGAAGGAAACTAAACTAAAGTGGTCAGGGTGCTTAGAATGTCCCTGTAAGGAAACAAGTTTAGAAACATTCTAGCAACTGTATGCTTTACCTTACAGTCCTATTGCGACTGAGCTGTCATGGTTAATGAGCGAACCATTAAATATAACACCCCCACTCTTTAATCATACTGGCTCCTATATTATTCTGGCCAAGTCGCAAACATTTCTTGTGGTTCAACTGTTGCAGCTCATTACAGTTAATTAACGCCTTTTGTACTTTCTAATAGGAAGCTCTGCTGTGCAGACAGCCAGAGAATAACGAGGGATTCCAAGCTTCCTGGTTATTCTTACAGCCGATAATGGTAGAAAAAATATATGGGTGCCGGACAAAATCCCTACAGCCAGGTTCTCTAATGCCAACTAGGGATGAGCTGTTCGGTTCGATCTGTTCGGAGTTCGAATCGAACATCGGCTGTTCGACAGTTCATGAACTTCGAACTTTTTGGGACATTCACTAAAAGTTCAAAAAAAATAAATTGAAAAAAGTATAAAAAATGCTTAAAAAAGTGTCATCGTAAAAATGGGGGGTTAGGGCTAGGTTTAGGAGGGTTAGGGTTAGGGCTAGGTTTAGGGGGTTAGGGACTCGAGTAGGGTTAGTGTTAGCCGCTGGGATTTTGGATGTCTGGAAGTTGGCCATCAGGGAGTTGTCGGTGTAGGGAAGTTGGCCATCAGGGAGTTGTCTGTGTAGGGAAGTTGGCCGTTGAGATTTTGGCATTAGGGAACCTGGTTGTCGGGATTTTGACCCAAACCCAAAATTATATATATATATATATATATATATATATACACACACACACACACACAGGCTGCAAGAAACTGGTGTTTCCCACAAAAAAGTGTAGCTGAAAAAATTCTATACTCGCTCACCCCTGGTTGCACGGTGCAAGGACATGGAGAACAAAATTGTTTCCGATGTCCCTGCATTATCCAAGTTATGCAAGCTCACACCAGTCGCCATGGAGCCTATGGACTCCAGCAAACAATATTGGCAGCAGTGCCAGTATCTATTAGCAGCTCCCTATCATTACCACTGACCTAGTAGTTTGCTTATAATAAAGCTGGTAATAACCCTCCTAATCCCTTCACTACCAAAACTTTTTTAGCATAACATTTATTTGAAATATGGAATGCAAATGTAACAATTAAATACAGGGTATATGAGAAATTTTGCAGAGATTGTTGTTCTGAGATAATAGATAAAATAATGTAATTGTGATCACTTTTAAATTATTTATGTATTCACAATCCTTTTACAGAAATATTGCTGTAATGTAAGGTTCTGAACTCCAGATGGTGTTGCTTATCTTAAAAAGATTTCACACGGGGTCTGCATTATCATCATACAGGCAAAAATGGCCTACTTGCCAAATACAGTAAATATGATAAAGATAGAGTATAAAAATGGTGAGATTTCCTGCTTATGGGGATTTGTGGTGATCATAATGAGATTATTAGCAATGCAGATTCCAGAAAATACCTATATAGTATAAAAATAATGCCTGTATATGGAAAAACAGTAACACCTTGTATCTGTAATGTACAGGGATTTTCAGCCATTATAACACATTTAAATCATATCCCTGCACAGTGGCGAGTGACCCCAGAGCTCGTCCTGTATTCTGTCCTCTGCCTGGCTGTTGTAATGCAGCAGTAACATTTTGAACTTTTTGTTACAGTGAGGTTTGGGGCTGCTATTTGCATTTTGTTTACAGTAATACAATAGGGACTGGAGAGAGATAAATTAATTTTGTTTCTCCTCAGGGTGCACACTAATCTTGCTTTAAACAGATAGTTTTGATATGCTAATGATTGCTTTTTAATTTATTACAATGCAAAAATCCAGTCAACACGATTTTGGTAGTGAAAGGGTTAAAGGAAAATTCCACCCTAAAATTTGCGCACACACTTTTTTTCCCCATTAATAATTGTGAAGATTCTGACAATTATTATATTTATATCTCTTTTAGGCTGCTGTCAGACGAGCGTAGTGTTCACGTCCGTGATTGCGCCTAAAAGTACGTCCGTGATAGCATGAAAGAAAGTCCATTGGAGCCTGACACATGAAGTACGTCCGCACTGAACTGCGGACGCATGACGGACGCTGCAAACGGACGCAGGTTAGGCAAGAACGTAATACTGCTAGAACGGACGTGCGGAGTGCGCCACGTCCACAACGTCTGCATAGCTTTGTGTGTGAGTGATGGAGCATGGTCAGACGGACTGCATTTATACGTCCAGCATTTTTGACGGACAGAATGTTTTTTCATTGTAATTTATTTTTCCCTCCTACATCCGTCAAAAATAACTTCAGTGAAAAAACGGACTGTGTGACCACTACTGCGTCATCCGTACTGACGATGTCCGTACTGCACGGACGTACAGTCCGTAGAAATCACGCTCGTCTGACCCTAGCCTAAATGATGTTCGAGTTACTCAACATTCGGCCGTACTGAATTTTCTCGCTCTGAATTCATGACTCGTAGAGGACCGGACATCAGCAGGAAGAGTGCAGACATCATAGGTCCCGGAGTTGGTCCCCGGCAGGCAGGATATTCAAAATCCTGTCTGACGAGTGACAGCTATATGGGCAGAGGAAACTCCTCAGCTTCATACAGCTGTCAAAGCTGATCCACTGAAAAGGAGGGCCGGGACATGCTCATCTCACTCTGACCACCTACAAAATCTAAAGTGGTCAGAGTGAGTAGAGTGTCGCTTTAAAATGTCTACCTCCAGAGACTTCAAGTTCAAGTGCAGCCTGTAACATACTGCATACTCAGCGTCCTGATCCATATCTTCCTTGTTCCTCCAGTATTAGGTGGGAATTTCTGCTGTTCTGTGCAGGGGGAAGAGGATTGATATCAGGTTACAGGACACAAAGACAGGTTTTAAAACATGACATTCACGCCTAAAAATGCTAAATGATTGAATTGTTAGTAAGACTTTTCAAGAATGTAAAGTGAATGTTGGTGCAGTTTGTGCCATACGAATTAAAGACTTCTTTTATTAAGTAGAGTGTTACATGTCTTTTAATTAGGGATGTGCGTTTCGGGTTTCGGAATTTCGGAATTTTCACGAAATTTCCCGATTCGTGTTTTCGGATGCGGCCGATTTTCCGAAAATTTTTAGATCCGAAAACGGCAGATCCGAAAAGTTTTCCGAGCCGAAACAAAATATTTTCGGAATTTTCGAATGGACTTGAAATGTGTCAAATCGAAATTTATTGCTTTGAAACGAGAACAGACGTTCCGAAAAAACGAAAATTTCCGAAATCACGAAAAGTCGATACAATAAACGAGCAAAGTGACACGAAAATACGAAAAATGGTCGATATTCCGAAAACATCTACAATTCCGAAAAATGAAAATTTCCGAAATCACGAAAAGTCGATACAAAAAACGAGCTAAGTGACACGAAAATACGAAAAATGGTCGATATTCCGAAACAAAAATGTACACAAAAAACGAGTCGAGCCGAACCGAAACAGAAATCGGTCGAAACGAGCCGAATCGAAAAGTTTGAAAATCCGAAAAATCGAATCGAATCGAACCGAAAAATAATAATTTTGGGACAAATCAGATGAATTTAAAAAAACAAATAAAAACCGGAGTTTTTCCAGTCTATATTTTTGAAGACACTTTTAAGTCAGCTACAGATAATTCCTGCTTTTGCTGAAAAACCTGGATTTCTCGCTGGTCGACACGTACAAACTTTAGAACCCCCGATAAATCCCTTTTTTTCCACTTTATTGTCCGCTTTCTCCCCATATATTAAATTGATTTTCTTCATATTCAAGAGAGGTATGTATTAAAAAGTACATTATGTAAAAAATAAAAAGACACTAACCCAGTCCAGTGAAAATAAAGTGTCAGATCTGTTTCCCAAGAGCTTCCGCAGAAGCTGAGGTCTCAGTTGCGTGAAATTGATGGATTATTACACCGTGCACGGTTGGAAATCCATAAAGGGGTACATAGATCACTCTGAGAAACTTGTTACCCCCCAACTCTTTCCAGAGCTCTCTCGCCATGCTGCTGCTTTACAACTTGTTACACAATGCTTGGTGGCAAAGCAACCATACAAGGGCAGCCATGGGGAGGAGATCCAGTACTCATCAGAAGCTCCCTCCTTCTTCCATGCTCCTCCTCTGAACTGCAACTGACTCACTGAGCTAATTTCATTCCTCTCTTTCATTCCAGAGATTCCTCTGAAAAGCTGTCACCTTTCCAAAATACCAAGCCAGCTTCCCAACTAACCACCACCAGCACCAACAACAACAGAACTAGGGCTAGCCAGAGAGCCCTCCTCATCCTCACCTGACCTTCATATCACACACAGGAGGAGGGGGCAGAGACAATCCCACTAAGTGCTGCCCCAAAAAAAAAAAAAAGAGAGGAAAAAAAAAAGAAACAAAAAAAAAGAGAGGAAAAAAAAAAACACAAGCCTTTTCTTACAAAGTGCTGATCAGATCTGCATCTTCTTCTACTAACCCCCATTCTTCTGGTCCAGGCTGTTGGATCTTCAAGTCACACCATAGAATTACTCAGTTGCTACAAAGTTACAATGTTAAAACCCTGCATGTTTGGACTCCTGGCAAGGTAAGCAGAGAAAAACTTTCAGATATGTGCTTTTTTTCTCTCTCTCTCACACACACACACACTCTCCATGTCTGTCTATCACAGGATCTGGGAGCTTGAAATCCTTGTCGTTTCTGGCATGTTTGGCATTTTTTGGGTTCCTTTCTCTCTTCCTGATCACTTTGAGCTTGGATCTCACTGGAGAGGAGGATAATGAGCGGATTTTTGTTCAATCCTCTCCAAGAAGTTAGGAGGGGGCTTGTCTTTTCTTGAAATATTTTATTTTTTTTCCCATTTGTGGTTCTATTCTAGATCTCCTTCATCTTTGAAGGGATTATTATTATTTTTTTTTTCTATGTTGTTGTTGTTTTCTTTTTTTTGTTCCAACAACAGAAGTAGATCATGGATCAAATAATCTCATATGCTTTATTTATTCTCCCAGATCCTGAAATCAGGCTGGTGATCATCTTCTTCATCACCCTTGGAATACAACAGGGGTCTTTGGGGTATTTGAAGACCAAACTCTTCCAGCCTTCCTGTGTTTGTGACCTTTTATCTCCTTGTACAAGGAGTTCTCTTCTCTGTAAGTAATTCAGTTTTTTTTTTGTTTACTTTTTATTGTTACTATTTTGCTGTGTGTTCACTTTTTTTTAATATGTTTGTTTTATAACATACTGTGTTTTTAAACCCACTTACTCGCAAAATAAGCAATGAAAAACAAAACAAAAACCACAGGAAAAGTTCAGCTCTGCGGCTGCTTTTTCAGCTCTGATTTCTTTGTTTTTCCTTCTTTTCTGCTGAGATCAGCACAATTTTCCCGGCTGGAGGAAAAATCATGGAGTTTACAAACGTATTTGATTTTAGTTTACAAGTTTTATAATTTTTAGGTGCCCTCTACTGTAAGACGCCATGTTTTCTTTAGAAAAATCCAACATTTTAACTCTTTTTCCCGAAATGTTCCTTTTTTTAAAAACCTGGGCGGGAGGAGGGGGGTAGAGTATATATAGTTAATACGGTTGACATAACAATTTTTATTTTATTATTAATGACTCGCCCCCTCCCGTCCAGAAAAGTTACTGTATAGTTTAGAAACAATTTAAGTAACGAAAGAGGAAATTGGTTTTCCTGATTTGAGGTTTGTGGTCAACTTGCGTTATATTTATTTATAAAGTATTTTACCGGGAAGGATACATTGAGATTTCTCTTGTTTTCAAGTATATACATTATGACATTTGGTTGATCTTCTTTCCATACGTAGCTAGTTCCTAAAATATACTCATATTGTACATGTGTGTGTGTGTGTGTATATATATATATATGTAACAAAAGTGTTCGTCTTACATCCTCAATACTAAATATTAAAATTTTAATATTAAAAATTGTATTTTTACATTTTTTTTTTTAAGTGACTTGAGTTTTGCTGGAGGGAAATTTTACCAGATCCACATTGTGTGCTTTTTTTTTTTTTCTTTCCCTGTCACATTACTGCACTGGTGACATGAAAAGTTGTGCCCTTGCCAGTATACACAAGATTCGTATAGATTGTAATCTCTCGAGCGGGGTCCTCCCTATTCCGTTCTGTGCGTGTATCGTGTATGTATATTTGTTATTCTGTCTCTCCCATTGTACAGCGCTGAGGAATACGTTGGCGCTTTATAAATACTTGTAACCGAAGAATGCTTACTCAGTGATATATATTTTTTTTCTTTCTTTTATTTCCTGCCCCTAGTGCGGTATGTACACTTCTACACATTGCATGACAGCACTTTTCATGCGCCGCCAGCGCCCCCATCCCACCCCACACCCAGCAGCACAAAGAGAAGCCCTATATGTGCAGGAATATATGGCGGATCTGGCAACCCTAGCCCAGAAAGAGTGGCAAGGGTTCATTCAGATTGCCATATTGCCTAACTGTTGCTGAGCAGCTTGTATGAAATGGGAGCTGAGATGGAAAGGCAGAAGGAGAGGAGGGGAGGCGAAGGGAGGAGGGGAATTAAAAAAAAAAAAGAGGGGAGAGGGGCAGATAAGGAGGGAACAGAGCCGCCTTTCAAAGTTTGCTCTCTTTGTTCAGCTGTCCTGTGCAGATCTGCCATATTCAGGCTCTGATCTCTTTCGCTGCCTCTATTTATTTAGTAGTACCAGTGTGTAAATACAGCAGGAAGCTCCCTTTTCCTCTCTTTCTTTTCCCTGTGTTTGGCAGTAAACAAATCTGGAATGATTTATCCTGAACTCTGCAGAAATAGCCTCACAATGGCCCATGTACTTTATTCTCTGTGTGTTTTTCTTAACCCCTCGTTTGCGAGCTGGACACCCTGGCTTTTTCCATGACAACGCGTATGACTTCGAAATTCGTAGGGACTCTGTATTGAAAAGTGCTGTCTCAACATTCCGTACAGCTCTAGGTTTCTCTCACCAGGAAGCGAACCAACATTCTAATTCTACACACTGCAGGGCAGTACTTTTCAAGTACGGTTACATTTGTCCAGGAAAACCTGAAGAACCTAGAAAATTGATCACCCTGGATACCCATACAGACCAGACCCACTGTTACTTAAATTCATAATCAGATTTTGGGTGATTCTTCATTTAAGGACTGTTGTTGATGATAAAATGCCAAGAATGTAAACAGACATTTTATACGCCTTTTTGTTAGGCTTGAAGTTTGATTGAAGGTTGTTTTCAAATAAACGAAGGCTTTTGTACACTAAACCAAAGATGTGGTCCCGGTTGTTGCTGAACTACAACTCCTATGATTCTCTGGCCATTTCACACACTCCAAAATTTTTGGACATCCAGTTTTAAACAAGGTTCAGGAACACTATCAGGTCTATTCACTAAAAGTGAAGTCAGGAGAAGGGAACAATCTAGACCAAAAAGCCGATTTGGAAAGTGAGGTAAATGGGAGAATTTTTCGGGTTTGGCTATTTTGACCTAGAATTTTCACTTCTCCTGTGTTTCACCTTTAGTGAATAGAACTCTAAAGGGAACAGCTAAAACTCAGGAGAAGGGAACACTCTGGACCAAATAGCCGATTTGGAAAGTGAGGTAAATGGGAGAATTTTTCAGGTTTGTCTATTTTGACCTAGAATTCTCACTTCTCCTGCCAGTTCTCCTGAGTTTCGCCTCTAGTGAATAGAACTCTAAAGGTGAAATGCAGGAGAATTGACTGAAGAAGTGAAAATTCTATGTCAAAATAGCCAAAGCAGAAATATTCTCCCATTTATCTCACTTTCCGAATCGGCTATTTGGTCTAGATTGATCTCTTCTCCTGCCAGTTCTCCTGAGTTTCACCTTTAGTGAATAGACCATGTTTTCTACATCACAGGCCAAATATTTTCTAATTTGAAGCTTTTGCAGTTCTGTTTTTTTAGATCAGGTGTCAGTCTGTTGTTCTCTGTTATGGTAGGCCACAAAATCACATTGTTGAATGATCTAGCGTTGTATGTTGTTATGCTTTTTATAGACGTGTATTTATTGTACTCGAACGTGACATGTAGCACAGTAAACCAAATCTGGAAACTGTGTGATATGGTTAGACTTTGCAACTTAGTCCATAGTGATTCTACAGGTTGAGTGTCCCTTACCTGAAATGCTTGGGACCAGACGTTTTTCTGATTTTGGAGTATTTGCATATAATGAGATATATTGAGGATGGGACCTGAGTCTGAACTCGCAATTCGTTTCACATCCACCTTTATACTGTACCAGCAGGGTTATTCAGAGAGAGGTGAAAAGCAGGATAATGACTGGAGAAGTGAAAATTCTAGGTGAAAAATTCTCCCATTTATCTCACTTTCCAAATCGGCTATTTGGTCTAGATTGTTCATTCTCATGTCAATTCTCCTGGTTTTCACCTCTCTGAATAACCCTGATAGCCTGACGGTAAATATATACAATATTTTTTATCATTTTTGTCCCTGTGATGTGAGGTCTATTGTGGAGTTTTCCACTTTTGGTGTCATGTTGACGTTCCATATGTTTTTGGATTTCAAAGTTTTTGATGAGGAATACCCAGCCTGTATCTCTAAGGCTGGGGTCAGACGAACGCGTGTGCAGCCGCACTTTATCACGGCCGTAGTAGCAGCAATTGACCGCCAATGACGGGCAATATACGAAGTACGGCGGCACGAAAGTGCGGCTGCGCAACGCAAGCGGCAAACAAAACATTTTTTTCAAGAGCGTGATACCGGTAGTACTGACGTACAGAGTGCGCTGCGTCCGCTAGCGGCATGTGTGTGTGATTAGGAGACGTCAGACGCTGCTAATGTCTGGCCAACATAATGTCCAGATGCAAAAAGGGTTTTATTGTTGATCCGTACAAAATCACAGATGAAAATGCGCATCGTATGACCGCTATCGCGTATTCGGTGAAAAAATACGTCCATTCGTTGTAGCGCAATTTTTCACGGACGACGCGAAAAATGCGTTCGTCTGACCCTAGCCTTATGCACCGGAGTTAGAGTGAAAAAAGTAGCATAACAGACCTAGTATTTATGTATTTCTAAAGTATCTTACCAGGAAGGATACATTGAGATTTCTCTCGTTTTCAAGTACGTCATGGGTTCAAGAACATTGAGTTTTTACCACAGGGTACAGAAATACAAAGTAATAAAATGCAAGATATTAGTAATATCAATAATATCAATTAATATCATATAACGGTGGGTCTTTCACAAAGTGTCACAAACACATAATTAGTTTAGTGATGACTACGTTAATTAAGCATTTATTACAGCGATCAGTAGCACCGGTGATACTAAACCGTCCTCTTTTTTTTTTTTTTTAAATAATAATAATCCGGATGTATTTGTACAGTGGTGTTTTTTTTTTTTTTTTTTTTTTTGTGAAACTATCCTAAAAATGTTACATTTGCTACTTTCTCATAAATCAGTTCTCAGTACTTGTTTCCTTCAGTGTAGAAATTCTCCAAATACACGCGGTGTAAACTGTATCCTTGGTCTCCCTGAACAAATAAATAGATTGTAAATAGCCATGTCACTTTTTAAGGCTCGTGGCAGTTTTGGGAATATTACAATCAGCAAGTAAATGTCGCAAACTTTTTAGTTCTGAATCTGCGTCTGTTTTGGGAATGCGGACGTCCAGGGCGTTGTTTCACTATCTGAAATGTGTCACTGTTTCTACCATGGGCAGAATACGTTTTTCATGATGTCTCTTTTACAACCCCCATACCCTCCCCCCAAAACAACTTAGTACAGGAGCACTGTACTCCGTGAGCCTTGCAGGCCTCTGTATTTTGTGAGTCGCATTGCCACTGGGATTAGCTTGATATGAGGTTTCGTTCATTTTATATTAAATTTAGGAGCCGGACAAAAAGTACTACGTGCGTTCATCCAGAAATTTAGGAGCCAGGTGCAAAAATGTAAAAAGCCTGTGGCTTCCTGATCCCAGGATTTGTCAGGCCCTGCTTTTAGTTCATTTGCATTAAACATAATAGCTTACGGAAGAAATGAGAGATAAAGGTGTTTTATCAGTTGGTGCAGTAAAAAATGTATTATTGCATCCTGCAATACTTTATAGTGTGCGTGTGTTTATACACACACGCAATATATGCGCTGGCTGAGTGTGGTGTGTTTGTAATGTATATCTGCTGCACTGCTTTGGAGGGCAAACCTTATAAGATTCGGAATGGGTTAATTTATTTTTTATTGATTTTTTTTTTTAAAAGAACACGAACAGGGTTATTCAGAGAGAGGGTTTGATTATTTTGACCTAGAATTTGCACTTCCCCTGCCAGTTCTCCTGAGTTTTGCCTCTAGTGAATAGAACTCTAAAGGTGAAAACCAGGAGAAGTGAAAATTCTAGGTCAAAATAGCCAAACCAGAAAAATACTCCCATTTATCTCACTTTCCAAATCGGCTATTTGGTCTAGATTGTTCTCTTCTCCTGCAATTTCTCCTGGTTTTCACCTCTCTCTGAATAACCATGTTAATTCTAAATTAGTGCATTGGCCTCAGAGCTTCTATGTATGTGTTACTGTAGCTTTACGATGGGGGTAGAGTTGCCAGATCGGCCATGTTTTCCTGAACACATTTTTTTTTCACGCAGAGGGCTGCACAGGGAAAAGTGCTGCCCTGCAACATGTATAATTCATATGCTGCAGAAGGAAATCCAGGAAGGTCACCTCCGATGCTTTTTTGGATTTCTTACCTGCAGCGCATGGATTCTACCTGCTGCAGGGTGGCATTTTTCATGCAGTGCCCATCAGCTTGAATAAACTAAATGTGTCCAGGGAAACATGGCCGACCTGGCAACTCTAGATGGGGGAAAAACAAAGGATGAGGGGTACATATATGTGCAATTTCTGGTTGCATGAAGGGAAAGATTGTGTACTTGTAGGCAAAAGAGTGGTATGTTTGTCCGCTTTTATTTCTGTGTGTATATGTGATATATTAGGCTAGGGTCAGACGTAAGCCTTTTTCCCTGCGAACGTGAAAAAGTTCGTCCAAACGCATTGACGTATTTTTTCACGGAATGCGCAAAAACGGTCAGACGACGCGCATTTTCGGACGTGATTTTGTACGGAACGTGAAAAAAACTCTTTTTGCGTCTGGAAGTTATGTTGGCTGGACATTAGCAGCGTCTGACATCTCCTAATCACGCAAACACGCCGCTATGCCGCAGCTGCGCACTCTGTACGTCAGTACTAGCGGTTCAGCGTTCTCAGAAAAATGCGTTCAAATTCCACTTGCGTTGCACGGCCGGACTTTTGTGCGGCCGTACATCGTATATTGGCCGTCATTGCCCGTCATCTGCTGCTAGTGCGGCCGTAATTATGTGCACCAGAACGCACGTTAAGGCTAGGGTCAGATGAGCGTGATTTCTACGGACTGTACGTCCGTGCACACTGACGTACGTTAGTACGGAAGACGCAGTAGTGGCCAGACAGTCCGTTTTTTTCACTGACGTATATTTTGACGGATGTAGGAGGGAAAATAAATTAAAAAGCAAAACCATTTTGTCCGTGAAAAATGCTGGACGTATAAATGCAGTCCGTCTGACCACGTTCCATCACTCACACACAAAGCTATGCGGACGTTGCGGACGCAGCGCACTTTGTGCAGCCGTTCTAGCGGTTGTCCGTTCTTGCGTCCGTGGGCCGCGGCCGTTGTGCGTCCGCAGTTCAGTGCGGACGTACTTCATGTGTCAGGCTCCAATGGGCTTCCTGTCATGCTATCACGAACGTACTTTTAGGCGCAATCACGGACGTGAACACTACGCTCGTCTGACACTAGCCTTAAAGTGCGCTGGTCTGACCCCAGCCTTAACTATCAAGGAGTTAATGTAGGTATTGTAGTAGTAGTAGTAGTAGTAGTTTAAAGTTCAAGTACACAAAGTATAATCCGTTCCACGCCAGCCAAAGGGTTTTACACTCTGTTGGCAGACATGCCACCTTATAAAATACATGGCTTATTGTAGTATTGCGTCAGTCATCCTTCTCTCTCACCCGTGCGCCGTCTGTCCATGTTATCACATCAGGCGACAGAAACGAATCTGAATGATCGTGCTAGACAGCAATGTTGTTCTGTTTGCATTTCATTCATTGAATTTCCCTTTTCCACGTGTGACATTCTCGCAGAGAGAAACTTACATTCTTTATTGTTGCTGCATTCCTGGGAAACACCACTCGCTATTTGATAGGCCATAAGCTGCCCGGGTCGCCTAAGCGTTTCACCGTGAGGTTAGTTTGCCGGAATGAAGTGATCATTGTTTCATTTCGACTCGTTGGAAGTATTTCTGCAACGTGCTTGTGCCGGGTTATCCCTCCGGTGTATCTGCCCAGGACAGGGAATGTAATTTCTGCACAGCGATTTTCTGACACTGTTACAAGTATTTCTAAAGCGCCAACAAGTTCCGTAGCGCTGTACCGAACAACAGAAATAAATACAAGTTCCAGAAACGGAACAGGATGAGGGAGGACCCTGCTGGAGAGCTTACAATCTAAGAGGAGACGGGTGGCACGTTAGGTGAGGGTAGATGGCTGGGTATGGGAAGAAACGGGTGCACAGGGGAAGACGGGGTAAGAAATGCACAGTGGACAACTTATGAGTTGATTTTGATCGTGTTTTATTTTTTTATAGTTGATCCATGTTGTAATGAAGTAGGCTCTTAGTCAAAGTCAGGCAAACTTCTATAGCATTATACACCTTTTAAGAGCAGTACGCACATTTCTATACAGCGTTTTAGGAGCCGTTGGCTATCTGAACCCTGGACTTGCCGCGCCCTGTTTACAATATATGATTTTTTTTTTTTTTTTCCCCTCACTGATCTTCCAAGTAACAGCCGACTCGTATCTCTCGTGATAAAAGACATCCTGTGCGGGCCATAGTTTTAAGATATTTTTTTCAGAAACAAAGTCACTCTTTACAAATACTCCTTTTATTCCAAACCATAAAAACCATGTGGAAAATATGTCTTTGAAACACTGATGGTCTATACCAGTGTTTCCCAAACCTGTCCTCGGGACCCCCAACCAGGCCAGATTTTGCAGATCTCCTCGGGGAAATGCAGTCTGAATCCTGCAATCGCTGAGCAGCAAATCCTATCAGCCGTACTGTGTTTCAGATATCTGGAAAACCTGGCGTGGCAGAGGGTCCTGAGGACTGGTTTGGGAAACACTGGTCTAGACTCTAGAGCACTGTTACTCTTTGCGCGGCTTGCGGACCCGACAGTGGCGGCACGGGACCCCTGCTGAATCCTTCAGCGCCATATTAGCGGCGCGTAAGGCGGGCGCCATCTTTTTGTGCGGCAGTCCCAGACAGAAGGGCAGAGTGAAGGCCAAAGTATAGAAAGCAGGGAGAGCACAGACGAGGAGCAGAAAGGACAGAAATAAGGCAGGACCACAGAGAGCAGAGTTTGCATAGAAAGTAAGACGGGGCACAAAGAGCAGAGTTTGCAGAGAAGGGCAGAGAGAAGTCAAAGGCAGAAAGTAGAAGCTAAGACGGCCAGAAAATGAGAAAAAAAAACAGTGAAGTCTGGGACAGTCAAAATCTGAGAGAAGCAGTAAAATCCAGGACTGTCAAAAACTGAGCTAAAAAAATACAATCTGACACCGTCAAACAGTAAGTTCCAGGACAGTCAAGAGTTGAAAATACGCAAAGTCCAGAAGGTCAAAGGCTGAGAAAAATATAATAAAATCTGTACATTGTAGGCTTAAAAAATACAGTATTCTGGGAGGGGTTTAGAAACTGGTAGGCCACAGGTATTTCGGTAATGCAGCTCTCCTCTGGACTGATCTATTGCTGCTGTGGCCCCCAAACAAAAACCAGTGAGGGTCACTGGTCTAGTGCGTTGGTTCCCAACCCTGTCCTTAAGTAGCCCTAACCAGACTGATTTTATGGATCACCTTGGGGACTCGCAGACTGAATCCTGCAATCGCTGAGCAGCAAATCATATCATTCACCTGTGCTGTGCTTCAGATATCTGGCAAACATGGCCTGTTGAGGGGACCTGAGGACTAGGGTTGGGAACCACTGGTCCTTAGTAACAGTGTTTACATTCCTACAGACATAGATGACTCAGGGCAAGTATATTTAAGACTCTCTAAGTACTAATATTCATTAGGATTTGTCATAGAACCAGTTAATCAACCTACACATGGAGTTACTATTTAGAATCAATATGTTGACTTGTCTCGGGATGAATATGTATATGGGTGAGTCAGCTCCTCTAGAAAGGATGTTCCTGTGTCTTTTACAATGTTTACTTCATGGATATTCATGTGATCTCGCAATAAAAAATCTCAAGCCCTTGTAGGACTGAGTCTTCATAAAAGCAAACTACAACAGAAACCAAAAATTTAAAGGACCCTGTTCAGTCAAGCATAGCATTCTAGCTGCTGAGTTGGGCTACAAAAGCATAGATCAGTGTTTCCCAAACCTGTCCTTCAGGACCCTGCGCCTCGCCAGGTTTGCCAGATGGCTGACGCACAGCACAGGTGATATGATTTGCTGCTCAGTGATTGCAGGATTCAGTCTGCATTTCCCCCAAGGTGATCTGCAAAATCTGGCCTGGTTGAGGGTCCCAGAGGAGAGGTTTGGGAAACACTGGCATAGATTCTTGCTTGGCCAAAGTTGTATGTTCATGCTATGTTTTACTGCACTAAAACTCCATGGATAAATTCTATAGAGCCATTTGGATCCTTGGTATCTACACCGTTTTCCAGTTCTTTTGAATTCTGGTTTCTCCAATGAGTTGGGTCACAACACTCTGCTCAGTAGGACCTTGGCAAAATACCATTACGTGATCCCATAATACTAGCTTCTCCTGGTTCCAGGTAGAGAACGTTGGTACTGAAGGTGTTCACATTGTGCTGAACCACCCTTTTGTTTAAAATTATCATTCGCTGATTGCGCGATACGCCTTTTAGTAATAAAGTGACCACTGTGATGGTTGTTGGCCAACGTAACGAAAGAATATCATATCCGCTAAAACTATAGTTCTTGAAAGTTTGCCTATACAGCTTATATAGATCGCCATTCTTTAATTCTCACTACAAAGGTCTCCGTGTTGACCACGTACCATCCTACAGATCACCACTGTAAGGGTTGAATGAAGGCCAGTGTAAGAGTTTTATTCGCACGTGTCTTGAAAATCATAGCTCAAAATGTTTAAGGAACTTGTTGTCTACTGACGTGTGCCTATTAACCTATTTGTTAATAACGACAAGGGTTTATGGGGAAAAAGATGTGTGTCTCAATGTGCTCCAACTCTAATCCTCCTGCTTTGTTATTGTGATGGCCTACTAAGATTGTTTGCCTGTTCTTTTAAGTTGATTGACCGGTTTCTGTTTTTTTAAGATCATTTTACTTGGTTTCGATTCATTTATTCTTGCAGTAAGACTTTTGAGTTTGTCAAATCCAATTACGTTCAGATATGTCATGGTCGTGAGCTTTACTGATGCTTTAGTAGACTCTGTTGTCCTACATATTTGGTGTTTTAGGTTCATCAGGTTCGATATTAATCGATTGCATTGTCTCAACATTCTGAAGTACTTGACATTCATTCAGAAAATGCTATAATGGTTCCACTAAGCCAAATAACCAATACTGTGCGCTCTTGGATTGCCAATCTGATTCAGTGGTAGTAACTGAAATGGTCACGTGAGATGCCTGGTGCTGGTCCCCTGTTGTCCAGATCATTTAAATCAGGCTTGTACACTTTCTGAAATCCCCGACTTGAATATCTGACCTAGCTTGTGAGTCGTCACATGATGAGGCTTAGTGTGCTCACGGTTTGCAAATTCTTCTGGTTTCTTAAATTGTATTCAACTCTAGTGAAGCTCAACAAAGTGGGCTGATTGGACACAGCAAATTTTGAAACTGATGTGCTTCTAGGGGATTCCCAGCATGGATACTTTTCCTTAAGATAGGTTAGTTCTCCTCCGACCCCGTCAGGCATATTAGAGTGACATCTACTTGACCTATATTGGTTAGGTTTCAAGTCTTGCAATTCCATGAGCATTGCTCCTAAATGAATAACTCACTTGAAAAATTGTCCCACTTTGAAAATATGCTTAAACAGGATCCCTCAATGAAGGTACATCTGTGGTCTAGATATACTCTTATATGACCAGGCCTCAACTGCCTCTTAGGCTAGGGTCAGACGAGCGTGATTTCTACGGACTGTACGTCCGTGCACACGGACGTACGTCAGTACGGAAGACACAGTAGTGGCCACACAGTCCGTTTTTTTTCACTGACATATATTTTGACGGATGTAGGAGGGAAAATAAATTAAAAAGCAAAACCATTTTGTCCGTGAAAAATGCTGGACGTATAAATGCAGTCCGTCTGACCACGTTCCATCACTCACACACAAAGCTATGCGGACGTTGCGGACGCAGCGCACTTTGTGCGGCCGTTCTAGGGGTTGTACGTTCTTGCCTGCCTTGCGTCCGTGGGCCGCGGCCGTTGTGCGTCCGCAGTTCAGTGCAGACGTACTTCATGTGTCAGGCTCCAATGGACTTTCTTTCATGCTATCACGGACGTACTTTTAGGCGCAATCACGGACGTGAACACTACGCTCGTCTGACCCCAGCCTTAGATCTTTTTCTAAACCTCTAGGTTATTCAGGATCCACCTTTTTGTTTCGTGTATGTTCACCGTTGTTACAGCTACATTGAACTTTTGGCTTTCCACAGAAGCCAACAAATTCAACAACGGCAGGCAACGTTGCAGCAAGCAACGGTGAACAACACTCAACAAGAATACCTCCGCTATTCCCCGGTAAAAGCCTAGTAAACATCTACCGCTGTTTCGCCGTCGTTTTCAACAAAGGAGAATGTACGTAGTCAAATTTACAGCGTTGATCTTCACTGAACTCCTAACAATGGTGAAAACTACGGTGAATTAACGTGGAAGTTCCCTAAATAGAGAGTTTGCTGTAGTTTCACCACGGTTCACCAAAATAAATTTTAGTAAAACAGTGGTTAGTGACTTAGCCCATACATAGGGCCCTGTTCAAAGTTGGTGCTAACTTAACCAGAGCTGTTGTAAACTTACCAGAGCCATTAGTCTGTGGAGTTGTTAAATTTACAACAGCTCTGGTTAAGTTGGCACCAACTTGATTACAAAGTTAATGCTAAAATGGGGATGATTAACGGGGAAAATCTGCGCCTGCAGGTTTCCCCGTAGCGTCCCCATTTTGGCTTTAGATTCCGGGGCAGGTGCTACGTCAGCACCTTGCCCAGGATTGCTGCACTATAACCGGCTGGGTGGAGTAGAGGAGACATTGGATCGATCCGGACGAGCACCTCTCCAGTAAGTGTCCTTGGGCAAGACACCTAACGGTACAGACTCGCCACCCAGGACATACTTGAAAACGAGAGAAATCTCAATGTATTCTTCCTGGTAAAATCCTTTCTCAAAAAAAAAAAATGATACTAGAGCCTCCGCTACCGTCGCGACTATCAACTCCATGAAGGGTTGTGCTGCTGGGTCACGAGCCCTGCGCGATCTTGTTCTCATGAGATCACGCAGCACCGCGGCATGATTGCGGAGAGAGACTGGGGACTATTTTTTTCCCCAGTCTCACTCTACTCACGGCCAGGAGAAGCGGCGGATCGGGCCACCGTTCTCTCCATGGGATGAAAGGTGAGTATCGGATTGCATAAATCCTCATTTGAAGTGGAGGAGTTTCCTCTGCCCACACACATGTCACAGGCAGCCAGGATTTTTTTTCCCAGCTGCCGGTTTCCGTGCTGACATCATCCTCAGAACGCTTGCAAAGGGCAGCCGATGGATTGGTTCTGCGCATGCGCAGGCGCTAAAGAACTTGCATTTAAAAGTGCGCAACGCAAGGTCCGAAAATATATATAATAAATTGGGATGATGGTATCAGCAGCATTCGGACAATTATTTAAAGGCAAAAAAGGGGGTTTAATTAGTGTGCCCCTTTAACAAGAGAGCACCTCTATACATTGATATGGTTTTGTTCAAGCGCTTAGTAGACTACTCCTGAGATAACCACCCAACGCTATATAGAAAGAAAGAAAAATGACATTTGATTTCAGTGCGTTGCTCGACCACTCCAGGGGCTAGTAGGATTTTACCTCTACCTCTTAAATTTCTGGCCTGCTGCATACGAACCTATGTGCATGTCACAGATTTTTATCTGACGCTTAAGGCTGGGGTCAGACGAGCGTGATTTCTACGGACTGTACGTCCGTGCAGTACGGACATCGTCAGTACGGATGACGCAGTAGTGGTCACACAGTCCGTTTTTTCACTGAAGTTATTTTTTGACGGATGTAGGAGGGGAAAATAAATTACAATGAAAAAACATTCTGTCCGTCAAAAATGCTGGACGTATAAATGCAGTCCGTCTGACCTCGCTCCATCACTCACACACAAAGCTATGCGGACGTTGTGGACGTGGCGCACTCCGCACGTCCGTTCTAGCAGTATTACGTTCTTGCCTAACCTGCGTCCGTGGGCCGCGGCCGTTGTGCGTCCGCAGTTCAGTGCGGACGTACTTCATGTGTCAGGCTCCAATGGACTTTCTTTCATGCTATCACGGACGTACTTTTAGGCGCAATCACGGACGTGAACACTACGCTCGTCTGACCCCAGCCTTATATACACTTTATATAAACCTGTCAAGTTCTGTACTTAGACAAATACAAAAACCTGTTCACCTTTATTTCCTGGTTCATCACAAGTTAAGATTTTTTTTAAAATAAAAAAATACAAAAACCACAACTGTCTCTTCCCGCTGCACCCCAATGCATTTTCAAACCGTAGGGTTCAACCTTAGCACAAAGTAAGCATCTTTCAAGTATACACTTCAGCGAATGTGACATAATGCATCAGAAATCTCACCAATTTCAAAGGTTTTTTTTTTTTCCCTCTCTTAATGAAGTTTTAGGCTAAGGTCAAACGAACGCATTATTCTCAGCGACCGTCAAAAAGTGCGTTCGATCGCATTGACGTATTTTTTTCACGGAATGCGCGAAAACGGTCATACGATGCGCATTTTCGTGCGTGTTTTTTTACGGATCGTCAATAAAACACTTTTTGCGTCTGGACGTTATGTAGGCTGGACATTAGCAGCGTCTGACATCTCCTAATCACGCACACACGCCGCTATGCCGCCGCAGCGCACTCTGTACGTCAGTACTAGCGGTTCTGCGTTCTCGAAAAAAATGCCTTCATTTTCCACTTGCGTTGCGCAGCCGGACTTTCGTGCGGCCGTACTTCGTATATTGGCCGTCATTGCGCGTCATTTTCTGCTACTGCGGCCGTGATTAAGTGCGCCTAAACGCACTTTAAAAATGCGCTAGTCTGACCCCAGCCTTACCTTTTTTACATATGGTTGTATGTGTAACCTCAGGAGAATGTTTGTTTAAAAAAAATATTCCCAATTTGAAATAAATTCCAGTAGCACATGCATTCCTTACACATGCGACCCAGAGGTTGGGGTAATTTAGATCTTTTTCCCTGTTTAATGCTAAGTATGTCATGGGGCTAAACCCTATATACACAAGAACCTGTGCGTCCTGTCACTTTTCCAGCCCATATTGTGTATTGTTTGTGTGAACTGGACAGCCATTCAGGGACTGCGGCCGCACAAACACTGCTCACTATTTGCACCATCTGCATAAAATAGCACAAAAAGGCCGAGGCGGCGACTACCCGGCTATTCTTTATTTAAAGTGGCAACAGTTAAATACTCAATGCTTCTTATATCTTGTGTCAAATGCAGTGATTGGGATTAGCCATGTTAACACTTTCACGGCTGGTAATAAAGGTGGCCCAGCAGGTGAGGATCAGGAAAACCAGATTTTCCAATAATCAGTTCTTTTCCTTAGATCTCATTTTATTATTCCCTTTATTATGGCCTTGTATTTAGTCACGTGAACCTGTCTTTGTCTCTTGTGTGTATACATATAGATAGATCTATTTGGAGATTGGGTGGGTTTATTATTTGTGTTTTGGCTATTAAGGCTGGTCATGGCTCCTGTGAGATGCTTCTTCCATTAGATCCCTTCCTCCTTTAGTGAGAGGATTAGGAAGAGCCAGACATTCTATTGTTTGCCTGAATGCGGGAAGATAAAGCCTTGATACTTTGTATCTGGCCGGCTAGGACAACAACATCAGTTTACATAAATAGCCATCAAAACCAAGTAGTACTCCGGACTGTAGCTTTATTTCTTGATTATGTGGATGTATCGGGGTGTGTATGTGTGTGTGTATGTATATATATATATATATATGTATATATATATATATATAACACTGTTACCTAGGTAAAAAAATAACATGCGCAGCATTATATACAGTCTAAGGCTAGGGTCAGACGTTTTTCGCGTTGTCCGTGAAAAAGTGCGTTCGAAGGAATGGACGTATTTTTTTCACGGAATACGCGATAGCGGTCATACGATGTGCATTTTCGTCTGTGATTTTGTACGGATCATCAATAAAACCCTTTTTGCGTCTGGACGTTATGTTGGCCGGACGTGTGCAGCGTCTGACGTCTCCCAATCACGCAAACACGCCGCTATGCGGCCGCAGCGCACTCTGTACGTCAGTAGTAGCGGTTTGACGTTCTAGAAAAAATGCGCTCGTTTGCCACTTGCGTTGCGCGGACAGACTTTCGTGCGGCCGTTCGTCGTATGTTACCCGGCATTGGACGTCATTTGCTGCTAGCACGGCCGTGATTTCGTGCGGTTAAACGCACGTTAAAAATGCTTTCGTCTGACCTTAGCCTAAATCGCTCTAAAACAGATGAGGGATTTTTTTGTTTTGTTCTCTTCGAAGACTAAACTACATGGTGGTGATGGAGAAAACCAAATTTAGCCTAGAGATTAGAGGAGGATAAGGCAGGAGTGTTTATCACTGCAGATAGATCTGCAGGTAGGGGGTGATCACAGCAGGCCTTGGGGGGACGTTTTAAAAACTGGAGATACAGGTTAGAGATCAAAGCAGCCCTGGGGGAGGGCAGGACTGGCTTGTGGCACAGCCCATATTTGTGTGTGTGTAATATATAATATATATATATATATATATATTTTATTTATTTTTTCAGTGGTAGTGATACTTTTTTTTATTGGACTAACGTTACATTTAAAAGACAAGCTTTCGAGAGTGTCTCTCTCTCTTTATCAGGTCCATGTGTAGCTTCCAGACCTGATGAAGAGAGGTATGCTCTCGAAAGCTTGCCTTTTAAATGTAATGTTGGTCCAATGAAAAAATTATCACTACTACTGAAATATATGTATATATTTGTGGTGGACGGCAAAAAAGTGAGATTAAAAACCTCCACACTGCAAATAATAATGTTTATTATTGCAGAGGCCACTTACATATCCCAGCAATTCAAAGAACTGCATCCCAGAGCTCATGTGCTACATTGCAGCACAGAACTCTGGGTAAGACATGCAAATGACATCTATAAGGCCCCGTTCACACCTCCAGCGTTTTACAGCGCTTTCCTGCACGCTGTAAAACGCTCAACCCCGGAAATCCCATGATTTCCTATGGGGCTGGTTCACACCCGGACGTTTTACAGCGTGCAGGAAGTACAGGAGCTTCTTTGGGGGCGTATAGCAGCGCATTCGCGGCCATAGACATAGCCACGAACACGCTGCAATGCGCATTTTTCGGATGCACGTGTAAAAAAACGCGCGATTGCGCACGTTTGAAAAAATGCTGCGGTGTGAACCCAGCCTAATTTCCCATTTATTTATTTTTTTTGCATCCTGGGACGGCTTTCACACAGTACCGTTCAATCAATGCCATGCCATACTAGATGGTTTATTTAGCAGAGATCAAGTTTATGCAACTGGTCAAAGCCACTCCTGGACAGTTTCGGGTTTATTGGACCCGAGAGATTATATATACAGGCCTCAAAATTTCCACTCGCCTACTCTCATTTGGCGAGTGGAAATTACATGAGGGCGAGTGGAAATGCAGATGTAGGCAGGGCAGGATAAGGGTTAGATGGGGCAACTAGTGGCACTGGCGAGTAACTCTTAAGGTCTGGCTAGTAGCTTGGGACTTGAAATTTTGAGCCCTGATATATATATATATATATCTCTATATATATATAGATAGATAGATAGATAGATAGATAGATAGATAGAATCAGATTCAGAGATTGGGGGGGAAACCACGTAAATAAAAGAAACTATATGAGGCAATTAAAAAGAAATACATTAAAATTTTTATTTAGGATATTGCGATGTAAATACAATGACTAAGCAAGATATATTGTTTATTTATTTATAAAGTATTTTACCAGGAAGGATACATTGAGATTTCTCTCGTTTTCAAGTATGTCCTGGGCGTATATATGGTATATATAGTATTAGTCAGGGCTAGATGAGTCCAGAAGAACAGTAGCCACAGGCTACTTTACCAATCTACACCAAAGTTTGTGTGGATACTGAAAATAAAAAATAAGTGCTTCTTGAAATTTCTGGAAAGAGTTTGAGAAAAAAGATGTGTGTGTATATAAATATATATATATAACAGTATTCTATGTATGCTCATGTTTGAGCAGGGCCCTATATCATCTTCAGGGTTATTCAGAGAGCAGTGAAACCCAGGAGAATGACTGGAGGTGTGAACATTCTAGGTCAAAATAGCCAAACCAGAAAAATTCCCCCCTTTATCTCACTTTCCAAATCTGCTATTTGGTCTAGATTGTTCACTCTCCTGCCGATTCTCCTGATTTTCACCTTTCTCTGAATAACCCTGCTAGTCTCTGGTTCCCAAAACCTTTTGTAGTATTGTTAGTGTAATACCCCACTCTTTACTGTAAAGTGTCACAGAAACTATCGGCGCTTTGTAAATTATGATAATAATATAAAATGCTATTATCATGTATTTAACACTTCACCCAATTAAGTTTATGGGGTTGAACAATCCTTATTTTATGCCCATATTCAAACCTGAAAGGAAGGACTGATGATGGACAGACGAAAAGATAAATGTATAAGTGTGTATAAGTAACATAAGAATCCGTATGCGTGTGTATTTCCCCTTTTTATTATGTTACGGTGAAATCACAGAGCAGGTTTTACATGAAATTCCGGTTTCTTTATTTTCCTTCCTCATACAATTCTTAACCTGATCCCTTCGAGACCGATGCTGCCTGTCGATTTAGATTACTACTTATGTGCCATCTGAGCGTGATGATGACGACGATGAAAGATGAAGGTGGTAAAAATGCCAGGAACAGCTAAAATTCTAGATATTCTTAAGGCTAGGGTCAGACGAACGCATTTTTCACGTTGTCGGTGAAAAAGTGCGTTCGAACGAATGGGCGTATTTTTTCACGGAATACGCGATAGCGGTCATACGATGCGCATTTTCGTACGTGATTTTGTACGGAACATCAATAAAACCCTTTTTTGTGTCTGGATGTTATGTTGGCTGGACATTAGCAGCGTCTGACGTCTCCTAATCACGCACACACGCCGCTATGCGGACGCAGCGCACTATGTACGTCAGTAGTAGCGGTTTGACTTTCTCGAAAAAATGCGTTCGTTGGCCACTTGCGTTGCACGGACGAACATTCGTGCGGCCGTTCGTCGTATGTTCCCCGGCATTGGACGTCATTTGCTGCTAGCACGGGCGTGATTTCAGGCGGCTAAACGCACGTGAAAAATGCGTTCGTCTGACCCTAGCCTAAAACAGCGGAATTGTTTTACAGCATTTTAGACCGAGGACAAAATCTGTTTAATAAAAAAGTATCAAAGGGCCCTATTCCACAGTTGGTGTTAATTTAGCCCATATTACAATGTTAACCCTAAAACGGGGACGCTAAGGTCTAAAACCTGCGCCTGCAGGTTTCTCCTTAGCATCCCTATTTTAGTGTTCAATTACAAGGCAGCCACCAATCAAGCAGCCTGCCCCGTAATGTAGCGCTAAGCCTCAGGATGCTCGAGGCAGCGCTAAGCGCCACAACGAGCACCCCCTCATCAACTGCCGGTCACATGACCTGCAGGATCTCGCCTCTCATGTTAAGCATAGGGAGTGCAAAGTACAGTAAGCAAGCGCTGAAAAGCTCAAGATCCCAATCGCTAATGGGTTCTTTAATTATTCCGGCCGATCTCTGTGCCCCCGGTGCAGGCTGACATCCTAGATGTCAGCCCAGCACCCGGGACCGCCGCCGGCACCATTAGATGTCATTGCGGCAGCGCAATGAACCCCCTATCTCCCGATCCGTGGCAGCTAGGGGTTAATATTTGGTAATTTTGGATCGGCCAGAGCATGGCCTTTCCAACGATACCAAACATGGCCATGTAAAAAGTTTTTTTTTAAAAAAATAGAAAAAGAAAATAAAAAAAATATTTAAAAAATAAAGTTTTTTTTTGGTTTGTTAATGCAGCAATATTGTTCCCATTTCAATTATAATGTGAACAATGATGCTACACTAACTATTTTTGTATGCGGTGTGTTTGTTAAAAATCACGTAATTTTCCCCCAAAATAAAGTTTTTTTAACAAGCGCACCCCATGGAAAATATAACCGCAAATGCTCGCATGTTAAAATGTGAAAGAAAAAAAAACATTTTACACGTTGTAAATTATTGAAAATTCATATTTTATTGAATTTTTTGTTATAATATACAGACAGGTCATGACGTATACATATAATAATGACATATTATGAATCTGCTGAGTCTGACGGAAAGAACGATATATAATATGTCTGGATCATATACTAAAATAAGCCTTCAAAACACGTTTAAACATGATGAGCAAAATCGGTAAAAATGAGCTCAGCACAGAGGTGTGAAAAGGCTCAGCAGCGAAAGGGTTAAGTTGGCACCAACTTTAGAATATTGCTCTAACACGGCTTCTCCAATCTACATCAAAAAGTATAAATGATCTCTCTATTACTTTATAAATGGAATAAAGCTGTGATGGTATATATGTTGCCAACCTAGGCACATTAATGCTAGGGTCAGACGAAAGCATTTTTCCCCGCGAACGTGAAAAAGTGCGTCCGAACGCATTGACGTATTTTTTCACGGAATGCGCAAAAACGGTCAGACGACGTGCATTTTCGGCGTGATTTTGTACGGATCGTCAATAAAACTCTTTTTGCGTCTGGACGTTATGTAGGCTGGACATTAGCAGCGTCTGACGTCTCCTAATCACGCACACACGCCGCTATGCCGCAGCTGCGCACTCAGTACGTCAGTACTAGCGGTTCAGCGTTCTCAGAAAAATGCGTTCAAATTCCACTTGCGTTGCACGGCCGGACTTTTGTGCGGCCGTACATCGTATATTGGCCGTCATTGCCCGTCATCTGCTGCTAGTGCGGCCGTAATTATGTGCGCCAGAACGCACGTTAAAAGTGCGCTGGTCTGACCCCAGCCTAAGTACTTCCGTGCCCTCGGTATCTTGCCAAGACTGGCTGTGCAGAGCATCCACTTCCTGTACAGTCCCTCGTCTCCTGCCCGTTTGTTCTACTTGAACGCAAGTTCATTCAGTGACACAAATGCTGCACTTGGTAGATTCTTCCTCCCTCCAGGATGCCACACGATTGCAAGCCCTGGCATTCTCCAGAGCAGCCATGAGCAAAGTGTCACCACGAGGCTTACAGTTATCATGCAATGTGTGCCAGTTTATGACTTGGTGGCCCATGGTTGCACGTTTATTTTATGTAAAGGTGCAATTTGGTTTTTATTCAAAGATCTCAAATGGTCAGGTTCCCCTTACATACTGTATCTGTCATCTTACACGTTAGTCATAATATTCTTCGTCGCTTTCTTCTACGCATGATGTGACGCTTCTTGTTTGCACTGACCTGCTATTTATTTATTTCTAGTTATTATGTGGTATAAAAAAATTCTTCATTTCACATTTCTCAAAGAAAAATAATTCATGCACAGAAATCACAATGCAAACCTCCAATAAAGTGAAATATTGATTTTATTGCAATGCTTACTGGCTTTGCAACAGTTGCGTTACACTTTTGTTTCCTTCTGTTTTCTCCCTCATTCATGCCTTTTCTCCCTCCTTTGTTTCATGATGTCATTGATGCTGCAATTGTCCAGATAATGCCCTTGTTCTTATACAACTTGACTTGGCAGAAATATATAATTTTCTTGCTTATTTATTATATACATATATATGATCAAGAAAATTGTGTGTAATGTATGTATGTGTGTATATATATTAAAATGTGTCATAAAGAACATTTTAATAGCTTTCTATTGAACAGACAGATTGATAAATGATTTTCTATTAAAAGGGGATTTTTTTTATTATTATCCCTTATTTATATAGCGCCACATATTCCTCAGCGCTTTACAAGATCAGTGTACAAGGTATTGATACATTAGAATCTCAGACATGGAGGATACATCCTGATTCAGGGGGACCCTGTTCCCAAGGGAATTTACAATCTATGAGAAGCACAAGTGTTTTGTGAGGTAGGCGCATCCATATCATATTAGGTGTCTTGCCCAAGGACACTCACTGGTGGTGTCTTCTGAGGCTAGGGTCAGACGAAAGCATTTTTCCCCGCGAACGTGAAAAGTGCGTCCGAACGCATTGACGTATTTGTTCACGGAATGCGCAAAAACGGTCAGACGACGCACATTTTCGGGTGTGATTTTGTACGGATCATCAATAAAACTCTTTTTGCGTCTGGACGTTATGTAGGCCGGACATTAGCAGCGTCTGACATCTCCTAATCTCGCAAACACGCCGCTATGCCGCAGCTGCGCACTCAGTACGTCAGTACTAGCGGTTCAGCGTTCTCAAAAAAATGCGTTCAAATTCCACTTGCGTTGCGTGGCCGGACTTTTGTGCGGCCGTACATCGTATATTGGCCGTCATTGCTCGTCATCTGCTACTAGTGCGGCCGTAATTATGTGCGCCAGAACGCACGTTAAAAGTGTGCTGGTCTGACCCCAGCCTGAGTGGGTTCGGAGTCGGCTTTCTATGATGTAGAGCAGCGACCTGGTGGTTAGGTTGAACATGCTTCTCGTAAAGTCGAGACTTGCTTCTTCACAGTTGTATTGATGGGATTTTGACTTGCTTCTACAAGGTCGAAGGGTAGAGGTGTCTCCACAGTCGATAATGTTTGGTAGGCAACTATGTACCGTTGGGTGTCTTGCCCAAGGACACTTACTGGAGAGGTGCTCTGGCCAGGATTCAAACCTGGGTCTCCACGGTTATAGAGCAGTGATGTTACCTCTACTCCATTCAGCCGGTACCAAATTACTGGTTGTTCTTTAAGCGGCCCTATTATTTTAAGCCTTGATATCTATGCGTGTGGTCCACCAATGGGCCATCTATATAGTTCTGTGTGGAAAATGAGTTTGACGTTTGAAAGGTATAATTATATTCCATTTTTGAATTAGGTTTTATTATTTTTATTTTTTTTTTGGGTTATACCTCCTTCCATAATATGCATTTGTGAAGTTAAAACATTGAGCCAAAATCGCCTGTGCTCTGTATGTTTCGCTGACAGCTACTTGGATCCTCGGAGAAGGACTTGCCGCTGAGTGATTTTTATAATGGTTTCCGAATGGTCATGGTCAAAAACTTGAAATACAACACAGGGTGGGATAAAAGATCGCTCTGATTATTTCTTGGCACAAATTCCATATTTTTATTTTTTTTAAATATAGTAATAATATTTTGTCCTTGCTTTTTTTTGTATCCTTTACACTCTGAGGCTGCTCTAGTTTTATGTCAGCTGGACACTACATATGCTTGTTTGTTCCTCATTACAAATAAAGTTTACACGGTTTGAATAAGCAGCACTGGCGATGTATGTAACTGTGGATATTTTCTTATGAAATATAATACACGCTTGTGCAGGGCTTTGGTTTTGCTTTCTTTCCCCAAAGGGCAACCGAAGGATTAAATGGGAAAAGGAAGGTGACTTCTGTTAGATGAAGGTGTGGAGCAGTATGAGGCTTTATTTATACGGGCTTCTAACCTTGTTGCTACATGTTTTTGATGGTCGGACGGATGAATGAGGCAGATTCTTCCAGGTGTTTGCCTACCGAAAGTAGTCTGCAGGGGTTATTCACTTTGGTGGCGAATTGCAAGTAAATTGCATACTTTAGTCTAAAAATTTCTGAATTTGAAGATCTTACTAACGGTTTGACGTAAACTTTGCCCTTCTTCTTGCCATGTAACCCTTTAGAGTTTGACATAAAACTTGTGCAAAATTATTATCTTCAAGGAAACCTATAAATCTTTCCAGTGTTTGATGCCTAAAGATGGAACTACTTCTTCTATTATTATTTTTTTCTACTTGCACCCAAAATCTTGATTTTTGTGGTGTAGACCCAAATGTTACATACAAAAGTTTGATGTTTGATTATTATTCGATTTTTGGAAAATTCCGATGATTTACTTCTCCTGGTGACTCTCTTGAACAGATTTTGTTCTTCTTCTTTTTTTTTCCCCCTGAGGGGGTGATCTGCTGAGAATGGCCAGATAGGATACTTTCTCCCCATCCCCCTTCTCTTCACCCTCAGGGGGTCGGAAAATGGTTGGGCAAGTCCAGATGTGCTCTGTGGCTACTCCCAGAAGGTATGGGATGTTTAGACTTCTGTCATTCTGAGAGATAAAAATCACATTGAGTCTGGGTTGGGTAGGGTTTGTCTCCTTTAGTCTGGAGATGTGTTTTTAGATCATTGTATGTTGTAAGGTAGAGAAGGCAAGCACCATATCGCCAATACCATTATCCTATTGGTATATATTGGTGGAATTATTCTATTGCTTGTTTTTTGTTCTAATGTCCATTGTACAGTGTTTATCTCCTTGTTATTTTTTGGAGAAAGGATTTTACCAGGAAGGATACATTGAGATTTCTCTCGTTTTCAAGTATGTCCTGGGTGGCGAGTATGTACTGTTAGGTGTCTTGCCCAAGGACACTTACTGGAGAGGTTGCTTGCTGGGATCGAACCCATGACTCCACAGGCTCTCTCCATGCAGAGCAGTGATGTTACCTCTACTCCACCCAGCCGGTATAGGGTCCCTTGCATACAGATGAGATAGATGGTGGTGTTGATTAGGTTTTGGTAGCGAGAAGACTATGTTCCCTATAACCCTCTTGACTTCCCAATAAGCTCTGGAGCCATTACACATACAACAAGTTATTCTTGCGACTCGAGCATAGCGTGCCTCTTCTGAAAATTAACGTCTCCTATATCTTGTTTAACATGTGTTAATTTCCGCCTGGGAGTAGAAGAACAAGCTATTCCATGGTAGTTTGAGAGATAACGACTCTAAGATAGAAAAACAAAGAAATATCGACTAAGCGAACCTGGCGTTAAGCAATTCTGGTTTTGCAAAATTGCTTAACAAAACCGTTAATAAATCCCTTACTCTCCTCTCAATGTGGAGAGGGTAGCGCCTTCCACCACTTCTTCTCACTTTGAGCATCGGGAGACTGGGAACAGTTTCAGAACAACAGCTTTCAGCTTGGACATTCTGGCGTCTATCGAGTCCTATGGGCTTCTGGAGCCTCTACCAATGGTGGCACCACTTTTGGTATCAGGCTGCGACTCCGTTTCATTCACAGACTAGCTGGAAATAAAGCGACTGGTGTTGTAAAAAGGGGGATGTTAAGAAAAATCTCCTTGTGCCGATTTTCACTTCCCAGCAGCAGGAGAATTGGGCCCTATACGTTTTAAGTGTTCAACGATGTTGAAGAGTAGAAAAGTAGATTACCTACTGCAGTCCTTCTGGAATGTGCTATGACTGGAATTTCTTCTATACGATATATGTCAAGAATTCTTAATATGCTTAGTCACCAAAAACACTGCCTTCTTCAAAAATACTACTTCATAGGTGTAACTGTTGGAGAGCCTTTACAACACCAGATGGTTTGTGTCCAACAGAACATGACAAGAGTCAACTACACCGCATGTGGCATCTTCTCAGGGATCATCAGAAGCCAGCCTTTAGGGCTATGCTTTTCACAATCGCATTTCTACCAGAGGTTTTCTTCAAGTTGACTAAGCATGGTAGCAGTTGCAGCTCACCCAAACAGCAGAGAACTCTGAAAGCGCAGCGTCTGGCATCGAAATGGGTTAATGTGTCCCACGATGCATTCTGCCACAGTCCAACATCATGAGACGCAATGGTCTACACACAGCTCTGGCTGTGAAACTTAACTGCTATCCCAGCTCCCTTTTGGTAAAGTAATAAACCTTGAATTAACAGGATTTGCTGCTGGAAGTTCATCCAGGATCGGAGCCAGAAACTCCTGACTCCCAAGTCATGTGCGCTAAACACTCCACCTCACATCCTCGCATTGTTCTTCCAATATGAATGAATCACGCAGGAAGTGACACACTATATTTTGCCTGGCAATGCTCTCTCCAGCTTGCTAGTTCAGTTCATGTTTCTTTCTTTTTCTATTTTGTTTTTCCTTCTTTCCTGACAAGTGAGTTCATTCTGATGTTGACATCACTTGATGTCCACCACTGCCCACAGGCCGTGAACTGAGTGCAAGCTGTGTATTGTAGGAGGGAATGAGGGGGTAGTGTTCTCTATAAAATATGACATTCAACTCCTAGCACAGACATGCAACACCACTACCTTTTCTGAAACATTAAAGACAACATGTAGCAAGTCCTCATTCTGTCCAGGTTTAATGAGGATGATGAAATTTGGAGATAGTCCAAAAATTTGTAGAACAGGATTTTACCGATAATGGTCTTGAGCAATATTTTTACCCGTTTCTCATAATGGAAAGTTTTAAGATTCTCTTTACTAATTGGGGAAAAGATCTTTAGAAATCTGTTGCCAGATAGGGATTATGTAATATATCTCATACTTTTTTTAAAAAAAAAAAATGTTATCCTATAGTGCAAGGATTTTTGTGTCTGCTGTGTTCATAAAATCCTTATATCGGCCTTTTATGTTTTGTATAGTAAGTCCGTTCTACTCTTTCCAGAGATGGATTATAGCCGATGCTCAAATGTACATTTCTGCTAAACATTGGGGATTATTTACTAAAAAATCGAGGAATGTATACTATGTCTGGTGGCTGTAGTCTTTGAGAATTTATTTATTTTATTTATTTATTTATAAAGGATTTTACCAGGAAGGATACATTGAGATTTCTCTCGTTTTCAAGTATGTCCTGGGTTCAAGAACATTGAGTGGTTACAGAAATACAAAATAGTAAAATGCAAGATATTAACACAAGACCAAATATACAGATTAACAGAAAAATAAATATGGAGGAAATAAAGTCATTATGTTACATGTTTACAGGTGTATTCCGTATTGAGGTATGTTAATAGGGAAGTCTTGAGGGACTTTAGACTGGGGGAAGATTTGACGGCGTCTGGGAGGTTATTCCATATTTGCGGTGCTCTGTAGGAAAATGAGGATCTAGCCATTTTCTTTTTGTATTGCGGTATTGCAAGTAAGGTGCAGGTCCTGGATCTGAGGTTATAGGATGAGGGAACTGCTGGGGGAAGCAGCATATTCAGGTAGGGTGGTAGCTTCCCAGAAAAGCTCTTAAACACCAGTTGGAAAGGTGAAGGGTGCGTCTAGAGTCCAGTGATGGCCAGTTTAGTTCTTTTAACATGTCACAATGGTGTTGTCATGTAGTTACATTGTAGCACAAAGCGACACAGAATGAGTTATACAATGTAGTAAGTTTCTGGAGGTGTGTTTGCGGGGCGGCTGCATACACACTACATCTCCGTATTCAATGGCTGGCATAAGCCTTTTTTTGTACAATCTGCTTTTTTACCGCGGGGCTCAGGCAGGATTTGTTTCTGTACAGGGCACCTAGTTTGGGGTAGAGTTTAGATGAGAGTTTTTCGATGTGGGGGCCAAAGGATAGATTAGGGTCTAACCACATGCCTAGGTATTTGAGAGAGGTGACTGTGGTCAGCGTGCCGTTTGATTTTGTCCCAACACATAGATGGGGTGTTTGCAATTTGTGTAGTTTAAGTGCGGTTCCAAAGAGCATTGTAACCGTTTTGTCAGTATTTAGAAAAAGTTTGTTATTTGCTATCCACTTTTCTACCCCTGTGAATTCTTCTTGCAGCACGGCCTCCAGCTGCGGGAGATTAGGTTTTCTGGTATAGATCACAGTGTCGTCTGCGTACATGTGTACAGTTGAAGCTTTGCAGACATTGGGCAGATCGTTTATGAATTTTGCCGGCATCAGCCTAATTTCTTTAAGTTGGCATCATATAAATCGGTGGTTCCCAACCCTGGTCCTCAGGTAGCCCTGTCAGGCCAGGTTTGCCAGCTATCAGAAGGTGATATGATGTGCTGCTCCAATGATTGCCTGTAATGGCACATACAAGCTAAAACCTTGTGAGACCTGAGCGGGCCCCCACCGTAGAGCAGGCCACTGGTGCTGTTGCTCGTTCTCAGGACCCTCACAAACCCTCCTGCTGCTCAATGATTGCACGATTCAGTCTGCAGTTCCCCAAGGTATTCCTCAAAACCTGGCCTGTTAGGGGTACTTGAGGACCAGAGGTGGGACCCACTGGTATAGATGACATATTCTAGGGTTGGCCAAAACTTTGCTTCTAAATTTCTTCCTAGAACTATAGTTACCATGATGTTTTGCCTCCGTGTCGGCAAGGCGTTGTAGTTATGCTATTCTACTACTGAAAATCTACCTTTCGATCTGCTCTACTCTGTCCCATATGTACCGTATTTTTCGCTCCATAAGACGCACCTGACCATAAGACGCACCTAGTTTTTAGAGGAGGAAAACAGGAAAATAAATATTCTGAAATCAAATAGTGTAATAATGGATATACTGTCCCCCAGCTCATGGATACTGTCCCCCAGCTCATGGATGCTGTCCCCCAGCTCATGGATGCTGTCCCCCAGCTCATGGATGCTGTCCCCCAGCTCATGGATGCTGTCCCCCAGCTCGCTCATGGATGCTGTCCCAGCTCGCTCATGGATGCTGTCCCAGCTCGCTCATGGATGCTGTCCCAGCTCGGTCATGGATGTGCCCCAGCTCGCTCATGGATGTGCCCCAGCTCGCTCATGGATATGCCTCCGCTCACCTGTCGCCGCCGCGTTAGGCTCCTCTGAGCGTGCGTCCGGCGGCAGGAAGCTTGGGCACTCGCCTGGGGAGTCACGTGACCGCGATCTCGCGAGATCGCGGTCACGTGGCTCCCCCAGGCGAGTGCCCAAGCTTCCTGCCGCCGGACGCACGCTCAGAGGGAGCCTAACGCGGCGGCGACAGGTGAGCTGAGGCATATCATGGGGCATTCGCTCCATAAGACGCACCCACTTTTCCCCCCACTTTTTGGGGGGAGAAAAGTGCGTCTTATGGAGCGAAAAATACGGTATTTGTTTTTATTTTATTTTTTTTTTTATCACTTGTATTGTGTGTTCGATTTATTTTCTCAACCAGAATACGTAACTAAGGACCTTTTGCGGGGTAGTGTATTAGCCTTTTTTTTTAACACATTTGTATGACCTTCATTTATAAAAAAAAAAAAAGACGCAAAGAAGGACCTTTAACTGACTGTGCGACGCATTTCTCTGTGAAACATCCTTGTATTCAGAAGAACCAACCAGTGCACTTATCCTCTAGAGCTATAATCTAAAAAACACAAAGATTTCTATCAGTAACCACTTCCTGCCTCTCCAATGCCTCCAGTAAGATAGACTCTACAAACACCGCACTGATTTTTCTTTCTCTTTGCTCTCTCCTTCCCCCTCCTCTCTCTTTTCTTCCTGATTTCTGGTTTGCTCTCCATTATCTTTGTGTACAAGTCCATGTGTGCTACCTGACTCATTCCTGGCTCTAGTTAAACATTGTAGCTTACACCTTCTGTCTTTGCTGTCTGGAAGAGCCTACAGGAGTCCAGCTCCTCCTCGGTATGAAAATCCATACCTTGGGAAGACAGGTGCCAAAAATAAAATGTATATCATGTTGTTGGGAGTAGAAGATGGCTCATTATCGTCTTTAATTTTATTATCCTATATATACATTTTTAATTTTTTTTTAGGGTAATAAATATAACATTTAAAGTGATTAATTCGGTACCCAAAGCGAAAACCTTGGAGACCTGTGCAAATTCAGGATTCATATATACGACTTTCCCCATTCCTCCACACTGAATAACGTGGAAACGTGTGAGCGCCCAAGAACCCCCTCTCGACCAGGAGGAATCTGTTGAGTAATCCCTTCTGTTGGCGCGACCCAAGTGCATTGGCTTAAAGCTCTGGATGTTCTGTGATGATGGATCCTCTTCATCTCCTCCACCAGTTAGAGATTTGTTCCCTGGGCCGGCTTGCAGTGATTTGCTGTTCATAGGCTCTTAATTGCGTTCCATACTTAGGGCTCTATTACATTCTTTGCGCATACGTTTGCGCCTGCGCTAAAATGCATTAACGCGAGGGGCAAAACCCTTTGCGCTGAACGTCGTATTACAATGTCAGTGCAACAAACGCGCGTATACGTCTACCGCGGGTGAACCTGCGCGAGTTTACTGTACTTCGCGCGTCCTATACTTAACATTGTGAGCGCAAATGCGTTTGTGCGCCGGTACGCTGATGGTATTACAATCTATGCGCATTTTTTTAACGCACAGCCTTTGCGCGCATAATTTTAGCAACTCCTAAAAGCTGGTGTTAATGGTAAATTCTATCAACCTGCCGAAACCAAATACACCAGCCCAAAAAAAAATACGCAGCAAAGTATAGTTACACATTCTACACATACCCAAACCAATAAAAAGGAGAAGTTGTGTGTGCTTTTTTTTTATTGATGCAGCATATATGCGCAGATTGACTTTGACAGGCGCAAAAACGTAACGTGAGACAATTGTGGTTCTTAATTCTGATTGGCTGAATCGCGTGAAAAAAAAGGTCCGCACACTGATTTCTGCGCACAATGTTGCTGTGCGCGCGTTTGTGCGCATCTGTTTTACGGATTTTTTGACGGATGAAAAAATGCGCAAAGATTGTAATTCCAGCGTTGATTTACACGCGATAACGTTTAACGCTTTGCGCAAAAATTCACGCGTGCGTTTTTGCGTGAAGATTGTATGTAATAGGGCCCTTAGAAGGGTTATTCAGAAAGCAGGGATATTTCACTGAAATTTCGGTGCTTTCTCGTTTGGCACACTTCGGTGCACTCCGACAATTCCAGTTTGCTGATCATGCGATAAATTCAGTATTCATCATAGGATCCCCAAAGTGTGCCGACCGTGGATCTGCCGAAGAACGCCGAACGCTGTCGCAGACCAGAGATTTAAATTTTGAAAGCATGGGAATCAAAAATTTTGCCAAAAAAGTCTAGACCATATATTAATAAAGGCTTTTTTGCTGAAACTGAAAAGAGTAAACTGTTGAATAATAAATAAATAAAAACAATATATTTTTTTACATTGAAACCTATGGGATTCGCCTGTTTCAACCCGTCGAACTGAACCACTGAAAATCAGGGCATTTCACTGACACTTCGGTGCAGTTTGGCTTTCTCTGATTAGATTAACCATTACTGCTCAATAGGACAATTTCCCTGTTACCGAATTGTGGCGAACAGCACTGTATTTTGCTGTCAGTTTGCCAGTATTGGGTGAATTGACCGCTTTCTAAAAAGCCGAACTTACTCGATTATTGCTTCGATATGGGGAAATTCACCGAACAAATTCGGTGGCAAGTTCGGCGCTCTTTGAATAACCTATTTATTTATTTTATGTTTTTCCCTGAAATGTAACTCTTTTTTTTTTTTTTTTTTTAAGATATTGGATAGTTTTAGGATGGACTAAGTGGTGGGAATTGCTGTGCGCAAGTTCAGTGTAGGAAGTGCTTGATTTAAATGCAGAGCTCGGAGTAAATAAATAACTTTTTAACTACTGAGAGTTAAAAAAAGCTCCTTTTCTGTCTTTAACTTTGCAGTAGATCTCTCCCGGTCTGTGCAATCAATCCATGTCACGTGATGATTATAATCTATGCCTTTTGGAGATAAGAAGTGAACCGAAGAATAGGGCCACTTGTTCTCCTACAATCAACGCTATTACCTAGCGAGCTACCCATATGGTCATTAGCCAATCCTGACAGAAACATTACGGCTAAGGTCCGACCGGTGCTCTTATGGAATAACAATTTTTTTTTCCATTAGAAGACTGGTGGATGGCAGATTGCTTGTTACTTCTACGTTGATGCGTTCCGTTAGGGTACAAACCGTACAATTGAACACTACAAGAATATCCATTTACGTAACTACTCTTTATGTCAATGGTGTGGAGAAGGTCATCTCTGATTGCACTTCACACAGAATATCAAACCTTAAAATGCATGGACCAACGCAGCAGACCACTGCCAAGACTGACTCTTTACAACCAATATAGAAAAAAATTAGACTACGGTTGGGTCACAATAACCTAGAAGAAAAAATTGGATGATCAAAGACTTTGGGAGATGTCGTCCGCTCAACTTTATTTACGTGAAATTCAGATGGTGAGACTAGAAATTGATGCAAACCCGGTGAAATCACGGATTCATTCATGTGTCGTCCAGTGGTATTCGAAGACCTTGATGTCACCATGACAAGGGCGTGTTTTCATGTCACACATTTCAGAGCTTGGTACCTTTTTCACTCACATCTTTTTATGGCCACAGTCTGCCTCTTGAATTAGAGAAAATGTGCTGCAATCACGAAGGTCTAGCAGCCGGCATGGAAGACTCCCCAATCCAGCAACAATCAGAAAAAAATGGTTGCCGACTCCTGGTAGTAGTATTAAAAAAGTTGATTCCACGGTGAACACAAATACTAGACAACGTTTCGACCCTCTCGGGCCTTTGTCAAGTCTAAAGTAACCAATACACCATATGCATATAAATTGGTAAATAACACAATTCAGCTGATAAATCAATCATGCGTTGATCAAGAAAACCTGCTGTCGCTGTTGAACCCAAAAGTTCAACTTTGCAGAACGTGTTAGAACTTTTGGGTTCAACAGCAGGTTTTCTTGATCAATGCATAATTGATTTATCAGCTGAATTGTGGTATTCACCAATTTATATGCATATGGTGTATTGGTTACTTTAGACTTGACAAAGATCCGAGAGGGTCGAAACGTTGTCTAGTGTTTGTGTTCACTGTGGAATAAACTTTTTTAATACTACTACTACCAGGCGTCGGCAACCATTTTTTTCTGCCTCTTGAATTCGGTATTTCTTCCAGAATCTGGCTTGTGTGTTTTTTGTTGGTGTTGCAGGTCACCCGGGCCGAAATGTAAGCCCGTTCCAAGAAAGTGGTGTTTTTTGTTTTATTACAACCGTCGACTGTTCAAATAGTAGATCTCTAGATGTTGTAGAGCTACGAATGTTGAAAGTGGAAAGCATTTTGGAGCCTTAGTCCTATAATGCAGTGGTTTCCAACCCTCGTTGTCCAGTACCCCTAACAGGCCAGGTTTTCCAGATATCTTCTGAAGCACAGTGCAGGTGAAATGATTTGCTGCTCAGTGATTGCAGGATTCCGTCTGCATTTCCCCAAGGTGATCCCTAAAATCTGGCTGATTTAAGGGTACTTAAGGACCAGCATTGGGAGCCATTGCTATATCGGATGGGAATCTACGTGTTGGCTAATTCTGGGCCTATAAGGTACAATGGGTTATTTTGTCAATTGTTGAACCTGTCCATAACTTTGGTTTCTTGATTGATCAGCTCAAACTCTCAATCCTTTTCATGCCTTCTAAAAAATGTGTAGCACTGACTAAACTAAGGCTACCTGTAATTCCTGCCATACCTGAAAGTGAGAATGTCGTCAATAAACCCTTCTTCCCTCTCGATTCAGATATTTTACTTGGTTCATTTTGCTATGTAATTAACTAGTTTGTCTTTCAATGGTTTTTGGGCGCATTCTCTATTAAGGAAACAATAATCCGCACTGTTGTTCTGAACTTGTCCGTCACCCAAGAACCTTAAGGAACGTATTCGACATTTATCAAACCCTAAGTACTGCTGAACTGTTCCGACATTGCCAAGTGAAATATTCAACACATGACCTCGCTTACCTAGACTGTTTGCTCAGCATTTAGTGTATAATTTATTCTTTTATTGCTGACTAAGTTCATGGAATTTTTAAAGGGACATGACCAGGCTTGTTTGAGCTGGACCTTCACCACCTCTCGTTCACATTTAAGTAATCTGTTAAAAAATATAATAAAAATATTGCTAAGATTTGCTGTGAAATATGCATGGACTACATAAATCACAAGGACATCGAGGTTCTTTAACGTGTTTGTGTGTATAATATATATAAAAACAAACTTTAAGGCCTGCACTCAGGGACCTTTACCCTGGGTTCAAACCTGAGCGTATCTCATATGCGCGTTTTACGCTCGTTTTTGTCGGGCTATTATGAGCGTATAAGGCTAAGGTCAGACGAAAGCATTTTTAACGTGCGTTTAGACGCACGAAATCACGGCCGTGCTAGCAGCAAATGACGTCCAATGCCGGGTAACATACGAAGAACGGCCGCACGAAAGTTTGTCCGCGCAACGCAAGTGGCAAACAAACGCATTTTTTCTAGAACGTCAAACCGCTACTACTGACGTACAGAGTGCGCTGCGTCCGCATAGCGGCGTGTGTGTGTGATTAGGAGACGTCAGACGCTGCTAATGTCCGGCCAACATAACGTCCAGACACAAAGGGTTTTATTGATGATCCGTACAAAATCACGGACGAAAATGCGCATCGTATGACCGCTATCGCGTATTCCATGAAAAAATGCGTTCATTCGTTCGAACGCACTTTTTCACGGACAACGCAAAAAGTGCGTTAGTCTGACCCTAGCCTTACCTGGCGTTTTTGCAAGTTTTTGACAATTAGAAACACATGTCGTATGCGCGGTTTTTTTGATTGACTACGGAGGTGTCCAATGAAAAATACTTCCTGTCTGAGGAAGTGTGCCTGAAGTCCCCAGGGTGTGGTGTTTTGTGCCTGTTGCCATGTGCGAAACGCACGTTCATTTGCACGTTTTTGATGGCGCAAACGCCCATTTTAGCGTGTTCACTTTGAAGTCTATGGCCACAAACGCGCTGTAGTACGCCTCAAAGATGCTCCTGTATTTCTTAGGGTGTTTTACAACGCGTTCCTACGCGCTGTAATACGCCCAGGTGGGAACCATGCCAATAGGAAATAATGGGATTTCAGTGTTTGAGCGTTTTACAGCGTGTGTTAACGCGCTGTAAAATGCCCAGGTGTGAACCTGACCTTAAAGCCCCGTTCACACTGTGCGATTTGAAAATTCCTCGTTTTTTTTATTTTATTATTATTTATTTTATTTATTTTTTTTCATATTCACGACGTCACAGTTTTGCGCGATTTTTGCAAAGCACCACCAATGAAAATAGCGAAATAAGGGTCATGTACCAACGACATGGCGCAACGTCACGCGGCAAGATGTGAACAGCTCCATTGGAGATGCTACATAGCGCGGATTTTGCCGTGATTTCACGGCAAAGTCCGCGCGATAAATCGCACAGTGTGAACGGGGCCTAAAGCTTTTTGGCACCCGCAGCTCCAGTCAACAAAGAGAAATGAAAATCCAAATCAGCACTCCTGGGTCGTCTTGAAGCAATATTTCAGGTACATGGTATGTCTTACCATTCCTGGTGAACGTTAAGTTCTGGTTCAGAGGTTTGGGGGGGGGGTTGTGTGTTTGTGTGTGTTATATTGTGTGTATTTTGGCAAACCATCTTGTTTTTTCACTTGAGTTGAATGCAAATAAGATTTGCACATTTTTCATGTATCCTCGTTCCACCCTCCTTTTTTTGCCTTCTTATAAATCTCTGGAAAATGACTTTATCAGATTTGATATATTTTACTGAAAAAGAAAACCGCAGAAAATCGCTAACATTTGATCTAAATCGGGAACCACCAAAAGTCTCATGAAACAATGTCCAGCTGTAGCTTGTGAACAGAAAAAGAGAAACATAACATGGCTATGGAAATCATTGATAAAAGGTTGATATACAGTAAATCTACTCTGTGCACGAACGAACGCATGGAATGTTTCTGTAGCGAGCTGTCCAAAAAATAGCAAGAGACGCACTGGACCTACCGGACTACACTGAGTTCATCATGAAATGTATCTCTCCTTTTATAGGATTATTAATTTTAATAATTCCCAAGGTCTTGCAAATTTAATCTTGGATTTACCTGTTGTGGGTAGGAGATTTTTTTTTATTTTCACCTAGTGGTAACAAGCATACTAGAAACCTGGCATAAGGGGTTATTCACAGAGATCCGAACTTTCTCCGAAAATTCACCGAACGTGGCTATTCACAAAGCAGACAGTTCGCCAAATTTTGGTGAATTGCCAGCAAGTACGGTGCCTGTTCGATGAGAGTGAAATCCCCCATAGAGAAGCAATGGTTAATCTATTCAGAGACACCGAACAGCAGAGAAAAGTTGTCGAAATGCCCTGATTTTCAGTGTTTTCATTCAGCAGGTTTAATTAGACGAATTCCATATGTTTCAATGTTAAAATTTTTCCAGTTTTATACAATATCTAATAAGCCATTTATTCTTTTAATCTGCAGCAAAAAGTCTATTTATTAATTTATTTTGATGTTTTAAGCATTTTTGGGGGATTTTTTTCGGCAATTTTTTTTTTCCGTTTCTTTTTTTTCTCTTTTTTTAACGGTTTCTTTTTTCTGTAACCGACCTTTTTATTATTATTACTCATAGGACCTTTTATATGTTAATTCCAGAATTTTCGTTTTTTTTTTTTTTTTCCCCCCAGTTTGTCGGCTTTTTCCGACAGCTGGTTGGCGCTGTGTTCGGCGAATCGTCTGTTTTTTTCTAACACGTTCGGCGGGTTTTCTGCAGCCATTCGGATCGATCCGAAATTTCAGATCGTAGTGGCGGGGGATTTTGGCAATTTTTCGGTGGATTTTCGGATCCGTACCCTGCACTTCGGGGACCACGTGGTGAATTGTGATGTCACCGGAATGTCGGGGAATTTGATTTCCCGAAGTGCAGGGAACGAAAGAGCACCGACATTTCTGTGAATAACCCTGATCGTTTTCAGGAATTCAGTTTACTGGAGAAATTCTATATATTTATATATATTTCCATAAATTACATTACAATATATATATATATATATATATTGTAATGTAATTTATGGAAAACCAACCACATATATTTAGGAGCCAGGCAAACTTGCCTATGTAGGATTTAACACTTTCAGGCTTTTGAAATGGAAATTGGAAAATGAAGATGAAATATTGTTATCATTATCTAAGGAAATGGAAAAACACTCATATAATTTGGAAAATTACAGTTATCTCAATCTGTATAAATGTGGTTTCAGGTCAAAACCACAAGGTCTGGAAGGGATTTTTAAGTGTAACCGGACACTGAAATTCAGTGAATGGGGCCATTCGGCTATTCAGAGAGCGGGCAGTTCGCCAAATTCTGGCGAATTGCCTGCACATACGGTGCTTGTTCGTGGGCAGTGAAATCCCCATAGAGAAGCAATGGTTTGCGTATTCAGAGACACCAAACAGCAGAGAAAAGTTGCCGAAATGCCCTGCCATTCGGTGGTTTCATTCGGCAGGTTTATTCAGGAGAATCCCATAGGCTTCAATGTTAAAAATATTCCAGTTTTAATTAAATATCTAATAAACTGTTTATTATTTTAATCTGCAGCAAAAAGTCTCTTTATTTGTATATTATTTTTTTTTTAGGCATTTTTCAGACAACTTTTTTTTTTTTTTATATATCGTATTTTCTTTTTTGCTATACCAGTCCTTTTTATTATCATTCATTGGATCTTATATGAAAATTCCAGATGTTGTCGTTCAGTATTTTTTTTGCAGACAGCGTTTCAATTTTGAAACTTTCAAGCGTATTGTTTGTTTGTTTTTTTTTTTTTTACCACATTCGTCTGCTTGTCGGGTTTTTCTGGCGGCTGCTCTGTGCTGTGATCGGCGGCTCGTCTGTTTTTTGTGCGGGCTTTCGGTGAGTGTTCTGCGGATTTGCGGCACTATGGTGGGCCCTGCGGTGCTTGCTGAATACACCACAGGGTCGGCGAACTAGAATCGCCGAATCGCCCCAAAGTGTGGGGAACAAAAGGTCACCGAACGTGCAGTGACTTTTTCGGATCTATCTGGCCCCTGGATTTGTCAAACCCTAAAATCAAATTAAAGAATAAAGAACTCTCTGAGTTGAGGGGCCGCAGCAGCTTACTATGGTTTGTAACTGAGAAAGACGGAATTTTTGCAACCATGACCAATTGATTCAGGATTGTCCAACCACATGTCTGCATGTATATTTATCATTTATTATATGTTGTATGGTTAATATTACCTTAAATAACCATCTATGTCGTTGCCAAAATGGGATAATAGGTTTTGTAATCAAATGTCAACGGATCGAAGGTGGGAAAAATGAGACAGTCTACACTTTGTATATATTTGGCATGTAAACTTTATTGTTTTATAATGTTTGACAGCTCGGTGCATACAGGAGAGCGGAGGCCAGCAGGCTTAAAATGAGAGAAATCTCTAAAACAAAGATTTGGCAGGAAAGCGGAGCCTCGGACCAAAGAAGCGGAAACGTGAGACCATTAGACAGCTAGCCGCTTCCGTGTTCCACCTTCCACTTGAGAATTCGTTCGCTTGCGTGTCTCTGGTACAAGATATTTCATTGGAAAATTCCTGGGGAATTTTTTTATTTCTGCACTGTATCTTTCTGTATAAAGGGGCTGCTTGAGGTCAGAAATATGTACGTAGTTGTGTAATAAATTGTGCATCATAAAAAACAGACTAGCACACTGTATATTTATAAGCAAATAAATACAGGTTGAGACATGACTTTGGCCTTTTTTTGATCGCCCACTTATGTCTGCAAAAATCATAAATCTGTAATGCAAATAAATAATATTTATATCCGTTAAGTTGATGTGGGGTTTGCAGAATCCTTTAACACATAAAAAATGCTCTTACGTTCCTTTACTCACCTCTGCTTCGATGGTGCAGAGGATGGTACCTTCCACTGCCTCCTCTGCCCATACGCAGAAGAACTTTGGCAAGAAATAGTTCCCAGTGTCCTTCTGCGGCCCTGGAACGACCCTTTTTACGTGAGCTAGCGTATGGTTGCGCTCGTCTTCATGAAGACCTATAGACTCCAGGAAAGGATCCCAGCGGTGACATGAGGCGCTGCTGCCGGTATCATTTAGTGGTTCCCTACTATTATGACTTGACCCGCTAATACAGACAGGGTTATTCAAAGATATTCGAATGGCTGCCGAAAGTTAACCAAACGCTGAAAATCACTGTTTGGTTACCTTTCTTGGCCATTCGGCTATCCAGAGAGCAGGCAATTCACCAAATGTTAGTGAATTGCCTGCACATACGGTGCCTGTTCGGTGCCTGTTCGAGGGCAGTGAAATCCCCATAGAGAAGCAATGCTTCGTCTATTCAGAGAACGAAAACCAGCAGTGAAAAGTTGCCGAATTGCCCTGCCATTCGATGGTTTAATTCGACAGGTTTATTCAGGCAAATCCCATAGGCTTCAATGTTAAAAATATCCCCGTTTTAATTCAATATCTAATAAACCGTTTATTATAAAATTCTGCAGTAAAAAGTCGCTTTATTTTTAGATTTTTTCAGGACCTTTTCTGCATTTTTTGGGATTTTTCTTTTCCAAACATTTTTTTTCCGTTTTTATTATTTATTTTTTTTTTTTTAATTGTTTTTTCTTTTTTCTGTAACAGCCCTTTTTATTATCATTTCTTGGACCTCATATGTAAATTTCAGACATTTTTGCTCAGAAGTTTGCTTGCAAACAGCGTTTCACTTTTTAAGACATTGAAGCGTACTGTTTTTTTTTTTTTTCTTCCTTCACCTCCTTCTGTGGTCTCGGCTTTTTCCGGCGGCTGCTCTGCGCTCTGATCGGCTCCTGCTCGGGTTTCTCCGGCGTCTTCGGCAGGTTAATCAAAATGTTTTTGCGGGTTTCGGTGCGCGTTCGCCCTCGTTTTGTGGTGAGTTTTCGGCGGGTTTGCGGCGACTTTTTCCTGCATTACGACGGCCCTGTGGTGCTTGCTGAAGACACCGCAGGGTCGCCGAAATGGGATTGCCAAATCGCACCGAATTGAAGCGACCGAAAAGTCACCGAACGTGCGGTGGCTTTTCGATTCTCTTTGAATAACCCTGTAAGGGTTATCAGATTGCGCCAATATTTCTCGGTGGGATCGCCCCATACCTGGCCTGTCCCTTTCATTAATGCCCCGACTGTCAACTCCCTTTTCTGTAAGGACCATCTTCTTGGGCATCGCCAGGGACTGCACCCTAATGGACCTTCCCACCCCTGTCCCAATCTCAACCGTCCCAATGTTGAGAGGTAAGATGACAGGTCTCTTAAAATTAATATAGAATTTATTTTAATACTGAAAAATGAATCAGAGACTTTTTCCCATTCTCAATCCCAGTGGGATACACAGTATAGATCTGAATGACTCACGCGGTTAACGTGGAACTAGACTGGAGATGTGCACGGCCCGGTTTGGCACAGTCGAGAATGAGTGCTTTTCCCTAAAAGGAAAACTTCAAAAATCTAACTTTCTGTAGCGGTTGTTTCCATAAATAAAATCTATTAAAATGTGGATTGTGTAAAATACAAGCAGAAACCTCTCTGCATCTAGTTAAACAGCTGTATTATAACTCTCAAAATGCTTACAGCAGAGCTTGACATATCCAGAAGCTTCTAGTATTTTCCCTTCAGTCTTTATATTTTGGATTATTTTTCACAAATCTATATTTGAGTAAAACGTGGCCTGGTTCTTAATAATGTGTATTTGGTTCCTACATTCCTGTACTGCTATTGTAGGCGGACAAAAACAGATTCACTTTCAAGACGGCGCCGGACCGGGCACAAGTAAGGATTGTCAGAACACGAGTCTCTTCAGGAAAGGCAAACTTTATTGTGTCGTCACACAAGTGCCCACACAGGATTGAATCGCAAAGAGTGAGCCCCCCTTTTCACCCGTGCAAGGGATCTTATACCCAAAAATACGTAATAAGGTACATCCAGTTAGCCCACCTCCCAATGACACTTTATTCCACCCCACGTGGGTTAATACCTCCCTTTGGCTAATACAAAGACATTCCATTAATTGGCTGTAAATTGGCAAACTTTGTGTTAGTTTCAGTAAATCATAATTAATTGCTCTTACTGTTCCGGGCTGCGCCCTCCTCCCTTGCGCCTACAATCACTTGTTACAGATGGCACCTGGCCTGATCTCTACTCCTTTGTCTTTCTGCGGGCCCCAACGACCTTGGAGTATCTACTTCGCTTTTCTCCTCCGTGCCAGGAACAGCAGAGATCTTTCATAAGGCTTTAATTGCTTTTCTGCTAATCTAAACGCATTCCTAAATTTCTACGTATACCTCATTCTAGTTTCAGCTACAAACCTGTCTAGTTATATACAAGTGAACCAATATTCTGAACAAGATGGCCGCCTGTGTACAATGGCGGCCATCTTCCAGCCTATTTCCACTTCACTATTACTCTATTATATAAAGTTTTTGAGCTCTAACTTATCCTTAGCTTTGGGGGTGACAACTTAATAATGCTTGTGAAAATAGTCACGTGAGACTTTGGGTACGTGGACCTAAAGATGCTTTTGGGAGGTGTAGGACTGTGGGTTTTGGTGGACCTGATATTTAATATTGTTCCCCAGATCTCTCCTTTGCAAAAGGTCAAAGGTGTTTGTATTTTCTGTGCCCTATTTCCTGATGTCTGTTGTGTTACTCCCTGTATTTATTGTAGAGTGTTGTATATGCTGTCTGTTCCCCTTACATGTAACGTGTACTTAATGGTTCCTTTGATATCCAGGATGCTTTTCAATGCTTCCATCTAGTCCCAGGCTTAAACCAGATCTCTCTGCCACCTTTCCCATCCTTTGTCTATTACACCAGGACGTGTGTTGGAGGGGTGGCTATTCTATATGGTAATTCAGGGACATGTTTTACCTTTGTTAATCTGCCCATCTCCTGTGTGTACTGTCCCATTGAAAACTACAAATAAAATCAGTCTAGTTTTGTGGTCACCCTTCAAGGAGCTCCAGGTACTGACTGTGAGACTGGGCCAGAATCAGTACTCCTTCGAGATACTGATGGTTAGAGGGAGCCTTTCTGCATGGGGATACCCACCCATGGTACTGACCAGTGTTACAATGTCAATCAATGGACATTCTAAAGGAGCACTCTAGCTACCATGACCACCTAAGCTTAATTAAGTGGTCATGAATGATAACAGGTGCCCAAGATCTTCCTGAAGAATCTCTTCGGACAGCTTGGCAACCAGCTTCTTCCTGTTGCTGGATGTCTGGTGACAGAACCCATCAAAGGAAAAGACATCTATGGGATGGGTATTTTACCTTTTTTTTTATTTACATAAAAAGAAACTACAGTGTTAAATTGAGAGAAGTGTAGGAAGCACAGAGGAGTTAAATATTAACCTCTTCTGCCCCCCACCCTCCTTTTTAAACCCTTAATTGTCTTTTACTTACTCTATAATCCTGCGCCGGCTGCCCCCAACGCTGGTATCAATATGATCAGCCACTATTATTTGCTGTAACCTCAGAAGGTTGATCAGGGCAAGCTGATTGACGGCTCTCCAGGCCTCAGCCTACCGCCCCGTTCAGAGGGCTGAACTAGTTTGGACGACTGTAGTGATCAGTTTTGCTCACCCCTTGTTTTGAATCCCCTTTTTATTTTTTATTATTATTAATTTTTATACAAACTCTTGCAATACAAACACCTTTGACCTTTTGCAAAGGAGAGATCTGGGGAACAATATTAAATATCAGGTCCACCAAAACTCCACCAGCTGGAGGTAACATCAATGCTCTGCGTGGAGAGAGCCTGTGGAGTCATGGGTTCGATTCCGACGAGCACCTCTCCAGTAAGTGTCCCTGGGCAAGACACCTAACGGTACATACTCGCCACCCAGGACATACTTGAAAACGAGCGAAATCTCAATGTATCCTTCCTGGTAAAATACTTTCTCAAAAAAAAAATATATATATATATTTTATTGTTTTAAAATCTGCTCTAAATCCTCTACATTTGGAACAAATTCATCCATGAAACGGCCCGAATTCTTCTCAAAGATATTGCAGGAAAAGTAGGAAATGGGAGCTTCCATGTTGACCACATTTTTGGGTCATATGGCAGGTTTTTTTTTTATTTTTATTTTGTTTTTTTTTTCCCCTCCCAGACTGGCCTTTAACTATCGATCTAGTATATTTCACTGCCCACGCTTTCGTCCTCCTCCATTCCGTTTTTCGCCTACTCTAGGTTGCTCAGCCTTTACCACTTTCTACCTTGTGTCCACCCTAATCTCCTCTACCATCTCCAGACCCCTCACTTAGAGCAGCTGCCTCCAAAAAGCAAGTCCACCTGTTCTGAAGCTAAGATTGGATAGCAGGAGGCCTGGCGTGTCAGGGCTGCTTGACAGGCTCACGGTATGGGGGATGGAAGAGGACAACCAGGAGGACAAGAGAAGGATACAAAGAAAGGAGACCAAGGGGAGCAGGAAATCGTGTAACAGAGCAACATGTGACTGTTAGGGGATTTTTTCCCCCCCATTTTAAAACATTTTCTTACTCAAAGAACATCTCAGATGGTTTTTCCTCCCACCAACCCCCTAGTTTTCTTTTTCTTTTTTTTTTTTCCTCCTCTAACTTCTACCATGCTGAGAACAGACTGCTTCCAGCTGTCGGTTGAAAACGAAAAGTTCTAGAAAACAGTTCTGAGAAAGTGTTTTCTGTCCCCCTAAAAGAAGCTTTCCCCACCCCCGAATCTGCAATTCACTTGTCAATTCTTATGAAGTGTTTTTTTTTTTCCTATTTGACTTTAGAATATATATCATTTGTGTCCATAAAGCTGAAGATTTCTAAGAAAAGGAAAAGGGCTCACATGTTAAAGACTTTCATATGAAGTAGATACTGGGTTAATATCTGAAACATATGTAAAATATAAAAGACATAGCGCGATTTGTGCAATTTAGCCCTAACACAGGGGCGCAAAGGAGAAAAACCTGCGCCTGCAGGTTTCTCCTTTGTGCCCCCGTTTTAGCACGATATTACAATGCTGGCGTTTAAAAAGCTGCCTGCATTGTTACTGGGCACTAAGCGCCGCCGCGCGCATCCACTCTGGAGTCCATTGAAGCCGACAACGCTGGTCACATGCGAGATCCGGCAGGTCGGCGTAGTGATCTGCAGGGGGAAACTGGGGGACTTTTTCCCCCAGTCTCTCCCTGCTCCCGCCGGACGGAGGAGGCGGACGGAGCCGCGATCCTCGCCGAGGGACAGGAGGTGAGTATCTGGATTGTTTTGGGGGGTTTTCGGCTGGTGCTAACGGATTCTGCACAAGAGGAATCCGTTAACACCAGGTCCTGGCTGAGGTTAATTTTCCGCTAACCGCAGCCGGACGTTAATCAGCGCTAGGACTTTGTAATTCTAACGCTGATTAAGGCTAGGGTCAGACGAGCGCAGTGCGAACGCGCGTGCAGGCGCACTTAATCACGGCCGTAGTAGCAGCAAGTGCCAGGCAATGACGGCCAATATACGAAGTACGGTCGCACAAATGTCCGGCTGCGCAACGCAAGTGGAAAACGAACGCATTTTGTCGAGAACGTAAAACCTCTAGTACGGTTGTACAGAGTGCGCTGCGTCCGCTAGCGGCGTGTGTGTATGAATTGGAGATGTCAGACACTGCTAATGTCCGGCCAACATAACGTCCAGATGCACAAAGTGTTTTATTGATGATCCGTACAAAATCACGGATGCAAATGCGCATCGTATGACCGCTATCGCGTACTCCGTGAAAAAATGCGTCCATTCGTTCGAACGCACTTTTTCACAGACAACGTGAAAATGCGTTCGTCTGACCCTAGCCTAACACTTTGCGCTCCCCATGTTAAGTATAGGGAGCACAAAGTACAGTAACCTCACACTGAAAAACGCAAGGTACCAAACGCAAACAGGTTCCTTAACCCGTTAGCGTTTGGATTGTGATATGCGGTGTCTACCAGAGCTAACGTTAACACTCACTCAGGTCACAGCGCTAATGTTAGCACCAAGTATGTAATGTGTATTTAATTGTGTATTTAACTCCCTGGAAATAATAAATAATAAAAAAAAAAACATCAACACTAAAGATACTGGAACAGTCTATTTTAAAAGTGTGTGTGTGTGTGTGTGTGTTGTGTGTGTGTGTGTATATATATATATATATATAATTTTTTATTTTTTTTGATTGGGCACAAATTTAGCAGCCATTCAGAATACACTGCCACTATACAAATGCCGATTGCTCTCACCAGCAAAACACGAATGGCAGCTCCCGGTTTATCTGCAAAATATATATATTCTGGAGAAAGAGTTAAACGGGGTTATTCAGAGAAAGGTGAAAACCAGGAGAAGAGAACAATCTATACCAAATAGCCGATTTGGAAAGTGAGATAAATGGGAGGATTTTTCTGGTTTGGCTATTTTGACCTAGAATTTTCACTTTTCCAGTCATTCTCCTGAGTTTCACCTTTCTTTAAATAGACCTGCAAGTGCACCTGACATGCCCCACACAAGTTGGGTGCGTTCGGCAGCTAATCACTCCCTATATATCTGTTTAGAAGTTTTTGCTAACACCCGTATATAGGAAAATTTTGAGCCCTTCCCTTTCAAAGATATTCTGGTGCGTCCTTCCAGTGGCATACCACCGGTGTGAGTGGGCGAGCCGCCCTACAGTTCTGGCACCCGGGTCCTACCCCTAAACTAGCAGTATGGACAAAAAAAAAAAAAAATAATAATAATAATTGCTCTTTAAATCATTAAAAAAAATTGTCCTAGCGCTATAGACAGGGTTTCTTTTTTTTTTTACGTTCTATATAAAACTTTATATGACTTGTTCTGTGATCCGACTGTCAGAGCTACACGATATTCTACAGCCTTGTTTTATTTCAGCCAATTAAATCGTGTACTTTTCACTTATTTCTTATTCATTTACTCAGTGCCAAGACATGAATAATATACCATGTTCAATAAAGTAGGGTGTGTGTGTTCGCGTATGTGTATATAGCGTGTATGTGTATTTAACTGGCTTGATTGTCTGTTCCAACATAACGTCTTCAATGTCACTATCCATTATCCAACTCCTGTAATTTCTTTAGAACCGGCAAAACAATCAGTCGCTGAGTATTTGGCAAGCGACTCCAGCTTTTTGTTACCATTTGTGGAATGCGATGTAGAAATATGCAGTAATACATTGCTCGCTGATATTTTGAATGGGATTTACTCTAGCTCAGGAATGCTGTCATAGTCTACAACATGATTCCGGTAGAAGTGTGCCAAATAACCTTAAGGGAATTCTATGATTTTTTTTTTTTCCTCCCTTTTCATTTGCAAAGGTTTACCTTTTGGATAGCGTTTCATACATACCTCCCAACAGTCCTGGATCTTGCAGGACAGTCTTGATGCACGGCTCTTTTTATGGAGCGTGTGGCGCCCCTCTGGTTTTCGCAGGGTTAAGAGGAGCAGAAACCTCCTAAGGAATGCGTTTCCTAGATGACTTGGCGTATGCGCAGATTCTGGTTTGGTGAACGTGGAAATGTTGGAGAAAACCCATCTAGAATTGCAAACCTGGGAGGATTCCGAAACTCAACTGCGGCCATTCATAGAAACCCAGCGATGTTTCAATGCGTCGCTTGTTTTGTTGAAAATAAATACACATTTGTGTGTATATAATAATATATACACACTGTGTGTGTATTTTGTTTTGGATTTAATAGGTATGTTTGATTTGTGCCTACTTACAATACAAGATTGTGTTTCCTTTCATTGTGTAACATTATACCGTGTTGTTTTGTGTTGTTTTTGCTGTCGCTGTGTCCAAAGAGAACACTTTAATTGTAAAACACTAAAGCTTATTGGAAACAAAGACAATTCACGGGCGAGGAAAGTTTAAACAAAAGTAAGTAACCGGCTGCTGGCTCTGCTGGAGTGATTAATTTCCCTGCAGGAAAGAGGAGATGAGTTTGACTCTATGACCAGCAAAAAGCAGGAACCACAAGAACAATTGTTTTGCGACGACTTTGTATGGGTGTTTGTAACTGGTAAAGCGTGGCTTGCAGGCTCAGCTTTCAGTACTTTTTAGGGCTGAGGGCAGACACCAGCCCTATATGCCCTCCATGAGCCTCTCAAAAAAAAAAAATTATATATATATTTCATAATGTTTGTGTATGTGTACTTGCATATGAGGTGGGGTACTGGATATTTTGAATAGAGTCTAACGAAGACTGTATTTTTTTTTTATATATTGGGTCCTGAAATTTTCTATTCAGACTGGTTAATATCAGAGTGATTTCATATCTGATTGGTTCAGGGGCGGATCCAGACACAGGTTTCGGGAGGGGTCATTCTACCAGTTTAAGCCAAGAACTGGTGTTGGGTTCGCAGTGACAGGCGAATTTATTTGCCCCCAGCTCACATGGATATATATATATATTTAGATTTGCCCCCAGCTCACATGGATATATTGCCCCAGCTCACATAGATATATTGCACCCAGCTCACATGGATATATTGCCCCAGCTCACATAGATATATTGCACCCAGCTCACATGGATATATACAGTCAGGTCCAGAAATATTGGGACATCGACACAATTCTAATATCTTTGGCTCTATACACCACCACAATGGAGTTGGAATGAAACAAACACAATGTGCTTTAACTGCAGACTGTCAGCTTTAATTTGAGGGTATGTACATCCAGCTCAGGTGAACGGTGTAGGACTTACAGCAGTTTGCAGATGTGCCTCCCACTTGTTAAGGGACCAAAGGTAATGGGACAGAATAATAATCATAAATCAAACTTTCCCTTCTTAATACTTGGTTGCAAATCCTTTGCAGTCAATCACAGCCTGAAGTCTGGAATGCATAGACATCACCAGACGCTGGGTTTCATCCCTGGTGATGCTCTGCCAGGCCTCTACTGCAACTGTCTTCAGTTCCTGCTTGTTCTTGGGGCATTTTCCCTTCAGTTTTGTCTTCAGCAAGTGAAATGCATGCTCAATGGGATTCAGGTCAGGTGATTGACTTGGCCATTGCATAACATTCCACTTCTGTCCCTTCAAAAACTCTTTGGTTGCTTTTGCAGTATGCTTTGGGTCATTGTCCATCTGCACTGTGAAGCGCCGTCCAATGAGTTCTGCAGCATTTGGCTGAATGTGAGCTGATAATATTGCCTGAAACACTTCAGAATTCATCCTGCTGCTTTTGTCAGCAGTCACATCATCAATAAATACAAGAGAACCAGTTCCATAGGCAGCCACACATGCCCACGCCATGACACTACCACCACCATGCTTCACTGATGAGGTGGTATGCTTAGGATCATGAGCAGTTCCTTTCCTTCTCCATACTCTTCTCTTCCCATCACTCTGGTACAAGTTGATCTTGGTCTCATCTGTCCATAGGATCTTGTTCCAGAACTGTGAAGGCTTTGTTAGGTGTTGTTTGGCAAACTCTAATCTGGCCTTCCTGTTTTTGAGGCTCACCAATGGTTTACATCTTGTGGTGAACCCTCTGTATTCACTCTGGTGAAGTCTTCTCTTGATTGTTGACTTTGACACACATACACCTACCTCCTGGAGAGTGTTCTTGATCTGGCCAACTGTTGTGAAGGGTGTTTTCTTCACCAGGGAAATAATTTTTCGGTCATCCACCACAGTTGTTTTCCGTGGTCTCCCATGTCTTTTGGTGTTGCTGAGCTCACTGGTGCCTTCCTTCTTTTTGAGAATGTTCCAAACAGTTGTTTTGGCCACGCCTAATGTTCTTGCTTTCTCTCTGATGTTTTTTTTTGTTTCTTCAGCCTAATGATGGCTTACTTCACTGATAGTGACAGCTCTTTGGATCTCATCTTGAGAGTTGAACGCAACAGATTCCAAATGCAAATAGCACACTTGAAATGAACTCTGGGCCTTTTATCTGCACATTGTAATTGGGTAATGAGGGAATATCACACACCTGGCCAATTGTCCCATTACCTTTGGTCCCTTAACAAGTGGGGGCACATCTGCAAACTGCTGTAAGTCCTACACCGTTCACCTGAGTTGGATGTGCATACCCTCAAATTAAAGCTGACAGTCTGCAGTTAAAGCACATTGTGTTTGTTTCATTCATGATGCAGCTTGTCCGCTCGCTGGGAACCACCTGACCAGCGCAGCCGCTTACTCGCAAGATCGCGCGCTGGTCAGGTGGTTTCCATCTCAGGCGAGTGGCCAAGCTGCGTCATGCCAGCGGCTGCTCGCTTCGTGGGGAGAAGAACGCCAGAGACTGCGATTTTCTCGGGGGGGGGGGCAATGGCCCCTTTGCCACCCTGGATCCGCCCCTGGATTGGTTTGGAAAATAAAAGCTCCACCAAACCCCCCCCCATCCTATGATCTTCCTCAATTACTTCCTTCCACACGCCCCTCTTACTCTGCAGTCTCCCTATAACCCCATACCAGAATTTATTTAAGGTTAGGATTACTAATCGTGTTAGAGCTACTTTAAGGATTAGGGTTAGGTTTATATTTAGGGTTAGAATTCGGGTCAGGATTACTCTAAGGCTGGGGTCAGACAAACGCAGTGCGAACGCGCGTGCAGCCGCACTTTATTACGGCCGTAGTAGCAGCAAATGACGGCCAATGACGGGCAATATACGAAGTACGGCCGCATGAAAGTGCGGCCACGCAACGCAAGCGGCAAACAAACGCATTTTTTCGAGAACGTGATACTGCTAGTACTGACGTACAGAGTGCGCTGCGTCTGCTAGCGGCATGTGTGCGTGATTAGGAGACGTCAGACGCTGCTCATGTCCGGCCAACATAACGTCCAGACGCAAAAAGTGTTTTATTGACGATCCGTACAAAATCACGGACGGAAATGCACATCGTGTGACCGCTATCGCGTATTCCGTGAAAAAATACGTCCATTCGTTCGGACGCACTTTTTCACGGAAGACGTGAAAAATGCGTTCGTCTGACCCTAGCCTTAGGGTTGCTTTTTACGTTTAGGGTTACTTTTAAGCTAGGGTTATTTTCAGTTAGGGTTAGTATTCGGGTTAGGGATACTATTGGGGTTAAGGTTACTTGTAGGGTTAAGGATATTGGGGTTAAGGTTACTTTTAGGGTAAGGGATAGTAGGGTTAAGGTTACTTTTAGGGTTAGGGATATTATTAAGGTTTCTTTTAGGGATAGTAGGGTTAAGGTTACTTTTAGAGTTAGGGATACTATTAGGATTAAGGTTACTTTTAGTGTTAGGGATATTATTAGGGTTAAGGTTACTTGTAGGGTTAAGGATATTGGGGTTAAGGTTACTTTTAGGGTTAGCGATACTGTTAGGGTTAAGGTTACTTTTAGGGTTAGGGATATTATTAGGATTAAGGTTACTTTTAGGGTTAGGGATATTCTTAGAATTAAGGTTACTTTTAGGATATTATTAGGGTTAAGGTTACTTGTAGGGTTAGTGATATTAAGATTAAGGTTTCTTTTAGGGTTAGGAATAGTAGGGTTAAGGTTACTTTTAGAGTTAGGGATACTATTAGGATTAAGGTCACTTTTAGGGTTAGGGATATTATTAGGGTTAAGATTACTTTTAGGGTTAGGGATATTATTTGGGTTAAGATTACTTTTAGGGTTAGGGATATTATTTGGGTTAAGATTACTTTTAGGGTTAGGGATATTATTTGGGTTAAGATTACTTTTAGGGTTAGGGATATTATTAAGATTAAGGTTACTTTTAGGGTTGGGGATACTATTTGGGGTTAAGGTTACTTTTAGGGTTAAGATTAGAATTACTTTTAAGGTTAATCTATCAAGAAGCAGATAAATGAACCTCGTATTATGTATTTAAACAGACAACATATGCATTACCCTTACCTTCATTTGAAAAAATGAGTAGGCCTCATTGGAAGGGATTAAATCTACTCACTTGTCTTGACACTTGGAGGTACCGCATACTCACAGATGCATATATCTACAACTGGACAGGAGCCCATTATCATGATGACTGCCCTGCCAAACGTGGGACCTTTGGCGGTTATAAAGATATGGTTTACTTTTGTTTACTTCATTCAGTCGCAGACTTTAACTATTGACACAATTATTTGACACTTGGCTAACTATTCCACACAGCACTAGATCTTCAGGTTGTGTTTTTTTTTCTTTTCGTTTTGTTATTTGTTAGATCTGCACAATTCAGTTCTCAACAAAATAGATGAGCTCGAAAAACACCAATGCAGGCATTTATATGCATCAAAATGTTTTCAGCCGCACTTCTTTAACTTTGGTAAGGTCCTACATATTCCCTTGAGTCCTGTGTTATCTGATGCATTTTATTTTACCCTCTCTTGGCACTCCATTCGAGGGGTGGTTGCGTCCTGCGCGTGCCAGGGGTCTCAAATGACAAGCACTCATTCACACCTGCCGGCTGCCGCAGTCTGGCAGGGTGCGAGTCCTGCTCGCTTGTCGAGGTCAACCTGTCCTTGTGTTCCTAAGACCGCTCGCTGACAATAAACCAATGACTGCTCGTGCTATTGTTTAGCAAGCATACTAAGCAAACGGTACAAGAGAGCTACATTGACTTAACCCGTTTACAATGTACTACCAAACACTTTTTTTTTTTTCTGGGTGGGTGTATATATATATATTTTATTAATTGTGCATCCCCTGCTTTAGTAAAAAAAAAATTTAAGACTGAGTTCGAGTACCTACACATTTTTTCTTTAAAGTACTCACCGATACCGAGTACCGATACTTTTTATTTAAAGTCATGTGACTGCTTTCCAATAAATAATTTAGGATTTTGCTGAAAGCCTGTTCAATTTATGTTAATATTGAAATATATGTCCAGACACACACATACTCATGTGTACACCAGACCTCACCTCATATATATATATATATATATATATATATGTGTAAAACCCACACCAGACCTCAGATACATGCATACTCACAGACCTCGGACACTGGGGCTGCTGGCAGAATGCATTAATAGCATTCCGCCAGCATTCCCCTCCAGCTGACCGCTTTCCACCAAGCGAGCGCCGACTTATGAAGACTGTGAGGCGTGCTCTCTCGCGAGATCTTGCAGTGGACGTGAGCGCAGCTGGAGGAAGCAAGCACGGCTGGTGGCCTCGTTACCGCGTTTACAGCCCAGCGGCTGCTCGGTGGAACGCGGCCAGCCGGAGAGGGAATGCTTACAAAATGCTGTTAATGCATTCTGCACAGCAGCCCCAGCTCCTCGGATACCGGCAAGCCAGCCCAGCGTTGGCTTCTGTGTATCGGTAGAGGTATCGGGGTTTTTGCACGAGTACCAAGTACTTGTGCAAATGCCGGTATTGGCACCGATACTAGTATCGGTGCATCCATAACTATAGCTATAATAAAATATTACAGATTTGCTCATTTTTATTTTTTCATGTTTTTGGTTATCCTTTATCCTAGAGATTGCTGGAATGAAAGGTTCTGAATTCTAGATGGTGCCCTTTTTATCTTACACAATTTCACATTGGGTCTGCATTATTGATGTACAGTGATTGTGATAAAGATGGATAATAAAACTGGTTAGATCTCCAGTTTATGGGGATTTGTAGTGATCATATTGATATTATTAGCAGCTTCCAAAAAATATAGATATTATATTCTATTGGTATGTGGCATAATGCCGGTGTATGTAAATTACAGTGACACCTTGTATCTGTACTGTACAGGGATTTTCATTTATTATAACCCCCTGAAACTTGTACAGCAGTGAGTGACCCCAGAACTCTCCCTGTATTCTGCCTTCTCCCTGGTTGATATAATGCAGCAGTAACGTTTGAACATTTTACATTTTGTTACAGTGAGAGTGTGGGCTGCATGTTGTAGCTTCTTTAAAGTAATACAGGAGTGAGATCTCTCACTGGGGGACAGGAGTCCCTGAGTGACAGGAGGGACAGGAGTGAGATCTCTCACAGAAATGAGTTTCTGTCCAGGGAGAACCTTAGTCCTGCATTTAAAAGGTATGCAAATAGATATTTATATGTAAATTGTGTTATAATGAAAAATGTGAATACACATTTTTTGGTATGTAGTGGAAGGGTTGAGGGAAAACAGGTCTTGACATTTCTTTGTCAATATTGGTTTTTTTACACATTGTCAGTGGCCACCTTATTCAGTACACCTTCTCAATATTTGTTATTATTTATACATGACCAAGACATCTGTAGTGGTATATAGGTACCGTAATAAGGCACCATGCAGTTAGGTTCCATTTCCTGTTCGCTAGCATGCAAGAGATCGAAAAAAGACATCTTTTTGATTTGGATAAATCTGGTTTTCCTTTGTTTTGATGGGGTGGGTTAGCCTGATGTAAAAGGACATCCAGCGTCCAGTGGACTGGGTGTCCGCAGTACAAGCCACAGTTGGTGGTTTGGTGACTCTTTGAGCAATACTGTTTTCAGATATCATCATTGATCAAAATGAAGACGTTGCTGTAGGCAAGACAGTATCCCAAAAATATTCATAAATGGCTTCCCTCATCAAAATCAACCATGTAAACCCCAAATAATTGTAAAGCCAAGTAGAATGAAAGGTAACCCTGGAGGTTTACTCCTGGAATAGAAAATAACCAGTTGCACGTGTTTGGCCTGTAGGCCTCCTAAAACCAGCTGGAAAGTCTTCACACTTTATTGCTCCTGGTATAAAGGCCAACATTTTGAAACTGGTTTATAAATGGACTCCCAGAAGGAAGGGTGTTTAGAGTTGGGGAAAGGGATGTGGACTGCAACACATTTGCAGACAATACTGTAGGTCCAGGGGGTGGTGTATACATCTACCTTGGGCCTTGAGTATAAAAATGCCATTGATTTTTGCTGACTTTGGGCAGCCCCTCATGTCCCAAATAACAAGTTCTCTTTTCTGTGGGTGTGATCGATAGACACCTTTTATATTTCCTGCTATGAAAGTGTCCTCGAGGCAAAGCTCCTGGGCTCTGTGTTGGATTAGGGTGGCACTACTTAATCCTTTAATTTTGTGCATTTATGGTTCTTTTTTTAAAAACAAAACACACAAAAGAAAAAAACAACTAATTTTAACATAGCTCTGGGTCAGGGCTTGGTGACTCCAGCCCTCCAGCCCCAGATTTAGTTCATCCCTAACACCTATGACTCTAGTTCAGAAGCTTAAGTTATAAAGAGAATTGTAGTTGAATGGTTGACGGACTTGCGCATCACAAATACAAGTTGGGAGCTGGCTATACGATTTTAGTAGAGAGAGAAGATTTTGTATGTAAAGTTGGCTAGAACCCAGAAATTTAGGAGCTAGAAGTAGAATTCTAGTGCCATGTGAATGTCTGGCTCCTAGCTGTCTTAAGTCCTGCTGGAGATAATCAGAAAGGGCCATTCTGTGGCCAAAGCCAGCCAGTGAGGAGCAAGTGATGGAAAGATACTGAGGGGGGGGGCAGTTTACAACACAAAATATCTCCCAATGGATGCACCCAGTGACACATATAGAGTAAAATTATTTTCTTAACTAAGCATAGAAGAGAAAAACAAAGCACATGTAAGATATCAGCAACATCAAATAAACACAATAAGGACATTTCATTTTTTCTGGTAGTGTCCCTTTAAAAAAAAATCAGTGTAACGAAAATTAATAAAGTAAATTAGAAAACCAAATTCAAACAAGTTGACAGCATCTTCAGCTGCATTTTCTAGCTTTTCCGCTGTTTGCTTACTTTAAAAAACATCATTTAGTTAGTTGTTGAATCACTACAATGTACAGTTCTAGCGGACACTTTCCTGACCAAAACAAGTCGGGCTTATCAGGCAGGGAATCATTATGTATATTAGCATTTTTTGCTGACTTATAATTGAAAAGAGGGAGTTATTCCCTTTTTTTAAAGTTTCCTTGTCCCCGACGTCACTCTAGCGTGCTGCAGGGGGAGTGACAGCCCTGGGCGGAGAGCCGTCCTACAGGGCAGTCCTCCGCTCACTTCGTGCACCTGATTGACTGCAAGCATCATCACTGAGAGCCAATCACACGTCACTGTGTGGCAGCCGCACTGGGAGTGAAACAGGGTGAAGGACCGTGACGCTGATCTGGGTGAATCGAGGGATGCGATAGCGCAATGATCTTTAAGACCAGACCACCCCTTGACGGGATATCACAGACAAAAAGCACCTGGTTTCTACTGGATCACTTTTAGCGCAAAGGCATTAGAAAATTATATCAAACCTATCAAGGGTGAAGTCCTAAAGAAAAATAAAAGTGGGAACTCGCCAAGATTTCTCTACCCCCAGTTAGCAAACGTAACACAAACACACACTCAAATCGGATATATTTAAGTATATATGTGGATTCTGGCAAAAATACACGATAAATCAAATATTTATTTTGACTACATAGGGAAAGCGATATGATTAATCAGCTGAATACAAGCTTTATATTTTATGGGGACGGCGCCTTAGAGGGGATCTGATAACTTTATATAAATATATACGGTGCCTTTATAGGGGATCTGATAACCTTATATAAATATATACGGGGCCATTATAAACCATTGTCTGGAAACCTATTCATTAACAGGACTATACACAGGACACGAGGGATCATCCATTTAGACTGGAAGAAAGAAAATTCCGCCTAAAGCATAGGAAGGGTTATTTTACAGTGAGAACAATAAAGCTGTGGAATTCTCTGCCTGTTGAGGTGGTTGGGTCATAGACTGTACAGACTTTTAAAAAACGACTGGATGACTTCCTGCAGACACAGAATATTAAGGGTTACAATATTTAATATGTGGGTAAAAGCTTCTTGATCCAAGGAGAAATCTGACGCCATTCTGGGGTAAAGAAGGATTTTTTCCCCAATGTGTTGCATATTGGCAAGCATTTCAGACTGGGTTTTTTGCCTTCTTTTGGATCAACAGCAGTAAATGATGTGTGAGAGGCTGAACCTGATGGACGCAGGTCTTTTTTCAGCCTATATAACTAGGAGTTCCCTCTGCAAGATTAGTGCAGGAACTGCTTTCCCACTCAAGCCCCCGAAACCTATGGGCCAGGAAGATAACTACTACATGGCAACCAACTACAAATTTTTCGAAGCCAGACACAAGTTTTGTGTGTAAATTTATTATATAAATTTGGGAGCCAGAGGTAGAATTGTAGGAACATGTGGCCACCTTGCCCCTGGATTCGCCAAGATCTGCTAAATCCCCCATCACTAGGTGTCTTTCTGGACACCGCCGAGGATCTGCTTAGTGTAAATTGTCATCCTTAATGGATTTTGTGGGGAGGGGTTCATGAATTTATCTCTGTCAGAGTGTATACAGTCCTGCTCTGGCAGTAATGGTTTGTATGCCGTGCGAGTCTTTACCTCTGAGAGCCGAAATATTTTCATGTGCTTTCAGAATGTCTCACCCTTGTGCTTTGCAATCTCTCCTCTTAAAAGTGCTTCTATTTGTCTTCTTTTCCCGTCTAGTCCAAGGGTAGGCGGCGACGTACCTTCAGCATCTCCCGCCGTACCTCCCCTTTTGTAACCCAGTTTAAAGCTTGGTCTTGCAGTGCAGATTTTGTTTTAATTTGATTTCTCTTCCCATCCATTGATAGTTTTTAATAACCTGAAGCCGCTCACTGGCAGAGGATTAACGTGTTGAGTCAGGAACAATAACTTGGTTTGGAATTGTCACAATGTACAGAGCAGAACGGAGCGTCAGCAAAACCGGCTACTCGCTCGAAACGCTTGAGGATTAAAGATTTTTTTTTTTACCCAGTCACAAAATAGTTAAGGTTAAAACGCATAAAGTGCTTAAGCAAAGTTGTCAAACAGCCTGGGCTGCCATTAAAGTGAAGTTAAAAATTAACACAAGTGCACTGTACAGCTAGATAAGTCTAGCTGTAAATGGACTTGCCGATGACTTGTATATTGTGTTGCAACTCCCTACTTGGCAAATGAGTCCTTCATAAACTGATAATTCAGTAAAATTACTGGATTTGGCAGATGTCCAAAGATTGCGGTGACTTCTAAAGGCGCAGCAGGATAAACAAACCAAAAATGCTTAATTTGTTTGAATATATGCATACACATGCACACACATTATCAAGGTCTCGGAACATATTAAATTCACGACTGGTAATCACACTCGGCGTCTCCGAATGCACTGGTGTATGGATAAACAAATATGGAAACCTATAAATTCCTAGTAGAGTCTAGATCTGCTTTCCTCTAAGAAACTGACATGGTGATGCATTACAAGACGTGTCTGTCAACTGTTTCTGCAAGGTTGACTTTTACTTCTGGCTTGTACAAAGAGTCACATGGCTTGACAATCCAAAAGCCATTTGTTGTGCATATGTTTTTCCTGACTGCCATTTGGCACGTCTGGTTACACTTCAATATCTCGAGTGTCACCTGGTCTGTACATTATCTCCAGAAACTGGAGGATCTGGATGGGAAGCGGAGGATTCAATGGAATGGAAGCTTTTTTTACAAGTTTTGCCTGTAAATTGTCCATCTAATACTGGAAGGACGGTTGTGGAGAACAATGGTGGGCTCCACGGAAACCTCTACGTGGTCATTAAGGAATCCAATACAAGAGTTCTGTTGGTTTTGGCGCTCTAGAACTGTCAAAGTTCTAGAACTTCTTTGGGTACGACAGTAACATCCATGGATTTCATTTAGGAATGGGATGTGCATGAAACAGATTTTTCGATCACTGATAAAATTGCTCTAAGCCCCTGTAAAAAGACACAAGGAATAAATGCGTAGACTGTCCCAAGAGTGGATATCTATAAGAGAGATGGCCAAATCTATCCTTTTTGGACTGGAGACAAATTTTATTGTTTCGACTGGTGATTGGACATACTATGCCATGAAGATCACGTTGCCGTGGATTAAGAATCTTGTCACAGACCTACCCAGTCACATGATTTGACCATTTAACGTCCGGTTTTCCCTTGTTCCTCCCCATCAATCGAGAGCCCTAGGCTGTCATTATTTTTGTTAAATGCATCGTGCTTGCCCAAGGAGTAGAGGTAACATCAATGCTTTCAACCATGGAGACTGGAGACACGGGTTCGAATCCCAGAAAGAGCACCTCTCCAGTAAGTACCGGCTGGGTGGAGTAGAGGTAATGTCACTGCTCTGCATGGAGAGAGCCTGTGGAGTCATGGGTTCGATCCCAGCAAGAGCAACCTCTCCAGTAAGTGTCCTTGGCAAGACATCTAACGGTACATACTCGCCACCCAGGACATACTTGAAAACGAGAGAAATCTCAATGTATCCTTCCTGGTAAATCCTTTTTCTAAAAAGTTAAATTCAGGGCTTTGTCATCCTGAGGCGCCCACACGGGCACAAATGCAGAGCCTGTTTATGCGTGGCCCTGATTGGCTGCTTAACTAGGCACCCAGTCATCCTGGTTCGCCTCCCTGCCAGGATGACATGCACCCTTTTGAGGGTGTAAATGTCATCAGCAGGGCCGGATTAACATAGGGGCAGATGGAGCAGCAGCTCCAGGCCCATGCCCCAGAATAGGCCCACAGAAAGGATAAATTTGTCTACATTGATGGGCATTTGGACCCCTATATCTCCACCTCCGTAGTAGCTACAGGGTCATGTGAGGTATCACCGGAAAGGCCAGAGCATGTCCTTTCCAATGATACCAAACATGGCCAAGTTTTATGTAACAGTAAAAGTAAAATAATAAGTATTTCTTTATTTTTTCTTTTTCTTTCTAACACAGCAATATTTTTCAATTATAAAGTGGACAATGATGCTGCAGTAACTCACATCTCATTTTTGATGTCACTAACAAGTGTGGAGGTGATGGTACAATCCATTATTACAAATTGTTATAACAAGAACCTAAACCACCGCACTGCAGAGAAGTGCACTGGGGGGGGGGGCTTTGGAACCTTACGCCACTAATCTTTACACCTCGCAAGGTCAACTGAGGTGTCAGACAGGACAGAGTCTGGCCTTTGCTTTGATACCAAACATGACAATGTAAAATCTAAAAAGAAAAAGAAAACCAAAAAAAATTATTTTATTTATTTTTTGTTCCAAAGCGATGGTATTGTCCATTTGTCATGTATAAAATGAGCGATACCACTGCCATTACTCACCTTCTCTTTTCCCACGCTGGGAGCAAGGTCAGTGTTTTATACTAACCGGGTTATTCAGAGAGCGTGAAAAGCAGGAGAATGACTGGAGAATGAAAAATTCTAGGTCAAAATAGCCGATTTGGAAAGCGAGATGAAATTTCTGTGCGAATTTTTCTGGTTTGGCTATTTTGACCTAGAATTTTTCATTCTCCAGTCATTCTCCTGCTTTTCACGCTCTCTGAATAACCCTGATAGTCATATTATTCATAAAACACCATTATCCAAAGCACATGGAAAATATCTAAATTTCTTTGGTTAAAATTGTATATTTTCTCAGAAAAATGCAGTAACCGGTTCCCATTTATTTATTTTTAACAAGAATTCCCTATAGACCACAGAGGTTTGGATGATAAAATAGGAAAAAATTATTTTAAACGCTGGGATGATTGAAATCTGAATGGAAATTTCCTCACACAGTATCTGCCTGGTTAGATATACCCGTATCTGCCTGGTTAGATATACCTATATCTGCCTCGTTAGATATACCTATATCTGCACTATTAAATAGCCTAAATATGTTATAATTTCACTAAATTCCAAAAAAAGCCCACCAAAATATTCAGTTCCAGGCCCATAGAGATCTTAATCCGGCCCTGGTCATCAGTGACTTAAATTTCCACATGACCTTGCCCTCTACAACCATTGGCCATGGCCAAACTCTCCCGTTGGTAGGTCTGTTGTCACTTTGTTTCGATATTAGTTTTTTTTTTTATTTTACGACACTGGTTTGCAAAATTTATTCCAAAACGGCAACAACCAATAACAACGGAAGCCTCAACAAATGTGAAATCCGCGTAGAAAAATATTTTCAGGTTACCCATAATGATGTCAGTTCAACCGATGGTTGAATGTTTGTTGGTTACAGAAAATAAATAAAAAAATTAGTTTTGCATAGAAGCAAAATGGCCGCCTTTTTTTTTTAGATTTCAGCAATTAATTATTGTACTTTTAGTGATATTGAATGCTTACTTTGTTACATCCACAACTTTAATCAGGGTTTATTCTTGTGTTTCTAGCGTTTGCTGAGTCGGCCTCCGTAGGCTGAGGCTTGGAGGAGCCTCTCTTTTCCCTCCTGAGCGCGCAAAAAATGGATCCCAATGGATGGAGCGAGGCTGGCAGTCCGGCGGAAAGCACAGGTGATCTGGGTGACACAATGGAAAAGAGTTTGGACAATGATGCAGAAGGCGTGTGGAGCCCTGACATCGAGCAGAGCTTTCAGGAGGCTTTGGCTATTTATCCACCATGTGGAAGGCGCAAAATTATCTTATCAGATGAAGGCAAAATGTATGGTAGGTTATCCAGTTTTACTTCCTGCTTATAAATGTTTATTTATTTCATTTCTTTTTCTGTACATTTCTTTGTTGCACCAAGAGTGGGTACAGAAGCTTTTTTTTTTTTTTACGTATGGCACAAAACATTTACAAGTCTGTGATCAGCACTTACTATTACGCCTCGATTTGTGGGAAATAAGATGGAAACGCTAAGATATTTCAATGTAACGGTTCTCTAGATGTCACAGGAGACCAAAGGGTGTTAAAGAACACTCCAATGTTTTGAAACACAAGCTCGATCTTGACTTCTCCAGGTTTCTTGAGTATTCTTGGTACAATAATGTATACGATCAACAAGATTTATGTCACCATAACACTTTGAGCAGCCTGGTCATTGGGTGGTTGTAGTGCCCCCACAGGCAACAAGGGTGGTTAATTTGTTGGCAGTGATTGATCAATTTGCGATTCCAATGATAAACGCAGCATGGACCCTCCATGGACTGGTCTGCCCAGTTCATCCATCCCAGAGGGCTGACCTGCATGTAGATGTTTCTTTTTTCCGGAAGCTTGCACCCAAACACTATGTTCCCACTTCATAGTTGGAGGAGTCTGTCACGAACAATGATCAGTGGTGTTTAGCTGTGTCACTCCAGATGTGGGCCACCTGCCATGATGGATCAGCCATGCAAAGGCTCAGAACAGCTGGAGTGAGAAAGGCCACAAGGGATGGACTCACTGAAAGTGTTGAAAACTAGGGACTATTAAGACAATGTAACACGAACACTTGGACATACGAGGCGCCTACTGGTTAATGAGTGCAAAATATGTAAGAGGAATATCTGGTCGTATGACCTTGAACGTCTAAAGCCCTGAGGTTCTTGGACAATATCTCAAGGTTATTGAGGTATGTGACAGCTCTTTCAATCTTGCATCTAGAACTTCTGCAGGAAGGAGCGGGCCCCTTAGGGTTCCTGGGGCCTGAGGTTTTGCACCTGTCACATTATTAATAGATACACCCTGTGGGCAAGTTCACCTGTACTTTCAGAACGAGCGGGGAATGTGTCTTTGAAAGGCCTACGACAATTAAAGCTACTTGATTGTTTGGTTTGCCCGGTTTCACATCTGGGTGGGACTGCAATCATTTTTAACAATAGCTTGCTCTGCAGAATTTGCCTCGTTCAGATTGGGCTGGAGGTCATGCAGGAGGCTGACGGGATTCATATCTGCTGAAGTTTCTGTAGCCTGTATTTGTTACTTTGGTGTATTGACTTACAAAAATGGCGTGGGACAGAAATCATAGTTTATGTTTTGGAGGTGATTTCTCAAAATATCTCAGACATTTGAAGAACTTGCAATATTGGCTTCCTACATCCAGTGTTAATATAGAATGAAATTAATTTACCCTTGCACACCCGTTGCTTTGTGATCTGCTACCTCTTCTCCACACAAAATGAAGGACAAGAACAAACAGTTTTCAGTCGTCCTTCCACCAGCACCAATCAGTCATGTGGAGTCACATACAAGCAAACACAGGCGACTCTTTATGGAGTTCTCAGGATAGATTCGGTGGTGGCACACAGCAACAATGATGGCATTTTAGTGGTGGCTCCCTACAGTTACAAGTCCTGTTTGCTAATCTAGTGGCTGGCTCATAAATTAATCGGCAATAGGTTGTAGCGTGACTGGCATCACCAAATATCTGCCCATTTTGTCAGTGGGGAGCTTTGCAGCTGTCATGCCTCGGCGGCTGGTGCGGTCCCGGCGTCCCTCCCCGCGGCTCCGGGGTCGGCGTCTCCCCCACGTCCTTTTCCTGCGCTGTATGAGCGCGCGCCGCCGGCGGCCCCGGATTTAGCCCCTCCAGCGGCGCGACGTCATCACGCCTCCATCTGGGTCTCCCTACTGCATGTGACCCGTTTTGGCCAATCGGAAGGCAGGGCGCGGGATTTAAACTTGCTCTGGCCATTCCTCTATGCCCTTTCGTGGTTCTGCTTGTCTGACCCTTAAGTGCTTGCATATTTAACTCTTGACGGATATTCTGTGTATGACCTGGCTTTCTATTTCGACTTGTGTACCTCCAAACCCCTTGACTCGGCTATTGTTACTCGACTCTGCTTTTTGCCTGTCCCTTACTTTGGTTCATATTTACCACTCCTTACCTACCTGTCTTAACACCAGCCACTCTAAGGACTGGTTCCTGTCCTCCTCGTGTGTCCCTGCCTAATAGGTTCACCTCTAGTTATTGCGGAACCCAGCCATTACAAGGACTGGTATCGCATCTAGGTTTTGGGTCACCTATTGCTTTATTGGTACTGCTGAAGCACACCTTTTACTTTACGTGTGTTAGCCTGACAACAGGTTCACCCCTCGCTATTGCATAACCCAGCCAACTCAAGGACTGGTATCACAATTAGCATTCGGGTCTTCTGTTATTTCATAGGGCTGACCGCTTTAAACCCTCGGGTACGTGAGTGTGCCTGACAGCAGCCATATCTCGAGATGAGAGTGATCGAAAAGTTAGTTAATTTATGTCTTAAAATAAGCAAACAACGGAGCGCCAATCTGAGACTGGTATATATGATTAAGCACTGCACAAGTCCATCAGTGTATCTTCTAAATTCTCCCAGAATTCACTCTTTTTAGTGGATAATGTCTCTACAAAAGAAGAAAAAAACACAGATTGCGCAATACGTAGATTCACATGTGTCGAAGAAGTAGAAAACGGTTATCCAACTCACATATTTCTGAGCCTAACCTAGGCTCTAGGATGGATTGCGTATATGGGTCTTCAATTATATTCAGGTGCCCATTAACCCCAATGCGTCTGTTAACAAAAAATACCAGAGCACTCCCTTAGTGCAACACCGTTAAGGTATAAAGGAGTGGATATATATAATTGTCACACTCTCATATTGTTGAGCCACAATATGTGAGTGTGACAATTTTATATTTCCACTCCATTATACCTTAACGGTGTTGCACTAGGGGAGTGCTGTGGTATTTTTTTGTTACCCACTGCAGGGGAAATCGGTTGAAGACAACAGATGCATTGGGCGTTAATGGGCACCTGAATATAATTGAAGACCCATATACACAATCCATCCTAGAGCCTAGGTTAGGCTCAGAAATATGTGAACTATAAAAACAGACAAGGTGGTGAAATGGCGCAGATAATATACAGATGGACAGTCACTTGTGTAGCTGCAAGGGCACAAACACACACTCCCAAGTGTGGATAGTGAATAGAATAGAGAAATATATAGAGTCCTCACGCTTCCACGGACGGTCCAGTGGATGAGTAATGCTTCAGGCAATTTTTTGTAGAGCCCCATAAAGCCGGCTCTAAACTGTAAAGGCATAAAGTTGTGGATGAAATCTCACCAACTCGTCCTACCAACGGCAATCTCCAGTGGTACCCGGTCCACAGGTTGGAATGCTGGATCCCCGGAACACACCACAATCGAGACGTCAGTTTGATTAATACAAAATACATGTATTTTATACACTTTGATAAAGACCTGCTGGTCGAAACGCGTTAGTGCCACATTAAAATATTTATTAATCCAGCTGACATCTCGATTGTGGTGTGTTCCGGGGATCCAGCATTCCAACCTGTGGACCGGGTACCACTGGAGATTGCCGTTGGTAGGACGAGTTGATGAGATTTCATCCACAACTTTATGCCTTTACAGTTTAGAGCCGGCTTTATGGGGCTCTAAAAAAAAATTGCCTGAAGCATTACTCATCCACTGGACCGTCCGTGGAAGCGCGAGGACTCTTTATATTTCTCAGAAATATGTGAGTTGGATAACCGTTTTCTACTTCTTCGACACATGTGAATCTACGTATTGCGCAATCTGTGTTTTTTTCTTCTTTTGTAGAGACATTATCCACTAAAAAGAGTGAATTCTGGGAGAATTTAGAAGATACACTGATGGACATGTGCAGTGCTTAATCATATATACCAGTCTCAGATTGGCGCTCCGTTGTTTGCTTATTTTGTGTATTCTCAGGTTTTTAGAGGAACCTCCATATACGACGTGTAGTGTATATAATTATCCATTCTTCCTGAGGGCGCTTCACTGTTTCCTTTTCCAATTTATGTCTTAAGATCATAAATATTATATTTTTCATTTTATGCCTCCATTCTGAAGAGCACTATTCTTCTATGTCAGTGGTTCCCAACTGCGGTCCACAAGTACCCCTAACAGGCCAGGTTTTGAGGATTGCCTTGGAAAAGCCGACTGAATCCTGCAATCACTGAGCAGCAAATCCTATCACCTGTGCTTTGCTTCAGATCTTTGAAAAACATGACCTGTTGGGGGTACTTGCGGACCGCGGCTGGGAACTACTGTTCTATGTGATAGAAAACTGTCGAATGGAGCGAATGGATTCTACTGTCAAGAATAACTACTGTTCCCTGACCGTGCCCACTGTGAATTCAAGTGCGTTAGACCATGTTAATTAAAATTGGCTTCCTTTGTCTTATATGGGCAAGGTGCAGGTTTGCACCTGTGGGAGTCTCCTGATTGGTTCTGGTGGTGGTTTCGCTCTTAAACCAGGTTCTGGTGGTGGTTTCACTCTTTAAGGGGAGGGCGAGAGAAGAGAGCACGTCAATTCAACAAAACAGGTCCTGTGAAAGTGATATGTCTGGATGAATATCGAAAAGTGCGTTTAATGTTTTTATATCCTTTTTAATCTTCATTACATAACTCTTCGAATCACTGAAGGATGTTTTGGCCTTCAGACGTGTAGTAGCAGCACACCTCGCAGATTCTCCTCACTTTTTTCCCCTCTTTTTATTGTCCTCTTCCAGCCAAGCGAAAACCGAAAGATCCCTCATTAAACAATTAGCAAATAAGTTTTTCAAAATCTCATCTGTTCTCTCACTGCTGCCAAGGCCAATCTTTCTCTTTCCTGTCTGACAATACCCATCTCCCTCCCGCCCCCGCCTCACCACCCCACAGTTAGTCCCTCTCTCCACCCCCTCCACTCCTGCCCTTTTCTCACTTGTTGCTTTGTCTGTTTCATTGTTACAATTTTCACTGTTTTTTTCCTTTGCTCGCCTCAAATCACAATTTCGTTTTCTTCGACCCTACCTTGAACGCAATTCAGGTCCAATGCCAGCACACCAGAAGTCATTGTCCACTCTTAATCCACCTCTTCCCCCCCCCCTTTTTAACACATGATGGGACTTTGTGCCAACCTCGATCACTGCCACTTTTGTTTGATGCTAATGAGCACCTCAACCATACTCGATCCTTTGCAATGAGTATCCCAGAAATCGCGATTCTGTCTTCTTCGACCCTACCTTGACCATGATTCGGGTGAAGCACACTTCATTGTCCACTCGTTATCCACCTCCCCCCAGCACACAATCAGACTTTCTGCCAACCTTGATCTCACTCTGCAACCCCTTTTTTGATGTCCATGAGAACCTCCACCATTCTTCTTCCTCTCTAATGAACATAACGGAGGCCTCGCCAAGCCCTATTCTCAGTTTTAGTTTATTTTTTGGCTATCTTTTGGCTTGAAGGAACTTCGGGCCGGCTTCCTAACTGGCCGGATAACATTCTCTCCACCTGGCATGATAAAACTTTGCATTGTAAGGGCTGTTTATTGGTGTCTGGCTGGGAGAGGCTTGCAGTTTGTATGTGTAATACCCTCTTAGCCTCTCTCTCCTCCCACCCTACCGCTCCCTCTCAGCCTTTCTAGGGGGTCCATGATTCCAGTAAATCAAGCCCTCAGCAAGGTCACATGGAAAGAAGACACCAGCACGGAGGGGAGAGGGAGTGGGAGTCAGACTGGAGGAGAGGCGGGGTGGAGGAGGAAGGGGGGGGGTACATGAAATTTGAGCCAGGAGCCTGGCAGGACAAACTCTAGTGTGTTTGGAGGGATAGGTTGAGTGGGGGGTTGATGGAGAGGAGGAGGGGAGGGTGGACACACACACACACACACACACACACACACACACACACACACACACACACACACACACACACTGATCTATTACAAGACAACTCTCTAAATGAAAGCTCCATGCTACTCTGTAAATTAACCCTTCACGTGCTGTGCCCACTTGTGCCTGCTTGGTCAGCCGCTTGGTTGTAGTCCCTTCGGTGTTTTATCATATCATTTTGTTTCCTTTCTTTATTTTTTTTTAGATATATAAATAAACACGCATACTGCATACGGAAAACTTTCTCCATTAACCATTTCCATGGTCACCTCAACTTTCTAGATCTGAAAAAAAAAAAAAAAAGACATTACATTTAACCCATTCCTGTCATTTTAGTCCATATAAAATCTAGGGATGCACTGATACCACTTTTTTAAGACCGAGTACGAGTACCGATACTTTTTAAAAGTACTCACCGATACCGAGTACTGATACTTTTATTTAATGTCATGTGACGCTTTCCAATAGGAACAGACCTCATAAAAATTTATATGAGATTGACCGCAGCTCACATGGATTTGCCCCCAGGTCTCATGGATTTGCCCCCAGCTCACATGGATTTGCCCCCAGCTCACATGGATTTGCCCCAGCTCTGATGGATATGTCCCCCAGGTCTCATGGATTTGCCCCCAGGTCTCATGGATTTGCCCCCAGGTCTCATGGATTTGCCCCCAGGTCTCATGGATTGGCCCCCAGGTCTTATGGATTTGCCCCAGGTCTCATGGATTGGCCCCCAGGTCTCATGGATTGGCCCCCAGGTCTCATGGATTGGCCCCCAGGTCTCATTGATTTGCCCCCAGGTCTCATGGATTGGCCCCCAGGTCTCATGGATTGGCCCCCAGGTCTCATGGATTGGCCCCCAGGTCTCATGGATTTGCCCCCAGGTCTCATGGATTGCCCCCAGGTCTCATGGATTGGCCCCCAGGTCTCATGGATTGGCCCCCAGGTCTCATGGATTGGCCCCAGCTCTCATGGATTTGCCCCCAGCTCGAACGCTGGCCGTGTGCATGTAAAGCACGCGGCCAGCGTTCCCCTCCGGCGCGCCAAATACTCACCCTTCCTGAAGTCCCGGTCTCTGGGCAGTGATGCGGTCACGTGGCCGCCGGGCGCATCTGTGACGCTGCCTCCAGCCGAGAGGCAGCGTCCCAGGAGCGCCCAGTGGCCGCAGGAACGCATCACTGCCCAGCGACCGGAACTTTAGGAAGGGTGAGTATTTGGCGCGCCGGAGGGGAACGCTGGCCGCGTGCTTTACATTCACGCGGCCAGCTTCCCCAGCCCCGCGGATACCGGCAAGCCGGCCCAGCGCCGGCTTCCGGTATCGGCGGGATGTATCGGGCCGTTTGCACGAGTAACAAGTACTCGTGCAAACGGCAATATCGGCCCCGATACCGATACTAGTATCGGTATCGGTGCATCCCTAATAAAATCCAGATCATGTTAAATCTTGATCCGCGTTTGTTCGGCTTTGAATCCCGTGACCGGTTGTTTTCGTACTCCGACTCCCAACATCATTTTGGACAGTCCTTGAAAACCAAGTAAGGGAGGGGGGGGTATTGAAATTGACACGTGGATTTAAAAGGGGTGCAGATTGACAGTTTTAGGCTAGGGTCAGATGAACGCATTTTTCTCATCGTCCGTAAAAAAGTGCGTAAAAAATCATGGACGTACTTTTTCACGGAATACGCGATAGCGGTCATACGATGAGCAATTTCTGCCGTGATTTCATACGGATCCAAACCAGGAAACTTTGGGTGTCTGGACGTTATGTTGCCCAGACATGAGCAGCGTCTGACGTCTTCTAATCACTCACACACGCCGCTATGCGGACGCAGCGCACTCTGTACGTCAGTACTAGCGGTTCGACGTTCTTGCAAAAATGCGTTCGTTTGCCGCTTGCGTTGCGCGGCTGAACTTTCGTGCGGCCGTACTTCGTGTGTGGGCCTGCGTTGGACGTCATTTCCTGCTACCACGGCCGTATTAAAGTGCGGGTAAACGCACGTTCGCACTGCGTTCGTCTGACCCCAGCCTTAAACTTGAGTGCTGCATGTTTTCACTTTCCGTCAATCTTCTAATGTACCCACTACTAATATATTGATTTTTACGCGGTGTGATTCACTAACTGGTAAAAATCCCACTTGTTTGCCTCTCGTTGGTAAGGGAACAAACTTGTACCCACAGCTGGCCTGGGAATAGTCTGGAGACCCAGAGAGATACCTGTTAGGACGTGGCGCAGCTGAAGGGGTTATTCACTAACCTGCTAATTGCGCCGAACGGGGAATGTCACCGTTCGGTGCAATTTTGGTTCAATTTGTCTATTCACAAAGCAGTCACTTCGCCAAATACTGGCGAACTGACAGCAAAATATGCTGCAACTTGGCGGCGTTCAACAGCATCGAAAATATCCTATAGCAGACTCGTGTCTTTTTTTTTTTTTAAAATAAATAAATTATAAAGTATTTTACCAGGAAGGATACATTGAGATTTCTCTCGTTTTCAAGTTTGTCCTGGGTGGCGAGTATGTACCGTTATGGCTGGGGGCAGACAAGCGTGGAAGGAACATCCGTGAGAGTGGACGTTCCTTCCACTCGACGGCCGTCTGCCCACCTCGCTGAGCGCACTAGTTGCCCTATGGAGGATCGCTCTTTACAGCCCCGTCGACGCGCGTTCTGATTGACAGGAGTTTCAATCAGTAAAACTATCAGGAGAACAGGAGACGTCTTCCTCTTTTTCTTTCAGTTCGGTGGAATTCACCGATTCCAGTTCTGCGGTTATCGGCACAATTCAATAGTTTTCATATTATTTTTATTTCCCAGAATTCCCTTTTTTTTTTCTACATCCGTCAAGAAAAACTGATTGTGTGGTGTATACAGTATCTTCCGTCAGTACGTCTGTCCGTTATGCACGCGCGCAGAGTGCACTCTGACTGCGTTCATCTGACATTCGCTTTAGGCGCTGCCAGGCGATGAGGAGGTCGGAGGGGAAAGTCATGTATCGTACGCCTGCCTGGACTGTGTGAGTTGGTAGGTATGAAATTGCGTTGAGAACTACGGTAGGTAGAACCTATCTAGATGGCGAACTCACCGTAGTTTCGCTATAATTGCTCCACCATAGCTTGCAGAGTAAAACCACCGTTCGTTTCATGAGCTAATAATGGTTGGTAATAACCCTTACAGGTGTCAAAGCCGTCAAGTAAAACTATATAGGTAATACAAGTTTTTAACAATAATTAGAAGTGTAGAGGGACCTGATAAGATGTGCTTGCACTTTAGAGAACCAGAGAATTACATTTCCCGCCGTGCGTCCCGATGGTGGCAACATCTGAATAAACGGCTAAAAAGTGGTTCTCCTGCGGCATGCACAAAGCGATGCTTGGTCAGTGAGAATTTAAGCAGTAATATTACTCATTCCACATCCAGCTGTTGTGGATATGCCTCAGTCTTCACCACCCCCCCCCCTTACCCTTAAAAAATAAAAAAAATAATAATAATCCGAGAACATATACAGTACAGATGTACAATAGAGACACCAGCAAATTGTCAGCCTGCGGGCCGTTCTGTACAATAACAGGCCCTGTTTGTAAAACGAGTCTGTGCTGTAAAGCTGTGCCGCTCAGGAATTGAGGGATTTTTTTTATTCTAAGGCTAGGGTCAGACTAGCGCACTTTAAACGTGCGTTCTGGCGCACTTAATTAAGGCCGCACTAGCAGCAAATGACGGGCAATGACGGCCAATATACGAAGTACGGTCGCACGAAAGTCCGGCTGCGCAACGCAAGTGGCAAACGAACGCATTTTGTCGAACGTGAAACCACTAGTACGGTCGTACAGAGTGCGCTGCGTCCGCTAGTGGCGTGATTTGGAGATGTCAGACGCTGCTAATGTCCGGCCAACATAACGTCCAGATGCAAAAGTGTTTTATTGATGATCCGTACAAAATCACGAACGCAAATGCGCATCGTATGACCGCTATCGCGTACTCCGTGAAAAAATGCGTCCATTCGTTCGAACGCACTTTTTCACAGACAACGCGAAAATGCGTTCGTCTGACCCTAGCCTAAATCCGTCCATATTGCTTCCTCTAAGCATTTCTATCCGCGGAAAAAGCCCTGTTCGGAAATAGTTAAAAAATAAATCATGTAATATAACCTTATGCTTTTTACACTTTCATTGAAGCAAATGCTTTTGTTTTGTTCTAATACTTTAAGGGCCCTATTACATTCTTCGTGCGTGCGCAAAAACGCATTAACGCGAGGGGCAAAAACCTTTGCGCTGACCGTCGTAATATGACGTTCGCGCACAAAATGCGCGTTAATGTCTAACGCGAGTGACCCTGCGCGAACCCTTTGGGAGCGCAATTTACTGCGCGCATTCTATACTTAGCATTGTGAACGCAAATGCGTTTGTGCGCTGGTGCGCGCATGGTATTACAATCTTAGCGCAAAATTTAACAGACAACTTTTGCGCGCATAATTTTAACGTCTTTGAAAAGCTGGTGGTAACGACAAATTGTAACAACCTGAATCCGAAACTGCGGATTCACAACGGAGAACGTCGATGCGCACGTTTTTTTTTTACTAGATCCGTAAAAATGACGTCCACTGCCTTGTCTGTCGTCAGAACGTATGTCTGTTGTGCGCAGTCCGCACAAAATGACGGACTCACGTTAAAAATTACATTGCGCTCACTGATTTCTGCGCGCAAAGTACCTTGCAAAGTACTTTGCGCGCATTTTTGCGCGTCGGTATTTACGAGCTTAATTTCCCGACGGATGAAAAAATGCGCGAGGGATGTAATTCCAGGGGTGATTTTCGTGCGTTAACGTTTAACGCTTTGCGCAAAAAAACACGCGTTTTGCGTTGAGAATGTAATAAGGCCCTAACTGTGTCAGTCCGTATAAAAAGTGATTAAGGGGAACGTTGGTGCAGAGTAAAGGTACGTAGATTATCCCAGGGTTCTATTTGCTAGACGTTGACCTGTATTGAACTTCAAAAATTTAAGTGGCTACAAATTCTCAATTCCACCAAACTATCTTCACCAATCCTTTATTGTGACCTAGGGGCTCTATTCCAAGGTTGGTGTTAACTTAACCAGAGCTAGTGTAAACTTACCAGAGCCACTATAATCTATGGGGGCATTAAAGGGGTTATTCAAAGAGAGCTGAATTTGCCTCCGAATTGTACCAATGGATGAATTTCCCCACATGGTGCAATTCGCCAAATATTGCCGAATTGCCAGCAAAATATGGTACAATTCGGCGGCAGTGAAATTCCCCATAGAGAAGTAATGGTTAATCTATTCAGAGAATGCCGAACAGCAGAGTTAAATTGACTAAATGCCCAGATTTTCGGTGCTTTCGTTCGACAGGTTTAAAGAAGTGAATCCCATTGGTTTAAATGTAAAAATATTTCCCTGTTTTTATAAAAAAAATTATACAATCATTTGTTCATTTCATTTGCGGCAAAAAGTATTTTTATTTATTTTTTTAGGCATCTTTCTGGATTTTTATATTTTTTTCCCCAGTGAAAATTTTGATTTTAATATTTTTTTTTATTCTGTAACGGACCTGTTTATTGTTATCCATAGGACCTTGTATATTATTTTCATGTATTATTTTGTTTAAAACGCCTTTTAAAAGTTGCGGTGTTTTTTTTTTTTACCCCTGTTCGGCAGCTGATTAGCTTTTTTTTAGTAGCATCGACAGGCTGTTCGGCTTGTCGGCAGCGGCAGTCAGCAGCTTGTTAATGCGTTCAGCGGTCTGTTCTGTGGATCGACGGCTGCGTTCAGGTTTATCGGCGGATCCCTTCGGCGTACATCGGGGACCCGGAGAACTGGAATCGCCGACGTGTGCCAAATGAAAGAGCACTGAAATTTCGGTGCTCTTTGAATAACCGCTTAAGTTTACATGAACCTTGGAATTGAGCCGCTAGTTTTTAATGTGCTTGGGCATTATAATTCCGGTAATTCCACTGTGTGTTTTTCTATTATTTTGGTATTTTTTAGGGAATATTCAGGGTAGCTGTGACTCCCTGTTCTTTTTTATTTTTATGAATTTTTTTAAAATGTTATTTATACTGTAGTCCTTGAATCACTCTGCGCTGTTTAGCGAATTATCCCACATTCCTCAGACTGCTGTTTATTTATCTTTTCATTGGATGAAGATAAATAAACAATATCCTACTAACTCAGTTCCTGGTTACGTTGTTCCTAAACAGCGTCCCAACATGTTACATAATAACTTCCTGGACAAAGGCCGCCTTTAGCGTGTCGTGCAGGAGTGCATCCTAATCTTACTCGGTGAAAGGGACTTTGGATGCAGGGCCTCGTATTTGTTTTTTTTCTTTTATTCAGAATTTATTTTCCCGGACGTCACTTATTTATTTATTACTAAAGTATATATACGGTAATGTAGTGAAACTGATAACTTTTAGGCTGTGCGTATATATAATATTATGTTTTATTCCAATAGTGATGAGCGACTTTCACGCTTTATTTTAGAATCACTATAAAATTATGGTGTGAAATAAAAAAAAAAATTTACCCGTAGATACTCGAGTATAACGCGATGGATAGAGAATTATTGTGGAAATGAGAGAATGCTCAAGACTCGAATATAACGCGAAGAGCAAAATTATAGAAGTATACTGTACCGGTACACAATTAAAATTCTTTGAGCTTCTCTTAACGCAGTCAGGCTCCACCTCAGGCCGGGGTGCTCTGCTCTAGAATGATTGTAGTCGTTACTAAGTATGAAGCCCCGCCAGCCACCCGTCTTCTTTACTTGCGATAAGATGGCCGACAGAGCGAGGTGACCAACGCAGTAAATCATTCACAGATAGCCAGTACGCCTGGAGGTGTTGTTTTACTCACCTCCAGCTCCAGCAGGCAGGCTCAACCACCGCATCGTGGAGCGAGGGTGCATGCTCAGCGTGCCCTCTGACCATGAGGATCCCACCTCTCCCGAATCTGGGAGTTCCTGAAGTGTTTGAGGGCGTCTGGGAGCCCATATTCAATTCAGGGAGACTCCCGGGAACTTCAGGGAGACTTGGGATCCCTGAGCAAGTCAAGTTTTTTTTTACGCGCGATGCACATGTCTCGAATATAACGTGACCCCCTCCTATTTTAAGGTAAATTTTTGTCACAAATCTAGCGGTGTACTCGAGTATCTACAGTATATGTCCTAATTTCTCTAAAATATCAAAATTATATATATATATATAATCAGTGCCTATCATCAAATGCCCATGGTGATGCTTATCTGTGTTGGAGCCTATGATCTTTTCTCTGTTCACCTTCCTTGACCATATGATTCCAGTAATGGGGGGGGGGTCGTAAATACATTCTCCTTGGCTCTTTATTGTTCAATTCCATGACTTTGGTCAATTTAGCTTCCAGACCTGAGGAAGGGAGGAGACTCTAGAAAGCTTGTCTTTTAAATGTAACGTTAGTCCAATGGAAAAAAAGGTATCACTACGTACTGCTATACTTGTGAAAATATATACTTATATAACAAAACCAGGGAGAGAGCACTCCAGTCAACACATTCCCAGGAAGGACTTCCTCAGTAAGTGCGTTTAGCCCATGAAGGACAGTCATTAGGTTTGCAGAGTAGGACCTGCCAGAGGGCCGATTACATTGACGCTGTTGGCAGGTTTAAGCAATTCACAGCTGTTCATTGCAAACTAAATTTCCACCATTTTATTCAACAAAGCTCAGATTTAAGAATTTTTCAACATGTGGTAAAATCTGGTATAATGTTCACATGCATGAAGCTGTTGTTGTTGGTTTTTGAATGTGTTGACTGGAGTGCTTTCTCCCTGGTTTTGTTTTGTATTTTATTTTTGAGACGCACCCGCATTGAATGTTTAGTTTAGGTTGAGTGCTACCCCTCCCCATGTGTTTTTTTATATAATGTGTGTGTGTGTGATCTCTGCTGCTTCACTTGTATGTACTGGCCATAACAGTGTGTGTATTCCAGCAAAAAAAACAGCACTCCAGGGACGTCGAGGAAACCAATGGACTTGCTTGGTGAAAACAAAATGGCGCCTCCTGCCTTGTGGCAGACTGTTTTAAGGAGGCACCTCACAGCCGGCCCCTTTTTTACATGAGCCTCTTCTATTGGTCCTCCGTGGGCAACAGGGACAACTCAAGGCCGCTTCTCCTGATTTGCTCCGCGGCTTCAGTTTATTCTGTCAATGTTGCGTATCAGTTACTAACTTTCATCAGGACATGAAATGGGCCAGATAAACGTTGACTGATGCACCAGGCATCGAGCCTGCTGACACCCTCCATGTAATAAAAAAGTGTCCGTGACTGCCACCGCTCTATCTGGGGGGAGGCTGGAAGATTGGGGGTGGGGGTCATTGTGTGTGTCTGTGCTTGAAAAATGGTGGCATATAAGGAACTGTGCCATTGAAAGAATGGCGTTGGGGTCCCAAAATATGTTCTTGCCCAGGGCCCCTCAAATGCTAGAGATGCAAGACTATTGTATAGGGGTGTGTGTGTGTTTATAAAGTAGCATGACTCTTCCAGCCTATTCTAATGCTAATTTTAGCTGGGACAATCTGTATATATTCTAAAGATTCCCATTGGTGGTCAAAGGCTTTCCACTTGCTTTTACGTTTCCAGTTTTGTTTACACCAGGGATGTCCAATCTCTGCCCCCTCCAGATGTTCCTCAACTACAACTCCCAGAAATCTCTGACTGCATTAGATGGATGGAGAAGCATGGAAATTGTAGTTCATGGACATCTGGCGGGGCCAGACTTTGGACATCCCTGGTCTACACGAAACAATATAGAAAAAAAAATCCTACTATAATTATTTTCTACTCGATCAGTAACCTGACATAATAAAAGTTTACGTACATTAAAATGCTGCAAAATAACCCACCATGGTATAAATAGTTTATAAAATAAAATAAAAAAACAGGTTAAAATTAAAGAAAATGCAAAGAAAAATTCCGTGCCTGCTGCTCTGCTCCCCTTTATCCAGATAGACGGGATGTAGTGTTTCTACCAGTTATACACCCAACACAGACACACACACGACTTGTTGTCACAAGTCGGGATTATGGCATGTGACTGTGATGAGCTATTTTATCCAGTGTCCACATGGAGATCAATACGCGTCCAGAATGCCCTTCCTAGACCATCGTTCCACCAGCTCGGATGGCAGGCATTCCGGCATACCCGGCTACATTTGCTCGGATTCACGGAATTGCTTTGCAGTGAGCAACACATGTGGCTTCCAGATGGGGCTTCATCTAAGAGGCTTCATATGGAAAGCTCGGAAGATGGATGGGGACAGAAGTGTGGGGAGAGGGAACATGTATAGTGTTGCCGCTCGGTCACAGATGGATCCATGTTGCTTTGGCTTGTCGTAATGACCTTGTGGAAGGAGAAAAAGAAAATGAGTAAGACTAGTTCTTTTATTTGTAAACCCGTAATGGCAGTGAACGCGCCCGTACATTACAAGAATACCCAGAAACACGATCAGATGGTTCCCTGATCCAAAAAGCTTTCAGTCCGCAGAGTTTTACTAAAGTAAATAAGAATGATACTGTTGGCTTTACTCGTAAAACCGAATTGTCAGATCCATTCCAGAGCCAGTGGAAAAAAAAATATTAAAAATACAGCTATGGTAATGCTTTAAAGGGCTCCAAGTTCACACGCACACGGCTTCTAATGTGTTTTAGTTGGTCGAAGGCTTTGTTCAGTTTTATTAGCCTTTTTTTTTTGTATTGCTTATTCTACATGGTTTAAAAGTGAAAAACTGTCATATTTAACAGCGAAATGAATGTGTGCGTAATATAGATGTATAAATGTACATATTCCCTGTTTGAATCTTAATATATACATGCCCATATGTAGATAGATAGATGTACAGTGTGTGTGTAAAGCATACAGAGAGCTAACCCCTCCATTCCACACCTCCCTGTTTCCCGGCCAGCCATACATCCATAGTAAGCATGACTGAATCCCCTTACTGTGCGCCCTGCATCCAATATACAGGGGGCTGGTCTGCTGATACACTACTCTTTTTGTGACCTAAAACTCCCTCTAGACTAACCTCCTACTAGTGTGTAGCATTCCCTATAATAAGGTACATGCATGATGAGAGTTTGACATCTGGAACACAAAGCACATCATTTACTCAAAAGTGCAACTGTCCCATTTGACGTATTTCACTCTGGACATCAGTGTCCGCCACATTCCGGTGTTTATCATTTTTAAATTTAAGAATTTTCTCGCAATATTCCAAACTTTTTTTCCTTCTTGACCTTTCCATGCATGTTGGGGCTGCCGTGATACCAGGCGGACCTTGTTTCAACACCTCCTCTTAGGTAGGATTTGCTTGATACGTTCATCGTTTTCTGTCAGGTTTTCACCCCTATTTTTTTCTCGGCTGGGTAAAAACTATTGGAGATGACTCCATGACATCACAATTCAATGTTCACTTTGGCCTCGTGAACGGGCGATTGTGGAGTTTCACTTGTCTTCCAATTTGACCCAGTTGTGTGTCCTCCTCATGACCACGTCTCTATAGCTGCTGTAAGTTTCGCATTAGCAGGTTGTATGTGGTGGCCAACAGGGAGGTTTCTGAGAACTGGCAACGGCACCAGTGGTGTGCTCTATGGTGGGGCTCGCTCAGGTCTAACAAGGTTTTAGCTCAATTGTGCCATTAAAAGGACAACTGTTCCATATGCAAATCAGATGCTATCACCCAGAAAGGGTGGCCAGTACAGAAATGCCAAGGGAGTCATCCCACACGAGAGGTGCAGCGACCCCCGATGATAGTGTCAGCCTTGTCAGGAGGGTATAGCTGACACTCTCTAGGCACATCGAGCAAGGGGTCCACGTCTGGATTACCCTGTAGACTTAAAGTGAGAAACAAGGTATGTATGTGGCCCTCATCAATCTACGAGAGAAAATTGTGCTGTGGGTGTCATTAATGATATGGCCCATCCATCCTTTTAAGCCTTGTGGCTTCTGTAAATATACATTGCATCACATTGCTGGAAATCGCACCCCAACATCGATTCACCATCATCCAGATTGCATGAGTCTTTCCGTCCATCTAAGGCTTTTTTGGAAAATGGGCATGATGTCGCAGCCACGCTGGTTCTTACTGAGCATTGGAGATATAGCTGTGACTTCACACCTTGACCATACTGTTCCTTTGCCATTTAATTTAGTCTTTTCTTTGTTTATTATTTTGGGCTCTACTTTTTTTTGCTCTTCTGACACAGACTCCCCAGACAAAGGTTCAGATGATTTGGCAGCGGGTTTGTCTTGCTGGCTGCACACAGCGTCCAGTAAGAGTACGCCAAGTTTCTCTTGTAATGGACAAGTGTGTTTACCCTGAACTATTTTGTAATCTCTACTACTGTGTCGTCGTTCCAACTTACTTCAACCTCGTAGGTGGTGGCAGGAACGTAAGCATGTTTGACTTTCCACTCTTTGTCTCGAATTTGAATGCCAAATGTTAAAGTCTTAAATAATAAAACTCGTCTCGCCTTGCATTTAGCGTAAGCCTTGCTTGCAAGCTGTGATCTTTCTTTTCTTATGTTTTAAGAAACGCTTGAAAGAAAAACTTTGCTAAGTCTTGAGTAGAAATCTACCCACTGCCCCTCAATGGCCAAGGACTCCCAGGTATTTCCATCCCCTGTTCTTCTTGGGGTGTCACTGGCAAAGATTCAATAAGGGGAAGGTGGTGCACTCCAAAAATGTAAACCAAATTTAGCCAGGATTTGCTGTATCCCTCATGCAACGAGGACGGCCTTGGCATTTCAGTTACGGCCACCCTTTTTGGGCAATAGCAGTCTGATTTGCATATGGTAACATCCCTATAATGGTGTAGAGCAAAAAGGCATGGCTACCACAGCGGGAGCAAACCTGTCGTTTGGTAATCCTCTGGGTGCTCCACCGGGGGGTTCGCTGTCCAGACGTTCAGAAAAACAATGGGCCACACCAAAGTAACCATAAAAAGAATCTTCATTCACCACCCAAGGGGGCTAAAATTACAACGTTTCGGCTCTAGGCCTTATCCATGCATGACTAATGCCTAGAGCTGGAACGTCGCAATTTTAGCCCCTTGTCCGGTGAATAAAGATTCTTTTTATGGTTTCTTTGGTGTGGCCCATTGTTTTTGTGAATTTCTTTAATGGTGCCATTGAGCTAAAACCTTAAGACCTAAGCAGGGGACCATCATGGCTTCGTCCACTTTGTTGAAGAATCTCCACATTCACATTATATCCCATATCTCTAACATGCGAGCTAATCCCTAATGGACCTAACTGGCAGAAAAAAACCATTGTTTCTTCAGTAAACTTTTCTGCTATATTCACTTTTGTGATTTTGGCGACTTGCAAGTCGAAAAGTGACATGTGCGGTGTTTCTTGCTTGTTTGAGACGCGGCATCTGTTTTTCTCTTTTTGGATCACGGACAAGGGATCGCTGTCCTTGTTGATCCGTTGATGGGCAGAAATTGCAGAACATAAGCGTTGTATGGGAATTCTTCAGTTTTCTTGCTGCTAGAGTTGGACCGGTACCAACATTCGTTAGGCCTACTCATTAGCAAATGCAGATTTTAAGAGTCAAGGCCTGGCACTTTGGAGTCGATGATATGGCCATTTTTCTTTCATAATTGCATGTTTTTCTACACTTTAACTTTTTGTGTGTGTTTGCAAAGTGTTGGAGACATAAAGTTTCTATCACATATTTGGTTAGCATGGTGCAGCTCAAACATAGGTAAATTGTGTATTCGGAGTTTTAATTCCTTCATTTTTGATTCAGGGTTTTAATGACTCCATTTATGATGGCACGTAGGTCTACTCCTACCTACTGGCAAGTGTGGGAACCTCTATTTATAATAGAGAGCAGTTTGTGGCTGTGCCGAACAACCTCTGTACTTGGAGTTTTTTTCCCACACCAGATACTTATTAAGTCTGTGGGAACTCACAGCACAGCTCTTGATCTTTTTTTTGCTGAATGTGGTCCATTGACGCATAGTCTTCTCTTGGCCATCGAGTGTTTGTGAAAGCAGTGTCTACCAACATGTATGCATGTCATCTTTGACACACATCACATGAACAGTCTGTGGCAGGGGTGAGCAACATTGGCCTTCCAGATGTTTTGGAACTAGATTTCTCATGAGGCTGAGCCACTCTAATTAGTGACCGAGGATAATGTGAGATGCAGTTCCAAAATATTTGGAGGGCCAAGGTTGCTGACTCCAGGTCTATGGTGTGGGTCAATGTGGTTCCTGCCAATGCTACCAAAAATTCATCTGAATGGTAAAATTGGTCTGATGCTTATACCAATTTTTTTTAAAAATGGGAGAGCAGACATTAAATGCTGGGGTGTTGGTAGATGGGTACAAAATTATGACTCTCCCACCAAACTGATCCACATTTTCTGTTAACAGAACTCAATATTACCTGTGCATTCCCTCTGTGATTCCTCCATGGTCGTGTTAGTCTCCATGGTGAGAGGAGATAATTCCAGTCTTTGACACTATCGGGCAATATCAGAATGATGCATAGGAAATGGCCATCCAACGTATCCAACATGTCCCTTTTTTTCAGGTCAATGTTGGGAATCATTGCATTATCTGAAAACGTTTTTGGATTTCGGCCGTAGTACACTGGTTTGTCATCGCAGTTCTGGGCGAAACATGTTTTATTGTATCTACATCTTCATGTTAAGTCTTCTTTTAAGGTAGCTTCTTTCCCTATATATGAATAAATACAAACTGACACAACCAACAAAGTAATATATGTGAGGTCAAATTGTTAATTACTTTTTGTTGGGTAATGTCTTCCCGCATTTTTGTTTGTCTTGTCACACACCGGTCATTATGGTGCGAGCAGCTTTGTAAAATGCATATATTACAAATAGTTGAAGTGTCTTGCATGGAATATATATATAATTTGTATTTCCACCTTTTAACCTAGCTGTATTCTCCTCACAGAAGTCCCCGCAGGTCTAGTCTCTGCTTTGCTTATGAGTTCACAATAGATTGTAGACCTTTTTAAACAAAATAAATTTCACTTAAAAATTGATCCAGATTGTAGTTTGGTTTTTATTCCCAACTTTTTGGGATTTTCATTGTTCTCATAACTTGCCAAGCCGGTCGTCGACTCGTCCTTTTTCTCCAGATGATGATGATGACCTCAGGAACAGGTCAAGTTCATGGACGCCATATTTTCTGCAAACTTGTTTTCACCAAAACGACAAGCCAAAGTTCCATGTGTTAAACCTAGAAAGATTGTTTAGCCCAAAACACAGCTTCTTCTATTTCTTTTTAATGAGGTTTCTTCACAGTGTTTATGTCTACGCGTGTAGGTTAAGTAGGACACAATGCCGGAGTCTCGCCCTCGTCTCTTTATGGACTACTGATTTGATTTTAGACTTCTTTTTTTCTAAAAACAAATTCATCTCTTCCCGCTCGTGGTCACATTGGTCTAAAATTCTAGGCGCACCCTGAAGCCGGCAGGTGCTGCCATCAAACTGTTGAGCCAATGAATGCACAAGCGCTGACCTTTGACATCCCCCTCCCAAAAAAAAAAGCAGCTGTCATGCCTTGCTGTAGCTTCCTTTTAACACTAAAGGCAGGACTCTGCTTGGGTTTCACTCTTTCCCTCCTGAGCCACTGGTAATCGCTCCACCCTTTCTTTTCTTCCACCCACTGACTCCTCCACAACTGTCTTGTTTAACAGATTTTCTTTCCAGCTGGGAGAGATGGGACTTAAAGGCACAGTAAAGCCTCTTGGCAAATAAACGCCAAGGAAAAGGCAGCAAACACACACAATCTAAACCATATAGACATACTTTTTTTTTCTCTTCTTCTCCTCCTCCTCTTTCCAAACACTGTCTTATCACCGGAGACATGTTATATAGATCCCCATTTATTTGTAAGTCTTCAGAAAAGCCCAATCTTAGAGACACAAAGCAAAGAAAACAAGATCAAGTTGGACAAATGCAATTGTTTTAACGTAAACGCGGATTAAGCCGGAGGAAAGGCTGGCGTCACGAGAGGAGTCTGAATTTCTGTCCTTATAAGCATGCCGAACATGTAATAAGAGTCTTACTTAAAAAAAAAAAAAATCTTTAAAGAAAGACCTTCAAGAAGAGATCCACAAACTATATTTCCACTTGACGAATATAATTGTATAGGTGTTAAAACTACAGATGTTGGAATTGTTTTTACCTATTTTTTTGTAAAACCCTTACGGAGGCGACCTACTTTTTCTATGGACAGAAAACACACACAAGTACCGACTTGCTCCTGTAGGTAATTTTCCGTGCCGTAGTGAAACGAACATTGGCCGTAGGCTGCGACAGTATTTTGTGAAAGGAACTTTTGGATCATTGTCTTCCACAGTAATAAACTTTTAATAATGTTGTTTTTTTTTTTTGTTTTTTTTCGATGGAAAAAAAAAGTCTAGTAGAAAAATACCATTTTATTTATTTATAAAGGATTTTACCAGGAAGGATACATTGAGATTTCTCTCGTTTTCAAGTATGTCCTGGGTTCAAGAACATTGAAGTGTTACAGAAATACAAAGTAATACAATGCAAGATATTAAAAAAAAAACACAAATATACAGATTAACAGAAAATAAATATGTAGGAAATAGTCATTATGTTACATGTTTACAGGTGCATTCTGTATTAAGGTATGTTAGTAAGGAGCTCTTGAGTGACTTAAGACTGGGGGAAGATTTGATGGTGTCTGGGAGGTTATTCCATAATTGTGGTGCTCTGTAGGAAAATGAGGATCGAGCCACTGTCTTTTTGTATTGTGGTATTGCAAGTAAGGTGCTGGTCCTGCATCGGAGGTTATAGGATGAGGGAGCTGCTGGGGGAAACAGACTATTCAGATAGGGTGGCAGCTTCCCAGAAAAGCTCTTAAACACCAGGCTGGAAAGGTGAAGGGTGCGTTTAGACTCCAGCGATGGGCAGTTTAGCTCTTTTAGCATGTCACAATGGTGGGTCATGTAGTTACATTGTAATGCAAAGTGGCAGAATGAGTTATACAATGTAGTAAGTTTCTGAAGATGTGTTTGTGGAGCGGCTGCATAAACTACATCTCCGTATTCAATAGCCGGCATAAGCATTTGTTGTACAATCTGCTTTCTTACCGCGGGGCTCAGGCAGGATTTGTTTCTGTACAGGGCACCTAGTTTGGGGTAAAGTTTAGATTTACCATATTATACTTTCTTCCTTGGCACTGAAAAGCTCAAGCTCTCAGGGACCTATTCCAAAGTTTGTGCTAACTTAACCAGAGCTGTTGTCAACTTACCAGATCCATCACGGTCTACGGAGTTGTTAAGTTTACAACAGCTCGGGTTAAGTTACTACCAACCTTGGAATATTGCACTCATTTTGTCATGGCTAATGAGGAATGTAGAGGATAATCTCTGGGTAGGATGTTTAATGTGAAGCCTTTTGGACACCGTTGGCACAATATAAAGATGCTAGTGAGAGGTTTGTGAGGGTCCTGAGAACGAGCAATGGCACTACTGGTGCTCAGGTCTCACAAGGTTTTAGCTCCGTGACGTGCGGTGAGGTCAGTGGCTGGTGAGGCACTGGCTAGTATCAGAACCAGATATACACAGGGTTACGTAGTCGCAATTTACGCATTTGATTATCGTTCTATAGGAGAATAGAGTTTCACTATTTATAAAGTAAAGTTCGCATTTTTTTTTTACAGTTCTAAGAGCATGCACTTACAATACTGACTAATAGAGGGCGCTATTACAACTCTTTAAAGTTTGCATATAGGTTTTTACTTCTTACTAAAATTTAGCTTGATTGTGCCGATTCAGGAACAACTGCTCCATATGTAAATCAGACTGCTACACCCAGAAAGGGTGCCCAGTACTGAAATACCAAGGATGTCACCCCCTGCACGAGAGGTGCAGCAACCCCCGACGATCGTTTTGGCCTTATTAGGCCTCGTCAAGAGGGTATAGCTGACACCCCCTCTAGGCACATCGAGCAAGGGGTCCAAGTCTAGATACCCTGTAAACTTATAGTGATAACTGTGATAATAATTTAAAAATCAAAAGTCCTAGGGCGCTATTCCATAATAAACACTAAACAATGTTAGCCTTCGTATGTGTAAGCGTTATCGCCAGGATAAGTGACTTTAACTCCTGCCCCCACCATTACCTTCTTTAAACTAAACCCGTATAAATTCACTTAGCGCATCAGTGATTGCGCTAGCTTCCGCGAGCTTACTGTACTTTGCGCTTCCCATGTTAAGTATAGCGTGCGCAATCAGTAATTAGCGTTTTGATAAGTAAGGTATTACAAAGTACTAGCGCTGATTACCGTCGGGACACGCAAGGCAAAATTTTAGCTGCACCTAAAAGTTGGTGCTAAATGATTCCGCTTTCGCAAAATCATTTGGCACCCTCTAAACCCCCCCCCCCTAAATCCCATACTCTCTTCTCATTCCGTGGCGTGAATGGTGGCCGATCCGCTGCTTCTTGTCGCAGGGAGCAGACGGAGACGGGGGACAAATAGTTCCCAGTCTCTTCCACGTCACGCTAACCTTATGAGAGCGAGATCGCGCAGGACTCGCGGCCCGGAAGTGCAAGCCTCCATGGGGTCCTATGGACTCCAGGAGGTGATACTCCCGGCGGTATGGAAGCGCTACTGTAAGTATCCCAGCAGTTAGCACTGCGTTCCGGGGTTAGGTGCTCAGCTAGCACCTGTCCTGGAATATCATGGTAAAATGGGGACGCTATGGGGAAACCTGCAGGTGCAGATGTTCCCTGGTATAATCCTTATTTTAGCACAAACAAGGGAATAGAGCCCATAGACTGGTTAAAACCTGAAACAAGGAGACTTTTCACATCTCAATAAATATAGTTTTTTTATGTTTTTTTTTTTTTACACTTTCTCCTCGCATGTTGTGCTGTCATACAATTCAACGCGTGTGTGACTTGGCAAGATGTGGGTTACAAAATAAATCGCATATTGAAAAAACACACATTGCAGGTCGTTCAGAGGAAGATGTGAATCATGCTCTTATTATTATTTTTTTTTCACTCTGGGGAAAGAGGAGGTTTCCTTGTTAAACCTGGTGTGTGCGTGCGAAAACACGCCCGGATAAAAGCTCAGTTTTGACTTTTGCCAGTCCGACTGAATTTAGATGATAATGCGCTTAAGGGAAGAAAAAAAATAACTGGAAAGAGAAAAACGGGGGAAATGACTTATGCTCTCCCAAAGGACTAACCGGATAAACCCCTCTGTCTGTTAGAGTCTCGGACAGGTGTCTCTTCCCACCACCTGTCCTGCATTTGACGGACATTACACTTGGGAAGCTGTTCGGCTGACATTTGCTTCAGGCATAATAAAGCTATTATTGAGAGAGCAACACTTGAACTGAACCTGTTTTACTCTCAGCTCAGGAAAACTGAATAGTTGGCTGTGCACGGTCTATTAACTCTGCAATGCCTTAAACACCAGACTGGCTTTCAAAAGGGCTTATTCACCAAGTAGCGAGCTGCGGACAGTTTACGTTCAACATCTACACCCAAGTGACAGGTAAAAAAAAGTAATAGTTTATCAAACAAAAAGGAAGTTCAGGAAGATACTAATATATATGTTCTCAACTGTCAACCGCATACTGTTTAATAAGTTTCAAGTGCTGATCCTTTGCAAATCCATTGGTGCTGATCCTTTGCAAATCCATTGGTGCTGATCCTTTGCAGATCCATTAGGTGCTGATCCTTTGCAGATCCATTAGGTGCTGATGCTTTGCAGATCCATTAGGTGCTGATCTTTTGCAGAGCCATTGGTTCTTGTCTTTTGCAGATCCATTAGGTGCTGATCTTTTGCAGATCAATTGGTGTTGATCTTTTGCAGATCAATTAGGTGCTGATCCTTTGCAGATCAATTAGGTGCTGATCCTTTGCAGATCAATTAGGTGCTCTGCTGATCCTTTGCAGATCCATTGATGCTGATCTTTTGCAGATCCATTGATGCTGATCCTTTGCAGATCCACCACTGTTGATGATTTTGAAGGTCTCACATTGCCAATCATTTGCAGATCCTGCGATCCTTTGGAGAGCTATAAGGGTCGATTCTTTGCAGATCCATTGGGGCTGATCCTTTGCGGATCAATCCGTGCTGATCCTTTTGAAGGTCTCTCATTGGTGATCATTTGCAGGTCCTTCGATTCTTTAAAGAGCTATAAGGGTTGATCCTTTTGCAGATCTATGGCTGATGATCTTTTTAAAGGTCCACAGGCTGACGAATCCTTTGGAGACCTATTAGAATTGTTCCTCTTGAGATCCCTTACAGTTTTTAAGTGTTCTTGGGAACAGGGTCCTTCAATCACACTGTATAATCAGTGGTGTACCATTCCTTTTCGCTGCTCGGGGCAAAAAGGGCAATACACAGCCTAAACATATATACTGGCGACCATAACAAAAATGACTGCCTGCAATGATGAGCCGTCATTGCTGGTGGACTTTTTTTGTTATGGTCACCGACATGTATAGTCAGCGTTATAGGTGGCATGCAGGCACATCAAGTGCCTTTTGCCACTCTTCCAGATGTGCCGCCTGGAGGACGGTCGTCCTCCTGGTACCCCCCCCCCCTTGGTACGCCACTGTGTGTCATCCTTGTTAAGCTGTTTGTTGTTCTAATGTATTATCCCATTGGGCACAATGCGACGGAATTTACTGTTACTGTATAGAGCATAATAATCATGAGGCACTGACTTCAACTGGAGAGCCTATATTAGGGGTTATTCAGTAAGTGCTGGTGTTCTTCTTAGATGTAAAAACCAAAAATGCTGAAGTTTCACCAAAGAAAAATCCAAACGGTTGCAGGAGACGCATCTCTGTGAAGCTTCTTCGGCCTCCATTTGGATTTTACTTTTGTGAATCGACGATGTGTGTCAGAATTGCAACCGTGATGTACGTCGGTGTTTGCAACTATGGCAAACACTGGCATTTATTCAATCACGCCAATTATTTTTGCATCCTCTTAGTTGTTAATAGATGACCATTTAGGACACAGATCCTTCTAACCATACGTTCTACCACATAGTCCAGGCTTGGAAAAATATAAAGCAATATTCAAAGCCATTAAGAAAACTTGGCTAACTACACATTTCCAGCTACAAGGAGAAGATTTCCGTATGCTGATTGGGTTAGAATAAAAAATGGTTTAGGATCTAAAGGTTTAGGAGCCCGTGGCTTCATTGCTCTTGGGTTTTTGCAACGCTGGAAAACGTTCATTTTAACGCATGGGTTCCTCATATGTTCAGAATGCTTGGGAGCCTTTGCATCCTTAGACAGTTGTATGTAATGACTTTTTTTGGGGCTGAATGAATGCATCCATCAACTTTGGAGCTGCAGATGTCTTTTGGTGTCTACGGTTCACTGAGCTATCACTTGGAGAAGTGGGGATTTCAGCTTGCAAACCTGGTGAAGTGAGAAATGTATGTTGCCATTACCCGCAGAACCTTGGTGAAGCCATCCCCATGTTTTGATTTGGTGTTTTTGACTGAAGCTCTCCAGCTACTCTTTCAATTATAGAGGTCCGTTAAGGAGGTCAACCAAATCCAGGTGGGAGACACATTCTGAACATTCAGAGTTTCCATTCTTCTCTCGTTTTTTGTCAAGGTTTGTTTTGAACCTACAACCACATATCTACCTGTAGACTAATGACCAGGGCCATGATTTCATTGACCCATGATGTCATTATGAGGATATGGTGGACTCCACACCTGTCTGTGGTGAAGGTATTTCAGTCCATAAAAAGTGTTTGTTTTTCATCTTCACACTGAAGGATGATATTCATTGAGGTTGAGTGGTGTTGTACATTTCCTTGGTTTCCAACGTTAATGTGGCACCCCCACACTGGTCAGTAAGTTCAAAATTATGAACTAATGTTTAGGTATTTTACCAGGACACTTCGTTGTATCTGAAGGATGTTACTCAGTGATGGCTGGACATTTTCAGGTTGACCAGTCCTGAAGGAGATGGTGGATAGTCTAAGTAACCATATGTTCTTTTTGTCCATTTTTGTTATGGTTGAGTTTTGCTATATTTCACAAAAATTATATAGTTTCCCTTAATTAAAAAAAGGATGATTTTGTGGGTTTTTAAGTTTTTTCCTTGACTTATTTGTTTAATTGCACTGTGCCATGAAACATACTCTTCTTCGCTGGCGCCGTGACAGATTAATAAAGCTACAGTTACACTTGGATTACTATGTTGCTGATTATTGCTTCTCCATTGTAGATTTGGCATTTCACCGCTCTGCCGGCCTGCTTATTCCTATATTTGGTCACTGACGTGCTGTGACTTGTTCCATGTTTGCCCCGCAGGCCTCCCTTTTTCTATTCTATTCTTTATTTTTTTTCGGTGAGTGTAAAGGCTGGGGTAGGGGGGCGAATCTGGGAGAGAGGAGGGGAGGGGAAAGAAACAGATGTACTTTTACCGTGTAACCAAACAGTTGATTTAGACATCTATTATTATAGGAAATATACAGCTGCTGCAGTACTGCATAGAACTCCGGAGAACACGCAGACATTATCTGGTTTGTGAAGCGCGAAGGCAAGATGGCCTCCTATAAACTTGACTACTACTCCCATCAGCAAGCATCGTGAAGCATCCATGCTGTGTCATAAAAAGTTTCATGGTGGCATTCTGCAATAAATTTATTTATTATTATTTTTTTTTAAAATTTTATTATCATTTTTTTTAATATATATTTTTTTCAATATATATTTTTTTTTGACGAGCACTTGAATGGGTCATTATTTGCTTAACAGCGAGCGGTGACTAGGTAAGACCTGACATTTCCAGGAGAGAAAAAAGTTATAGTGGGTTATTCAGAGAGCACCGACATTTCGGCGCTCTCTCGTTTTTAGCGATTTCAATTCAAAGGCCCTGCGGTGAATTCAGCATTCACCGTAGGGTCCCCGAAGTGCAGCGAACGGGATCCGCCAAATGCCGACCATCAGCTCACTGAAAACAGCGTTCTCAAACCGTATTCGGCTCCCATGTTTTCTGACAGGCTCCTAAATTGTATGTTTGTCAAGCTTGTTGACAAGAAGTTTGTCTTCGGTTTCTATATTTTTTTAGTTTTTGATAAACAAAATTGTCAGTATGCAGAAAAAGTAGATTATTTTGCGCATTATTTTAACCTGGCATGTAGTAGCCATAGAATCTGTAGATACTCGAGTATAACGCTATATTTTGGTGACAAAAATTTACCTTAGAATTGGAGGGGTCGCGTTATATTCGAGACAACTGCATCGCGTGTAAAAAAAACCAAAACAACTTTCCCTGCTCTGGATCCCAAGTCTCCCGGAAGTTCCGGTACTCTCGATGAAGTGAATGCGGGCTCCCTGATGCTTGCAAACACTTCAGAAACTCCCAGATTCAGGAGAGGTGGGATCCATCACGACCAGAGGGCCCGCTCGGTTTAAGCCAATCTTTCACCTCGCTCGCCTCCGCCGGCCATCTAATCGCTAGTAAAGAAGACAGGTGGCCGGCGGCTTCATACTTGGTAACAACTGCAATCATTCTAGAGCAGAACATCCTGGCCTGAGGGGGAAACTGACTGTTAAGAGAACCTGGAAGGATCTTAATTGTTTACTGGTACAGTAAAATTTTGTTCCTCGCGTTATAATCGAGTCTTGAGTATTCTCTCATTTCCATAATAAATCTCTACCCATCGTGTTATATTCGGGTCGCGCTATACTCGAGTATCTACGGTACTCTTAAAATAAGACAGATTTCACTGAAATTGTCCTACATCACAATTTCTTTCTTTCCACATACCACACACCTCTTTCCACATACAAAATTCAGAACATTCCACATTAAAGTAATTTTAAAGATTGTAAAAACTCTGCACTTGGGAATAAATGATGAAGATCCGGTTACAAAATATGGTCCTATATTGCATAAGCCTGCCACAATGTTAGTGTACTCCGTCATTACAGGTCCTACTCTAAACCAACCTAAAGATAGCTCTTGTGGGTTAACCACCTTCTTTGGGACACACATCTAACTAGGGTTTAAATTATAACCAAATCTCTATTTATTCCTAAATCAGGGTTTTTTAATATCTTTAAAATAAAGGTGTCAGAATCACCTTAATGAAAAACTCATGTTAAGGTTGAGTGCAGCCATTCCAGTCTTGTATGTTACATGTTGAGGGCTGACCACCCTCCTTGGTTTTGCACCCCTTCCTGTTATAGGTGCCTCATTGCAGCACATATTTAAACCTTGATCTGCTGAGAAGCACAGGAAGATGTACAGTGGCAAGAAAAAGTATGTGAACCCTTTGGGATTACATGGAGTTTTGCATGAATTGGTCATAAAATGTGCTCTGATCTTCATCTAAATCACAACAATTTGAAAAACACAGTCTGCTTAAAATAATACAACACAAACATTACATGTTTTCATGTTTTCATTGAACAGAACATGTAAACATTCAGTGCAGGGTGGAAAAAGTATGTGAACCTTTGGAGTTAATAACTGGTTGACCCTCCTTTGGCAGCAATAACCTCAACCAAACGTTTCCTGTAGTTGCAGATCAGACCTGCACAACGATCTGGAGTAATCTTGGACCACTCCTCTTCACAAAACTGTTTCAGTGTAGCAATATTCTTGGGATGTCTGGTGTGAATCGCTCTCTTAAGGTCATGCCACAGCATTTCAATCGGGATGAGGTCAGGACTCTGACTGGGCCACTCCAGAAGGCGTATTTTGTTTTGTTGAAGCCATTCTTTTGTTGAATTACTTGTATGCTTTGGGTCATTGTCCTGTTGCATCACCCATCCTCTGCGGAGCTTCAGTTGGCGGACAGATGGTCTTACGTTTTCCTGCAAAATGTCTTGATAAACTCTGGAATTCATTTTTCCATCAATGACAACAATCTGTCCAGGCCCTGAGGCAGCAAAGCAGCCCCAAACCATGATGCTCCCTCCGCCATGTTTTACAGTGGGGATGAGGTTTTGATGTCGGTGTGCTGTGCCTTTTTTTCTCCACACATTGTGTTGTGTGTTTTTTCCAAACAACTCAATTTTGGTTTCATCTGTCCACAGAATATTTTGCCAGTAGTGCTGTGGAACATCCAGGTGCTCTTTTGCAAACTTCAAACGTGCTGCAATATTCCTTTTGGACAGCAATGGCTTCCTCCGTGGTGTCCTCCCATGTACTCCATTCTTGTTTAATGTTTTCCTTATTGTACATGTGTCAACAAAAATGTTAGCATGTGCCAGAGATTTCTGTAAGTCTTTAGCTGACACTCTAGGATTCTTCTTTACCTCATTAAGTATTCTGCGCGGTGCTCTTACAGTCATCTTTACAGGACGACCACGCCTAGGGAGAGTAGCAACACTGCTGAACTTTCTCCATTTGTAGACAGTCTGTCTTACCGTAGACACATGAACATCAAGGCTTTTGGAGATACTTTTGTAACTCTTTCCTGCTTCATGCAAGTCAACAATTCTTGATCGTAGGTCTTCTGAGAGCTCTTTTCTGCGAGGCATGGTTCACATCAGGCAGTGCTTCTTGAAACCAGTAAACCCAAAACTGGTGTGTGTTTTTAAAGGGCAGGACAGCTTTCAACAACACATCCAATAATATCACACTGATTGGACTCAAGGTTGGCTCACTCCTGTCTCCAATTAGCTCTTATAGAAGTCATTAGGCTAGGGGTTCACATACTTTTTCCACCCTGCACTGTGAATGTTTACATGTTATGTTCAATAAACACATGAAAACATATAATGTTTGTGTTGTATTATTTTAAGCAGACTGTGTTTTTCAAATTGTTGTGACTTAGATGAAGATCAGAGCACATTTTATAACCAATTCATGCAAAACTCCACGTATTCCGAAAGAGTTCACATACTTTTTCATGCCACTGTATGGCCCAAGTAACCTTATAAAACCAGGCATTAGGTTTGCAGAGAGTTGGAACTGTCATTGTGTTGTACATTGATGTTGTGGCATACTTATGCAATGGGTGTTCATATTTTGTAACCAAATCTCCATCAAATGATGGAGATTTGGTTACAAAATATGAACACCCATTGCATCTTCCTGTGCTTCTCGGCAGAACCAGGGTTTAAATAGGTGCTTCAATGAGGGACCTGTGACAGGGAGGGGTGCAAAACCAAGTCAGGTATTCTTAAAGGGCCATATTACATTCTCTGTGCAAATGCGCTCGCGCAGCGCAATTTTTTTTGCGCGCATTGTCCAGTGTTATCGCGCGAAAGTTAACGTGATATTCGCATCCGAACGCATTTTCTCATCCGTCAAAAAATAACGTTAGTAAAAAAACCGCACAAAGCAAAGTGTAATACGCGCGCTGTAACATTCCGCATGTAAATCAGTGCGCGGACTGTTTTTTTCGCGGGATTCAGCCAATCAGAACTAAGAACCCTAATTGACATCAATTCACCTTAATTGACTCACTAATGTTTTTGCGCCTGTCAAAATAAATCTGAGTATACATGCTGCAGCAATAAAAAATAATATGCAAGAATTCACAATTTTTTTGTTTGGGTATGTGTAGAATGTGTAACTATAATGTGCTGTATTTTTTTTTTTTTTTCGTGCTGGTGTATTTTGTTTCGGCCAGAACGTTCAGATTTGCAGTTAACACCAGCTTTTCAAAGACGTTAAAATTATGCACGCAAACGTTGTTCATAGGAAGTTGCGCATCTATTGAAATACCATCCGCTTAACGCATTTGCGCTCACAATGTTAAGTATAGGACGCGCACAGTTCATCCGCGTCAAGCGATAACGCGCATCGTTTGCGCGAACGTTGAAATACGATGTTCTGTGCAAATGGTTTTGTCCTCACGCAAATGCGCATATGCATTGCGCGCAAAACTGATGCGCGAGGAATGAAATAGGGCCCAAAATCTTTAAAACTATGTTAGAGTACTCTGCATTTTCCATGTTGTGTTCATTGGCCCCAACTCATTCCAGGCAGTATCCAATATGTTTTAATTACCTGTTATATTTATACCTTGAATAATCTCGGATTTCCTTGTTGGGAATGCGTTTAATAAAAAATGTGAAAAAATAAATTGAGTAAAAATGATCTCCTTAGGTGCGGCGATGTCTTGTCTTTCCATCAACTATAGTGTCTTATCCATCAGATACCAAAACAGATAACCGAAAATGAATGGGCATTATCTCTACCCCTAGGGGTGGGAGGAAAGGTGTTTTGTAAGCACATAACCTCCATGACCCATACAATTGAGCTTCAGGAAAAGGCAGTAAGTGGCTCTTGCATTAACTTAACAAATGAACATCAATGGATCAGTTTGTTTAGGGTAAAACAATGAGTTGCCATTTAACTCCCCTCCCCCCACTATTTAGTGCAGGGATCTTCTTTCTACAAGAAGCCCCTACAATCCCCAAGGGTTCTGTAACATCAACCATTAATCTTGGTATTCCATGTATCCTCAAATCATTAGCGTATCCAAATGTGACTGCCGAAATAAGTATAAAGACCAAACCAGTATTAGTCATGAGAAGAGGTCACCGCTAAACTAATGGTGCTGATCAAAGACTTTCTTTTTATTGAAAAATTCTTCAATACACAAATACAGCTGTGGATAGAATCCATATTTTATGTTTTACACAAAAATCTAATTGGATGTTCTCAATAAACCTTTAGGACAATACAACAGAATTGGGATAAATCTCCAAGATGACCATCGGTACTTGTAAAGAGAATTTAGACATTGGATCCTCCAAAAGGCAGTACAATCAAACACGTTTATTGAGATGCAAGTTGTGAAGATGATTTGTCCAGGTCATTGGCCTTCGCCAAGTTTGTGGCATGGCTGAAACGTTGGCACTGCTTTCATCCCAATAGTCTTGCTCGATAGAACCATCATAGAACTGCCAGATTCCTCTAGTACTCTTTACGAGTCCAAGGTGTTGACTTATGTTGGGAACAGCATTTCCACCCTCCATAACAGCAGTAACATTCTATATTGTATCATGACACCAAAGTATCCTGCTTTGATATTTTTTTTCCTGTGAACATTGGGTTTTCGATGTCTCTGGTTTGGCCACATCGTAAAAATCCAGTTTATGTACCTCCTCCTAAGGCTAGGGTCAGAGTGGGGCAGTCGGAACGCGCGTGCAGGCGCACTAAATCACGGCGGCAGTAGCAGCACATAACGGCCAATGACGGCCAATATACGCAGTACGTGCGTACGAAAGTGCGCCGACACCACGCAACCAGCAAATGAACGCATTTTTATCAGAACGTGAAACCGCTGCTACTGACGTACAAAGTGCGCTGCGGCCGCATAGCAGCGTGTGTGCGTGATTAGGAGATGTCAGACGCTGCTAGTGTGCGGCCAACATAACGTTCAAACAGCCGGATTTCCCTAGACTTCTTTTTACCCCACCGTCATGAAATACGTCCAGAATTGCGCATCGTCTGACCACTTAAGCGTATTCCGTGAAAAAATGCGTGCGCACGCATCGACGTACATTTTGACGGTGGCTGCAGAAAATGCGCTCATCTGTCCCTAGCCTAAAACATATAACGAATGTAAATATCTGCATTTTGCTCGTTCTGCTGAGATCTTCCATACAGCATGTAATTTCGACTGGTAAAATATTCCACCATGAGTTGACAATGTAGGGCAAATCTTATGACAATATTTTATTTGTTTATTTATTTGTGAAAGGATTTTACCAGGAGGATACATTGAGATGTCTCTCGTTTTCAAGTATGTCCTGGGTGGCGAGTATATACCGTTAGGTGTCTTGCCACGGACACTTACTGGAGAGGTTGCTCGCTGGGATCGAACCCATGACTCCACAGGCTCTCTCCATGTACGTTGTCATTGTTGTTATTATTATTGTCATTTATATAGGGCCAACAGTTTCCACAGCGCTTTACAATAACCAAAGGGAACGAGATAAACGGACATATGATGGAAACAAGAGGTGTAGAGGGCACTGCTCATAGGAGCTTACAGTCTAGAGGGATTGGGGGTTGAGGAAGACCAGAGGAATTTTTCTAGATAGCAGGATCATTAGTGCCAGTGGTTTGGGAATGGTGGGGCCGTAGAGGCTTCAATCATGTGTGAGTAGGTGAGTAGGGGGATGAGTTGCATCAGTGATGTGTACAATAATCTGAAGAGATGGGTTTGAGGGATTTCTTGAAGGCCTGAAGATCAGGGGAGAGTCTGATAGGGCGAGGCAAGTCATTCCACAGGAGATTTATGAGATGTTAATGAAAATTTAAGGATAATACATGTGCCAGGACTACGTTGTTCAGACTATTTGTCTTCCAGCCCCGTCCTGTAGTATGTGTCATTAGATAAGTATTATCAAAAAGATGGTAACCAGAAAACACCCTCAATGACCTTAACTAAGTATCATGGATCTAGAATGCTGGCTGTCACCACCAGGAAACATCAAAAATCAGAAAATAGGATTCGCAACCCAATTATAATTTCAATATTTATTCCACTATCAAATAAATTTGTCAATGTTTCAGCCATTCAGGTGTTTATCAAGCCAGGTGACCAGACCCGTCCACCCGTCCTGGTTCCCCCGATGCCATTATCTCCCGACTAAGCTAAATCTAGCAGTATTCCCAGCATACTCAAACGTCGAGGGGTCATTTCAGGATGGCGTTGATTGCTTTCTTGTAATTATGTTGGATATGTTTATTAAACAAATTTAAATCTAAATAAATTACATTTGAATTTCCAGCATATGCTGCAAAATTTAAGCTTCTCCGTGGATCAAAAAAGTGAAGAATTCTTGGCTTATCCCCGACCCTCCCATTGTTCTCACGCTGAGCATTTGCCACCTGTTTTATTTATTTATTTATTTTTACTTTATAAATTTATAAGAAACAATAGTTTAATAGCTTTTTTTTTTCCCTTTGTGATAATAAAAATTTACATGTACGTAAAAATATATTTAAAATACCTGTATTTACTATTCGAAAGCGCCTCTAAAACTCGTATTCCCTTGATTCCCTGCCAAACATCTGGTCCACATATGTGAGAGTAGATGTTTAAGAGGTTCCTTAATTAAGAAAAGAAAAAAAACAGGAGGTAAATAGAGATGGTAAAAAAATTGAGTAGATCCTCTTCGTGATTCATATCGTCATGAACATTGTTTCTTGACTTTTGAGAAAATATTGGGGATCATGTAGAAGTATTTGTGATCGGTGAACAGTCTGTGGTTCTCCGTTTATACATCACATGGTTTAAATAATGTTCTTCATATTTATCTTCACGACTTGTCGTTTAGAGGCCGTACGCACCAGAGGTAAGATATGTGGAAATTTAAAGGGCCAGTACCACCAAAAAAATGAAATGTTCTTATTATTTATTTTATGTTGCTGATATCTTACATGTGCTTTATTTTTCTCTTCTATGTTTAGTTTATAGAGTATATTTTACTCTGTGTCACTGGGTGCATCCATTGTGTGATATTTTGTGTTGTAAACCGCTGTGGGAGATTGGGCATAGAACGGGCTCTGAGCCAAGAACCGGCGTATTTATTTGCATTGTGTGAAATGTATGTAAAGGACATCACCAGGGGGTACCATTTGAGGTTGATAGACCACTATCAGATCGCATTCAGCTGCAATACCTTATTTCGGACAGTCTAGACAACACAACAGATCCCCTGCAGTTTTGTCTAAACCTTCAATCCTCCACCCCATTGCCCGTCACTGCTGCTTTATCCTATAGCACAGCTGTAAAAATAGACTTGCCATAAGATTTGGGGAAATGTTGCATCCTGAGAAAAATCCACAAAATGGAAATAGGAGATGAAAAAATATTTTTTCCTTTCTTATGTAATTAATTCAAACAAAGAAAAATATATAGTAGCATGTCTTTTAAAATGTGTTTTTTGTAATGCACAGGTAATTTAGTTACAGCTTATGTTAATCGTGGTGTCTTCTTAATCTCGGTTAGTCCTGATTCTGTTACTTGTGGTACATTGATTACTGTGCATGGAGTGATATTTCCACATATTGTTTATGGAAAATCGCTGCCATATTTTTTTGTTTGTTTTATTTCATGTTTTTAATTTTGAGCAAAAAATTGTTTGTTGCAGTCGCTCTCCTGCGTCCTGACTTGGCATTTTCTGTTTGAATTTCAGGTCGGAACGAGCTGATCGCCAGATACATAAAACTTCGGACGGGCAAAACGCGTACAAGGAAACAGGTGAGGAAAGGAGAATTATATGTAACTTTAAGGGATTAAATCGCACCATCAAGCTCAATACTTGGGCACATCCATTGCCTGTTTCTGATAGGACGGCTCTTCTGATCTTACCTGATTGTAGGGTTGCCACCTTTTCTAAAAGCCAAACCCGAACACTCTAGTGTTGGGTTCGGGCGGCCATTTTTTTTGTAGCGTATACAGTACACTATGTGTATATTTACATTATACGTATATATTAGGGCACGTGGTATTATGCATGTCACATTGGTTTTATGGCTGGCACTGGTATTATGGCTGGCACACTGGTATTATGGCTGGCACTGGCACACTGGTATTATGGCTGGCACTGGCATTATGACTGGCACTGGCACGCTGGTATTATGGCTGGCACTGGTGTTATGGCTGGTACTGGCACACTGGTATTATGGCTGGCACTGGTATTATGGCTGGCACTGGTATGGCTGGCACACTGGTATTATGGCTGGCACTGGCATGGCTGGTACTGGTAATATGGTTGGCACACTGGTATTATGGCTTGTACTGCCATTATGGCTTGTACTGGTATTATGGCTGGCACACTGGTGTTATGGCTGGCACTGGCACACTGGTATTATGGCTGGCACTGGTATGGCTGGCACACTGGTATTATGGCTGGGACTGGAATTATGGCTGTCACTGGCACTGGCACACTGGTATTATGGCTGGCACTGGAATTATGGCTGGTACTGGTATTATGGCTGGCACACTGGTATGGCTGGCACTGGCACACTGGTATTATGGCTGGCACTGGCATGGCTGGCACACTGGTATTATGGCTGGGACTGGAATTATGGCTGTCACTGGCACTGGCACACTGGTATTATGGCTGGCACTGGCATTATGGCTGGCACTGGCATGGCTGGTACTGGTATTATGGCTGGCACACTGGTATGGCTGGCACTGGCACACTGGTATTATGGCTGGCACTGGCATGGCTGGTACTGGCACACTGGTATTATGGCTGGTACTGGTATGGCTGGCACTGGCATGGCTGGTACTGGTATTATGGCTGGTACATTGGTATGGCTGGCACTGGCACACTGGTATTATGGCTGGCACTGGCATTATGGCTGGCACTGGCGTTATGGCTGGTACTGGCATTATGGCTGGCACACTGGTATTATGGCTGGCACTGGCACACTGGTATTATGGCTGGCACTGGCATTATGGCTGGCACTGGCACACTGGTATTGTGGCTGGCACTGGCATGACTGGTACTGGTATGGCTGGCACAGTGGTATTATGGCTGGAACTGGTTTGGCTGGCACTGGCACACTGGTATTACGGCTGGCACTGGTATTATGGCTGGTACTGGCACACTGGTATTATGGCTGGCACTGGTACACTGGTATTATGGCTGGCACAGACTCATATTTTTATGGCACAAGAAAAGGGTATAATAGAAGGGAGAGGGCAGGGGATTCTTACTTTTGATGATGCGCTCAGTTTCAACTTGTCTCAGCGTGGAGACCTTGACTTGACACGTCGGGACTCAGGAGTCAGGAACGCGGCCGCAAGCACGTGAATGTCTTCGTCACGTGAGCCGTTGCGCCTGCGCCTTCTGACTGACAGTGGCACATGGGAGGAGGCGGGGAGGAAGAGCCGTCACTGACGGACCCACCATACCACTTCCACACTGTCAGACATTGGCAGAGTGGGCGGAGTGTGCAGCCCTGCGTTTCCTAACTTGACGGAGGAGAGGACCGCGGTGCCGGGGGAACGCATGACGTGTAAGTATGCGGAGGAGACTTCATGCCGGCCTTGTACCTCGGAGTCATGTGTCCGGGTTGCAGGGGGTGTGAAAGCTGGACACAGGACTCCAAAACCGGACAGTCCGGGTCAAAAACGGACGGGTGGGAACCCTACCTGACTGGTAAACATCACCGGCTCTGATTGGATCTCAGATTGCTGTGCAAAGGCTGTTATCAAGATGGCGGCACCCTGTAGGAAAGCACGACAGTTGTGCTTTAATCATGTGGTAGCTTGGTTGCTATTATTAGTAAAATTATTCATCCAGTATACTAGAGAATAGGAATGCTTCAAAAAATGTTTTTTGTCAGACTGTTGTTACTGGAAGGGTGTGCACCACAAATTCTTCAGAAAAAAGAATTGCTTTTCCCAACCTAATCCAACAAAACTGGCCAGATTGGAAAAAGCACTACACGACATATCCTGTACAGACTCTCCTGGTTTGAAAATCCATCAACGTTGTCACCTGATCCAGGATGGGAGGACCCGTCAACTCCTTGGCTTGATCCAACACAATATTCCAGGTTGGAAAAATATAAATATTAAAAAGGTAACTATGGGGTACAGTATATATTAATTTAGGAACGAGGGCAAGAATTTCTTGTCCTCCTAGAAGGAAAGAAAAAAAAGGGGCAAAAACCGTGAGGTAGATGATGGTCAAAATAATGCTGGATAAACAGCACAGCAATACACAATACAAGGTGTCCCTAAATATATATATAACGTGATTCAGATGACATTTGCATGTCTTACCCAGAGTTCTGTACTGCATATGGGGAATGTAGCACAGGAGCTCTGTAATGCAGTGCATTGAATTGCTGTGATGTGCTCATGGCTTCTGCAATAATAAACCTTATTGGTTATTGCGTGGAGGCCTTTTATCTTATTTTTTGCCCTCCATCACAGCCCAAATAAGTATATATATATATATATATATATATATATATATATACTTTTTTTCTGTAATTGATCATGTTGTAGTTTCTATCCTATACAATGTTCTTTATAAATGGGAATGTTTTTTTATAAATGAAGTGCAAGGCTACCCAATACCGGCAGCAATGCAGAGTGCCGCCACCATTATAGGCTCATGGAGTTCATGAAACCTTGCGTGTCCCAGTCGCGTGCTCACTCTTGCAGTGTTGCACAGGTAAAGTGGAGGGGGACTAGGAACTATTTGTTCCTAGTCTCACTCTCCTCGCCACTAAGGAAGCAACGGATCGCACCGAGCTCTACACTGCAGGATGAGACGTGAGTGAAGGGGTTTACAGAAAGTGTTAAGTGATTTTGCATTTGCAAAATCACTTAACACCAGCTTCGAGGAGACAATATTTCACTGAGAAACACAATCTCCTGGGTTGGAAGTGCGAGCTACATTTGAATAGCCTGAGCTTCCTCGCGGAAGTGAAAATTAATGTCTCCTATACTAAGTATAGGAGACATTAATGCACTGTAACCTCACGTAGGGAAATTCTACATACAAACTGCAAGGCCAGTTTGGGGTAAGAATGGAATAGCAATTCCCCTCAAAAAGATAACTACAGCAGACACTATGTGTAGCGTCTTCTGTAGTTTTATTATCGACAATTATGTATTAGGGCCCATAGTCTGTTGAGTTGTTAAGGTCTAAACACCTCTGGTTAAGTTTACAGCAATGTCGGAATAGGGACCTATATTTGTAGGAGATCTTTATCTCCCATCAAGGATACACTTTTTGTCTACTGCCTCTAAAAAGAGCAACGATACTGGAAAAGGATGATTTGGCATCTTCCATGTTGGGTGAATATCTCAGGCCATTCTCTCTCCTATCAAAACGGAAGATCATTTCACTTGCAGAAAGTGGCTAAACACCTCTGTGGGCATCCAAATAATATGTGAAATCACCAAGCTGTATGCACATGAACAGAATTCACCAAATCACAACATTAGTCCAAAATCGGTAGCGGTGCATCATTACCTACCACCAGTTGTTATTGTGGTGTGGATGAATGGATGTTTATCATAGGGGTCCCCAAAAATGTTGTTTGCTGCCAAAAAACACTTCCTGGAAATGACGCGAGGTGTCCATTTCAGAAGCATCCAAATTGGAGCGTTTTCTTCAAATCAGTGTAGTTTTTAATCGCATCCATTTTACAGGTGCTAACAAGTTGTTGACTTTAGCATAGCATGAATGGTATGTGGTGGCCAGATGTTTGGGTTGACTGGATGCATAACAATGGGAAGAAATGGGGCAAAACATTTCTTGCGATATTGAGTGACCATTCAGGAAAGCTAGACTCGGGGGTCATAGGGCACTTAGGCTTCATAAAGCCCATACCGGGCAATGACGTGTAGGGCACACACTTTGAGTCTTGGTCCCATCCACTGTAATCGGTAATTTACTGGAATATACAGTCCCCTGTTCAGTTAATTAATTTATTTAATATTTCCTACTGGCCATAAAGAGTCACGTATTATTCGTTGATCTCACTCAACTGTTTACCAGAGTGCAGTCGGATATGGCCTTCATTTTTATCTGCCAGCGTATGGTAATCTTGGACCTTTATACACACATCAATAAAGCAAGCCAGTGCAGTCATAACACTTAAGTCTTCCGAAAAGATTTTTCTACTATAATAATATACCGCAGAGCTAATTTCTGAACTTAAATGCATTTGTTTATAAATTCTCAATTTTAGAAATTCCATGGGTCAGGCTTAAAACACCTTTCGCTCTATCACCTCCTTAATGCTAGCTCTCACATATATAATCGCTAGGTTAATTGAGGTGATAGTGTTATGACTGTATCACCTCCCGATCGCTGGTTAAAAACATTAGCGAATCGGTATTAGCACTTTTTAGCGCCAGCTTATACTCTGTGCTCCCTTTGCTTAAAATGGAGAGCGCAAAGAGTAATTAGCGTTAGGATCACATAGTCCCAGTGCTTTTTTTCTGGAAAAATAGATGGGGGTACTCTCACGCCCAGGGAAAAACTGATTATTATGGCTATTTTTCGTGTCCCAATAAATACTCCTTTATTAACCCTTTAAGGGCAGAGGCCATTTGACACATTCAGAACACTTCTAAAAGTAGAACTTCAGTAATTTGCCTGTTCAACCATAATTTACCGCTTTCATATTAAGAGCAGCCAGGCGCGTACCTCACAATGCTGCCAAGACTCTCGCTGTCATTCTTACTATTGTGGAGTGCTGGCAGCAGATATTGTGACGATTCTAAGAGCAATACCAGCCTTTTGGGTGCAGGGCTAGGGGCAACGCCGGACTGGGACAAGGACACAGGCGCAGAATTTTACGCACAGCAGCCTGTTTAAAGACCATTACATGCATTTACACACACAGCCACACATTCACATACATAACTATATACCCCCCTACACCCCAGGGGTATGTAGCAATAAAACTCCCAGTAATGTGCCGTGTGTATGAGCGTATCATAGAATCCACTGCAATAAAACGCACAGTAATGTGCGGTGTGTATGAGCATATCACAGAGCTCCACAGCTTTTTTGACACCCCCGGCCAATCCCATTCTTAATTACTCCCCCAGGGCCCCTCCTTTCTTTATACGCAGGTCCCCTTTTTTGTTTCTAGACAAGGCCTGTTTTTTTTTTTTTTAAAACCGGCAGGTCCCCATTTTTTTAAAAAAAAACAACAGGTAGGTCCCCATTTATTTATTTATTTTTAAAAAACAGGCAGGTCCCCATTTTTAAAAACTAGGCAGGTTTCTATAAATGCAGGCAGGTCCAGTCCAGCCCCCCCCATCGCTACTTACCAGCTTCAACTGCCCCTCCACGCTGGCTCCGCATTTGTCCTCTGCGCTGTTGCCTCCTCCTCTTCTCGCATCTGTAATGTCACGTTGGTGGGTCAGGTGACCCGCCAATGTGAATCTCGCAGATCACGCGAGAGGGGGCGGGGGGAATGTCGCTTGCAGCTCCCAGACTCGCAATACGAGTGTGGGAGGCACGTTGCAGCGCTGCAGCTGACCAGACAGTGCCGAATTCGAACTCCGAGAGTCCGATAATGGAGCTGTTGAATAGGAAGGCGGCGGCATTAAGGAATGGGCTGCTGGCGGTGAGGTGCCGGTACGGCGTACCGGCGCGTACCGCCTCAAAAAAAGGCCAGATCCGAACACGAATTACAAACAGCTGTCCCTAACTGAAAAAGTTTGCTACAGCTTAGGCTAGGGTCAGACGAACGCATTTTTCACGTTGTCCGTGAAAAAGTGCGTTCGAACGAATGGACGGATTTTTTCACGGAATACGCGATAGCGGTCATACGATGCGCATTTTCGTCCGTGATTTTGTACGGATCATCAATAAAACACTTTTTGCGTCTGGACGTTTTGTTGGCCGGACATGAGCAGCGTCTGACGTCTCCCAATCACGCAAACACGCCGCTATGCGGCCGCAGCGCACTCTGTACGTCCGTACTAGCGGTTTGACGTTCTCTAAAAAATGCGTTCGTTTGCCACTTGCGTTGCACGGACGAACGTTCGTGCGGCCGTTCGTCGTATGCTGCCCGGCATTGGACGTCATTTGCTGCTAGCACGGCCGTGATTTTGTGCGGCTAAACGCACGTTAAAACTGCGTTCGTCTGACCCCAGCCTTAGAGCTTCTGCGGAATCCGTTAGCAGGAGCTGGAACCCCCAAAAAATCAAGTACTATGGACTCCATGGAGGGGATACTCGGGACGTTTTTTTAGCGCTGCCCCATGCATCCAGGAGCCTAGCGGCTACTACGGGGCGGTCTGCTGTGCTTATTGCCTGTCACGTAATCCACTGGGGAAACTAAGAGATTAGCGAACAGTTTTTTTTTTTGGAGAAAGGATTTTATCAGGAAGGATACATTGAGATTTCTCTCGTTTTCAAGTATGTCCTGGGTGGCAACTATATACCGTTAGGTGTCTTGCCCAAGGACACTTACTGGAGAGGTGCTCTTGCTGGGATTTGAACCTGTGTCTCCACGGTTGTTAGAGCAGCGCTGTTACCTCTAATCCACCTAGAATTTACGTCTCAGCCAGAGATATAGAAGTATATTTTCTAACAGAGATGATGCATCTTGGGCTCAAACCATCCCGTATGGTAAATTAGAATGAACTCCCAAGATGCAGTGGGTACAGAGCCTGCGGCCAAAGTCCTCCAGAGCCGACGAACCCTGATTAAAAGCCATGAACCACCAGCAGCTCGCGTACATAGAAAGAATCCAGTGAGGATTTGCATTATTTTAAAAATAAATTAAAACGTAAGGACTAAAATATCTAGAAGTGACAATCGAAGGCTTCTTTGGAGAAAATGATCTGCAGATACAGAGGACGAATGCTTAGGCCACACAAGCACTGTAGTTGTGGAGCATTTTGGACCTGCTCTCTGGCATTAACAATAGGATATTAGGTCACCCTGGTCGGCCCACAAGATAGTCATGAATGTAACGTGCTATGCAAATCCAGTTTTCATTCTGTTGTAGTAAATGTCCATAGAGCCATTGTAAATGTTTAACGATTGCTCAACTTGACGTCTGTGTTCGGCGATTGCTTATTTACATGGAGGTGACTCATCTAACATGTTGTGCCAAGTTACAGGTTCCTAGATACAAAGGCTTTTAACTTCCTGCTTTTTCATCCGCATCGCAATTGGTAAGAACGGCCTGTTTTTGGCACCAAATCATTTATTCGGAGACTCCGAAGCTTGGATTCATTTATTCAGCCAAGGTTTAAGTGCGCACTTAAGCCCCACCTTCTGTTTCAGTAATCCTGATCCTGTTAGGAAATACCGGGTAACGTGGGGAGATCTGAAACCCAAATATACGCTTTGTTAGGATAGAAAGTACATAGAAACAGGTGTTCTCTACCAAGGGCCTGCACAGGAGTAATAAAAAGAGTCTGATGAAGTAGATGGCACCTGATTCTCGGATTATTTCTGCGCTTTCTGCCCTGGACTCGTCAGGTCTTAGGCCTGTACCTGGTCCTGTCCAAACATGTCACTGACCACCTCAAACCTCAATTTCCTTTCTGTCAGTCCTTCAATAGTCTCACGGCCATCAGAAATCTTGAGGCCCCTTACCGAACCACTGGTCAGGGTCCATCTTCCCTCTGCTATCTAACTCCGTAAAAATGTTTGCCTTGTTTTACAGGAAATGGACTAAATTCCTGGTGGTCCATTAAGGGAATAAAAAGTGTTCCCTGGTGGTGGAGCCATCGCTCTGCACACCCTACCAATCGTTCCCTCAGTGAGTTCAGAGTGCCCGGCCCCAGATGATGCGGCCCACCAGATATTTTGTTGGTATCTTGGTGGGCCAGTCCTGGGTGGCACAGAGGGATCCTTGCATATGAAGCATATAGGCAAGTTGCACAGGATTTAGCATGATCCAGGGCCTCCTGGAACCACTGGGCCAGTGAATATGCCTTAATCTGTCCCTCCCCTGAAGGTGGCCCTATTAACCTACTTAAAAAAAAATCTATTCTTTACAAATATTTAAATTAATTAGATAAAACCATTGATTCTCTTTTCAAGTACGGTTTGTGGTCTTAATCTACTATCAAGGGTGTATTAAGATAGATCACTGCTTTTTATAGAGAATTTTACACGTTATAGCATGTTTTTAAATCAAATTTTAGTCTTATTTATAACATACTAAGCAAAGTGTTACTCCCAAGTCGTCTTTAAATGGAGGAATACCTTTATACGCTGGTTTATTTTTTATATATTCTTTTTTTTTTTTTTTTATTAATCTGGATTTTTTTAAACAAAAATCTCAACCTCTTTACTCAACCAATAACCTTTCCTAAAGTTTATTTAAATGCTGGGAGTCTCGGGGCGTCTTACGGCAAGATTCACTATCGGGGTTATTCAGAGAAAGGGGAAACTCTGGAGAACTTTTAGAGAAGTTAAAATTCTAGGTCAAAATAGCTGATTTGGAAAGTGAAATAAATGGGCGAATTTTTCTGGTTTGGCTATTTTGACCTAGAATTTTCACTTCTCTAAAAGTTCTCCAGAGTTTCACCTTTCTCTGAATAACCCTGTAAGCGTCAATATGTACAAGATGTGTCCTGGTAGAGAGACGCAAAACTGCCTGAAAAATTCACGATGCACCAGATTGCATATATCGTGCTCTTTAGTGACTCCAACCCATTGTATTGTAAACTTTCCTGGCCCTGGTCTCATACGGGTAAAACGTTAGCTCCCAGATCTTGGAGATGGGAGCTGAGGAAGTCTATGCTCATGCTTAATGTAATCAGAATTGTTTAAGGGGCTCTGGAATAGACAGATTCTGATGTGTGTAAAGCTTTCAATATTGGCCTTGACACAATGACACAAGCCGTACAAAATATAAAACACACCAGGCCATAGACTGACATCTAATGGACATAGAGAGTAAAGCAAGAGAGCCTAGTGTATTAGAGGGGAGTATAAGGCAAGAGCGCCTGGTCTAATAGAGGAGAGCGTAATGCAAGAGAGCCTAGTCTAGTAGAGGGGAGCTTAATGCAAGAGAGCCTGGTCTAGTAGAGGGGAGCGTAATGCAAGAGAGCCTGGTCTAGTAGAGGGGAGCGTAATGCAAGAGAGCCTGGTGTGTAAGAGAATGCAATGCAAGAGAGCCTTGTTGTGTATTAGAAGAGTGCATAATGCAAGAGAGCCTAGTGTATTAGAGGGGAGTATAAGGCAAGAGAGCCTGGTCTAATAGAGGAGAGCGTAATGCAAGAGAGCCTAGTCTAGTAGAGGGGAGCGTAATGCAAGAGAGCCTGGTGTGTAAGAGAATGCAATGCAAGAGAGCCTTGTTGTGTATTAGAAGAGTGCATAATGCAAGAGAGTCTAGTGTATTAGAGGGGAGTATAATGCAAGAGAGCCTGGTCTATTCGAGGAGAGCGTAATGCTATAGAGCCTGGTTTGTAAGAGTGCATGCAAGAGAGCCTGGTGTATTAGAAGAGTGCATAATGCAGAGAGACCGGTCTAATAGAGGAGAGCGTAATGCAAGAAAGCCTGGTCTAATAGAGGAGAGCATAATGCAAGAGAGCTTGGTATGGAAGAGCGTGCAATGCAAGAGAGCCTGGTCTAATAGAGGAGAGCATAATGCAAGAGAGCCTGGTCTAATAGAGGAGAGCGTAATGCAAGAGAGCCTGGTCTAATAGAGGAGAGCGTAATGCAAGAGAGCCTAGTCTAGTAGAGGGGAGCGTAATGCAAGAGAGCCTGGTGTGTAAGAGAATGCAATGCAAGAGAGCCTTGTTGTGTATTAGAAGAGTGCATAATGCAAGAGAGTCTAGTGTATTAGAGGGGAGTATAATGCAAGAGAGCCTGGTCTATTCGAGGAGAGCGTAATGCTATAGAGCCTGGTTTGTAAGAGTGCATGCAAGAGAGCCTGGTGTATTAGAAGAGTGCATAATGCAAGAGAGACCGGTCTAATAGAGGAGAGCGTAATGCAAGAAAGCCTGGTCTAATAGAGGAGAGCATAATGCAAGAGAGCTTGGTATGGAAGAGCGTGCAATGCAAGAGAGCCTGGTCTAATAGAGGAGAGCATAATGCAAGAGAGCCTGGTCTAATAGAGGAGAGCGTAATGCAAGAGAGCCTGGTCTAATAGAGGAGAGCGTAATGCAAGAGAGCCTGGTCTAATAGAGGAGAGCAGAATGCAAGAGAGTCTGGTCTAATAGAGGAGAGCGTAATGCAAGAGAGCTTGGTCTAATAGAGGAGAGCGTATTGCAAGAGAGCCTGGTCTAATGGAGGAGAGCGTATTGCAAGAGAGCCTGGTCTAATGGAGGAGAGCGTATTGCAAGAGAGCCTGGTCTAATATAGAGGAGAGCGTATTGCAAGAGAGCCTGGTCTAATATAGAGGAGAGCGTATTGCAAGAGAGTCTGGTTATTTTATGATACCACTCCCAAGATTTTGAGAACAGATTCATAAAGACATTATTGTCTTAATTCTAAACGTCAAACCATACATATTTCCGGTTGCCAGGTTTTAAGCCAACAGCCTGAGCTGGAAAATGTGTTGTATGTCTTAGGATCTTTTATTTTGTGTCATTCCAGCTATTTTGGGATAAAAAGTACTGAACTGGTATAGAGCAGACCTAGGTTTAAGGTCTAAGTGAATTGTTTGTTTTGTGAATTGGGAAATTCTTTTTTCTTTCCTGATGATTTGTTCTTGGCTTTAGAACATCAGAAAGTGACTGGGGTGTGAATGGAACCTGTTTGACACCAGGGGAATAGTCATTGCGTTACATCATTATGATTGGCAAACATCTTTATACATCTATCCGGACAGTATAACCCAGACATCTCAAGCTCTGTCCCCCAGATGTTTAGTGCCTACAATTCCCAGAATTCTTTGCGTGCAATAGATGGCCAGAGGATCATGGAAGGTGTAGAAAAAACAGAAACATCTGGGGAAGGGGCTCGAGTTGGAGACCATTGTAATAGACTGTTAATTTTGGGATTATGCTGGGCAACACTAAATTAAATGGCCTACAAAATACTCTAAATTAAACAGCCTACAATATACCCTTTCTGTACATATCCATAGCAATAGAATACAAGTAACATGTCACGGAGGGTAAGAAAAAGCTAAGCAAGATCAACGCTAACCTGTTGCACATACAGGACAAAAGCACTGTAGATGTAGTATCAAAATCTAGCTGCAATGTATTTAAACATGACCCCACTGGATGTGTAGTGTTCTGAGCCTGTGAGAATACTTCTCGGAGGATCCCATGTTCGCTGATATCGCACCATCATATGAGAAACCTAAAGTCTAACTTTTGTTTTCCTTGTCTCTTGTCCTTCCCAGGTTTCTAGTCACATACAAGTCCTAGCAAGGAGAAAGTCCCGTGAAATCCAGTCCAAGCTGAAGGTAAGTACCGGAGCTGCCTCTCTCGGAGCTGCTAGCTTTGCTTCTCTGCTTGCGTCTGTGTCCTGCCTTCCAGGCTCGCTTCCTGTCTCGCCTGCATTTAATAGCTACGCTTGGCTGCCAGGCAGGATAAGGAAACCTTACCGGTCCCCGTCAACCAGAGTGAACCGCCAGATCCGATTCCAGAACTTATTAGATACTTGGTGTTTTTCTTAAATTTTTTACCAGCCCATGATTGGTTGGATGAGATGATATCTTAAGATGCCTGTAAACAAACAAAATAAAAAATTTAATCTAAGATTCTGGAGACCGCCCAACCCCCAAAAAAGGCGCATAAAAAAAAAACCTGTTACCAAATAAATAAATATATATATATATATTTTTTTTTTCCCACAACTCCCATCTCAAGGCTTTGTCTTCCGTTTGTTTACTGGTTTCTGTGGGTAAATTAACCAAAGACCAGTTGGTTATGGGCATTTTTTAATTGAGTTGAAGTGGCTTGAAAATCATCCAGAATGCAAAATTCAGCACCAAATCACCCAGATTTGTAATGGCCATGAGTTATGAGGTATTCCAGCATTCTCCGACGGAAGGTCCCCAAAACCAAGGTAGGCCATATATTGGTTTCCCCGATTTGTATTTTTTATTAAGGACAATAAAATACAATTCAGTGTCGGTGCCGGGGTCAGTAAGACATTATACACTTTTGTTTTTCTGCCTTTTTTCGGACCATTATAACATACAACCTTTTTGGGATGTGTTAAGCTTTAGAGCTCCAGAAATGTACCTTAACCCCTTTATGAAAAGAATGGTACACGCACTGAAGCTACTTTTCACATACAATTACGTACTGTATGTGCAAGTTATTTTTTTCACCACTATGACACTATTAAATTGAGAGAAGGACAAACTACGTGCTCTCCGCAAATGGAAACCTCTGCTCAGGTTTATGTTTGCTGGTGTGTATGGTCAGGGAGTCAGAGGTCAAACCTATAACTTAATGTTTAAATATTTAGCATGTTTTACCTGTATACTAATGCCCATTTACAGGTTACACAAAAAGTTCTTGTAGAATGGAGATATTCTTGTCAGGGCATGGAAAGATGCAAAAACAGACATATAGGTACTGTAGATGTTGATTGATTCCCGAAATACAAATTGTATTTGACATCATGAGCTATGGTGTTGTGTGTCCTATATCCTATTACAAAAAGTTTTCTCAAGGCGTAGAAGGGTGCTCCTCTCGTCCCAAAAACAATTGGATGAAAGGAAGAGTCTGCAGCCGAAATCTTTGCATATATATTGGCTTACAGATCGCCCACAAGCATTATTTTGACAAAGACTCTCGAAAAGAACATTTAGCACAACATTTTATGCCTCCGTGACTTGGCGGACTCTTACTAGGATCAGGGCACAACCAATCATGTGCAAGATGCTCATATTCAGCATAGGCATGTGGCTTTACTTGAACACCGATTGGCTCGAGTTAAGATGCTTCGATTAAGTCTAACCGGCACAATTTATTTATTGAACTAGGGTACATGTCATTGAGAATGAATCAGAGTCCCAGTTTGTAAAATTTCAGGGTCATTATATGCAGGCCGTGTCTTTTTGTCATTCTGGTTGAGGCAGTTCAAGCTCAATTGTAATTTTTATTTATTATATTTTACTGGAAAATGTGCATGTTTTATTTAACATAATCACTATTGTCAATAGAGGCAGGACATTTTGTTTTTTTTGGTCCTGCTTACGATACTGGTCCTGTCACCGTCCATTTTCTCATCCTGCTGCTTCAAGATGGCTGTTCTGTGCTGACCACTGGCTCCTGTAATGTTTTGTGCTTCTGCTTTGCATAGGATCCAAAATGGAATAAACTACTGCATAGCCATATACACAAACTATGTTCTCAGGGCAGTACGTCTGCAATCACTCATGTTATTAACATTCTTGCTTTGCCTGTTAACCAGTGTCCTACTGGTCGTAGGGTGTCCTTGGTGTTGTCTCTTCTCGTTCCTTTTCAGTATGTTCTTTGTTTCATGTGTATTCTAATTATTGCATCTACATATACCTTTGTGGACATATTAAAGGGTCTCTCAACCAACAGAATCCAGAAAATGCTCGTAGTGTAGATATCTTTTGTCTGCTCTTTGGTCACACAGACTGAAACAGAACCTCAGGAACTACACATACTCATGAAAGAAATCAATAGAGTTTTCATGGTCTTTGTTTCCATCAGATTTTATTTTCCTAGCTTAAAATCCTAGCTCAATTGGAGCACTTACTAAACATACAGCGATCCTGACTATCCAGGTAACATAATTTAATAAACAAAAGAGAATCACAGCTTTTCCTAGAGGTGTTACTGCTCCTGTTCTGCTCTCAGCAGTCGGGATTAAACACTTCTGTCCAGGAGTCAGCAGCCTGGGAATTTACCTGTTGCTTAATTAATTGGCAACAAGTGTGTGAGAGTATAGATGCCATGCAGGATTCTGGGTCTTAAATATCTTCCCTCGATTACTCTCCTAGACATTCTGTTACCCAGCTCAAGCACTCTGGCACACTGTATATAGTTTGTTTTTGTTTTTTAAGGTAAACTATATGATAGATCATATACAGTACTATTTGTTACTTTAGAAGGAAGAAACTCAATGAAAACATGAATAAAAGCCTTATAGTCTTGTGAGACCAATGGGAACTTTGTTCCTTCCGGAAAAATAGAGGACGAACCCAGTTCCCACATGTTCCTGCTTGACATGAGCCCTGGGTGTAGCCAGTAGAGTTTAATTTATTTTCCCTAATGTTATGGTTTCATTTGATAAATGTTATCAATGCCATTTCAAGGATTGCTTCTGCTGTGGCATTATACATTTAAAGGAACACTCTAATAAAAAATCCCCCCCCTTTTTTTTACATTAATTTATCCCTATTACCTTAATAAATAGGTAGGGATTTCTTTTTTTTTTTTTAACTGTAATACTTACCCTAAAATCCACTTCTTTCCAACGGGCGTTTTTTTTTTTTTATACTCCCCTCCCTCCTCTTCCGCTCCCGTCCTTGTTCCTTTCACTTGGCTAATGGTTTACGTGAGAAGCGCGCATGCGCGCCTCTCACGTAAGCCAGCCAATCGGCAGGCTTCCTCCCGGCGCCATCTGCTGAGGATTAGTGTTGCGCGCAAGAGGATGCGCGCAACACTAATCCTCAGGCTGCCGCCAGCTACTGCGGCAGAAGTCGGCAGAAGCGGGAAATATGAATCCCGCTCTGCTGACTGACAGCTGGGAGGGCGGAGTAAAGTCCTCTGCTTCTCTCAGCTGTTTTCAGCTGATCTGCTGAGCGGAGGGAGGGGGGACAGGCAGGGGAATACTCAGGGCATCATGACCACCTAAAAAAGCTTAGGTGGTCATGTTGCCTAGAGTATTCCTTTAAATCCATATAAAAAATGCTGAACAGTTTTAAAAAAGCTATATAACATTAGTGTTTATAAATTACTTTTACGGCAAAGCTGTGTTGTGGCTCTCTAGGTATTGTGGACTGTGCCATGGAGACAGAATATACACAACCCAATCATCCAGAGGGATGTTGTATATAGGCTCAGTATAGCAATGCCCTCTCTGGATGATCTCCACTGCACAATTTGGGCTTATATGATTGGGAATCACTCCTTGTATACAGTATGTCATAGCATGTTTTGTAAAAACTGGAGATGTTCCTTTTCCTAAAAAGATGAGTGACATCTGTCCTAGAGGACAGCCCTCCACTCATTCCTCCAGTCTGACACCAGGCAGTCGGCACGCCAACATCACCACCGAGGGCCAAGCACGCGATGCTGCATGATGGCCTTCTTGGCTCTTTAGCTATGGAGATGGGATATGACTCTGTCCTCAAGGAATAAGATATTGCATTGATCTTTTAGGACCAATACGGTATCCTTTTCCTGATGGAATATCGCATGGAAGGTGCACCTGGCCAGTGGAGGTACACCTTAACGTTTTTAATTGGATCTATTCACCACATACGACCACATGTAGGGACAGAGAATTGGAATACCAGTAAACTGTATGACCTTGTATTTAACAGATCCAGTTCCAATTTCTGCCATTTTCAGTCATCCAGCTAAAGGGTGGATGAAATTGGCCATATTGAAGACAACACAATAGATAAGATAGAAAGCCACTGGTTTTCCGTTACTGGCCAGCATCTACACCACCCAAATGTGTATGACCCATTTCATTGAATGGTTGGTTGTCCCCTTTTAATATTTTCTTTTTTTATTATCCTTATTTTATTTCATTGTGTTCGACCTCTGTGTCCCGCTTTCCCTGAATTCATATCTACATTTCCATGTTTTCCAGTCTTACAAAATAACATATTTTGTATTTTTGTGATTGTTCCTGACACACATGCGTTGTATTTGATCCTTGTATCCAACCCCGCCCTTCCTTCTTACTGCTTAAATTCTCGATGTATCCATATCCCTTTGCTTTGACACCCTCCCTATCATTCCCACCCTTTGTTTACCACTTTGCTTCCCTTTTTTTTTTCCCCCTACCCTGTGGATTGCAACTTTCCTGTTCTCCGCTCTGGATGACAATGTGTTTGTGTCCAGGCTATGAACATGGTAAGTTGATATTTAAAATTCTAATCTCTCATTCTGCCAAAATACCGATTTGTTGAATTTATGAATTTTGACAGGATCGCCTGTAAATTTTAAATGTTTTTAGATTGAGATCTGGTAACATTTTATGAGTTCTCTAATGATATAATTTGTTTGTAACATCAACCATACGGCCAACTTTTTTTCTCCATACAAAGTGGTGTTGCCAATCTTTAGTCGCTAGCTGTCTGACACTGTACAATAAAATCTTCCCCGGCTTTTGTTGCGCTCCAAATCCAGCCCTGCTCATCAAAGGTGTAGATGAGGGAAACGTTGGTCTAAGGGAATTAAACTATCTCTGGACAATTCTACATTGAACATTGACCTTGGCAGCACCACTGCGGAGGCTGTAGTTTTGTTCATGGAGTCCTGGAATTTTACAGGGAACCCATCATGGAAGGTGTTTGTTGTCACGTACGTTATTAGTGGTTTATGCCTCAAGATCATAGCTGATGTAAGAATCTTAAATAATGTGGCTCCTTAAAACGCTCATGTACCATGGAAGAGGAGAAATATTGCATTGAAGATGACACCTACATAGGTACATAGGCAGAAAAAAAGATGTGCGTCCATCGAGTTCAACCTTTCACACAACACCTACCGTGGTTGATCCAAAAGAAGGCAAAAAAAACATTCTGAAGCGCTCGCCGAATATGCAACATACTGGGGAAAAAAATCCTTGACACCAGAATGGTGGTCAGATTTCTCCTTGGATCAAGCAGCTTTTATCCATATATTAAATATTATAACGTTTAATATTCTACAGTAAGAGTTCTAAAATATTATCTGAGTAAAGGAAGCACCAGTTAGGAGACTCTAGTAAGAAGTTGCTGCTCTGTGACCATGTGAAGTCAAACCAATATAAATGGTGGAAAATATTATATTCTAGTAGACTGCCATTGTCATACATTTTTGTTACAAGTTCCTAAGCATTTCTGCTTCACTCTTTCTTGGTTCAGTGGAAGATTTCGGCAGTGTTTTATTTATCTCTCCTTTTTATATGAATATTGCTATGTTTAGATTTAGGATTATTTTAATAAATTACGTTTATTTTACAACTAAATTAGTCACGTGCTACAACGACCTCAGTGACTCCATACTCCAGTAAGGTAGTTCATATCCCTGATGTCACACGTCCTCTTGTCGTTTTACTCCTGACTTACCCATATGTGCTCCGCAGGCTCCTGTGAAACTAATCACACTTGATATTAATTCACATATATATTCCAACTACAAAAGGCTAAATTTGCATATTCCTTGTGCTTTGCCAGTAAAATGTATGTTTTACAGGGAAGCAGCTTGTATAATGCATAATGTTTTCCAGACTCTCATGTATCGGAGCAATTTGATCAACAGATATAACATTAAAAACAGGTGTGACAAATCCAAGAGCCATTTAGTCACAAATCCCTAGAAGTTTACCTCTGGCTCCTAAATTCCTGGACTAATACTCACATATACATGTGTAATCCACTGGCTCATATGTTACACATTTTGTTTATGGATAAGATTTGCTAATTAGTATTTTAGATTGGGGGAATGTATGCAATGTTGTGTTAATAGAAGGGAATATATTTCTATATTTATCCACAACAGATTATTCACTAGGCAACATTATATGGACATTATGGTGGATTTAGTTGCGGACCTATGTTGGAACAACTACGGTTAATTCACTATTTAAGGAAGTTCCACTGTAGTTCGCAATTCTTTCCACCATAGTCCTGATGAAGTTCTAAAGTGTCGTTTTTAGTGTGCTTTCCACCATAGTTTCTGCTGACGTTCAGTGTAGATTTTAATGACCTTTCTACCATAGTTTTAGTTGGAGTTGTCGGGTAACCTTTGGTAAAGTCACTACTTTAAGGACATGGATATATATGGCACGATGATTAAGTTGCCGAATAAAAAGACACTCCAATTTGGATGCTACCGAATTCAAATGTCATTTTTGAAGATAACGCTACCTGTAACGTTGTTGGATGTGATCTTGGAGAGCAAGTTGCAGTCATCATAGATGGAACTGGGCCGTATGTTGACGAGATCTTTCTACAGAGATCGGGCCTGTGGTTGTATTGATTGCATGGATCGAACACAACTGCCATAAAATCAACTGATGTTAAGCTATGCAGGAAAATGTGCTAGTTGTTTAGTCAATGATCCTATTGCATTGCTACGAGAATCGTTGTGAGTTACAACCAGAAAGTGTAGAGTTACATCCATAACTGCAATTTTGTCAATGTATTCCATGTTTTTTTGGTTTCTGGAGTACCCTTGCTTGCCGTGTGTAGTCTGTGAAAGGTTAATATGCAGTCTCCTGCATATTGTCTCAAGAGTTACCAATAGGGTCTTCTCCTTTCAACCTAAAGAAAAATTGTAGGGTGCCAAGGAGAAATGGTGGTGGCTTTTTTTGTTTGTTCTGGACACCTCATTATACTCCATAACTTTTTACTGAGGATAATGAAGATGTTGAGTCGAAAATCAAAAGTATATAAAATGGGTTGTGTAGACCACAAAACTGGTTATCATTGATGATAAAAGAAGGAAGATATGTTTTGAGTATCGGGTTGCGTTGTACATAATGTCAAAAGTAATTGCTGAATTCCGCTCCAGGTATAAGGTGTCCAATGGTGCCGACAATCCATCAACTCCCTGAAGTGGAGGTATGACTAGAAAATAGGAAATATCCAGCGGCAAAGATTGCTACTTTACAATACGGCACGGACAAACCACATTCCATTAGCTGTTGCTCAATGCCATGTTTATAGATATTGCCGGTAGACATTGAGGTGTCTGTCTCAGGAAACTGAATCAAATAGCTACTGGCAGTGTTCTTCAACCCATCAAATCAAATGTCTTTTTGTATGACTTTGCTGCTCACCCAACCAGTTTTGGTTTAGACCCATGCATTGTGATTGACGTGTTTAGGTTGACTTTAATCAGTAGTTATATAGAAGGAAAGTGTACGTCCATAGCTATGGAGAAAAAAAACACATTTCAGCCTCTGTGAAATTATTGTGTGTTTTCCGAGTCTGAATGTGAAATTCAGAATAGTGTCAAATTTTAGTTTTAGCTGAATTTTGGAGGTAATTCCGGGGACTCCCATTTAATTTATTTTTTTATACTTGGTACTTTGTCTTCTTACATGTAGCTCAAGATTTTTAACCTGAGAAATGGAAATAATTATGTCCAATTTTCAGGTTGGGTCATGGCACACGCTTGCCCGACTTTCCTCTATGAAACAGAAAAACCACCTCTTATTTATCATTTTTACTTCTAACATATTGAATTTATTACCTTTCATTATGGCGGTCGTGTCGTCGGCCCCCTTACGTCTAGCATCAGTGAGATTCTACATAGTGGTTGCCCTAGTAACTGCATACATTAGGCTAGGGTCAGACGAACGCATTTTTCACGTGCGTTTAGCCGCACGAAATCACGGCCGTGCTAGCAGCAAATGACGTCCAATGCCGGGGAACATACGACGAACGGCCGCACGAAAGTTCGTCCGTGCAACGCAAGTGGCCAACGAACGCATTTTTTCGAGAACGTCAAACCGCTAGTACTGACGTACAGAGTGCGCTGCGGCCGCATAGCGGCGTGTTTGCGTGATTGGGAGACGTCAGACGCTGCTAATGTCCGGCCAACATAACGTCCAGACGCAAAAAGGGTTTTATTGATGATCCGTACAAAATCACGGACGAAAAGGCGCATCGTATGACCGCTATCGCGTATTCCGGGAAAAAATACGTACGTTCGTTCGAACGCACTTTTTAACGGACAACGTGAAAAATGCGTTCGTCTGACCCTAGCCTTAGGAATCTAAGAGCATGGCTTCAGAGTAAAGGAGAAATGGGCTGCATGATTTTTCTGGTTCATGTTTACAGTATGCGGAAGATATTGAAAAATGGACACTTGACAGTTTAATTGAATGTTTACCCCGAGGAATTGAAATAATTATGAAACCTGTTCACGAAGCCATGTGATGTACCGATGATCAAGTTGCAAATTCTAGGCAGAGTTTCTTCTGACATTGCTCATTTCTTTTCTCTAACTTGGTTATTTTGACTTAAATTCCTTGTGACGTTTTTCCCTTTTTCGTTTCTCAAAAGTACATTGTTTAGGAAATTATTATGTTGTGATCAAAAATAAAAATGTTAAAAATAATTTTTTTATTTTTCCAAATTGCGCTTTTTAAAAATTATTATTTTGTTCAGATGTTTGTCTCGCCAAAGAACATACCACTGCCAAAAACAAAGTACTAGAGAGCGTTTTTTTTTTTTTTACCTACAAATATATAGTGAAACAATATAAATCAAATTACATATTCCAATACCTTTTGTGTTGCGGGTCTCAATTTAAACCAATCAGAAGGAAAAGAAAAACAAACGTACATCCATACCTACATTTCCTGATTTTTCATACTAGAGAGAGTTTAGAGGTGTGAGCATTTGTGTTCACACACATTGTAAACCATAGACTTACACCCATGTCTTTGTAAATGTTCGGAGACCACACAGAGACCAAATAAAAATAACATACACGTCCATAGCTCCTTGTTCACATGTTAAGAATCTTGAAAATTGGGCTCTTGATGTAGATGTGTTATGTTAATGAAAGATGTTGGGCTCTATTACATTCTTCGCGCACTTTTTTGCACGCGCGCAAAAGCGCATTAACGCGAGGGACAAAACCCTTCGCGCTGAGCGTCGTATTATGACGTTCACGCATACGATGCGCGTTAACGTCTAACGCGAGTGACCCTACGCGAACGCAAGTTCGTTGCGCGCAACCCGTACTTAACATTGTAAGCAAAAATGCGTTCGTGCGCTGGTACGCGGATGGTATTACAATCGATGCGCAACTTTTTACGAACGACGTTTGCGCGCATAATTTTAACGTCTTTGAAAACTGGTGGTAACGGCAAATCTGAACGTTCTGGCCGAAACCAAAGACACCAGCACGAAAAAAAAAAATACAGCAAAGTATAGTTACACATTCTACACATACCCAAACAATAAAATTGAGAAGTTGTGCATGTTTTTACTATTGATGCAGCATATATACTCAGATTGATTTTGACAGGTGCAAAAACTGAACGTGAGACAATTGTGGTTCTTAATTCTGATTGGATGAATTGCGTGAAAAAACAGTCTGCCCACCGATTTCTGCGCGCAACGTTAATGCGCACACGTTTTTGCACGTCTTTTTTACGAGCGATATTTTTTGACGGATGAAAAAATGCGCTCGGATCGTAATACCTGCGTTAATTTACACGCGTTAACGTTTAACGCTGCGCGCAAAAAAACCTGCACTGCGCATGCGAATTTGCGCGGAGAATGTAATAGAGCCCGTTGATGAAAGTATAAACAAGTACAAATTCCTACGTAACCCCATCACTGCCAAGTGATTTTCTATAAAATCACTGTCGGGACCGATTGGGTTTAATGGAAAATAATTGTCAATTACCCACATAGTAAAGAGATACAGAAACTCTGTATATTTTCAGTGGGTATGCTGTAAATGACAGGCAGAGGGCTCCTCCTGCTGACCTAAAAGTGCTACTGCATGTACATTACAACCTGGGTTTCGTGTTTCCTTGAAGGAAAAAACCGGAACACAAATCTTTCAAACAATTCCAAAACTTGGCGTGTCATAAAAATCATAAAAAGTGTCATGTCTGATGGGTTGAAGGCAGATTCTGGACCATGTTTTAGATTAATGTTTCATACAATATCCAAAATACTTTTGCAATGCTGCACAAGACCAGATCGAGTATAAACGATCTTGGGGCACCTGCAGGAGCTTTTGAAGACACTGTATATTCGATCATGGTAGTGTATGTAATTAAAACATACGTTTCAGGTAGTTCCAGGTACAGTCAAAATACTCAATTTGTTAAAGCCTATCCAAAATAGGGCTCTATTACATTCTTCGCGCATACGTTTGCGCCCACAAAAAACGCATTAACGCGAGGGGCAAAACCCTTTGCACAGAACGTCGTATTACAATCTCGGCGCAACAAACGCACGTATATGTCTACCGCGGGTGAACCTGCGCGAATGCTGCGTGAGCTTACTGTACTTCGCACATCCTATACTTAACATTGTGAGCGCAAATGCGTTTGTGCGCTGGTACGTGGATGGTATTACAATCTATGCGCAGTTTGTAACGCACAGCTGTTGCGCGCATAATTTTAGCAACTCCTAAAAGCTGGTGTTAATGGCAAATTCTATCAACCTGCCGAAACCAAACACACCAGCCCAAAAAAAAAACGCAGCAAAGTATAGTTACACATTCTACACATACCCAAACAATAAAATGGAGAAGTTATGCGTGTTTTTATTATTGATGGAGCATATATGCGCAGATTGACTTTGACAGGCGCAAAAACTGAACGTGAGACAATTGTGGTTCTTAATTCTGATTGGCTGAATCGCGTGAAAAAACAGTCCGCACACTGATTTCTGCGCGCCAACATTGCTGCGCGCTCGTTTTTGCGCGTCCGTTTTACGCACGTTATTTTTTTACAGATGAAAAAATGCGCGAGGATTTAATACCAGCGTTGCTTTACACTCATTAACGCTTCGCGCAAAGATTTTCACGCGTTTTGCGTGAAGAATGTAATAGAGCCCATAATCTTTTGTACACAAACGATATTCATATAATGAAGGCCGATAGTATGAGATGATTGTTTGTGTCGATTACGTTTAAAAAGGAAATGAATGTGAAGAATTATTATTGCTAATCATGCAGTGGTGGTGTTCAATGCTACTTTGGTTTTTTTGGGGGGCATATTTTGCTGTATAATTTAGATCTTTGTGCCCGCTTGTGATGTGGATACTTAGGTAATCTTGTCTCGGTGCTGTTGTTCCAGGATCAGGTTGCAAAAGATAAAGCTCTACAGAGTATGGCCGCAATGTCGTCTGCACAGCTCGTGTCTGCCACATCCATCCAAAACAAACTGGGAGTACCCAGCATCTCTCAGACCCCATTCCAACCCACTCCAGGGGTAGGTGCCAGCCGTGGTGCATATCACACATCTTCTTAATGCTCTTTATTGCATCGAGCAGTGATCTAAATGTATTGTTTAGCGTTTAACATAATTCTGAAAATATTGTATATTCTTTTAATGCATTTATAAGCTGTTCTTTTATTATTTAAATAAATATACACAATAAATTTTTTTCTTTAAGCATTTATTGTCCTTCTAACAACAACGAGCTCTCTCTTCTAAATCCCAATTTGCCAGCAATGGTTCGGTTTCATTTTCCCCTGCTGTGTATTTAGAGGGGAGAAGATGAAGTACATTATAGATTAAATTAATGTTGTTTTTTATTTTGTTTTTATTTTTACAGGCAGCAGAATTTTTCCAGTTCTGGCCGGGTGGACCTGGACAGCCACGGCAGACACAGGAGTAAGTATTGATTGAATGGGCTTATCTGCCTTCCTCGTTGGGAATGCTGGACTTAATATTTTGGGCTTATACTTTTGAACATTCTATTATGGATTTTTTAAAAATTTATATTTATAATAATATAAAGCTTTGAAAGTTCTTTTGCACCCCTCCCCCCCAAAAAAAATTCATAGTAAAATGTTTTATATATATTTTTTGTTTTTAAATCATTGTGTTTATGTGTGTGTTTGACCTTTCGAGGACACATACCTCTGCTGTATTGTCATGCATGAGTAACATGGTATCAGATAAACATACACTTTGGGCCCTATTACATTCCTCGCACATACGTTTGCGCCCGCACAAAAACGCATTAACGTGAGGGGCAAAATCCTTTGCGCAGAATGACGTATTACAATTTCAGTGCAACAAACGCACGTATACGTCTACCGCGGGTGAACCTGCGCGAACGATGCGTGAGCTTACTGTACTTCGTGCGTCCTATACTTAACATTTATGAGCGCAAATGCGTTTGTGCGCTGGTACGCCGATGGTATTACAATCTATGCGCATTTTTTAACGCACAGCCTTTGCGCGCATAATTTTAGCAACTCCTAAAAGCTGGTGTTAATGGCAAATTCTATCAACCTGCCGAAACCAAATACACCAGCCAGTATAGTTACACATTCTACACATACCCAAACCAATAAATGTGAGAAGTTGTGCGTGTTTTTTTTTATTGATGCAGCATATATGCGCAGATTGACTTTGACAGACGCAAAAACGTAACGTGAGACAATTGTGGTTCTTAATTTTGATTGGCTGAATCGCGTGAAAAAACAGTCCGCACACCGATTTCTACGCGCAACGTTGCTGCGCGCGTGTTTTTCCGCGTTCGGTTTATGCACGTTATTTTTTGACCGATGAAAAAATGTGCGAGGATTGTAATACCAGCGTTAATTTATGCGCGTTAACGTTTAATGCGTCGCACAAAAATTCACGCGTTTACCGTGCTTTTTTCCGTGAAGAATGTAATCGGGCCCTTTATGTTGGCCAGCATACTGTAAACAGTGGGTTGTCTTTTAATACTTACCTGTTGTGAAGTTTGGCATTGAGGTTCCCAGTTTATCCTTGTTTCACTGGGCGGCTAAAACATCCTTCATATGTTGTCCCAGAGCAAAAAGGGGAAAAAAAAGAACTGCAGAACTTGCAAACCTACAGGTCTCCAACCCAATGTGATTCATTTTTAAGACGTACAAAGGGATACTCTGGGGTTAAAATGAAAGAGGAAAGACAGAGGGGTTAAACAATAACCCCTCCTGACTCCCTCTGCACACCTCTCTCGTTTTAACCCTTCTATCTTGTTAAACCCTACCTTGAATCCAGCGCTGGACTCCTAATGGCGCTGCATGGAATCGGACATGATGTCCACTTCCTGTAAGACTGTCACAGTCCTGTGACCATGGCGAGCATCCATCCAGTTCAATGGGTCTCATTGCACCCATTGGCGGGACAAGAGTCCCAAGAGCCCCTATATCCAGGAACCTGAGATCAATGCTTGTAGATCTCCGTTTATGGGTGGGAATAATCCCCACACACACACACACAGAGGGCTGAAATAGCCCTCCAAAACTTGCCAGGGTAGGATAGAGGTGAGGTCACTCAGATCACTGTCACCCTTAAAAAGGGAAGGGGTACAGTGCACCTGGTGAAGAAAAATAAGTGGATCCACAAACCTGAATAAAATACAGGTGCTCCAATTACCCAGATAGCCAATCTCACGATAACTTCAACAAGAAGGAAAAGGCAGTCAGGCACACCAAGAATTAGTAGGAAGAATGAGGATCTTTATTTGGGCAACATTTCGGTTGCAACTGCAGCCTTTATCAAGTCTTGATAGCGATTGTGGATGCAACGAAACGTTGCCTAAAGAAATATCCTCCTTCTTCCTACTAATTTTTAGTAGAGATGTGCATTCGTTTCGAGAAAAATTCGGAATTTGGTCCGAAATTTGATAATAGTACTTCCGAATAACGAATCGATACGATACAAATTCGAAACGAAATGGTATATAACAAATTTATTTCATTTTAAACACTGTGTCATCATCATAATAGAAAAATTTGAATAACTGATATCAACTATTGAATTTGAAATGTACTATCAAATTGATATCAACTATCGAATTGATCTTAACTTACAATACACGTAATAGTCAGCAAAGGACTTTATGAAACAAATTAATTTTGTTTCACTGTTTAATTTGACTCAAATACTAAATCTGTGACACAGCTTAAAATTTAACCCTAGCTATTCTTTTAACATCAAAATTTGATTAATTGGGGTTCAATTTAATGATCCAAAATTCGAATTGACCCAGGACATACTTGAAAACGAGAGAAATTTCAATGTATCCTTCCTGGTAAAATCCTATCGAATTGATATATGAAATTCGAATCGATTCGAAATTTCAAATTATATCCGAAACGAAATTAGTTACAAAATTCCAAAAACGAAATGATTTAAAAACGTAACGAAGCAAGACTAAACTAAACTAATTTTCCAGACATGCACATCCCTAATTTTAGTGTGCTTGATTGCCTTTTCATTATTTTCGACACTGACCACTCAAATCCCACGAAGTGGTCACAGTGCCTAGGCCCTAGAGTACCCCTTTTAACAATTTGTCCGACAAGTAGGCCATTCCTTCCCCAACCAGGCTTCAGGAACACCAGTGGTTCTATCAAAATCTCAAGTGACACCTCATTTTGAAATTCCTAAATACGAACTATTGGCAAGCTCTGAGCACTCGTTGGGGAAACCAAACATATTATAAGCCTTTGAAACAATCCATATATTCTTCTAGTTTTGTTCTTTTGTAGCAGGTGAAATTTATATTTGGTTCGTTATATTTTTTTACATATATTTTATAGTCTTTGGGGTTTTTTCATTTAAAATGTATCCGTGACTTAATAGATTTTAAATTATAAATGTTTTTTCTCTCGATCTTTCTTTTTCTTTCTGATCACATAACTGCATCAAGGGAAAAGGAATGAAAGGTGAATTTTTTCCTCTGTATATATGTCCATTATCTTATTTTTTTTTTGTTGTGTTATTTTCTTTAGCATTAAGCCGTTTTCCCAGCCTCCATACCCCATGCAGCCTGCTCCCCCTCCTCCTCCTGCCGTACCAGGTATAAAAAAAACGCTCTCCATGCGTTCTGTGGTTTACTTGTTCGTCCTGCCTTTTCTTTCTCTTCTTTCATGGTCTTCATTTTCCATACACTGCTGCTGTCAGTTAAGAGATGCCAATAATTCATCGGTCAGTGTATGCTCTGTTTGCTAAATCCAAGCATTAACAAAGGTTAGGGACCTATAGGAGGAGCCAACTAATGATTTTTAGGAGCCAGGGACCTGCTTTCTATGGTTTTGCTTATGGGGTTATTCAGCATGTGCTGGTGTTAGCAGATCAACAACGGCTGCAATGCCGACAAGGGGTGGCATTTCACAAAATTGAAATCCAAAGAGTGACCAAAGTTTCACTGTGAAGCATTCCCTGTCTTTCTTTTGATTTTACGATACTGAAACACCGGCATTTGCCGGCGCTGCAACACCGGCACTTACTGAATAAGAATAATTCATTTAATTATATTATTATTATATATAATTATAAAATAATAAAATAAAATAAATTTCTGGTTTAATCACATTATTAATTATAATATTATTATTGTATATTATTATTTTATAATTATTTATAATAATAATTTAAAATAATAATATTATAATTAATAATGTGATTAATCCAGAAATTTATTGAGTCGGAGGTTTTCTCTGAAAAATATAAATACGATTTATGTTTGTGCTTTTTCTGGCAATAGGGAGTTGTGCTTTATCTGTGCTTTTTTTTCTGTGTCACTATGACTTATCTAGACAAACCAATTAGTGCTATTTTACTACTAATCTCAAAGATTTTACCAGACTTTGTTATTGTTTTACACTGACACGATGGAAATATTGATTTACACTAACACGTTTCTCACAATTTTCATCGAGCACCGTTCTTTCAACGAAAGGATTTTGTTTGATGAACCTCAAGGAATCCATATCGATCACGTTTGGTGAACCTACGGTGATGTCACTATGTAGGGAACTGCCATCGTAATCGCTGTAGTCTTCACAGTTCTTTCCACCATAGCTTCTGCCAAACCTCTTCAGTGGGGTTTCCACCAGTGTTTCCGCTGAAGTTATTTAGAGTAGATACCACCATAGTTACAACCGTCGTTTGAATGGAAGTTGTCTGACGTTGTTTTTACCAGAGTTCAGAGAAGATCACCACTTTAAAATCACTGACGTACACTCACCAGTGTTACAAACAATAATGGAACAACATTGAACGGAGAATAGACAAGGTTTACTCACTTTACTGAAGAATAATGGTGGCACAATTATTCAGTGATGATCGTCGTTATTTGAGGCAACTTCGCCTGACGTTGTTGAATTTTCCTTCTTTGGATAGCCAAAGTTTACTGTACCTGCAAGAATGGTGATTTTTACTATTGTTAGCAAGTAAAGTGGACTTTAGTGCCACTACGGTGCTTTGTGAGTAACCCCCTATGTGTATCTCTGTATAGCCTCCAACACTTCAAGAACCATTTACCGTCACCCTCTACAGATTTTCATTGTATACAAATAAACAGATTTATGCTAATTTAGTTATTACACTTTTATTTTCCTTTTTTGTTCTGACATGACCTGCCCAATAGTTCCCTGTTGCTTCTCCTGTGATTTGGAAGCAATTTATTTAATATATCTGATTTGCTACGGTCTTATATTTACTTTTTTCTTCGTCTCGTAGAGAAATACCAGTTCAGTCTCGTTCGCAAATATATGCCCATTCTGTTCAAACATCCTAAATGATTGCTCCACTCTCAAAATTATCAGCTTACAGTTGTAAATTCAAAATTTGTGTAAACTGGGGGAATTATTGAATGTTCTGTTTTCTTTTAATTAAAGGATATAATGCTAGTCCTGCCAGTCTCTCCCCTGTGCCCACCGGGCCAGCTTGGCAAGGTCGTTCTATCGGAACCCCAAAGCTCCGCTTGGTTGAGTTCTTGGCTTTTATGGAACAACAAGGAGAACCAGACACCGTAAGTTGAACTAATTCTTCAGTAGCTTGTATGATACTTTAACCCTTTCACTGCTGAGGACGTGTGGGGAACGTCCTCATTGACTCCTAAGGAAAGATAGGGGGTTCCTTTGAACCCTGATGTCTCCCAACAGTTGGCAGCTAGCAGGGTCAGGTTTGGTATCATTAGAAAGGCCAGAGCATGGCCTTTCCAATGATTCCAAACATGACCATGTTTAAAGTAAAGAAAAAAAAAGAAAAAGAAAACGTGTTTTTCTTAAGACATGAAATGGCTCAGCAGTGAAGGGGTTAACTTGGGTGAATACAGCTCTTGTTTGTTGGGCTCGGGGCATCCACATTTTTAGCATGATGTGCAGTGTAGTTTATGTGAATGGAGGCGACGAGGTAAACAATAGGTCATCTGTTAATTCTTTTCGGTAAACACTATTTAGAATTTCATCATAATTTCTCAGTCATATCCTGGTTTTTATTAATTATTTTTTCATATTTAGATGTTGTTCCTTTTTCTTAACAGTACAACAAGCATCTATACGTGCACATCAGCCAGTCGAATCCAACCTACGGCGACTCTTTGTTGGAATCCGTCGACGTCCGCCAGATCTACGATAAATTTCCAGAGAAGAAAGGAGGCCTGAAAGAACTTTATGAAAAGGGTCCACCCAATGCTTTCTTCCTAGTCAAATTCTGGGTATGCTTTTGTTATATTTTCCATAGTTAAAATTAGTTATTAAACGTTGTATAGCAACTTTGAATATACTATATTCATACATGCATACAGTATATACAACATATTTCCTTTTGGTCTGGGTGTTTGGTGTTTACATGTGAAAACCTTCATCAATAATTTAAAATAAAAAATTAAATCTGGTATGCCTGTTACATTTTTGACTTTTCCAATGTTTAAAATATTTTTTCTTCTATATATCTAAAAGGGCCTTTTTAATTTTTTTTTGTAAATTTAAATAATTTTGCATCTCATCTAGTGGAGGTTTACTTTTTATTAAAATTGTAACCACCCTACATCTAATATAGGGCTTGTTTTTAATTAGCCATTTTTTTTGTTTCTTTGTTTGTTTTTTAATGTGTTGCTTGTAGATATTTTCTTCTTTTTTTAAAAATTTTTTTTTAATATTGGCTGATTTATTTGGGGGAAAACAAATCATATAGCCAAATAGTTAAAAAAAAGCTGGCTGGTAAAATGGCCGAAAAAGCTTATTATCAGCCAGCATCATACAGATTTGTGACTTTAAACATGTCTCTAAGAAAACTTTTTTTTAAACCAAGAATTTTTCTAATTCCTTCTGTTTCTCTGCTTGAAAATCGATTTATCAACACCTTTTTAGCATTTGCTATAGTTTTGGAAATCGGCATAACAATAAATTCGAATTGAATCGCTAAAGCTGATATTTCCATTAAAAAGTATAGCCGCGAGAGCCGATATTCAATCCGAATTTTTATCACCAATTGAAATGCCACTAACAGTACACTTGAATCTCCCGAACCAAAAAATGGCCGAAAGTTAGCCGAAAAAGGTCCCAATTTCGGCCGCCGGGCTCAAACCCTTAGTTGTCTTGCTTTATAAATCATGTGAAGTAGATTCTGTGTGTGATGCATTGAATGACAATGAGCTGTAGTCTATCCAGTCTGTTCTTTTATCTACAGGCTGATCTTAATACCAGTATGCAGGACGAGCCGGGTGTATTCTATGGTGTCAGCAGCCAGTATGAAAGTCCTGAAAATATGACCATAACCTGCTCTTCCAAAGTCTGTTCCTTCGGTAAACAAGTGGTGGAGAAAGTAGAGGTAAATAAATGCTCTAGCAACATCACCGTTGACCTGGAAGCCATGCCAGAAGCACAAAAAACGCACAAGAGTGGTTTAGACCAGATTAATACATGTCTAATTCTATTTATAAAAAGCCATAAACCTTGTATAATTTGTCACGAAAAAAACCTTAAGGCTAGGGTCAGACTGAGGCAGTGCGAACGCGCGTGCAGGCGCACTTAATCACGGCCGCACTAGCAGCAAATGACAGGCAATGACGGCCAATATACGAAGTACGGTCGCACAAAAGTCCGGCTGCGCAACGCAAGTGGAAAATGAACGCATTTTTTCGAGAACGTTAAACCACTAGTACTGACGTACAGAGTGCGCTGCGTCGGCTAGAGGCGTGTGTGCGTGATTAGGAGATGTCAGACGCTGCTAATGTCCGGCCAACATAACGTCCAGACGCAAAAAGGGTTTTATTGATGATCCGTACAGAATCACGGATGAAACTGCGCATCGTATGACCGCTATCGCGTATTCCGTGAAAAAATACGTCCATTCTTCGAACGCACATTTTCACGGACAACGTGAAAAATGCGTTAGTCTGACCCTAGCCTAAAAGGTGAGTGTATAGGCTAGATACTTAAAAGTCAGTCTGAATAGATCAATCTGAATTGCAGCTCACCAGATGAGTGTATCCTCCACTCCTAGCTATTATAGATTATATACCAAGGTATATGGGAGCGCATGCAAACATATATACAAACAACAATAAATATGGTGTGTAAATATCACCAAAGGGTGGTTGGTTGGAACACGGATGAATAGATAATCCGTAAATCCTACGAAAAAAAGACCATCGTGTAATATGTACTATTAGGTGAATAGGTACACCCAGCTTGTAAATAGCACTCACAAACGGGGAGTCTTCAAGACCCCAAATGTACGCCTTTAAGTCTCTTATGGGGGACTCTTCCCATGCAACGATTCCTTCATCTTATGGTGGAATGGATCTCAAAAGGGGAGAGAGGAGTACATAGTACAGTTCTGCGACTCAAAATGGAGAGAGTTATGAACAAAAGAGACACACTCACATATTCAAGAACCTCCTCTTGGTGGTTCAGTATTGGCGCGTAGGACCTCTTATCGTCTGAGGGGGTCCCACCTCGTAGAATCCAGATTCTCCCACACTCGGCGTTGTGTTCGTATCTCCTATTTTACTTAGACTTTGTTTGTGAGCGCTATTTACAAGCTGCGTGTACCTATTCACCTAATAGTACATATTACACGATGGTCTTTTTCTCCGTTTTCGTAGGATTTACGGATTATCTATTCATCTGTGTTCCAATCAACCACCCTTTGGTGATATTTACACACCATATTTATTGTTGTTTGTATATATGTTTGCATGCGCTCCCATATACCTTGGTATATAATCTATTCTATAATTTGTCAGTTTAGCCTAGTTTAGTACATGATGGCCATACTGTTGGCCCACCGTGGTACACTTAATGCAAATATTTGGAATAAGGGCACAATTAATGACAATGGGTGGTTAGGTGTATCCAGAGTCCTGCTTTATTACAAAAAACATAATAGTATAACATTTAGTATACACTGTATAACACCCCCAACATGAATACATTTACTTACATTTACACCCACGACATAATTGAAAACGTGAGAAATCTCAATGTCTACTTCCTGGTAAAATACTTTAAATAAATAAAATAAATAATTTGACCTTTATTTCACATTGAGAAATGAAGAAAGATAGAATGTTTAGCATACTACACAGTCTACTGATGAAGGGCTACTTCTGGAGTTTTTCTTATATTCAATATCTTCAACAAATCTTGAAAAAATTTGAAAACATCACCACATAGTGCAGATATGCCAGAACGATAAAATAATATTAAAATCAAGCTGAGCACACTCTCACATGGGCTAGAGCCCTAGATAGATTGGCCAACTATATACCTCAAGTGTACCCGTAGAGGCGATCCCGCTTCTTAGGCTTCTATGGATGGCGAGCTGGGCCTCAATGCAAGTAGAAACAAAATAGTGCAGTAAGTCACATATCATGTATTCCCATAAGAAAAAGGTAGGACCTGCTCACATGGTATGGTGTCTTCCTTTCAAGACACCAGATCTAAAGCAAATGGTAAATTAAGAGCGTACCGAACCTCCCACCATCCTTAGTCATCTTGCTGTGATGGTCAAGTACAAGAAGCAGCAGAGATGACTAATGGTAAAAAATAAATGGCTTTTATTCCAAACAAATAAAATTGTAATAAAATACCAAAACGCGTTATGCCTATAAATTTGGCTTCTTCAGTTGGTTTTGCATACGAGGTAACTAAAATGTCAACATCTAGGGTGTTGTTTTTTTCCCCCCTTCTCTTAGTGTTTCCTTATTTTCCTGCTACACCTTGTCTAATTGGCCTGTCAAAAGTCTGCAAGTTCTACAGCTATAAATATGTCCAGCAGTTGGGGTAAACAGTAGTGATGTAGTAATTTGCTATTTAACTCCTTCACTACAATGTAGTTTCTATAAAACTCGTGTCAGGAACCTATGGATTTATGGAAAACACATTGCATTACCCCTCAAACCTACCACCACGTCACACTCTCTCATTTACACACACAAACATGTACACAGTGTGAATCGTAGTACCATTACAGACTGTATGAATTATATGACAGCTATGACAGTCTTCCCTCTTCTGGTCAGTTGCTCAATGCGGTTGTAATGCAGCTTAAACTTCCACGAGTCTTCTAAGGAGACTTAAAAGCCACTACACTTTAAAGAGCCCCACCACATCGGTTCCTATGCCAGATGTACTGGCAGATATTCTGGAGCCCATATGCAAACAAATTTTGTTTGTATTTCTCCACAGTTAACTCGATCTCGGGCTCCTCAAAGCATTCATGCTCATGGCTGCATTGTGTTAAGCCTCTAACAGGATCTGCTATACAGTTGTGGTCTATATATAGGGAGCTCCTCCAGGCTCTCACTAGTGGTGCTGCTTTAGAGCAAAGGTTCCCAACCCTGGTCCTCAAGTACCCCATACAGGCCAGGTTTGCCTGATATGTGAAGCACAGCACAGGTGATATGATTTGCTGCTCAGTGATTGCAGGATTCAGTCTGCCTTTCCCCAAGATAATCCTTAAAACCTGGCCTGTTAACTCTTGAGGACCAGAGTTGGGAATCCATGCTATAGAGAAATCTCATAAGCCTGTGACCTGAAGACCTGGCTGTTAATGGCTAAAATCAATTCAGAGCTTTTACTGCAAACATCAAGTACATGGTTCGATGTAAGAAAGCAAAAGCAAAAATGTTACAGCTTTTTATTATAGACGAGTTTCTTCACTTTGGCCCACAGACTGAATATGCCCGGTTTGAAAATGGCCGCTTCCTTTACCGAATCCACCGTTCTCCGATGTGTGAATATCTAATCAACTTTATCCACAAGCTGAAGCAGCTACCGGAGAAATACATGATGAACAGCGTGTTAGAAAACTTCACTATACTGCAGGTGAGTGAAAGATTGAGGACGTCCACTTTACTTATCTTCTAAAATAACTGCTTGTCTTTATTTTCTGCGCTTTTTGAAAATTTATAATGTTGACTTCGTCATTGGTCTGACTTTATGGACAGTTACTGTCAGTGCTCGGCCACTGGGCGGTGAGCAATAACCGACATTTTAATGAATGGTATTTAAATGTAATCGATCTAAAGTCTTGAAATTCTTAATGAATAACAATGTGCTTTAGAATTCTATTTAAAAATTTGACAGGTCCCCCCCCCCCCAAAGTAATCCAGAGTTTGGGTTCCATACAACTTTATTTTGTTGAGTGTTTTCTTTGTTCGTGTGTTGAGATCCCTGTACCTTCTCTAACTTTGCTAAGAAAATCCTTGAGCTCTTGCCTGACTACCATCTGTTCACATTGTTTAATCGGCAACATCTGTTCGATGATATGTTGTGTGCTTGACCAAGCCAATCCACCCACCCTGACTCACAGACATCTGTTTAAACCCTCTGAATGAATGAAAGGCATCACATAAGAATCACCCCTCTCTTCCTGTGACAGTGACATGCACAAATTTACGCACACAAGCCATTTTCAAAGTTTTCATAAACTCATCATAAAATGTAATAGATCTAGACTTGAGCATTTATTTCCATCGTTTCGTCCGAACAATAAATCACCGAATTTCCTCTTGGGTTAAACGAACGAAAAATGAGTTGCATAATGGATGCGTTTTTGAATCTTTAATTTGTGTAGATGTATGTGCTAGCTAGCTCCCACTGTAAAAAGTAATTGTACAGAGTGTCCATAAAGTCTCTTTACAATTTCAAAAATTTATTACAAAGGCAAATGAAAAGACCGATAAGTGAAAATTATTATAAAATGAGACGTATATATTTTAATTATTTTTTGCCTCATTTAATACACCTCTATATGGGCACTATTAGTTGCACGAAGCACATCAAGACGGTACTGGATTTCTTGCCATGTTGGCTGTAGCATACCTTCATCAATGGCGGCAATGGCATCAGTGATCCTCTGCTTTAGATTAGTGATGTTCTATACACCAAGGGCAGTATTACAATGTTGGTGCTAACTTAACCAGAGCTGTTGTAAACTGAAAACCTCCATAGACTATAATGGCTCTGGTAAGTTTACAACAGCTCTGGTTAAGTTAGCACCAACTATGTAATATGGCCCCATATCTTTAACATAACCCCATAGAAAGAAGTCCTTTTTCTTCGGCGAAACATCAATTACTGCAAATGTTTACCATGGCTTTTGACTGAATACTTGACACCACAACTACATGACCTTCAACCAACCATCATTTTCCAGCAAGATGGTGCACCACCACATTGGGGACTGCATGTTCGTGGGTTCCTAAATTAAACATTTCCAGGCCGGTGGATTGGAAGGGGTGGCCCAATTCCCTGGCCGCCTCGTTCACCAGCTATCACTCCCCTCGACTTCTATGTTAAAGATATTGTGTATGGAACAAAGGTACGCAACTGCGGGGAGAAAAAACTGTCTCTGGTGCTGAAATTCGACTGTCAGCTCCAAAGACTGCCTCCATTCAGCGCAGCCGAAGCAGGGGAAAAAAAGAAGATGCAAGAGAAAAAAAGCCTAGTCTTTTATAAAAAATCGGAACCCAAAATTTTGCCAAAATAAATTCAAATTAGCACACTGCAGTTTTACTATACAATGTTTTCCCTGCCGCGGCATGGCGGTTTAACTATGCAATGCATCTTTTTCATGTAACCTTGTACTAGATCGTCACGGCATCATCCAATATATATACAGTGGCAAGAAAAAGTATGTGAACCCTTTGGGATTACGTGGAGTTTTGCATGAATTGGTCATAAAATGTGCTCTGATCTTCATCTAAGTCACAACAATTTGAAAAACACAGTCTGCTTAAAATAATACAACACAAACATTATATGTTTTCATGTGTTTATTGAACATCACATGTAAACATTCACAGTGCAGGGTGGAAAAAGTATGTGAACCCCTAGCCTAATGACTTCTCCAAGAGCTAATTGGAGCCAGGAGTGAGCCAACCTTGAGTCCAATCAGTGTGATATTATTGGATGTGTTGCTGAAAGCTGTCCTGCCCTTTTAAAAACACACACCAGTTTTGGGTTTACTGGTTTCAAGAAGCACTGCCTGATGTGAACCATGCCTCGCAGAAAAGAGCTCTCAGAAGACCTACGATCAAGAATTGTTGACTTGCATGAAGATGGAAAGGGTTACAAAAGTATCTCCAAAAGCCTTGATGTTCATGTGTCCACGGTAAGACAGACTGTCTGCAAATGGAGAAAGTTCAGCACAGTTGCTACTCTCCCTAGGCGTGGTCGTCCTGTAAAGATGACTGCAAGAGCACAGCGCACAATGCTTAATGAGGTAAAGAAGAATCCTAGAGTGTCAGCTAAAGACTTACAGAAATCTCTGGCACATACTAACATTTTTGTTGACACATCTACAATAAGGAAAACATTAAACAAGAATGGAGTACATGGGAGGACACCACGGAGGAAGCCATTGCTGTCCAAAAAGAATATTGCAGCACGTTTGAAGTTTGCAAAAGAATACCTGGATGTTCCACATCACTACTGGCAAAATATTTTGTGGACAGATGAAACCACTATGTGTGGAGAAAAAAAGACACAGCACACCAACATCAAAACCTCATCCCCACTGAAAAACATGGCGGAGGGAGCATCATGGTTTGGGGCTGCTTTGCTGCCTCAGGGTCTGGACGGATTGTTGTCATTGATGGAAAAATTAATTCCAGAGTTTATCCAAACATTTTGCAGGAAAACGTAAGACCACCATCTGTCCGCCAACTGAAGCTCCGCAGAGGATGGGTGATGCAACAGGACAATGACCCAAAGCATACAAGTAATTCAACAAAAGAATGGCTTCAACAAAACAAAATACGCCTTCTGGAGTGGCCCAGTCAGAGTCCTGACCTCAACCCGATGGAAATGCTGTGGCATGACCTTAAGAGAGCGATTCACACCAGACATTCCAAGAATATTGCTACACTGAAACAGTTTTGTGAAGAGGAGTGGTCCAAAATTACTCGTTGTACAGATCGTTGTGCAGGTCTGATCTGCAACTACAGGAAACGTTTGGTTGAGGTTATTGCTGCCAAAGGAGGGTCAACCAGTTATTAAGTCCAAAGGTTCACATACTTTTTCCACCCTTTTTCCACCCTGAACTGTGAATGTTTACATGTTCTGTTCAATAAAAACATGAAAACATATAATGTTTGTGTTGTATTATTTTAAGCAGACTGTGTTTTTCAAATTGTTGTGACTTAGATGAAGATCAGAGCACATTTTATGACCAATTCATGCAAAACTCCACGTAATCCCAAAGGGTTCACATACTTTTTCTTGCCACTGTATATATACACATATATATATATACACTTTGAAAAAGACCCGGTGCAGGGTCGAAACATCCGTTCATTTTTAATGCAATTTTGAATAAAAGACGCTTTTAATTAAGCCCTGAAGTGCATCCATTTGGATTGTTTATATATATATATTTATTGGATTTTTGCACCCAGACAGTAAATTTAACCAACATTGATGGCAAAGAGAGTGCTGTTTCAAATTTGATACAAAAAAATTTGGAGAGATCGCTAGTCTGTTGTAGTCACAAAAAATCATCTGAAATAATCCAATAGTGGTTGGATGCAGTGGAAGAGGGCTGATTCATCTTCATATTGTAGGATCGGTCGGAGAACTTCAGATGATGATCACACAAATACGGTGCCAGTGGACAGCCAGCATTAAACATGTCTGGAAGAGAATGGCTAGTCCATTATTCTAATTCCGGAATTTTTTTCTCTAGCTAATTTAGTGGTAAATATTGTATATTTTTATTTTTTCATCACCCGATTGCAAGATGTAAAATTCTGATTTACTCGTATATAAAAAGTATATATTTGGTAAAAAAAATTTTTTTTTTCATACAGGTGGTAACAAATCGGGACACCCAGGAATTGCTATTGTGCATAGCGTACGTCTTCGAAGTGTCAACCAGTGAACACGGAGCTCAGCATCACATCTATCGGCTGGTCAAAGACTGAGCTTAAAAAGAAATGAAAGCCAGCTCTCCCTTCCTCTCTACTCAGCCATGTAGGACTGGCTGTCATGAGCATGGGCTAAGGCGGAGACATCTCACATTATCCCCAGGCCTCTCAACCCTTCATGGGACAGGAGACTAGGCAACAAAAAAGGGGGAATGGGACCCTTTGATCAATGCATGGACGGGAGGGAGAAGGGCCACAAAACCACAAAGACCTCACCCTAACAGAACCTTCTCTGTGTTATGTTTTGAGCCAAAAGGAATATATATATAAATATCTATATTATATATAAATATGTTTTCGTGTGTGTGAAACAGTTTCCGAACTGGGGAAGTCATGTAGAAGCCTAAAGCTGACACAACATTATTTTTTTTCTTTCTATTAATTATGTTTTGGATTTTTTTTTTCCTTCGCCTTAACGATCTGTTGCTGCCAAGTGCATCACTTCACGGTACGCTCCTAACTTTTTTGGATCTAGGGTTTTTTTGGGGTAATATTGGAGATGATTGCTCTTTTACAGGAGTATTTTTTTTGTTTTTTATACATACATATATATTCTCTCGGACCCCACTGAAATGCCTGCACTTTCCGTGGTTAGAGATGTCCCAACTACTATCATCACTACTATATACCCCACTATTTTTTTTTCTTTTATTTGGTAAAGGTAGGCTTGCACAGTTATATATTTTTTAGTAATTTGTTTTTTTTCCCTTTTTCTACACTGGCTCACTCTGTGCTCTCGTGTTTTGTGGACAGTTTTAACAATTTAAAAAGTCAAGATTAACTTATCAGGGAGTAGAGCAAAACAAATCCTACTGTGTTATCGGTTTGATGCACCCTCAGACCTTGAGCATGCAAGAGGTTGCGGAAGCCAGCCAGGTGTATTACGTCAATTTTTCATTATGGACATGTGAAGTTATCAGCTGGTCAAGAGGTGGTTTAAAATGTGAGTAATATTGGGTAGCTGAGTAGCTATCCTACTTGCCTGAAATCCATTTTTTTCAAGTCGGGGAGAAGAAATGCGTAAGCATGATCATCCGTTCCCCAACTAGGTTTTTTTCTTCTAGGAACTATAAACCAAAGCAAATTTTGTTCTTACTTCCAGTTCATTTTCCGTGATTCGTACCGGTGCATCTGGTGGCAGCGGTGGGATCCATCAAACTTTTTTTTTTTTCTTCTGGCTAAAGAAAAGAACATTGAAGAGACTTGCTAATGAGACAAAACACTGAAGAATTTTAGCCTTGATCTGTTGGACTGTTGAAACGCATGACGAGGGGAAGTAATATGTTTTAGGGACTCGCACACTTTTCTGTAACACATTCAGTGCCTAAAACGGAAAGAAAAAGACATCTATTTTTTTGTATTGAAAAGCTGATATGCTTTTGAGTGGGTTTGATATTGCATTACGAAAATAATAATGGTAAAAGTGTACTTAACCGACTGCCCAAAACCTGCATGTCCTGCCAATGGCAAAATCCCAGCACTCCAGAAGATGAGCAGCTTGTGAGGTGGATTAGTACTCAAGAGACAAGACTCTGATTTACTCTTTTCACTACTGTATGTACGTAATTTGTTGGGAAGGGGAAAGACGTGACACTGAAATCTGATTTCGGTCCTGGAATATCATGTGTTCTGATGTATTAGGTTTGTAATCACAAAGAACAGGTTGTAGCATTCGATTGTTCAGGGGTAATATAAGATGGGTTCAAAATGGTGGCTCCAACCAACTTGGCCAACTGTGCCTAGAAAAGTAGAACAGAAAATGGAAAAACAAAAACTATGGAACACGGAATTGCACGTACATTAAATGAATATTCCAACATTTATAAACCTAGGTATAATTGAGTACCGTTTAATGGTGGTCAGAAGTGGTTTATCAACAGATCAGTGTTTGTTCTAGAACAGTGGTTCCCAACACTGGTCCAAGTACCCCTAAGAGTCCGGGTTTTAAGGATTACCTTGCGGAAATGCAGATTAAATCCTGCAATCACTGAGCAGCAAATCATATCACCTGTGCTGTGCTAACAAACCTGGCCTGTTAGGGGTACTTGAGGACCAGCGTTGGGAACCAATGCTTTAGAGCTTTAAGACTTGCAGCAACCATAACGATCACATCAATAAACCGGGTTTGTTGCTTGAAGGTGGGGAAAAGAAAAACTTTTAACCATTTTTTAAAAGCAAGTGAAGCATAAGAATATTTTAGAGTAAAAATGCAAAGTAAAAGTATAAGTTCCCATGATATGAAAAGACTCTTTTGAAAACAAGGTGAGGCATGAAGAAATGCTCTTCTCCTCCAACCTAATATGACAGAGATAATTCTTATCCTTGTTTTATTTCCAAAAGCTAGGTTTTAAATCTGACAATCTTTTTGAGAGTACATTTCTAGGTCTTGGCTTGGTTTGTTTGCAGCCGCCATTTTATCCTTTGTTGTTTGGTTACCACTGTCCAGTGAGTCTTCATCAATGTACCGTTTTACAATTACCATATGGTCATATAGGTCATGCATGCCCGTTAAAGGTCCCCTATTTATTGAGTGCATATTACGTTTTGGTCAATGTGATAAGAAGGTGAATACATAATTATTAGGAGAGTGTTTGAAATGGTCTACGAAGGAAGGGGGACTCTTGTGGTTAAATCAGGGGTACGCAGCCCAGTCTTAAAATATCCCTAACAGGCCACCGTCTTGTGGTTGGTTTTATGTAAAGACTAATCAACAGCATCTGTTTCAATACGTAGCACATTTCATCATGTTTTCCTCTGCGCCCGTTGGCGGCCTTGAAGATGCAAGCTGCAGTCAATGTGTACCAGGATTGATGTATATTTTTTTTTAATGGAGCTAACAGTTGTGATGAAGCGTACTGTATGTATTTTTCACATTTAAACTTAAAAGAAAACCTTAGAATATTTTTTAAAAGCGATTATTAGTCTCTTTGCCTGACTGGACTATTTTTTTAATTCTTTTTTTTAATACAGTTATCGCATTTGCCCAGACGGAGTCTGGACTAACCCCCTTCCTAATTATGATTTGCTGCAATTTTTGTGTTTTCTTTTAGCGCTTTTCATCTCTGCGTGTTATTATTTCAGAGACGTTAGCGAGCGAATCTCGCCGGGTTTGCAGGGATCATAATTTTAATCTAACCACTTCCCAACAAAGTTTTGCATCGGGTTGTGCAGTAAAAAATGTGCCTAGATTCTCCATCAATCAAGTGCTGATCCTCACCCAGCCGCAAAAGGAATTGTTAACCCTGATCATTGCAAATGAGGTCAGAAACTATTCCATAATGGAGGGAAGGATTCAGGGCTGAACACATGTTTGCAGTTTGAAATACAGGTACACGGCTGAAACCGAGCATCTGTATTTACCATATGACAGTTTTTATCCCCTACGTATAAAAGGTTCTCCCGGGTCTTGTCACTGTTGTTGGAATCTTAATTTCTAGACAAAACACGCAATTCTCTTCCTTTCACTGTGATATCTGAGGCCGTCTTTTTGTATGGCTGCTGTGTGCTTTAACCCTTTCACTACCTAGTGATTTTTGCTGAAAACAAAATATGATCGTAACATTTATTTGACACCCGAGATGCCTAGTTAAAGCTTACAGATGGGGTAAAATACAAATTTAGCACAAAAAGTGTTGTTTTGAAATAATGTAAATTTGCTCATAATTTTAACTTTTATTTGTTCATAATTCACAGAAATATTGGGCCCTATTACATTCTTCTCGCTAACGTTGGCGCTCAACTGTGTGAGCGTTAACGTTAGCCCTGGTGGCCCTAGTGCGTGCGCACCATATTAAATCCAAACGTTAACAAGTTAAAAAACATATTAGCGATTCGGGCTTGCGCTTTTCAGTGCGAGGTTACTGTACTTTGCGCTCTCTATGCTTAACACGGGGAGCGCAAAGTGTTAATTGGCGTTAGTGTTACAATATACTAATGGTAATTACCGTCCGTCTGCAGTTAAGCCGCGGCTCCAACCACCTCCTCTGTCCGCTGTGAGCAGGGAGAGACTGGGGGAAAACGTCCCCCAGTCTCGCTCTGCGGATCACTATGCCGACCGAGATCCGGCAGGTCATGTGACCGGCAGAGCAGAAACTCAATGGAGTCCTATGGACTCCAGCGAGAGGAGCTCCCGGGGCTTAGCGCTGCATTACGATGCTGGCAGCTTTTCTAGAGCCTGCATCGTAATATCGTGCTAAAACAGGGATACAAAGAAGAAACCTGCAGGCGCAGATTTTTCTCCCCAGCGTTCCCGCTTTAGCGTGAAGAGTGTAATAGTGCCCATTGTTGGATTGAAACGATCTGGGTCTTAAAGAGCTAAATTTTGTTTCCCCCCAGGGGGACACTAATGTTGCATTTGAACATATATAAATAGGGTTTTGTATGCTAGTGCTTCTTATTCATCATATTACAAGGCAGATTAGTGCCCCCTTATCTGTAGAATTACGATTATTTATAAAGCGCCAACATATTCCGCAGCAATGTATATTGGGTGGGAAAAGAACATAAAATCAGCAAATAAGTTTGACACATAGGGAAAGAGAACCCTGCTCAGTTTACAATCTGAAAGGAATGGGGAGACCCACAGAGGTTAGAGAAAATGGGGTATAGGGTATGTTGAAATAGTTTGATGTATGGAGGCATTGTGGCAAATTCCCACGGGGTCTGCATTATTGGCATACAGGCAGAAATAGCCTCTGTGTCAGATACAGTAAATATGATAAAGATTCTAAAACTGGTCAGATCTCCTTCTTTTACCAATAGAATATAAAAATAATAATTGTGGTAGAATGCCTGTGTATGGAAATTACAGTAACACCTTGTATCTGTACTGTACAGGGATTTTTAGTCATGATAACTCTCTGAATCTTATCCCTGTACAGTAGTGAGGGACCCCAGAGCTCTCCCTGTATTCTGCCCCTTCCCTTGCTGTTGCAGTGTTAATTTCATTGACTAATAATTTTCGTCAAAGACTTAGTTGACTAAATTTTTTTCATGACTAAAAATATATATATATATTTTTTTTTTTGGAGAAAATATTTTACCAGGAAGGATACATTGAGATTTCTCCCGTTTTCAAGTATGTCCTGGGTGGCGAGTATGTACCTTTTAGGTGTCTTGCCCAAGGACACTTACTGGAGAGGTGCTCTTGCCAGGATCGAACCTGTGTCTCCACAGTCATAGAGCAGTGATGTCACCTCTACTCCACCCAGCCGGTACTAATAATTAAATAAAAATTAAGTTATGGCGACTAAAACTATGACGTAAATCTTACTGACCTTTTAGTCGACTAAAAGAAACTAGACTAAAATGTTAGGGAGGGACTATTTGGTAAGAGAACCAATCAGAACTAATCTCAAGCGAGAGAGAAATGATGAATTCTCTATATTCCGATAAGCTGTCTGGTCCAGGAGTATATAATGAGTGCCGACATTCTAGAGAATTGTTTAAATAATGCCGGATACACTTTGATCCCTTTAGATTTTAGTTGAATCTACTCTCGATTTAGTCGACTAAAACTAAAACAATTAAGAGGACTAAAATATGACTAAAACTAAATTTAATTTAGTCAGACTATGACTAAAACTAAATTAAAATTTTGTGTCCAACTTAATGGGACTCTACCTCTTACATAAACTGTAACTAGATTACGTGTGCATCACAAATAAAAACACATTATGAAACACCTGCTGCCATTTTTTTCCTTTTTTTTAAAAAAAATAATTGCATGTAAAAATGAAAAAATAAAGTTAGTTATTTTATCTCTGGGTTCCAGTTTCTGGATTTTTCCCATGATGCACCATTTACCAAAAGACTTGCTTTGTGCTTCTTGTTTATTTAATCTACAGTATCTACCAGTTAATGAGGTGGAGGAGGGAAAGTTTAGGTACGGCAGCTGGGAGTGTATTGTGTGGTGTAGGCTACATGAGGTAAAATCTGGCAGCTGAATGAGATAAGATAGGGAGCTTAGTAGACTTCTAATCTACCCCCGGTGATGTCCTTTGAATACATCCCACAAAATACAATGATGTGAGTTGGCTGTCTGACCCATTCACTCCATTCTATGGCCAAAACCACAAAGCGAGGAGCAAGTGATGTAAAGATACTGGGGGGCAGTTTACAACACAAAAGATCACACAATGGATGCACCCAGTGACACATATAGAGTAAAATATTTTCTTAACTAAACATACAAGAGAAAAACAAAACACATGTAAGATATCAGCAGCATCAAATAAACACAATAAGGACATTTCATTTTTTGGAGGTAGTGGCCCTTAACATTGGGCTGTTGTAATGCAGCAGTAAAGTTTGATGAACTTTTTACTACAGTGAGGATAGGGGCTACACCTCATAGCTTCTTTACAGTAATAGTGAGAGGAGAGAGATCTCACTAAGAACTTTATTTCTCCCCATAGAGAACACTAATATTGCTTCGGAAAGACCTACAAATTGGGTTTTGTATGCTCAACTTATTTTTTACATGTATACATAAATATTTCTGGTAATAAAAGGGTTAATACACTTTACTTTATCCCTCTGCATTAATTATTCTTAACATGTCATGTAGTCTCCATGACATATTTTATAAACACCCCCCCCCCCAATACATCTGAAATGAATGACCAAATGAAATGAAGAAAAAAAATAATCTGTAAATATATTGGACTTTTTTTTTTATTTTTAAATGGTATTTTGCATTGGTAGCAGCCCATGCGCAAAACTACCATTTTATCATTGCTTTGAAATCTGTAAAAATGTATTTAAAAAAAAACCTATTACAATTTATTTTTGGAGAAAAACAATAATTAGTGGTTAAATAATTAAAAATAAAATGAAAAAATAAATGGAAAAAAATAGGAACACACCGAAAAGCAGCCAGTACAAATTCAGTTTGTTCCTCATTCTCAATGTGGGAAATTTTGTTAATCCCTTAACCTTTTTTTTTTTTTTTTTAAACCAGAATAATGGTGCCAAACTAGACTAAGGTAGATAGTAACCATATTTCCAGGGATTGCTCGTTTTGGAAACTGTATTCCTGCGACCTCGACTGCGGTATGAATGGGTATTTATGTCAAAATTTGGATTTAGAACCTTTTTTTTTCTTCTTTTGGAAGAACTGTATCACAACTTTAAAACACTGGTAAATAATGTTGATATAAAACATACGTGCATCACCTTTTATCACAATTGTTAACATAAGTATGAACTAATATGGACTATGGGCATGTGCCTGAAACTGTATGAAAAAGTAAACGATGGGGAGATATCGTTGGGAGGTTGGGTGTCTGTTGTGAATAAGGACCTCATTTAGCTCTTTAACTACATTTCCCCAGTACCCTCAACTTCCAAAATAGGTTTTCCAAGAATATGTAGTTTGTGCTGATTTTTGTGAAAGCCATAGTATACAGGAATTAAAAGAAAAAAAAAAAACAACAAAAAACAATGGACTTTTAATGTATACCCATGTTTGTATTGTGAACAAAACTTTTCTTAGTATATAAAATAATTTTACAAAAAAAAGCTTGTGACGTGTCCCTGTCATTAATCTTTCCATGGTATATTAAGATTTCCTTTTTGTCTATTACATGAACAAGTGAGACCTGTGCACGTTTTATAAATCTTGTTTTCCAGGTTTTTAAATATTTGTTATTGGTTATTATACTTTATTTATATGGCGTCAGCATATTCCGCAGCGCTGGGCAGGAAAGCAATATAGACAGGGTTACAATACACTGAGACTGAACAACATTTTGATAAACCAGTACGGAAGAAGCGAGGGCCCTATTCCCGTGGGAATCTAGAAGGGTTGGGGGTGGAAACGGGAAGAGAGGACTGGAAGGTGAGAGTGATGGACTGGTTGGGGTAGTGAGGTGTGTCAGTGAGTCGGGTGGTAGGCTTCCCTAAATAGGAATGTCTTAAGGGAGTGTTTGAAGGAAAGGAAACTAGGGGAAAGTCTGACAGTACGAGGGAGAGCGTTCCAGAGGATGGGGGCTGCGCGTGAGAAATCCTGCAGTCTATCATGGGAAGAGGTGATGTGGGGAGAAGCTAGGCGCAGGTCACTGTTTGACCTTAAGGAGCGGGCTGGGGTTTATTTGGTGATTAGTGAGAACAGATAGTGGAGAGCTGAGTTAGTAAGAGCTTTGTAGGCCAGGGTAAGGATTTTGGATTCTACAGTGGATGGGGAGCCAGTGAAGGGACTCGCAGAGACAGTGTAACTCCGAGACAGCAAACCTGGTTTGATGGGGAGACCGTGATACCATTGACCATGATCGAGAAGTTAGGATGTGTGGAGGCATTAGATGGAGGAATTAGGAGCTCAGTCTACGACATGTTAATTGATCCTGATATGTGGTCAAACCCTTACACCTCGTATGTCAAAATGAAAACCTATTTAGGCACAAGAAGTTGATCATGAAGTCTTGGATATCGTGATGTCTTGGATTATGAAGTGAAAGGCCCCCATATCGGCTGCTCTCTATGTTACCAGGTATATGGAACCAATAACTAATTATCCCGACGATCTCTTCTTTTCCACAGAAAATTTTATGTATTAGTTTTATTGGATTGGGGCCCCGTTAGTCTGCCATGCTGTCCCTGCAGTGTCGGGACATGTGGGGAGCATCATGGGGATTCTCTAGCGAGCGCTGAGGACGTTCTACACACCTCCTGTTGTGTCCCTGCTCGGCTCGGAGCAGTGGCTGCAGCCACAGCAGGTTACCATCCTAGATGTCAGCTCTCACTGTGCGACTGCCCCCTGGGCCGTGGGAGTCTTCGCGCATACACGTGTTACGTCACAAACCGAGATTCCCCATTAAAGGAGGTGCTGGTCTCGTTTAGACCACTGTATCTCTAGATCTCGTCCCACAAGTTCCATTCAAGTGTCATTGAAAAGGAAAGAGTCTGGCCTTTCCAATGATTCCCGTTGTGACTATGTTCTGTAAAAAAAAAAAAAAAAATATCGACCGTTGTCAAAAATAGATAACCGTAATTTTTTTTTTAAAAAAACACTCTGTAATGTTTTTGTCTCCTTTCCAAATAACCAACTTGAGTCCCTATTCCGGCAGAGCAAATAATAGGAAGCCTCTAATGAACATATGTAGTGTGAGCCGTTACACGTTAGAAGCACCCTATTACTGGTTCAGGGCCACCTAGCATTTGAGAGGCTCTGGGCGAGAAGGTTTTCTGGGGCTTCTCATCACACTTTCAAAGGCACACCTCCTTATACTACACCTTTTATCACAGACAGATACACACAATTATCCCCCCAATCTTCCCACCTCCCCCCAGATAGATACCGCATCAATGCTTTTCCAAAAATAGACAGATACAGAGATGGCGGTCACTGACACTTTTTATCACACAGAGGGTGTCAGGGCCTCCCAAAGTGTGGGGTCCAGGACATACACCCTGCTCGCCCCACCCAAAGGGCAGGCCTGTAATGGCTATATCGAATTCTTGACTTAGAAGCTGCAAGCGGATACTGGCAGCAGCGTCATGTTATGTTGTTGGCATCCTCTCCAGAAGAACTGCTGCCCCTCTCCCCACCCTTTGTACCACTTTACCACATTTTGTGCTGCTTTTCCAGTCCTTTGGTTCTCACCCTCTGGGCCCTACGCACTGGTGTATCTTGGCCTAGGCCAACAAGGCCCAGGCCTAGGGCGGCACTTTCCAGGAGGCGGCGGCCCGCTGGGTGGCCCCACCCCTAAAAAAAAAAAAAAAAAAAAATATATATATTTTTTTTTTTTTACTTTTGCAAACTATTTTACCAGGAAGGAAACATTGAGATGTCACTAATTTTCAAGTATGTCCTGGGTAGGCAAGGCCTAGGCTTTCACTTTCCAGGGGGCAACAAAAAACCTCACCACTAATTGGGTTACTCACAGAGCACCGAAATGTCGCCAACATTTTGGTGTTCTGTAGTTCCCTGCACTTCGGGGAATAAAATTTCCCAACCCTGCAGTGAATTCACCATTCACCGCAGGTCCCCAAAGTGCATGGAGTCGGCCGCTGTATGCTGCCACCGCAAACCTATGGCCTGCTGTTTTCAAAAGAACTACTGAACGAAAATGTCTGGAATTTACATATAAGATCCTATTATTATTATTATTATTATTATTATTATTATTTATTTATAAAGCGCCAGCATATTCCGCAGCGCTGTACAATAGGCACAGTATAGACGGGTTACAATACATTGAACAACATTTGACAAACAGTACAAGAGGGGATGAGGCCCTATTCCCGTAGGAACTCACAATCTAGAGGGGTTGGGGTTGGAAACAGGAGGAGAGGACTGCAAGGTGAGAGTGATTGATGGTTGCGTCAGTGAGTTGGGTGGTAGGTTTCCCTAAATAGGAATGTTTTAAGGGAGCGTTTGAAGGAAGAGAAATTAGGGGAAAGTCTGACCGTACGAGGGATAGCGTTCCAGAGAGTGGGGGCTGCGCGTGTGAAGTCCTGCAGTCTATCATGGGAAGAGGTGATGCGGGGAGAAGCTAGGCGCAGGTCACTGTTTGACCTTAGGGAGCGGGCCGGGGTGTATTTGGTGATTAGTGAGGACAGGTAGTGGGGGCTGAGTTAGTGAGGGTTTTGTAGGTAAGGATAAGGATTTTGAACTTAATTCTGCAGTGGATGGGGAGCCAGTGAAGGGACTCGCAGAGGGGAGCTGCAGAGACAGAGCGGCGGGTGAGGTGAATTAGCCTGGCGGAGGCGTTCAGGATGGATTGTAGGGGGGAGAGGCGGGACAGAGGGAGGCCAGATAAGAGATTATTGCAATAGTCGAGTCGGGAGATTATCAGGGCGTGTATGAGCTGTTTTGTGGTGACAGCGGTAAGAAATGGCCGAATTCTGGAAATATTACGCAGTTGGTATCGGCAGGAGGAGGAAAGAGACTTGATGTGGGGGATGAAGGAAAGAGCAGAGTCAAGTGTAACTCCAAGGCAGCGAACTTGGTTTGATGGGGAGATGGTGATACCCTCCACCGTGATAGAGAAGTCAGGAGGCGGGGAGGCATTAGAGGGAGGAATAAGTAGGAGCTCAGTCTTGGACATGTTGATCTTTAGGTGGTGCGAGGCCATCCAGGAGGAGATGCCAGATAAACAGTCACTGACTTTTGAGAGGACAGGGGGAGAGAGATCAGGGGTAGAGAGGTAGATCTGAGTGTCATCAGCGTATAGGTGGTAATTAAAGCCAAAGCTGTTGATGATTTTGCCCAGGGAGGAGGTGTAGATGGAAAAGAGCAGAGGACCAAGGACAGAGCCTTGAGGTACACCAACAGATAAAGGCAATGAAGAGGAAGAGTTACCAGCAAAGGACACAGAGAAGGACCTGTTGGATAAATAGGAGTCAACCCAAGCAAGTGCAGTGTCACAGAGACCAAGAGAGCTGAGGGTCTGCAGAAGGAGGGGGTGGTCAACAGTGTCAAAAGCAGCCAAGAGGTCAAGCAGGATGAGAATAGAATAGTGGCCGTGTTTTTTAGCAGTTAGGAGGTCGTTGGTGACTTTGGTGAGGGCAGTTTCAGTTGAGTGTAGGGGACGGAAGCCAGATTGCAGGGGGTCAAGTAGGGAATTGGAGGACAGGAAGAGGGAGAGGCGGTTGAAGACTAGTTTTTCTAAGAGCTTAGAGGTAAAGGGAAGCAGGGATACAGGGCGGTAGTTGGATGGAGAGTTGGGATCGAGGGATGGTTTCTTTAGTAAAGGGGTAACTAGCGCATGTTTGAAGGCGGATGGGAAGGAGCCGGTGGAGAGAGATTGGTTGAAGATGTGTGTGAGAACAGGGGTGAGGGAGGAGGAGAGGGGAGGAATTAGATGTGAGGGAATGGGGTCGAGCGGGCACGTGGTGAGATGTGAGGAGGACAATAAGGAATGGACTTCCTCCTCAGTGGCTGGGAGGAAGTGGCAGATGGGACCTGTGGGAGTGGAGGTGGCAGATAACTATCTTGTGTTGGGATGTTGCTTCTGATAGTTAGAGTTTTACTAAGGAAGAAATCTGCCAGGTCTTGAGCGCTGAAGGCAGCTGAGGGGGGAGGTGCGGGTGGGTGGAGGAGGGTGTTGAAGGTGGACCAGAGCCGTTTAGGGTTAGAGGACAGTGTAGATATAAGAGATGAGAAGAAGCATTGTTTGGCCAAGTGGAGGGCAGAGGTGTATGACCGGAGAATAAACTTGAAGTGAACAAAATCAGCTTCAGAGCGGGATTTCCTGTTACAGAAAAAGGAGAACCGCTATTAAAAAAAGGGGGGGGAATTTAGCCCAAAAAATTCTGAAAAATCAATAAATAAATAAAGACTTTTTACTGCAGATTAAAATAATAAATGGTTTATTAGATGTTGCATAAAAAACGGGAATATTTTTAACATTGAAACCTATGGGGTTCGCCTGAATAAACCTGCTGATTGAAACCACCGAACATCAGGGCATTTCACTGACATTTCTCTGCTGTTTGGTGTTCTCTGAATAGATTAACCATAACTTCTCTATGGGGATTTGCACTGCCTTCAAACAGCACCATACTTGCTGGCAGTTCGCCAAACTTGTGTGTGAGCATATCACCAGAGCAGTGGTCTACTTAGAGGAGTGGCGGAGGGCGGGCCGCCCCAGGTACCAGTGATTATTGGGTGTCATTAGGGGGTACTAGGAGGTGCCACTGTCACTGTGTGTCAGCTTTGAGCTGTGTTCTCAAACAACGAGCAGCGGAGCATGGCGTTTGCATACGGAATAAAATCGAATAGAATAAAAATCCCCCCTCTCCTCCCTCCATAGCTCCTCCCCTGCCCGCAGCAGCTCTAGGAGAGGGAGGGGGATGTGATTTGTGTCCAGAGAGAGAAGATGACAGTAAACGGCAGGTAAAGGGGGGGGGTCAGCAGAATATGAAGCCCTGTCTGCTTACTGCTGTTTAAAGTGGACCTTTCCTTAACCAGCACTGCAGTGATAGAAATTTGTCATTGAGCTGCCTGGCTCCTGGTGAGGCTGCTTGCGTGCAGGTCACACTCGGTCCGGCCAGTCAGGTGGTACCGAGTCTCAGTACCACCAGACTGGCTGAACCACATGACACGCACGCACGCAGCTGCCCACCCTTTCGTTAACATGGACTGTCACTCTATTCTGGACTGAACACCCACCGGGAAGGGAATCAAAGCCACGGTGCACCCTCTGGGAGTGGCACCCCACTGCTGACAAGATGGCTCCACGCACAGGCACAGCCGTGATCCTAACGTGGCCTGGAGGGACCTCCTGCTGAGTCTGTACACAGTCCCTGCTGACTCTGCACACAGCCCTACCGCGGACAGAGGCCGGTAAATGTAGAATAAATAATTGCTGTGTGCTCATATTCACTCGGTTTGCTGGGATTTTTATTGCAGTGGATTCTGATGCACTCATACACACCACACATTGCATTGCTGGGAGTTTTATTGCAGTGGATTCTGATACGCTGACACACACCACACATTGCATTGCTGTGAGTTTTATTGCTGTGAATTCTGATGCACTCATACACACCGCACATTGCATTGCTGGGAGTTTTATTGCTGTGGATTCTGTGATACACACTGCATATTACTGTGAGTTTTATTGCCCTGGAGCTCTGGGATACGCTCATACACACTGCACATTACTGTGAGTTTTATTGCTGTGCAGTTCTGTGATATGCTCATACACAGTGCCCATTTCTGTGGGTTTTATTGCTTTGCAGCTCTGATATGCTCATACACAGTGCCCATTTCTGTGGGTTTTATTGCTATGCAGCTCTGTGATACGCTCATATGCAGTGCACGTTTCTGTGGATTTTATTGTTCCACCAATTAGAGCGGCTGTGATCCCATTTACTTGACATGCGTGGCTGTTCTTTGTAAAAATACTTGAATTTAAACATTTCATAATTTTCTTTATCTCAATAGATACATTTGAAATGGTATACAAAATATACAAGTAGGCACTTGGTATCCACTTTTAATATAAAGAGAGGAAAAGGCGGAGCTCTAAGAGGAAAAGGTGGAGCTTAAAGAGGAAGGGTGGGGATTAACCAGGAAGAGGTGTGCCCTTGACAGGAAGGGGTGTGTCAAATTTAAATTAGGGGGTGCACGAGTTTAGTCAGGCCTAGGGCAGCACAAAACCTAAATACACCACTGGCCCTACGTCTCAACTTTTAGTAACGCAAGTGGCTTGATCAGGCTGTATGGGGATTGCAATTGTTTTGCCTATTTTCCACCTTATTCTTAAAACGTAACCAGACCCAGTCCATGTAGAAAGCATTTTGTATATATTTTTACAGAACTAAGAGTATCGGCAGCTGCTTGACTGGCCGGGCGTGGAAAAGAAGACGCAGGACACACTTGAAAATTCAAGAGCTGTAAGTCAAACTGGGATGAGTGACAACCCTTCTTCAGGTTAGCTCAGACCATAATGAATCATTCAGGACAAAACTGAGTCCTTCTATTCTATATTCTGTATTATATAGACATGGGTATCAATCTAACTTTGGCAGGCTGTGATATAAATGGCAACCTCCATTTCCAGTTTTAGGTATGTGGGGCTTTTTTTTGCCAAAATGGATCAAGAGCACTGCGTAAAGTCTACTCCAGTACATCCCAAAGACTCTCAATGAGATTAACTTCTGGACTGTGCGGTGGCCAATCCATGTGTGAAAATGACATCTCATGCGCCCTGAACCACTCTTGCACAATTTGAACCTGATGAATCCTGGCATTGCCATCTTGGAATATGCCCGTTGTGCCATCAGGGAAGAAAAATACGATTGATGGAGAAACCTGCTCATTCCGTTTATTCAGGGAATCACATGACCTCATTTTTTTTGCCAGCTGAAACATATTAACCTCTTAACGCCACGTGGTGTACTATGCTGTCAATGTGGCTGGTGGGACTGAATGCTGCTGGGTGGCATAGCACGCCCTGCTTGTGTCTATTGGCTGCGACAGGCCCGCCCACTGGTTGGCATGAGTCATTCGCTGAACTCAGACCTTCCTCCTGCAGTCAATGATGACGCAGAGGGGCCCACCACAGCAGCCTGTAAGTGGGGCATACTAGTACATTGATACCCTCTCACTGGGCACAACCCACCTCGCGGTAATCACTGCAGTAATTATCCAATGGAAGACTCACTCCTATTGGCTTAGTTAAACACAGGTAGTGACTTTTGGCCATGCAATGTATGTATATATCAGGGCTCAAATTTTCAAGTCCCAAGCTACTAGCCGGGCCTTAAGAGTTACTCGCCACTAGTTGCCCCACTTAACCCCTTATCCTGCCCTGCCTCTGCATTCCCACTCGCCAGCAGGCGAGTGGAAATTTTGAGGCCTGTATATATGATCTGTGCGCATATCCTACTTGAAAGGGTTATTTCACCTTGATTTTAAAGGAGTGACGCCAATGTAGCTTCTCATAACTGTCCTTCGTTCCATCAGATTTTATTCTGTCTAGTTTAATTATGTAATGCACAAGAAATTATTACTACTTGGCACGTCATCTCCTAGACCACCAGGTTTTATCCCAATGTGCAGATCTCATTTCCCACGAAATGTTCCTTTTCCTGCACAATCAGAGATGATGGAGATAAAACAAATGGACATCCAGACATCTGAAAGCTATTATATGCATGTGAATTCTGCAGCTATGTCAGACACGCACCACAAATCTATGCATAAACCATTTTGTTCTTTTTTTTTTTTGTCTTTTTTCAATAGAGGGAAAATGCTTCTCTCGACGGCAGTGCTGATTATTTAATACAGTATTATAGCATTTCTGGGAAAGCCTGGAATTACACAAATGTGTTCACGAAGGTTTGTGTATTTGTCTTGGTTATTCATATCCATTAACCCATTCACATGGCCTGTAAGTTCAGAACCTATCTTTGGCATGTCGGATCCTGTTAAAACTATCCGTTTGGAAAGCTGAGCATAACACAGGAGCAGAGGAGGACACATTGGTACGTAGGCAGTGGCGTAGCGTGGGGGGGCCAACGGGGTGGTGGCCCCGGGCGCAATTTTCTTAGGGGTGCAAATTTGAAATTTGCGCCCCTAATATTTCCCAGCCAGCTGATAAGCCGCACCGCCGAATCCAAGGGAGAAGGAGAAACCTGGAAAGGCGTGCACTGCTGAGTGTCACGTGACGCCGGTCACGCAGTGCGCCGGCGCCACGCTTCTAAGGTGGGCGGGAGCGCCGGAGGCATATGGCAGCCAGCCAGTGCCGTGCGTATGCGAAGATCAACAGGGACTGGAGCGGATTGACTCATCAGGCACTGCCCAAGGGGGCCCGGTTTTGACTGGCTCAGTGGGACCCCCCGGTATGCCCTACCGCCAGTTTCACAATCTCGCAGCTCCGGATTCAGACTCTGTCTACCCAGAGCAGCAGCACTGAACTGTGCCTGTCCCTCAGTGAGGCAGAGCGGCTGCGGCGCGCATCAGCGCAGCCACAGTCACTCACTTACACACTGCCTGCCTCCAACATTCCAAAATCCCGGCACCCTGATGTGACTCCGCCCCCTTTCCTCACGTGCTGCATGTAGCGCTCTGCACGCAGCAGCAGAAGAGGAGGGCAAGCACATGGATTGTTCAACAATGCAGCCCAGCCTGCGTCCTCTCTACACTGGGAGACAGGAGGAGGACACCTAGGATAGCCAGGTCGGGCCCCAAACTTCTACATCGTGGTAAATATATAAAAAAAATTAGCTTCCTGTAAATTTCATTGCTGTGGATTATGTGTCTGCTCTTACACCCCAGCGTCTCCCATGAGTTTCATTGCTGTGGATTATGTGTCTGCTCTTACACCCCAGCGTCTCCCATGAGTTTCATTGCTGTGGATTATGTGTCTGCTCTTACACCCCAGCGTGTCCTGCGAGTTTCATTGCTGTGGATTATGTGTCTGCTCTTACACCCCAGCGTGTCCTGCAGGTTTCATTGCTGTGGATTATGTGTCTGCTCAAACACCCCAGCGTGTCCTGCGAGTTTCATTGCTGTGGATTATGTGTCTGCTCAAACACCCCAGCGTGTCCTGCAGGTTTCATTGCTGTGGATTATGTGTCTGCTCAAACACCCCAGCGTGTCCTGCAGGTTTCATTGCTGTGGATTATGTGTCTGCTCAAACACCCCAGCGTGTCCTGCGAGTTTCATTGCTGTGGATTATGTGTCTGCTCAAACACCCCAGCGTGTCCTGCAGGTTTCATTGCTGTGGATTATGTGTCTGCTCAAACACCCCAGCGTGTCCTGCAGGTTTCATTGCTGTGGATTATGTGTCTGCTCAAACACCCCAGCGTGTCCTGCAGGTTTCATTGCTGTGGATTATGTGTCTGCTCAAACACCCCAGCGTGTCCTGCAGGTTTCATTGCTGTGGATTATGTGTCTGCTCAAACACCCCAGCGTGTCCTGCAGGTTTCATTGCTGTGGATTATGTGTCTGCTCAAACACCCCAGCGTGTCCTGCGAGTGACATTGCTGTGGATTATGTGTCTGCTCAAACACCCCAGCATGTCCTGCGAGTGACATTGCTGTGGAGCTCTGTGATGTGCAGTGTGTACAGGTGTGTCAGTAATGTACAGTATCTTTTATACCTGAAAGGTGTTCGGCAGTTTCCCACGTGTGCCACAGAGACCTACTGTGCCGCTGCCGTAGCTGCCACGAGTGTGTGACCGCTACAGCAGCAGAGCAGTGGCAGTTTGTAAGTCTGGAGGGGGCACAATAGATTTCCCAATTCGCTGGGGGCCTGAGTGGATTTTATTAACTCGTTAAAAAATTATTCGTTTGAAAATTGTGTGAAGAAATAAATTCTTTAACACAACAATGTGCATGTAGGTTGTGCGTTGTATGGGAGGGGTTTTGTATGGGTGTGGGCATGGAACCAAGTATCCAGAGTGGTTGCTGTATCACAGTTAAGGCGGTTCAATGCCCTAATGGTGGAAGGGAATCAGGGCGTGCTAACGTGTCCACAGGTTGGGGGGGGGGGGCACAATTTTAAGGCATGACACGGAGGCTCCTATTTGCAGTCTCTTTCTTACTTTAATAAACAGTAGCAAGAAGTAGACAGAAAAGTATATATGTATATATAAACTTTGATAAGAAAAACAATAGTACCAACATGGTACGTGCTGCAACACCCCCTTCCATAACGCAGTATGGACTGTCCTGAGTTAACATAAGATTCCCCCTGCTGTCCATTAAGCCTCTTTCTTGCTACTCAGCGGACAGTTAAGTATACAAAAAATTTTCCCAGCCTCCCTGCGCTTAAGGGAGTCTGGGACGCTTTATTTTATATGCTTGTAATGTATTTATTATTGTTTAATCTGTCAGCGTTTTGGCCGTTGGGTTTAGGATCTGTAACTGGGTGTTACAATCCTGTCTTTACACCTCCCACGGCCTGCGCTGTAAATCACTGAGTTTTACCTCATGCGTTAGGCTCCGCCCCCTATCTCGCGGCGTTTTCGCGGGCTTTAGGCGGCGGCCATTTCACACTGAAAAGACTTGCTTTTAAAACATGTCGCTCTCCAAGCAGACCTCGCGCTCCGGTCACCACGATTCTGACTCCGAGGGTGAGATGATGCACATCTCTACCCTCGCTGACCGGCATGGCTTACCCCTGCGCTCCCAGAGGGAGACCCTGAGACAAGGCTGGAGGCTCTGGAGGCTTCCATCACCCGAATGCAGTCGGCGGTCACCTGTATGTCGGAGTCCTTCACCCGCGCCTGGGCTGACCGTAATGTACCATCCACTTCATATAATCCCCATTATTTTATGCCTCCCATACCTGTTAACCCCTGCCCTACTGTTTCCTCTGGAACACTTACCCCTGCTCACTCCATGTGTGCCCATGGCCCTAGCTTTAATTTAGCCTCACATCCTCCTCAATTACATTTCAATCGATCCATGAGCTCTCAGGCTCTAAACAGACCCCAGAGCTTTCATGCTCACAGTGAGACCGCGCCTGACAATCTGAGCGCCAGAGGGGCTGGCATCCCCGTTCAACTGCCTGAACCCCATCACATCCCCGCACAAAAAAGAGCCCTTGACCGCGGGGCGTGTAAAGCGGTAGGTTTGCCTAAACAGCAAAAAACGTGCACCTCTCTGTTACCGGCTTATCCGCTTTCAGATGAGGATGAAGGGGATAAGGCTTATGACTATGAGGAGCCTTTTGAAATACATGCGCCCGCTTACGATGCGCAGTTGGAGGAGGATGTTGTACCACCTATTTTCCCGGGGGCCACCCCACGTGAAATAATTTATGACCCGCAGGGTAACCCCCTGTTTCACCCCCAAACCATATCCCACCCACGCTCTACAGAATGGTATCCACTGCCCCATGTGGCCAAGTGGATTGATCAAAATTTCAGGGCTCCCCTAGACCGTCCCTCCAGAGCAACTATGAGGGCTGAGTGTCCCCGACCTACCACCGCGGGCAAAGTCTGTCTTACCCCGGTGGTAGACGAATATTTTGAAAAATTCCTGGGAGGAAAAGGTTGGACAATAAAAAAGGGCATCGACAATGCTCTGCGCATGATTCAGGACAAAGTCCTTGATATGTCAGGTCCCTTAACACGCCTTTTCGAGATGGTGGAAGATGCTAAGCTCTCTGGTAACCCCCTGGAACCTGAGGATGTCGGGGGATGGTTACAACGCACTATGTGCTTGTTCGGGAACGCTAATGCGGCAATAGCGGCAGAACGCCGTAAAGCAATCCTGATAAAAATGGACCCGCAATTCACTACTCTAGCCCCAAAAGACCTAGGTAGTGAGGCGCAGGGTTTTCTATTGGGGACCGTTTCATCAAAGAGATGGGAACGTATGCGAACACCTTTAACAACATGGAAAAGAATGAGGCCACAATGAAGAAAGTCTTCAATCCCACTAGAGTTTTTGGCAGGGCCGGCAGATACAGAGGGCGACCTGCCGGCCGAGGAAACAATCCTTACGCCACTTCCCGTACGGGGAACTTGCCCTCACTATCTGCTCCAAAATCCAGAGCATCAGGATTCACGGGATCCTTTTTCCCATCACGTGCCCGACCCTGGCAGGGACGCGGGTTTAGAGGGACGAGAGGCAGAGGATATTTCCGTCGTCCAGCAGGTAATTCCTATACCACATCCCACGATCCCAATCGCGGGGCGCTTGCGTCATTTCCTACACAATTGGGACGCACTCACACAGGACACATGGGTCCTCAACACGATACAGGGGTTCACTGTGGATTTCACCGACACTCCATGCCAATCGTCGCCACCACACCCGTTATCACTGTCTTCGACACTTCACGAATTAGTACACACGGAGGTACAAAACCTCCTACAGAAAGAGGCAATAGAAACATCTACTCCCATACCGCGCTTTGTAAGCAACCTCTTCGTAGTTGCGAAGAAAGGGGGCGGATACCGCCCAGTCATCAACCTGAAAGAGTTGAATGGTTGGGTGGTATACCGCCATTTCAAAATGGAAGGAATTCATACAATGAAAGAGTTGTTGATTGCAGGGGATTGGCTTGTCAAATTGGATCTCAAAGATGCCTATTTGACAATTCCGATTCGAGAAGACTTCAGGGACTTCCTCGCATTCCCCTGGAATGGCAGAATGTGGAGGTTCACATGTCTCCCATTCGGTCTATCGTCAGCCCCCTGGTGTTTCACGAAACTCATGAAACCAGTGATAGCTCAGTTACGATCAAAAGGAGTGCGCTTAGTGATCTACCTCGACGACATTCTCATCATGTCGCAGTCACACTCCACCATACAACTACATCTACGATGGACCATTCAACTGTTACAGGATCTCGGATTTCTGATCAACATGGAAAAATCGATCCTAGTTCCGTCACAAAAACTGGAGTTTTTAGGCTTCATTCTCGACTCGGTACTCCAGACCCTGAGCCTCCCGAACTCGAAGGTCCTTTCCCTCCGGAAGGAAGTCAGAACACTACTTCGCCATCGCTCCACTTCCCTGAGACAAATTGCACGAGTCATAGGACTTATGTCAGCCACACGACACGCAATATTTCCAGCCCCCCTGTTTTTCAGAGCCCTCCAGAGATTGAAGGCCCGTTTTCTCCGGTCCGGCTCTTCATACAACAGGATAGTGGAGATCACGGAGGACGCAACCACCGATCTCCAATGGTGGATTACAGATTTACATCTTTGGAACGGGAGTCCTCTTCATTTTCCAACTCATTCCCTCACGATCGAATCGGACGCCAGTCGTCTAGGTTGGGGAGCTCAATGCGGTCAACTGGAGACGGGAGGACGTTGGTCTCAAGAAGAGACATTACTGCATATCAACGTCCTGGAATTGCTCGCAGCATTCTTTGCTCTCCGATGTTTTGTGAAAGGAACCGATCATCAATCCATCCTCCTTCGCTTGGACAACTTCCCGGCTGTGCGATACATCAACAGCCTAGGGGGACCTCGCTCAGTTCAGTTGACATTCATGGCACACCAACTTTGGGATTTCTGTTTCCAACATCACCTCCATGTGACGGCACAGTTCATTCCAGGGCTCTCGAATGTGGTCGCGGACTGGAACTCACGGCATTGGCACGACGCAGGAGATTGGTCGCTCCACTCTTCAGTCTTCTCAACGCTCTCTCAGCTGTGGGGTCCCTTCCACACGGATTTGTTTGCTTCCCGGCTGAATGCAAAGCTACCGACGTTCTTCAGCTGGCGCCAAGATCCAGATGCGGCGGCAACAGATGCGTTCCTTCAAGATTGGGGACCGGGACGCCCATATGCGTTTCCTCCATTTGCATTGGTTCAGAAAGTTCTGAATGTAATACGAACGCGACACCTCACCTTGGTTCTGGTGACCCCGTTCTGGCCGTCTCAAGCATGGTTCTCATCCATCCTGGACCTCGTGATAGACGATCCCCGCTTGATCCCATCCTTCGAGGACGTATTACTGGATCCGGATCACAGACCCCACCCATTGATCTTGTCAGGTCAACTGCAGCTCATGGCATGGGTACTTTCGGGATCGATGGATCAGCGAGCGGCTTATCAAGCTCGGCTACCTCGTTGCTCCATCGCTCCTGGGCTCCGGCAACTAGAGGAGTGTACGCCTCCTGTTGGACAAGATGGTCTAGCTGGTGTATTGAACGGGCTCAAGATCCCTTTTCAGCACCTCTGACACACGTCCTGAATTTCTTGTCTTCAGTTTTTGACTCGGGCACAGCTTACCGTTCCCTTAATGTGTTGAGATCAGCTATGTCGGCTGGACATGTCGGTTTCGGGGGCGTTCCTCTTGGACGACATCCCTTAGTCTGCCGGCTCCTTCGAGGGGCCCGTTTTGCTCGTCCTCCTCGTCCTCGATATGTGGTAACATGGGATGTTACTGTAGTGCTTCGTTTCCTCCTCGCTTGGCCGGATAATCATGGATTATCGTTACGCCGACTCTCGGCTAAGTTACTAATGTTACTGTGTTTGGTTTCGTGTAAAAGAGTGGGAGATGTGAGAGCGTTAGACTTTGGAGTTCGCTCTTTTTTGCCAGAAGGCGTCAGATTTAATATCTCCCGTCGTACCAAGACGTCCATCTCACAGGCGTTCTTTCCGTCTTTTTCCTCACAACCGTGGTTATGTCCGGTTAGATGTTTACAGGAATACGAGGAACGTACTCTACCCTTTAGACGTATGGAGGAAGTGGCTCCTTTGTTTATATCTTTCAAACCCCCCTTCCTCCCGGTTACCTCACCCACTCTGGCTAGGTGGATTCGTTGGTTGTTAGATTTAGCAGGGATTGACACCTCCCAATTCGGGGCACATTCAGTTAGAAGCGCCATTGCTTCCAAAGCAGTTTCCTCTGGTTGTCGATTGGAAGACCTGTTACGCTCCGCGGACTGGTCACGAGAATCCACTTTCAGGGAGTTTTACTTTAAACCCGTATCACATTGGTCGTCCGATGTTTTTGATGTTTAATTTTCCTCTAGCTTTAAACTTGCAAATAGGAGCCTCCGTGTCATGCCTTAAAATTACAAAATTTTCCTATTCCATAACGGAAAGTTTGAATTTTATTAATGACACGGAGGCGAGTATTTCCCTCCCATTTTACAAACCCTCCCTTTTATATATGGTTCTGTTATGTTATTGTCATGTATAAATAAATAAAACATGGACTCTGTGTCATCTTTATTCAGTTACTGTGATTACTTATCTGTACACTGTGTGTTTATTCAATAAAATTATTTATTGCTCCTATGGGTTCTGAAATCTTTTCAGCGCTAGTACCGCGTGTCTTGAGTGTTGCACGCAGTTGCTGTTATTGTTCTAACACACCCTTCGTGTTTTGTGCTTTTATTACAGCCACTGGCCCACCTGTTTGAATCTGGATTCTTTCGATTCCTTTCCTCCTGGATCACTCGTCTTCGACTCCGCACGGAAAAGATTTCAAGTGTCGTTTTAGGCTTTCGGTCAGACGAAAGCATTTTTCACGTCGTCCGTGAAAAAAAGTCGGTCGAACGAACGTACGATTTTCCCCCGGAATACGCGATAGCGGTCATACGATGCGCCTTTTCGTCCGTGATTTTGTACGGATCATCAATAAAACACTTTTTGACTTCTGGACGTTATGTTGGACCGGACATTAGCAGCGTCTGACGTCTCATTAATCACGCACACACGCCGCTTATGCGGCCGCAGCGCACTCTGTACGTCAGTAGTAGCGTTTGACGTTCTCGAAAAAATGCGTTCGTTTGGCCACTTGCGTTGCGCGGACGAACTTTCGTGCGGCCGTTCGTCGTATGTTCCCCGGCATTGGACGTCATTTGCTGCTAGTACGGCCGTGATTTCGTGCGGCTAAACGCACGTTAAAACTGCGCTAGTCTGACCCTAGCCTAAGGCTTCTTCGTAGTTTTCAAGAAAGAGGCTTAATGGACAGCAGGGGGAATCTTATGTTAACTCAGGACAGTCCATACTGCGTTATGGAAGGGGGTGTTGCAGCACGTACCATGTTGGTACTATTGTTTTTCTTATCAAAGTTTATATATACATATATACTTTTCTGTCTACTTCTTGCTACTGTTTATTAAAGTAAGAAAGAGACTGCAAATACTCGCCTCCGTGTCATTAATAAAATTCAAACTTTCCGTTATGGAATAGGAAAATTTTGTAATTCTTGGCTGGCCCCGGGCGCTGACAACCCACGCTACGCCACTGTACGTAGGGTGACAGACGAATGCTATTCGATCACAGAAAATGAATATTACACTTTCTCTTTGCTCCTGTCATGAACAAAAATGGACAAACAGAACCGTGTACTGTTTATTGCTGATACCAGCAAAAGTGTCTTGAATGTATGGAGGGGCAAGATGCAATAATTTGCAAAATAATGAAAAGAAACCTATTATGACCACCAGACCTTTTAATAATATTGTTCGGTTTCTCTTTCTGTTAATGGGAATCATGGCAAAAAGAGTTGTAAATATTATGCGTGTAGATGTGTGTGTCTGTGTGTATGGCTCAAAATTTCCTCTCGCCCATTTGCCAGAATTGTTCTATTGAGAAGAGATTTCCTAACACTTGTTATGAAGGAACTGAATCCGTTCTAACCTGCGAATAACAGGGCGATGGTTTACATCACAGTATAGGACCCAAGATGTGGTACGTGTTTCACTTACCCCAATGTGTGTATATGGGAAAGCACAAATCTTAGGCTGGCGTCAGACGAGCGTGTTATGTGAGCCCGTAATGACGTACTTACCGGTCCGGCGCCCGTCGCAGCTTTGTGACGCTGCAACGGGGCCGGTCACACACTTGTGCATGCTTCCGACAAGCGTCCGTTATCAAAGCCTCCCCGTCGGTGCGCTAGGACGCGCGTTGACTGGGCTGCAAACCATAGGAGGACCGCGCTTTGCAGCACTGAGCAGGGCCGGATTTTCACCTCAGGAGCCTGTAGGCACAGAAATGTGGAGCGCCCCCCCCCCCGAACAAAAAAAAGAAACACGCCAAAATTGCCATTTAAATTTTAAAAAACTAAAAAAAAATAGATTTTAAAAAACTGAAACAGTTTTTTTCTCCACGCTCAAATCAAAAGAAGAGGCAGAATCTGTTGCCTTAGTTGAACTAGTTACAGTTACAAGTATTTATAAAGCGCCAACAAATTCCTTAGTGCTGTACAATGGGAGAGACAGAATAACAAATATACATATATGTTACACACTGAACAGAAGGAGGTAGGACCCTGCTCGAGAGTTTACAATCTAAGAGGAGAGGGGTAATACATTATGTGAGGGCGAATAGGGTATTTGAAGTAGCGGGTTGCATGAGAGCTGAATGGGAAGATGGAGCAAGAAATGTGCAGTGGGGGATCATGGAGTGAGCTGATAGGATACTCTAAAGTAATGCGTTTTCAGAGACTTCTTGAAGGACTGGAGAGACGGGGAGAGTCTGATGTTGTGGGGGGAGGGAGTTCCATAGAAAGGGGGCAGCTTGGGAGAAGTCTTGAAGGCGAAAGTTGGGGGTGAGGGAAGGGTACGAGGAACTGATAGCATCAGATCATTGGCTGAGCAAAGTGGTCTGGATGGGATGTACCTGCTAATATGGGAGGAGATGTAGGCAGGGGCGCGGTTATGGAGAGTTTTGTACATGTGCACCGGTATAATGAATTGGATTCTAAAGAATACAGAGCCAGTGTAGAGCTTGACAGAGAGGTGAGGTGTTAGAGGTGCAGGAGGTGAGGTGTATGAGCCTGGCGCAGGTGTTCATTACAGACTGCTGAGGGAGAATCTGGGATCTCTCAAGGCCAGAGAGAAGGAGGTTACAGTAGTCAAGACGGGAGATATTGAGCATTTTAGTAGAGTCTGGATTAAGAAAGGGACGAATGCGTGCAATGTTTTTTAGGTGGAAGTAGCAAGAGTTGGTTAGTGACTGAATGTGAGGAGTAAAGGATAGATCAGAGTCCAAGAGGACCCCGAGGCAACGAGCCTGAGAGGTAGAAGTAATGGTGGCACCATTCACCTGAAGAGAAATTGGCGCAGGAATGGAGGTTTTAGAGGGAGGGAAGATTAGAAGTTCAGTTTTCGAGAGGTTGATATTTAGGAAATGGGAAGTCATCCAGTTGGAGACAGCCGATAGGCAGACTGTATCACAGAGCTCCACAGCAATAATACTCACGCTGATACACACTGCATATTACTGTGAATTTTATTGCTGTGGAGCTCTGTGATACAGTAATGTGTGGTGTGTATGAGTGTATCACAGAGCTCCACGGCAATAAAACTCACAGTATTGTACAGTGTGTATCAGCGTTTATCAACATGGGTATTACTCACACATACAGTCTCTCTCTCTCTCTCGATGGGGAGAGAGATGGGAGTGTAGGAAGGAAGGGAGAGAGAGAGGGGGAGATGGGTGTGAGAGGACTGGGTAGGGGGAGAGACAAACTTGCACTTACCAGCAGGCTCTGTCTGCAATCTGACTTCTACCTCCATATGCTGCCCAGCACCTGCTTGTCTCCCTTCACAGGTGCTGTCCCCCCATCTGTGAAATTTGGCGCTGAACCTTTGGGTTAACTCACTGTCTGGGTCCCACTTTGGTGGAATCACTGGAGCATTGCATGCTGGAACATGTAGTTCTAAACTGGTTCTCTGCAATATGAAGTAAACCAGGCTAGAACTACATCTCCCAGCATGCAATAGTCCGGTGAAGCCAGCCCAGACACTGAGGTAGTCCGGAAGCTCGGTCCGGGAATGGCCACTGCGCCGGCTTCCAAGAGATGCCGGTGCAGCGGCTTTGTTTAAAAAGTAGTGCAGGGGCTCGGCAGCAAAAATATGCCGCTCCCCCAAAATCTGCTGCCTGGAGCGGTTGCTCCGAACCGCTCAAAGGTCGGGCCGGCCCTGACATTACTGCTGCTAAAATGGGGATGCTAAGATGGAAAACCTTCGCCTGCAGGTTTCCCCTTCGCGTCTCCATTTTAGCACCATATTACGGGGCAGGCGCTGATTCAGCAGCCTGCCCTGTAATGCAGCGCTAAGCCACTGGATACTTGTGCCGCCATGAGTATCCCCTCCATAGGACTCCATGGAGGCTTGTGCTGTCGGCTCTTGCGAGATCGTACAAGTCCCGGAGGGAGAGTGGGGACTTTATTCCCCAGTCTCATTCTGCTCCCAGCGGCCAGAAGTGGCGGATCGGGACGCCGTTCTCCGGGACGCAGAATCATTTAGTACCAGCTCCTAGCTGTGGTTAACTTTTCAGTTAGCCGCAGCTGGGCAAAATTAACAATCGGACTTTGTAATCCTAATGCTAATTATTACTCTTTAGCACTTCCCATGTTAAGCATAAGGAGCGTAAAGTACAGTAAGCTCGCGGAAGCAAAAGCAATCACCGATGTGCTAATGGGTTTCTTAACCCATTAGCGTTTGCATTGTAATATGGGCGGCCAGCGCTAGGGCCACTTAACCTAGTGTTAACGCTTACGTAGCTGACCACTAATGCTAGCGTTAAGATTGCAATAGTGCCCCATGTGTGGAGTTCCAACAGACCATGTACCCAGAAAAATCCCCAGGGACTCTGGAACAGGTTACAAATTTGGGTTGACCCATCAAATGTAGGATTCATCTCTGGATTCCGGGCCCAATGTAAGGAGTCCCAGTGGCTTCATGGTTTTAGAAATCAGTTCATGGAACATTGGATTTCAGTTACCACTGGTGGTATTCGTTGGAAAAATGGCACATTGTCTTGGACAAGCCCTCATTGGCTTCTGTTATCACCATCTATAGATGAACACATAACCCCTTGATCTTTACTCGGCCTATATGTAGCCAAATTCCAGTCAAGGTTCATGGAAACTCAGATTATCGATGGTTTCAGCCTCTTGTAGAGTGTTACTGCCATTTGGGTTCATTTTAATTGATTTACAATTATTTTTCTTGATAAGTAACAATATTGTAATTTTCTTTGTAACAACTCATACATAAAAATATATGAAAAACACCCTTAATTTATGGACTGAATACAGTCAATAATCTGCTAAACACAGCTCAGCCGAGACATTTTGCTGCCCCAATACCTAACCTATTTCTTCCCAGTCTTCTACTGGTTTCCTATAGAGCAGTGTTTCTCAAACCTGTCCTCAGGACCCTCTAACAGGCCAGGTTTTAAGGATTACTTTGGGGAAATGCAGACTGAATCCTGCAATCGCTGAGCAGCACATCATATCACCTGTGCTTCACATATATTGCAAACCTGGCCTGTCAGCGGGTCCTGAGGACAGGTTTGGGAAACACTGCTTTAGAGCGAAGTGGTAGCATCATCTTCACGTCTTAGGTTGTTAATTTAATTTTGGGTTTTTGCAGTTGACAAAATTTCGCCTCCTCATAAATCCATCCATTTGACGGATCTCTATCTTCAGAGGAAGCCTTGGGGGGAATGACTGAGGGAACAATTGTTTGTGTTTCTCAAATTCTTAGAAGGATTTGAAGCTTGAGAGGTGTTGAAGGAAGAATGGAGTCTGTATCCAGTCTGTTCGACTTCTCCGTCGTGAGGGCAGAAATTAAAGGCTGCAAACAGTGGGAGCAATTTGTTGAGTTTTCACTTGTTGAGCCTAATGGAAGGCTGTCCTCTTTTCTCCATTCATTGACAACATTGAATGGAATGTGTAAAGGAACTCCTGTAAATAGAGGTCCTTGATCAGCCGTAGGACAGTGACGGAGAGCCTTGGTACCGCCAGATGTTTCTGAACTACATGTCCCTCTATGCTCTGCTAGGTTTATGCGTGACTAAGCATCATGGGACATATAGTTCTGAAACCTCTAGGTTGCCAAGGTCCAACATCACTGACCTAGGATCTCTGTTGTGTTGACTTCCAACACAAGTCCATATCCAAACCTACTGTATATATTGCCATGGGTTTCAATACCAGTCAGTAGAGTAACACCCATGAACACATTGATATCCATAAATTTGTTTTATGATGTTTTCCTTATGTTTCTGATACCCCAAGCCCTCTTGTCTTTATCCCACCATAGATTGTTACCATTACTGAAACTGTTAATGGAAAAGGGATTGTGTAACATACAGGAAACCGCAAGTAAACATGATTTTCTTGCATGATGTATGTTAAGCCTGAAAAACCTGTTTGAATGCATCTGTTATCAGCGAGCCCAGAGGCCTGTTGTATGTCAGGGACCCTAAATGTGTATCTCGTGCTATGAAGGCTATATGGTTCATTTAAAGGGTCAAAGATAACAGGCGTGATAAGAGACAGGGTGGAACATTTCCGGCTTTGTGTAAAAGTCCACCATTGGCAAAACACTGAGGGTGTAACAGACACCAGTGTGTAGACTGATACAAAACACCCATTAGCCTCGTTTGTCATCAGGCTCCTTAATGACCAGACGAAAATCCCATTATATAACGAAGTTCTTAGTCCTTTCTCACTCAAAAAGGGGTTAATGCTCTTTAAGGTGAAGTATCTTTAAAGAATAAGTGTTCCTTGGCACTCCCCTACAATAAATAATTGTGCGCAATGGATTTGAAAAGCGAGAAATAACAATGTAAATGTTGGACCTCTTACATCTGCAATGTGATCATCCACCAAACCAAATCCCGAGAATAAACAAATAGTTAATCATTAAGAATGTTTTAAATAAAAAAAAATGATACCTACAATGCCTTGACGGCATGAGTCTGCACACCCCACCCTAGTAATACTTGGTGGAAAGATCTTTTTCATTCATTACAGTAGAAAGTCTAGTAACTTTGCACACAGCGCGGACTGACAAGACTTAGGGCCGTCGTGCAACAGGAGATCACGGGACTCCCCATTGTGGGGTTCTGGCATGCATGGGCAGCCTCTACTTGAGGTCCACATGCAGAAGCTTATTGTCATTGTTGGTTATAACTTACCAAGTGTCAATGAGCCTTCCCAGGCCCCTTCCTAGGCCAGGGCCCTTTGGAAGTGACCTATGGGTCAGCAAGTAAAATGTACAAAAGAAATACAAATAAACTTTTTCTTTCTTCTAAAGCAGCAGCATTGTCTGCTTTTTAATTATAAAGTGAGTAATGTCACTGTAATGACTCACCATCTCAAATCTAACGGTAAAACATAGCTGTGCACGGTCTCTCTGGTGCCACAGAGCAATAGGACAAACCTTGTGTAGCAATATCCTAGAGAGTGTGTGATGTGCGCAGTATGTGATCCAATCTGCACTCCAGACCCCAGCTTTTAGTGATGTTGTAAAGTGCCCTCTCAAATCTTGTGTCTGATGTGCCCCTGGTCGGTGTATAGTGATGCTGCCGGCTCCTGCCCTATTCAAGTCAAACTGCAAATCCCTGTTTCTACTTGGCTTTTACGGCTGCCCAATGTACATTTGGTCTTCCTATACTTTTCTATAAAAAATGCAAATGTGTTGGCTGACAGAGAAAAATTAGCAATTTAAAAAGCTTGTTTTCTTGAACATCGGTGGTTTGAAAATAATGTGTGTGTGCTTCTGGACTAAGGTCTAAAGTTTCTTAAATCTAGATTTGAGTTGACCTCTGTTGTGTAGCTCACTTTAAGATATTCAATTTTCGGTGGGATTAGGGTCTGGATTTTGGTTGTTTCCAAGACTTTGATTTTTCCGATTCTGATGCCATGGTTTGGGCCAACTTGTGTGTGTGCTTTGGGCTATTGTCTTGTTGGAATCTGAAATTCCTCATGTTCACCATTTGGACAAGAAAGGATCGGAAGGTTTCATGTGGTCTTTGGAGCTAATCAATATCCCATCTATGTTGAAAAGAGCTTCTGACCCAGATGAAGAGAAGCACCATTGCACGATGCTACCACCACCATGCTTGAAAGTTGGTCTGACCATGACATGTTCCCACATGGTTTGGAGTGGCTAAATTAATCCTATGACATTGTTCAGAGGGGCTTAGATGTTACATTTTGTAAGAAAGATGGATATATAGAGACATATTACATCAACGATAAATAAATTTGTTTATCTGATAAAAAAAGAATAAAGCTATATTAAAATACAAATCATTGTATGACTCTCTTAATTCCGACCTTGAATAATCCTGTGCTTTATTTTGAACGATGTTTTGCAGTGATGTAACCTTAGGCCTGACAGCATGATCAATACGAACTCTGAGTGGTTTTCACCCCTTGGTTATGCAATACAATGAGATTCCATTTCTTCTGTTCTCCCTGGGGTATTTCACAAACAACATGTAAGCAGGGCTGGATTTGCATCTCAGGAGTCTGTAGGCACAGAAATGTGGAGCGTCTTTCCCCCCCCCCCGGCTAAAAAAAAGGAAACATGCCAAGAAGACTTTTTAAATTTTTGTTTTGGGGCAAGCTAAAAAAAATAAAAATTCATTTTAAAAGACTGAAAACCAGTTTCTCTCTGCGCTCAAATGAAAAGACGGGGCAGAATCTGTTTCCTTAACTGAGTTAGTGCAGTGGCATTGTTTGCTTTATATGTAAAAGCTTATATTGCTTCTGCTGTAAGACAGAGAAAAAAATACATTTTGCATTTTCTTGTTTTCAATTTTTTATTTTTACGCATTACATGATCATGTTTGGTATCATTGTAAAGACCAGACTCTGACCTTTCCAATGACACCTCACTGTAACGTTCCCACGTTCCAACCCTGTCTCCCTGCCCTCTGTATTCCTCATGTTTTGTTTCCTATGTGTTTCCCTGTGCTGCTTTCCCTGAGATGCAGCTCAGGGGTTAAGTTGTCTGCGAAGTTCAATTGCTCGTTGAGCTTCTGCTGGTGATATGGGCTGATTACTCCCCTATATAAAGCCATGGGCCCATATCACCATGCTCTTGCATCTGGTTCACTTCAGCCAGGCCCGTCTTTAATATTGATTGGACCCTGGGCAAACATTTTCTTGGGCCCCCCCCCACCCAAAAGCCCTGCCCACTGCATAACTACCCAACACTTTCAAGAGCTCCACAGCAATAAAACTCACAGTACTGTGCAATGTGTGTGTATGTGTATGTGTGTGTATCACAGAGCTCTGCTGCAATAGAACTCACAGCAATGTTCACTGTATGAGCGTATCACAGCTCCAAAGCGATAAAACTCACAGCAATGTGTGGTGTATGAACGTATCAGAGCTGCACAGCAATAAAACTAACAGCATATATGAACGTATCTCAGAGCTCCACAGAAATAACTCACTGTAATGTGTAGCGTGTATTCAACCCCCCCCAGCCCCAGTATATCAATTTATTAAAACCCCCCAAGCCCCAGTATATCAATTTATTCACCCAAGCCCCAGTATATCAATTTATCCCCCTCCAAGCCCCAGTATATCAATTTATCCCCCTCCAAGCCCCAGTATATCAATTTATTCACCCCAAGCCCCAGTATATCAATTTATCCCCCTCCAAGCCCCAGTATATCTATTTATCCCCTCCAAGCCCAGTATATCAATTTATCCACCCCTCCAAGCCCCAGTATATCAATTTATCCCCTCCAAGCCCCAGTATATCAATTTATCCCCCTCCAAGCCCCAGTATATCAATTTATCCCCCTCCAAGCCCCAGTATATCAATTTATCCCCTCCAAGCCCCAGTATATCAATTTATTCACCCCCAAGCCCCAGTATATCAATTTATCCCCTCCAAGCCCCAGTATATCAATTTATCCCCCTCCAAGCCTCAGTATATCAATTTATCCACCCCTCCAAGCCCCAGTATATCAATTTATTCACCCCCAAGCCCCAGTATATCAATTTATCCCCCTCCAAGCCCCAGTATATCAATTTATCCCCCTCCAAGCCTCAGTATATCAATTTATCCCCCTCCAAGCCCCAGTATATCACTTTATCCACCCCTCCAAGCCCCAGTATATCAATTTATCCCCCTCCAAGCCCCAGTATATCAATTTATCCACCCCTCCAAGCCCCAGTATATCAATTTATCCCCCTCCAAGCCCCAGTATATCATTTATCCCCCTCCAAGCCCCAGTATATCAATTTATTCACCCCCAAGCCCCAGTATATCAATTTATCCCCCCCAAGCCCCAGTATATCTATTTATCCCCCTCCAAGCCCCAGTATATCAATTTATCCACCCCTCCAAGCCCCAGTATATCAATTTATCCCCCTCCAAGCCCCAGTATATCAATTTATCCCCCTCCAAGCCCCAGTATATCAATTTATCCCCCTCCAAGCCCCAGTATATCAATTTATCCCCCCTCCAAGCCCCAGTATATATCAATTATCCCCCCTCCAAGCCCCAGTATATCAATTTATCCGCCCCTCCAAGCCTCAGTATATCAATTTATCCCCCTCCAAGCCCCAGTATATCAATTTATCCACCCCTCCAAGCCCCAGTATATCACTTATCCCCCCTCCAAGCCTCAGTATATCAATTTATCCGCCCCTCCAAGCCTCAGTATATCACTTTATTCACCCCCAGGCCCCAATATATCAATTTATTCAACCCCCTCCCCAAGGGCCTACATTGTGTCTCCTCATCTGCCGGCCCTCATCCATTACAGTCCTCCTTCCTCTTAATTAACTTTAAAACAAAAAAACATATACAAACATATATATTGGATATTAATTTCCGATATCCAATTACAAAGATTTTAATCAAAGCTGGCCCTCTAGCACCAGTATATACAATCTGTCAAGCGATTAGAAGCATTAAAATTATTGAAGACTGACATACATAATAATAAAATCGCTGCCTGTTAACAACTGACCGAGAAATAGTGTGCTGGCCTGCCTTTGCAGGAATCCTTCTAGACCCGGCGGCACTATGGTCTTCAGAGTCTGACTCCTGCGAGTAATGTGCTGGCTGAGCGGCTGCTGGCCCTCCTCCGTTGTGCTGTGCAGCCACCAGTGAGACGTGCGGGGATGTGCTGCACCTGCGCGACGCCTCGCGTCACGTGGTAGGTACCGAGGGCGGCGCCAATACAGCGTGAGTGTTCACTGGGAGGCACGCACGCTGCAGCAGCTAGCAGCACGGCCCCTCACTCAGTCAGTCAGATGGTGACGACAGGCAGGGGGCCCGCAGCGCAGTGTGACAGTCGGACTTCGTGTAAAATCAGCACCGGATTCATACCGGAGTTGAAAATTAACAAGTCGGATTCGGTGATAGGCATTTATGCGGGCCCAAGGGGCAGCTGCTTTGGGCCCCTCAGCAATGACTGGGCCCGGGGCAGCTGCCCCTTTTGCCCCGCGTTAAAGACGGCCCTGACTTCAGCTACGGTTTCGTTCCTGAGAGCTCCCTGTTATTCTGTTCAAGTTCTAGTTCGTGTTTAATGTTTACCTTATTTCTTTGGTTTCTCTGTCTAGTGTTTCTTTAGTTAGCCTAGGTTCCAGTTTATGTCCAGTGTTTTTCTTGTTTTCAGTTTCATTGTTTCTCAATTGTCTGAGTTTCATGTTCTGATTGATTTCCTGGTATTGACCCTCTGGCCTGGCTGACGGATTTTCTCTGGTGCTGTATACCCGCTTTGGCTTAAGGTAAACATTTTAGTTTTGACTCCTGGCTTATTCACTGACGACTCTTCTGGACATCCCTAGCTGTACTGTGCATATTGATTTATTGTTTTGTTGTGTGTCCCTGCTGACCACGACTTTTGGGATTGAAGTCCTTCCCTGCAGGTTGTGGAGTATATACTCCTTCAGGTATTCTGTGTACACCCTGGGACTCTGTATGGCTACTAGGTAACCTTTTTCTATTAGTGCAGATTCGGCCACTCTAAGGACCGATCTATCCGTATAGGGCTCCTTTGGTATAGCCGTGCAGAGGTCCCCAGTGCCTCCTGTGGTTAATTCACGTATCTAAGGTTATTGTGTCCTGCATCTCTGCATATAGGGGCTTTTACTCGTACCAGGGCCCTACTTGGCGCATGCCGGGTACCGCCATTTTGGCTGAATGTGACACTCCCTTGTCCTTGTGTGGTTTACAAATCAGAGATACAGGTTCCAAATTCCCCTGTCTCTCCTCACTGCAGTGCCACGGTCTAAGTTGTCGATGAAACAATGTGTTGCATCATCAGCTTCACGTATGTTGGCAGTGTGGGAAACGAGAAGGTGAGTTAGTGCAGGATCACTGTTCACTTTATAATTGTAAACTGAATAATAGTGCTGCATTAGAAAAAAAGAGAACTATTATTTTGTTTTATTTTTACATAGTCAGGTCCAGAAATATGGGACATCGACACAATTCTAACATCTTTGGCTCTATACACCACCACAATGGAGTTGGAATGAAACAAACACAATGTGCTTTAACTGCAGACTGTCAGCTTTAATTTGGGGGTATGTACATCCAACTCAGGTGAATGGTGTAGGACTTACAGCAGTTTGCAGATGTGCCTCCCACTTGTTAAGGGACCAAAGGTAATGGGACAATTTGCTTCTCCGCTGTTCCATGGCCAGGTGTGTGATATTCCCTCATTAACCCAATTACAATGTGCAGATAAAAGGCTGAGAGTTCATTTCAAGTGTGCTATTTGCATTTGGAATCTGTTGCTGTCAACTCTCAAGATGAGATCCAAAGGGCTGTCACTATCAGTGAAGCAAGCCATCATTAGGCTGAAGAAACAAAACAAACCCATCAGAGAGATAGCAAGAACATTAGGCGTGGCCAAAACAACTGTTTGGAACATTCTCATAAAGAAGGAACGCACCGGTGAGCTCAGCAACACCAAAAGACCCGGGAGACCACGGAAAACAACTGTGGTGGATGACCGAAGAATTCTTTCCCTGGTGAAGAAAACACCCTTCACAACAGTTGGCCAGAACAAGAACACTCTCCAGGAGGTAGGTGTATGTGTGTCAAAGTCAACAATCAAGAGAAGACTTCACCAGAGTGAATACAGAGGGTTCACCACAAGATGTAAACCATTGGTGAGCCTCAAAAACAGGAAGACCAGATTAGTTTGCCAAACCACACCTAACAAAGCCTCCACAGTTCTGGAACAAGATCCTATGGACAGATGAGACCAAGATCAACTTGTACCAGAGTGATGGGAAGAGTATGGAGAAGGAAAGAAATTGCTCATGATCGTAAGCATACTACCTCATCAGTGAAGCATGGTGGTGGTAGTGTCGTGGCGTGGGCATGTATGGCTGCCAATGGAACTGGTTCTCTTGTATTTATTGATGATGTGACCTCTGACAAAAGCAGCAGGATGAATTCTGAAGTGTTTTGGGCAATATTATCTGCTCACATTCAGCCAAATGCTGCAGAACTCATTGGACGGCGCTTCAAAGTGCAGATGGACAATGACTCCAAGCATACTGCAGAAGCAACAAAAGAGTTTTTGAAGGGACAGAAGTGGAATGTTATGCAATGGCCAAGTCAATCACCTGACCTGAATCCCATTGAGCATGCATTTCACTTGCTGAAGACAAAACTGAAGGGAAAATGCCCCAAGAACAAGCAGGAACTGAAGACAGTTGCAGTAGAGGCCTGGCAGAGCATCACCAGGGATGAAACCCAGCATCTGGTGATGTCTATGCATTCCAGACTTCAGGCTGTGATTGACTGCAAAAGATTTTAAGAAGGGAAAGTTTGATTTATGATTATTATTCTGTCTCATTACTTTTGGTCCCTTAACAAATGGGAGGCACATCTGCAAACTGCTGTAAGTCCTACACCGTTCACCTGAGTTGGATGTACATACCCTCAAATTAAAGCTGACAGTCTGCAGTTAAAGCACATTGTGTTTGTTTCATTGCAACTCCATTGTGGTGGTGTATAGAGCCAAAGATGTTAGAATTGTGTCGCTGTCTCAATATTTCTGGACCTGACTGTAAATCTAAACTGGTTGTATCTGGCCTTTCCAATGATACCTCATATGTCTCTCTAGCCCTTAGGGCTCCAGAGATACAGTGGTCTAAATGATTGGAAATTGTAAATAAAAAACACCTCAGGGGGTAGTTGTGCCCCACGAAATGCATTGAGCAAAGTTCTGTACGCCAGAAATTAAGCCAGAGACCAAGCCGAACATCCATGCTGAACATCCATGCTGAGCAAGTGTTCCATTCTAACGAACTCCAGTTTATGCTGAGCCAGCGTTCCATTCCACTCCAACGTGCTTCGATCTATATGTTGGACTGCAGACCGAAGGTTTGGAGTACAGAAATCGAGAGGTTCTGGCCATTGTGGCAAATGCTGTTTTGCACATTTATTTGTGCTCTATTTTTGTGAGTTTGTTTTAACACTGATTTTTTTTTTTTTTAAAAAAATATTAAATATACTGCACAATATATATTCTCTTTTGATTTTTCAGTGCATGCTTTATTAACCAACTACGAAGCAAAAGCACTCTTTAAAGATATCAATCTACTGTGAACCCTAGGAGTACCCTAACTGTATCTGGGGTGCTCCAGAGGTATTTTTTCAATTTCCACCTATCTTGCGCCATTTTCTTTCTTGTCTTTATAAAATCTCTTAATACCAACTGAAAAAGCGTAACAGTAAAACGCTGATCTTTTGTTATAACCTGGCAATTAACCAAGCAACTAGACAACGACGTGGACTTTGGTGACTATACCTTGGAATGCATATCTATAGACTGCTAAAGAGAGACCATAAGGAAGGCTGAGCGCCCAAGAATTGAGGCCTTTGAACTGTGGTGCTGGAGAAGACTCCTGCGAGTCCCTTGGACTGCAAGGCAATTAAACTAGTCAGTCCTAGAGGAGATTAACCCTGACTGCTCTTTAGAAGGCCAGATCCTGAAGATGAACTCCTATATTTTGGTCGCCTAATGAGAAGGAAGGACTCACTGGAGAAGAGCCCAATGCTGGGAAACATTGAGGGCAAAAGAAGATGGGGACGACCGAGAATGAAGTGTCTGGATGGAGTCACTGAAGCAGTAGGCGTGAGCTTAAATGGACTCCAGAAGATGGTAGAGGACAGGAAGGCCTGGAGGAACGTTGTCCATGGGGTCACGATGGATCGGACACGACTTCCCAACCATACAACAACAAAGAGAGAGAAACAATAAAGAATAAAAGATATCCCTTCACGACCAGTAGAATGCAATTTCAACATTCTGAATACTGGTGAGATGCAGGACTTCTAGTTCAAATACTTCAGGAGGAGGTGGACGGAGAAACAAGAGTTCAATGGATAGACGTTTTTATATATTAAAATGATCATGTAAGGGTTATTTAATGGTGGGTTTGGAAAGGTGTTTCATTTAGACTTTTATTGTTGCTTTATATGATGGTCAGTCTCTGAAGAAGATTGTATCGGGATGAAACACTGAGAACAAAAGCAACTGTTATATATATATATATATATATATAAACAAATCCGTAAGGTTCTGCACTCCCTTCAAAGTAATCTTGTTTAATTCTGCCTCGGTGCTGCTAACCCAAGTCTCCACACAATCACTCCTTGAGTTTATTCATTCCAGTCTCTCTAGTCAAGATCTTGACCTCGATCTTACTAAACATTCATTCTCATTTTCAGTTTTCTCCTTTTTCCTCCATAGTGTTATCAGACGGTACCCCTTCTTCTGTTTATGTTTTTAGGGTTACCCAGGCAACACTTAGGCTGGGGTCAGACGAGCGTGATTTCTACGGACTGTACGTCCGTGCAGTACGGACATCGTCAGTACGGATGACGCAGTAGTGGTCACACAGTCCGTTTTTTCACTGAAGTTATTTTTGACGGATGTAGGAGGGGAAAATAAATTACAATGAAAAAACATTCTGTCCGTCAAAAATGCTGGACGTATAAATGCAGACCATCTGACCATGCTCCATCACTCACACAAAGCTATGCAGACGTTGTGGACGTGGCGCACTCCGCACGTCCGTTCTAGCAGTATTACGTTCTTGCCTAACCTGCGTCCGTTTGCCGCGGCCGTTGTGCGTCCGCAGTTCAGTGCGGACGTACTTCATGTGTCAGGCTCCAATGGACTTACTTTCATGCTATCACGGACGTACTTTTAGGCGCAATCACGGACGTGAACACTACGCTCGTCTGACCCCAGCCTTAATGTTACGTTTGAACAAGCACGTCCTCTCAGGACGTTACGCGTACGGCTAGTAACGGTGCGCCATTTCTGGTTTTCGGGTGGGCATGATCGAGGCTACTGCGACACAGACTCGGTAAGTCACATTTCTGATTTAGACTATAAAAATGACAAGATCTATGTTTTTAACCTTGAAAAAGGCCTATATGTAGGCCGAAACGTTGGTTTTCTTTTAAAGCATCTTGGAATAAATCTTATTTTTTATTGCAGACCTCGAGTGTGGCCCGTTTCTCTGTGGATTATATATATATAAAAAAATTTGAGAAAGTATTTTACCAGGAAGGATACATTGAGATTTCTCTCGTTTTCAAGTATGTCCTGGGTGGTGAGTATTTACCGTTGGGTGTCTTGCCCAAGAACACTTACTGGAGAGGTATTTGATTGGAATAGAGTTTTTGGATGACACCTGGCTGATTCTCCCCATTTCCTTAAATTTGGATACGGTACCAAGAATATTGGAATGATTATTATAATTATTATTCATTTTTAATGATTCTGTTTTAGGCCTGATTTATTTCCATATTTTTAGTTGTTTTATTGGTTAAGTATGATCTGTGAAGGCGCATCCAATATTCAGTAGTCAGATAAGTATTTTATTATTATTTTTTGTGTCCAGTAGAAATGGTTTATTTGTGCAAATGCATTTTAAGAAAAAAAATGTTTTTGTGTAAAATGCTTTATTTTATTTCTTTTAGGTTGGGGTAAAACCAGGCATCCACGAATAATCATCTACAGTAGATGCAATAATTTGTCAACAGGAGGGGCGTGGCCTGACTGCGATACATGGAGGACGTGTGAGCGCTGAGCTCCTGCTCTAGATCCTCTAAAACAGCGGATTTAAACAACGAAATTACCCTCACTCGCCCAGATTCGGGGGAGTGAAAGGATCCTGATCACCATGGCGGCTGCTGCTAAAGGGGGAAAGAAAGCTGCAAAAATTTAATTTTTCACGCCACGCGCTGCAAAACTGAAAGAGGCCGCGGCCTCTCAAGATGGCAGCGGATCATTCCCTGGTTCACCGCGTGTGGAGGAGACAGAAAGCGCCGCAATTACACCCCCGGACTTGGAAGCCCTAATGTCTCCTATGGCTGGCATGCTAGGTGACTTATCTGCAACATTAACAACACGGCTGGATGCGGTGACGACGGCCATCCGCAGCGATATTAAGGAAATAGGCGAGAGGACGGATAACTGGAGTCGAAGATGACGGAGTTTGCTGAGGCCCAAAATATCATGGCGGAACAAGTTGAAACTCTGGAGGAATAACTTAAGGTGACAATGTTAAAACTGGCAGATATAGAAGACCGCTCACGTCGCCATAATTTAAAAATACGCGGTGTCCCAGACTCTTACATCATCACACCTTACTTCGTATGTGACAGAAATTTTTCAGACTATACTCCCGGAAGCAACGCCTGATTCACTGTTGTTCGATCGCATACATTGCCTGCCAAATCCGCCTTCAGCCCCAGCGAAAGCCCCGCGCAATGTCATTTTACGCCTCCACTATTTTAAGCTGCGGGAAGACATCCTGAGAGCTTTAAGGGATCCAGGAGCACTGCAACCTGAGTATGATCACATATCCATCTATCCTGACTAGGGATGAGCTGTTCGGGTTCGGACGGTTCGGAGTTCGACCCGAACTTTGGCAGTTCGAAAGTTCGCAAACTTCGAACTTTTTGAGTGTTCGGTTTGAGTTCGAAAAAAAAAAGAGAGACTCTTTACTGCAGAATATTATAAGCAACGGTTTATTAGATATTGAATTAAAAACTAATGTGTACGTAGAAAGATTATGAAACTCTAAATGACCTCTGTTCACAAACGGGCATAACACCAGGTGTTTTTAGTCTGGTAATCAATTTGATACATTGTACACTATACTGAGGGGGTGGGGTGGTGTCTGCTTCTGATTGAGATTTGAGAATTAATTTCCCTAAAACATCCTAATATGCTGCATTTAACCCTTTCGCTGCTGAGGCTTTTCACACCGCTGTGCTGAGGTCATTTTAACCGCTTACGCTCATGTTTAACCGCGTTTTGTAGCCATATTTTGATATCTGACCCAGACATATTATATATTGTTCTTTCCGGCAGACTTGGCAGATTCATTATTATATGTCATTATTATATGTATACGTTATGTCATGTCTGTATATTATAACAAAAAAATGCAATAAAATTTGAATTTTCAATAATTTATTATGTGTAAAGTGTTTTTTTTCACATTTTAACATGCGATCGTTTGCGGTTATATTTTGTATGGGGTTCACTTGTTAAAAAAATTTGAAATGGGGTCTCGTTACTTTTTTTTTTTTTTTTTTTTTGGGGAAAATTTTGCTTTTTTTAACAAATGCACCGCATACAAAAATCGTTAGTGCAGCATTATTGTTCACATTATAATTGAAATGGGAACAATATTGCTGCATAAACAAAAACAAAAAACTTTTTTTTTTTTTAGAATTTTTTTTAAAAATATTTTTCATGCTCATGTTTGGTATCCTTGGAAAGGCCGTGCTTTGGCCGATCCAACGATATCAAACATTAACCCCTAGCTGCCACGGATCGGGAGATAGGGGGTTCATTGGAACCCCCTAGGTGGCAGCTAGGGGTTAACTCCAGGACTGGCGTCATCGTGCTATGCACGATGACGCCAAGTCCTCAGGGGGAGTTCCTGGAGTTCCAGTGGGAGCTCCAGGAGAGGATCACGATCCGGCGCTTTTCAGCGCCGATTCGTGATCCAGCTCCCCAGGGGTTAATCACAGCCACCGTTTGGAAGGGCAGGCTGTGCCCTTCCAAACGGTGCCTGGATTAACCCTCTGCCCCCCCCGCGATCGGGATGGAGAGAGGTCAGAAGGACCTCTTTCCCCCCCCCCTCCCTTTCAGGCGCTTCCTCCGCACATGTGGGGGGGGGGGCGCCTGAATTAGATGTCATCGCGCTGCCGCGATGACATCTAATTGCTCCGCCGGGGTCCCGGAGTGCTGGGCTGACATCCAAGATGATCCGGTGGATTGCTGCCTCATGTGCATGGACGCGCTCAGTGCGTCCATAGTACAGGAGAACCACTTGGCTGGACGCGCTGAGTGCATCCATAGCAGCCAAGTGGTTAACTGGTGTTTGTTTTAGATGTTATTTTGAATTTTTTTCAATGTTATTTTTCACCTCGGGATTAAACATTCACAGGGTTATTCAGAGAGCGGTGAAAAGCAGGAGAATAGCTGGAGAAGTGAAAATTCTAGGTCAAAATAGCCAAACCAGAAAAATTCGCCCATTTAACTCACTTTCCAAATTGGCTATTTGGTCTAGAATGTTCTCTTCTCCTGGCTTTCACCTCTCTATCAGGGTTGTTCAGAGAAAGGTGAAAACCAGGAGAATGGCAGGAAAAGAGAACAATCTGGACCAAATAGCCGATTTGGAAAGTGAGATAAGGCTAGGGTCAGACTAACGCATTTTTCACAGCGACTGTCAAAAAGTGCGTCCGAACGCATTGCCGTATTTTTTCACAGAATGTGCGAAAACGGTCATACGATGCGCATTTTTGTGCGTGATTTTTTTACGGATCCAAACCAGGAAACTTTGGGTGTCTGGACGTTATGTTGGCCGCACATGAGCAGGGTCTGACGTCTCCAAATCACGCACACACGCCGCTAGTGGACGCAGCGCACTCTGTACGTCCGTACTAGCGGTTCCGCGTTCTCGAAAAAATGCGTTCATTTTCCACTTGCATTGCGCAGCCGGACTTTCGTACGACCGTACTTCGTATATTGGCTGTCGTTGCCCGTCATTTGCTGCTAGTGCGGCCGTGATTAAGTGCCCCTAAATGCACGTTAAAAATTCGCTAGTCTGACCCTAGCCTAAATGGGAGAATTTTTCTGGTTTGGCTATTTTGACCTAGAATTTTCCATTCTCCTGCTCTTCACCGCTCTCTGAATAACCCTGACAGGGTTATTCAGAGAAAGGTGAAAAGCAGGAGAATAACTGGAGAAGTGAAAATTCTAGGTCAAAATAGCCGAACCAGAAAAATTCTCCCATTTGGTCTAGAATTTTCCATTCTCCTGCTTTTCACCGCCAAAAAAATCAGAACTTTTTCTGCGTGTCCGAAAATGTCTCCTCTTTTCATACAGCCTGCCGCCCCAAGCAGTTGTTTATGGATAGATTAAAGGAAAAGCATTTACCGTCATTTGAAATGTCATTTTTTGGTTTTTACATATTTCTATACATCCTAGAAATCCGCCACTTCACGGGCAGGTTATGGGAACCTCCTAGGCACGATATTTGAAGGAATTTTTCGTTTTTATTTTTAACCCTTATTTCATGGAAAACTCACTGTCCCTTTAAAAACTTTTTTTTTTTTACTTTTTGTCATTGTTTCCTGTCCCCCAGGGCACTACCCGGACCCCCATACACCTTTTATGGCAAATATCTAGCATATATGCCCTCTTGGAGGGCACTCTAAAAACCGAATTTTCAGCCGCATTGACTTGCATTGGGTTCAGGTTCGGCTCCGAACCGAACTCGGGGAGGGTTCGGCTCATCCCTAATCCTGACCTATCAAAGGCTACTCTTCAGCAGAGGAGGAATTTTAAGAAAATCACGATGATACTACGTAGCAACGATATCGGGTACAGATGGGGTTTCCCAACCAAACTCCTGGTCACGCGTAACGGTACCGTTCATGTGGTGACGTCCGTGGAAGAAGGTGACAAGCTGCTGTGAGCATGGGGATTCTGGGATCATTCTCTGCAACCGGTGAGAAAAGCACCACCCCGACATTTAGATCCGGAATGGCACCGGCAATGATATCTCTTTCTCCTACCTGGAACTTTCCACCCTTATCCATTGTCTGGTTTCTTCGCTTCATCTAGCAACCTCTGAGGATTGTTTCCTCAATTGGCCAGTTGGCACTTACCCCCCACCCCTACTCTGGATATGAGTGCGGGTCACACTGCCAAGAGGACCTACTAGTATGGACTGTGCGAGTCCGGCCCTTCGCACCCCTTTCTCCCTCCTCGGCTGAGGAGCTTGAGAAGAGCCTCCGAATTTCGGAGCTTCTCGCAGGAGATGTACCCTATTGGGTTTGTATATATTGTTTTGTTTAGATGTTGTTTGTTTCTGAGTAACTACGGGGCAACACGATGGTTATTTTTCAATCTCAGAATGTTATTTCCTTTCCCTTGTTCTTCCCTTATCTCTCAGGGTTTGTATTTCTTATGTGACAGGTTCTACACTAATACCCACAATTCTAAATGTGACATGAGTGACAAGACAGCTAATCTGGAAGATGCCTTTCTTACGACGCACTTTTATAACGAACTATGAAGATATTAACCTTTAATGTAAAGAGCTTAAACTTGCCCGTAAAAAGACAGTCCTTATATCGTGATCTCTGAGCCCATGATGCAGATATAGTGTGTCTCCAGGAGACACACTTCCGCCACCTAGACCATCCTAAGCTATATGCCCCCCAATACCTGACACCATACCATTCCACATTTCGATCTAAAGCTAGGGGGTTTACTCTGTTAATTCACAAAGGAGTGGCCTTCCAGATGCATCGTATCCTAAAAGACCCGAAAGGCCGCTATCTCATTTTAGTCTGCACAATCAACTCGAGAGTGTATACTCTGGTTTCAATTTATGCCCCCAGCGCTGCTCAGTCCCAATTCTTATCCCAATCGGGCACTTTGGTAATATGCGGAGATTTGAACATGGGCTTAGATCCACAAATAGACCGATCTTCCACGGTAGCACGTAACCCCCGTGAGACTTCTTCCCGTAAATTTAGACAACTCCTACAAAGATATAAACTATATGATGCTTGTCGTCTATTGCACCCCACAGAACGCGATTATACATTTAGATCTAGAGTCCACAACAGTTATTCGAGAATTGACTATTTTTTGATATCGGGTTCGGCACTCCTCTATATGGTGAATTGTGATATCCTACCCCTTAGGCTAGGGTCAGATGAAAGCATTTTTCCCCGCGAACGTCAAAAAGTGCGTCCGAACGCATTGACGTATTTTTTCACGGAATGCGCAAAAACGGTCAGACGACGCGCATTTTCGGGCGTGATTTTGTACGGATCATCAATAAAACACTTTTTGCGTCTGGACGTTATGTAGGCTGGACATTAGCAGCATCTGACGTCTCCTAATCACGCACACACGCCACTATGCCGCCGCAGCGCACTCTGTACGTCAGTACTAGCGGTTCTGCGTTCTCGAAAAAAATCCATTAATTTTCCACTTGCGTTACACGGCCGGACTTTCGTGCGGCCGTACTTCGTATATTGGCCGTCGTTGCCCGTCATTTGCTGCTACTGCAGCCGTGATTAAGTGCGCCAGAACGCACGTTAAAAGTGCGCTGGTCTGACCCCAGCCTTACTTGGTCAGACCATTCTCCAGCGTTGTTGACATTAGGTGATGCATACCAAACTTATACTAGTCCCCCCCATGGCGTCTTCGAGATGACCTCTTACAACATGAACAGGCACGATTAGCCATCCAATCGGTGTTAGAAAACTATTTTAGAGATAATGTGACCCCCGACGTCAGCTGCCTCACTATCTGGCAGGCCCACAAAACTGTAGTTAGGGGGGAATGCATAAAATGGGCGACCCAACTTGGGAAGCAATACATGTCACGTAGAATAGAAATACTTACAAAGTTACAAGACCTTGACATGCGTAATAAAGCAGCCCCATCGCAAGAAATAATAGAAACTATAGACACCGCACTGGGTTCACTGAGGGACCTGGAGGCGGACAGTTACTTTAAGGCACTGACCTGACGTAATGCTACTTACTATGCCCTTCGTAATAAACCAGGTCGGTTTTTGGCTCGTAAACTAAAGCCCGAGAATATACCACGTAAACATGTTACCCTTAAATCCCCCACTGGTCCATTTATGATCCTAAAACTATTGCGAACGAATTCGCCACTTACTATGAAAATCTGTATAATTTAGATGCTACTACTAATATCAAACGTCCTACCATGGAAGATATAGATACATACCTAGAAAGAGTTCACCTTCCCTCATTATCTCAATCACACATTGATCGTTTAACCTCACCCACTACGCAGGAAGATCTCAAAAACCTCCCAAAACGGAAAGCACCAGGCCCAGATGGACTGACAGGTCTTTACTACTCCACATTCTCCTCTCAATTGACACCTCATTTGTGTGCAGGTTTTGATGAGGCGCATGACTCAGGCTCCTTTCCAGTGGACATGTTAAGACCGCACATCATTACTCTCCCTAAACCAGGAAAGACCCCTGACTGCCGTCCCAATCTACGTCCTATAGCTTTACTCAATATAGATGTCAAATTATTTAGTAAATTACTAGCCAACCGATTTACAAAATATTCTCCCCGCTCTGATTGGCTTGGACAAGGTGGGGTTTGTGTCCAAACGACAGGGATCGGACAGCACAAAAAAATTGGTTAATTTGATAGGTATGATGGGACGCATGGACTCTCCCAGCCTGATCCTATCATTGGACGCCGAAAAGGCCTTTGACAGGGTTAGCTGGAATTTTCTGTACCGTGTTCTACATAAATTCGGATTCCCACCCTCTTTTATGACTGCGATTCAGGCCTTATATGACTGCCCTTTTGAGTACTCTGCTAGAGGAATTTGTAATAACGAACGGGACCAGACAGGGATGCCCTCTTTCACCGCTTTTATACGCCCTGATCTTAGAACCCTTAGCGCAGGCCATACGACAAAACGACTCCATTCAGGGGATACAGGCAGGCCCAATGACATATAAACTTAATTTATATGCGGATGACATTCTTTTAACCCTGACTGACCCTGACAGATCTCTCCCTTCCCTACAACAGGAACTGGACACATATAGCCAAGTCTCGTATCACTTAGTAAACATATTGAAAACACAAGTCCTCCCGATTAATGTGCCTCAACTCCAATTGGAAGCTTTACAAGTTAGCTATAAATTTGACTGGCGAATGGATTATATTGTGTACCTAGGTCTCAGAATAACAAAGACCCCAGAGGGACTGCTTAAATTTAATTATGACAGGCTGTTATCAGAAGTGAAATCATTGTTATGTCGATGGAGACACTGTGAGGTTTTGTGGTTGGGCAGGATGGCAGCGGTGAAGATGGTGGTATTGCCTAACATTTTATATGTTTTCCGCACTCTCCCCATGAAATCGCCCAAATCCTTTCTCGATGCCCTACAATCCCTTATAATGGGATATATTTGGAACAATAAACGGCCCAGGGTACCAAGGAATTTATTGTATTACCGTCCTCGGGATGGTGGCCTTAATGTTACTCATGTGCACAAATATTATTGGGCCACATGCCTGGCTTCGCTGGCGGAACTAGTTCACACACACCCTATGCCTCAGTGGTTGGTGTTAGAACATGCCTTCATTCCCGGACATACTTTAGCCAAGCTATTATTTATACCACGGAAGCAGAGACCTCATCTGCCGGTGGCTCTACCCTCCACGATTTTATATACCACGGCGTGGGACCGCCATGCTCACTTGTTTCTAAATTACAATCCGTTATCCATGGCTACTCCACTCGCATCCACGTCTTATTTACTACCACACTTTAGGGCACGGCCCTGGATTCATTTTGGGGTCACGCACCTCCACCATCTGTTTTCGCCGCCTGATATTTTGCCTTTCCAATCTTTACAATTGAAATATCAAGTGCCATCCTCACTGTTTTTGTCATATATGTGTAGCGCTCACTCCCGGAGGAGCCGCTGAATTTGAACCTCGGGTCAGTCTCCCCGCACTAGGGAATAAATATACTCCAGCACCGTCGTGGATTTTATAAATTATATAGTTTACTGAATAAACTGGCATATAATGAGTAACACAGTATACGTATATATATTTACAGTACTTCGTAATGCGAGAAATGCGCAGCGGAAAAGGAATACAGTAGTTCCTAATGCGAGAAACGCGTAGCGGAAAAGGGAAAAAAGTATTTTTAACCCCTTAGTGGTTGGAGTGTGAATCTCGTACAGGTTATGTCCCAAGGAATGTATGTGTATGTGTGTATTGGTACCCGGGTACAATATTCAACTGGCCAGTGAATTATTTATGAGGTATTTTCGACTAGTCACGTTGGGGCCCTATAGGTTTTGAACAGACTGCAGCGTGCTTTAGTATTTCACCGTGGCCTGGAAGGCCTCTCACCCATCCGCCAGATACTCTGTGCTCCGCTCGACCCAGGACGTCTCTCCGCTCGATTTTGGCTGGGATTCTCTGTGTCACCGGATCAGCTGTCTTGCTTTTCTGTATCGGCCACAAGATGTCCAGCTCACCGCCTGCACTCCCTGTTAGATCGTCTGTGGTTCTCCTAACTCGGGGTCCTTCAGCTTACTATGTATCAGCGTGAGATTACTAGCGGTGGATCGCTGGGTCTTCGTTTAATAAGAAGGGAAAAACCTGATCTCCAGCTCTGCTAGGCCGCACCTGCGCTCTGGCCTGGTTGTAATCACTCTCTGCTCTCTTGCGTCTTGCTCCTCTCACTCCTCTGCTCGCTCTGCCGGGTCTTTCCACGAGGCTGCGGATGTCAGTGTCTCTCTCCCACCCACTTCCTGTTCCCGCCCGCAAAGCATGCTGGAAAATGTAGTCCCAATGTCCAGTGTCTTACATTGCGCTTGTCTCCCTCCGGTGGCCAAAAACAAGTACTACAACGACAGGGAATTAAAACCAGCACTACATATGCAACTATTTTCTTATTTGCAATCTCATGCAGTTATCTCTAGTTTACGCACCACGTTGCCGCTTCTATCAGACACTGAACTATTTTGGCTAGACCCACTCCACCACCAAACCCATCTCGTTGTTTTATCGACTACTCAATACCCCACCTGGAGCCACGCGCTAGACATTTCACAACACATGGGAAAAAGATCTCTCCCTGAAATTTACACCTTCACAATGGGCATTGGCACATATGTTCGTATCTGGAGGAGCCTCAAAATGTGCAACACTGATTGAAACACAACAAAAGGTCCTATAATGCTGGTACCTTACGCCTTCGAAGATGCATCATTTTACCCCACAATCTTCAGATGTGTGTTGGAGATGTTGGTCAGCCACTGGTACGATGGGACACATCTGGTGGCATTGTCCGATGATTGTACCGCTCTGGAAAGATATTTCTCTCCTTGCATCAGAGGTTTTTTTGAGTAGCCCAATACAATGTGCTCCAGAAATACTACTATTGGGAATGATTCATCTCCCTCGCCAACACCTCAAAATGTTGTTTATTATAGTGGCTTCTACTATGTTACTTATTGCCAGGAACTGGAAGTCTGCTGTCCCAACGCAACGCCAATTAGTTACTCTACTGGACCAGTACCGCTCCTTTGACTCGAAAGCTAACGTGGCGTGGGGCTTTCGTCCCCTTAAAAAAGACCCATGGGCGATCTGGGACATTCATAAAATTTACAAGGCGTTTGGTCTATAATTACTGGGACAATAGACGGAGATTTCCCGTTCACTTTTCCTAGAGGTTTGAGAGTTCCTCCATCACTGTTTACTGTAGAACGGATACATTCCCCCTGATAACCCTGAGATCCCCCTTCCCTTATCCTTCCCTGGTTTATTGTGTTTATTTTTCTTTTTTTTTCTTTTGCCCCTTTCCTTTTTATATGGTCCTAAAAAAAAATCTATTTGAGAAGTGCCGCAGCATTCACTCTCCTTCTTGATCGGATGCTAAGGTATATAGTTATAAACCATGTAGAGATATGCTGTATAAACTGCTGCTGATGTCAACCACTCTCAATAAAAAATATATTTATAAAGAAAAAAATAATAATTTGTCAACAGTATAACAATATACCGTTTAACAAGATGTACCACAGTTCATTTTGTAGTAACATGGTAGCAATGTGGTCATGGTGGTATGGAGTATTTATTTTCTTGCACTTATATTACCACCCAGATTTTTATTTTTTTTGCCCAAATAATTCTATTTACTTAAACTGTTATCTATAATATAAAGTAGCCCATAGATTCGAGCAAAGGTCTACGAGTCACATTTTCACAAGTACCGTATTACCAAACAAATACATAGATACACGTTAGTTTGAATATTTTATATATATATATAATTTATGCAGCTGTGGAAAAAAAGTGAAACATTGCGTGGCGTCTGAAGTGAAGAAAACATATCATAGCACATTCAAAATGCATTATATAACATTAACCACTAGAGTGCGCTGTTGGATTTGCCTCTCCATGTCCTGTTTGTGATCAGTCAGTTACATATGTGCAAGACGTTTAACTATATTAAAGGGGTTATTCAGAGCGCACCGAAATGTCGACAACATTTTGGTGCCCTTTCGTTCCCCGCAGTTCGGGGTGATTTGGCGATTTCTAGTTCGCTGACGATGCAGTGTATTCAAGTACAACCGCTGGGTCCCCGGAGTGCAGGGAAAACCCGCCGCAAACCCGACGAACACTCGCCGAACACCCGCAGAAACCACGGCGAACACACCGGAAAAAAGCCGGCAAGCCGTCGATCACAGCGTACACCAGCCGCAGGAAAAAGCCGACAGGCAGACAAACGGGGTAAAAAAAACAGTACGCTTGAAAGTTTCAAAACTGAGACGCTGTTTGCAAAAAAACAACAGAATGAAAATGTCTGGAATTTACATATAAGATCTAATGAATGATAATAAAAAGGTCTGTAATAGAAAAAAGAAAAAACGGTTAAAAACCCCCAGAATTTTTGACAAAAAAATCCTGTGAAATACCTAAAAGAAAGCTGTAATAAAGAGACTTTTTACTGTGCAGAATAAAATAATAAACGGTTTATTAGATATTGAATTAAAACAAGAATATTTTTTAACATTGAAGCCTATGGGATTTGCCTGAATAAACCTGCCGAATGAAAGCACCAAACAGCGAGGCATTTCGGCAACTTTTCCCTGCTTTTCGGTGTCTCTGAATAGACGAACCATTGCTTCTCTATGAAGGGATTTCACTGCCCTCGAACAGGCACGCTGTGATTGTCGGCTTTTTCCGGCGTGGTTTTTCCGGCGGGTTTGCAATGGGTTTTCCCTGCACTCCAAGGTCCCTGCGGTGAATGCTGAATCAGAACTTTGATTCCCCGAAGTGCAGGGAACTGCAGAGAACGAGAGAGCACCATAATGTCAGTGACCTTTTGGTGCTCTCTAATAGGGATGAGCTGTTCGGTTCGATCAGTTCGGAGTTCGACTCGAACATTGACAGTTCGAAAGTTCGTGAAGTTCGAACTTTTTGGCATGTTAGAATTTTTTTTTTTAAAAAAAAGTATAAGAAATGCTTAAAAAAATACTAAAAAATCTAGAAATAAAGAGACTCTTTACTGCAGAATATTATAAGCAACGGTTTATTAGATATTGAATTAAAAAACGACCTAATGTCGTCTAGGTGCAAAGATTCTCACCTCTAAATGACCTGTGCTCTCAAACGGCGTAAACAACAGGTGTTTAATTAGTGTTTGGAAATAACATGTGCTTCTAATTAGCAATTAGAATTTGATACATTGCTTGCAGACTGGGTGTGGCCTGCACATGTATGAACAAACACTGTGCTTGTTTTGAATTCTAAGAAGTGTTCATTTCTACTATATGATCCTCTCTGATATGCTGTTTAACCCCTTAAGGACCAGGGCTCTGTAAAGCCAATCATTAATGATGTAGATGTTACGTCATTTGTCATCAAGGGCTTAATAAAATCTTTATCACACTCCTTAGATTTAAACGTAATATTCCAGTATTTGTATGTCATGTACCTCTCCCGAAGGGCCTATGTGAGCATACAATTATTATTGTGTTAGCTTGTATGCTTTATGATAGACATTTCTGAGTCCCTAGAGTCTCTGACTATCCATTGTCATATATACCTTGCTTTATACATATAAAGCCCCGTTCACACTGTGCGATTTGAAAGTCGCGCAATTTTCATATTCGCGACATAGTGCAGTAATGTCGCAGGATGTCACACGACGTCGCGGTTTTGTGCGATTTTTGCAAAGCACCACCAATGCAAATCGCAAAATCGCAGATAGCAAATCTCAAAAAAAGGGTCATGTACCAGCGACATGCTACCGCGACGCGCGACATGTGATGTCGCGCGGCAAGTTGTGAACAGCTCCATTGGAGAAGCTACACAGTGCGAAGTCGCGCGGATTTTGCTGCGACGTCGTGGCAAAATCCGCGTGATAAATCGCACAGTGTGAATGGGGCCTAATATATTCCCTCATCTAACAGGATAGTAGCCAGTCCCTGTGCATTTTAACCCCTTAAGGGTGGCTAGGTGTCGTGTGTGGGTCTCTGATGGCAATGTTTCTATACATCCTAAAAATCCGCCACTTCACGGGCAGGTTATGGGGACCTCCTAGGCACGATATTTGAAGGAATTTTTCGTTTTTATTTTTAACCCTTATTTTATGGAAAACTCACTGTTCCTTTAAAAACTTCTTGTTTTTTACTTTTTGTCCTTGTTTCCTGTCCCCCAGGGCACTACCCGGACTCCCATACACCTTTTATGGCAAATATCTTGCATATATGCCCTCTTGCAGAGCACTCTAAAAATCTAACTTTTGAGTCCCATTGACTTGCATTGAGTTTGGTTCGAGTTCGAACTCGAACTTTTGAAATTGTTCGAATGCGAACTGAACACGGGGGTGTTCGGCTGATCCCTACTTCTCTAACCCCTACAGTGATACAATGGTAACCCTAATTGATGCTGATATTACTTACACAAGTTATTACAGGCCGCACGTGTTTTAACAGTGTCATGTGCGGCCCAGTTCATGGTTTTTCATGAACGAAGCTATATGTAGACAGGATTGCGGCACATACTTGTTGTCGTTTCACAGAAAGCAAGTAGAAAAACAGCAGCTGCACAAACAGTTCGGGATGCTGCAGAGAAACCTGAAGCGCCTTGCATCCCATCAATCCTCCACATGCAGAATAAGTGCGCTTAAGAGGCTTGAAGTGTCCTTTCACAGCCCCTAACGAGTGTTACCCATAGGAGAAAGACAGCTGTTCTAATCACAGCAACAAAACGCTGCATATTTTATGTATGTTCTCTAGATAATGAGATGAGCTTTGAAAATTAACCCCCCCCCCCACCTGTGCATATTTTGGTTCTGAGGATGGTAACTATACAACTTATCATAACCTAAAACCTAGCAGAGGGGATTTAACTCATCCAGTTGACATTTTGCATAAAATTTATCATTTTAAAGGTTTCTATGAAGCAATAGTGACACCCAGTGGTAGCATTTCAGAATACATGGCTGACATATTGGTTAGAGACCTTTAGAATGTGGAAGATGGTGTTGTCATGCACCATGATTCAGGGTTTATATGTATATTTTAATGTTATGTGTTGAATCTGCCTTTTGCTGCTTACAGTTATTATTTAATAGCTATTTTGTTCCCGCTGGGTTTCCTTAGCCTTGCTGCATCCAGCTAGCTCCACCCCTTTTTGCTCTGTCTAGTTCTGAGGTAAATTACTGGTCTCCTAGCAGCCATCTTTGCTCAATGCTGGACAGAACTAACGTCTTTTCACCTGCATTGCTGTACACTTTAACAAAGATTGTCAGTCTGATCATTAAAGTTTGCAACTTGATTCATCTTTCTACGTGTCAGTTTTGCGGAGTTGACACTGTCTGCTGAACTTTCATCGTGTGAGTACTGGTCAATACAGACTTAGCTAGTCTCAAGCACCCACGTCTCACAGCTTTGTTAGGGAGGCAGAATAGGTGTGATAGCCGATAACTAAAAGTCCCTTATTCTGAGTGGATTGGCAATTTAAGAAAAATGGTTCACAAATCCACTGAGCAATATACAGTGTGTCAGGATAGAAGAATCCAGCAGTGGTCCTTTCATCTACAGACCTCACTTTCCACAACACAATGTCATGTATAGCTGGGATCTTCACACAATAGGTTTGATAGTGATACAAGCATATTTACTTGAGAGGGGGGGGGGAGAAGAAACAATTCAGTTAAAAGAAAACCTTTAACAGGTTCAGGACCCTTTATCAGAATGCTGGTCGCCCTGAGCTTCCTGGATAGTGGAATCTGGCTATAGGTGGACATGGGAGATGCGTCAGGGGAGCCGCGATACATGCTTGCTGCAGCTCCAGTGTGTGCACATAATGAGAGATGCTGAACAGCACTTTACGAGGGACTTTTGGTATAGAGCCTGCATGACTCTGTACAGCATATCAAACGATGGAGATGCAGAAAGGCTCCCAGTGTGTTCCTCACAGTGTTGCAGCCCTTGGTAAAAGCGCCAGACTGCAGGAGAACCCTTCAGAATGTCAGGGAAGAAAAAATCAGTCCAGCAGTGTATGGAGACAGTTTTCAAGAGTTGCTTCAGGGATGTAGCTAGCTTGTATGTAGATCTCATGCATTTATTTCCTACGTAGGTCAGGAGACCGAAGTCCATGGACTCATCCATTAATAGAAATAAAGTAGGAAATAAATAACGGATGTAAAATAGGAAAATGCTTTGCTAATGCACTGAACTGATTTAGGTACAGCTCAGCAAACCACTACAATCTCCTTTTGCCATTGAAATGTCGTTGATAAAATCACTGTGCTTTGACTTATGCTCGCTTTTTTTTTCACCCCTCCACTATCATGGTTTTCCATAAAACCACTGGTAGGAAGCAATGATTTTATGGTGAAGAATATCTCTTATTCTTTGCTTTTCATACATTATGGAATAAACATGTGGTTCAGATTCAGATTAAGAAAGCGCTTTCTCCCTTCTCTCTCTCTCTGGGTATGGGATGACATAGGACGGAAAAAGAGAATCTGTTTGAACAATTGTGTTCAAATACTATTGGGTGTATTGAATGGATACTGTTTTGACACGTATTCCATTCCATAAGCTGGGGCTTTGTGTGAAGGGAGCGCAGCTCCATCCTATTCTTCAACCAAGAAAGATCTAACTCTTTTCCCCTTTTAGCCTTCTCTCTATATCAAACTGACAGATGTACATACTTGTAAGTTCTTTGTATCAAGAAATATACCTTGTTTTTATACATTGTTTGTGAGGGTCTCAGAATCCTATTGAATCAAGGAAAATATATATACCAATAAAAAGGTGTGAAAATGGGCTTTTGATATGCTAATGAGTGCTTTTCAATGCAGTAGAAATAATGCAAAATTGAGATGACTCGATTTTGGGTGTGAATGTGTTAATGGATCAGAACAGATAAATCTGTTAATACGGGAAATGATACTAACAGAATTCAATTCCTATATCCCATCCTATACATAGGAGCCCTATATGTATCACAATGCAGAGTACGCTGGTGATTTGTTCACACGTTACTGCTGTAATAAGGTCGTAATCTTATCCCAACTAATGCACCTTTTTTCCTTGGCAAGAGGTTTTAAATGTGTGGCTGTCTTTTGGCTTGTTTGTCCTTAAGTAAATAGACACTAATGCTCTTCAGCTGTAGATGTAGATTTTTGGTGACTTGTTAGTAACTTATTCAGAGAAAGTATGTTATTATTTCAATGTCAAACTGTTTTATTGCGGAGGAAGTCCAAAAAATATTGCAGTCTGCTTTATGAGATCGAAAGCTTTAAAATACCTGGCAGCATGCCCAAAAAACCCCACATAACGGACCATATGGTGAAGAGATCATATTCTATCATCACCCTTATCAAGACAGATCTATTTTTTACTGTGAATGTATGATGACATAAGGCTGTTCTTCCTTTTTATTTCCTCCCCTACCGATCTGTATGTGTGTCTGTGTGTGTGTGTGTGTCAATTTGTAGTCCAGAGAGACCCATGCTTTTTATAGCAGAAACCTGAGCGTTCAGTACTCGGTTCCACAGAGAGGAGAAGTTGGAACAGGTCCATAATGTTTCAGCTTTCACCAGGAGCTCCTGTCAGCTGAAAACTCTTTTTTTGCAGTATTACAAAGTCTAGAGCAGAAACAAAGTCGGAAAATCTGAAGTTTGCAAGTGCCTATAACAGGGATCTCAAACTCTGCCCCCCCCCGCAGATGTTTATTGCCTACAGTTACCAAAATCCTTTGAATGTAATAAAAGTCCAGAGAACCATGGGAGGTGTAGTTCGGAACATCTGGGGGGGGGGCAGAGTTTGAGATCCCTGGCCTAGAATGAAATTGCAGAGGGAAGATGAAAGCGTAGCGTGGGTTATCGAACTCTTTATACCCAGGTATGTAGTCTCTGGACTTCCCCAATTCCGCAAAAGCAGACTGCTTGTGCATCGAATTTTTTTTTTTTTTCGGTTCGATTCGGTTCGATTTTTCGGATTTTTTAACTTTTCGATTCGGCTCGTTTCGACCGATTTCTGTTTTGATTCGGTTCGGCTCGACTTGTTTTTCGTGTACATATTTTTTCAGAATATCGACCATTTTTCGTATTTTCGTGTCACTTTGCTCGTTTTTTGTATCGACTTTTCGTAACTTCGGAAATTTTCGTTTTTTCGGAACGTCTGTTCTCCTCGTTTCAAAGCAATAAATTTCGATTTGACACATTTCAAGTCCATTCGAAAATTCCGAAAATATTTCGTTTCGGCTCGGAAAACTGTTCGGATCTGCCATTTTCGGATCTAAAAATTTTCGGAAATTCGGCCGCATCCGAAAACACGAATCGGGAAATTTCGTGAAAATTCCGAAACCCGAAACGCACATCCCTAAAGCAGAGACGGTCGGATATGGAGACACAAAACACTAGGGGCCCTATTACATTCCTAACGCAAAAATGTTCGAGCAGCGCAGGATTTTTCGCGCACACCATTAACGGGTGAAAATTAACGGTGGTATTACATTCCTCGCGCATTTTTTCATCCGTCAAAAAAATAACGTTTGTGCGCATTTTTGCGTGTTGGTTTTACAAAGTACCATTGCGTGGAGAAATCAGTGAGCACAATGTAATTTTTGACGTCCGTCATTTTTTTTACGCGAGTTTTTGACGCTAATTTTTTGACGCTAGTCCGTCATTTTTTTTTGCCGACTGCGCACAACAGACATACGTTTTGGCGGAAGACAAGGTAGTATCCGTCATTCTAGTAAAAAAAAACCTGCGCATCGACGTTCTCCGTTGTAAATCCGCAGTTTGGTACGGTCAGGTTGTTACAATTTGCCGTTACCGCCAGCTTTTCAAAGACGTTAAAATTATGCGCTAAAATGTTGTCTGTTAAATTTTGCGCAAAGATTGTAATACCATGCGCGCACCAGCGCACAAACGCATTTGCGCTCACAATGTTAAGTATAAGACGCGCACAGTTCATTATGCTCACGCAGGTCCATCCACGTTAAACGTTAATGTGCATTTTTTTCCGCGGACGTTGTAATACGACGTTCAGCGCAAAGGGTTTTGCCCCTCGCGTTAATGCGTTTTTGCGCACAAGCAAAATTGTGCGCAAAGAATGTAATAGGGCCCTAGGATTGCAGGAGAAGACCTTTATCCCACAGATGTTGACCTGGGCAACATTTTGATGCAACGAGTGGATCTTTGTCAAGCCTGATAAAGATCCAAGTCCACCTCTGTGGAATAGAGTCCTTCTCCGGCTATCCTGGTGTTGCGTGTCTACAAATACAGCTCTGTTGTGTAGGGGGGAGACGACACGCTAGACTCGGAATTTATTTAGGGTATTTGGTATAGTTTTTGCTATATGGGATTTGCGTGAATAAATTTATGTAAATGTTTAGCACTTCCTTCACAAGAAGTTGTTATCTACCCGCAGGTCCTCCAGATTGTAAGTTCCCAGTGAGCAGGGCCCTTTACACCTCTTATTTCTGTTTTCTATGTGTTGTGGTAGTGAATTCTTTTTCCACTCTGTATAATTAAGCATGGAGAAAAACCCCGCTCCAACTTTGTAATACTGCCCTAAGATAGCAAAACTTAATTTGGAGAATGTATGCATTGCATACTGCGAAATGCTCTGTTAGTGCTTATTTAGAGAGGGTATTACGCAGTGAAATTTCAATTTTTTGAGTTGTTGTTGTGACGGTATACACCCAGTGGCCAGTTTATTAGGTACACCTGTTCAATTGCGTTTAATACAAATTGCCAATCACATGGCAACAACTCCATGCATTCAGGCATCTAGACGCGGTGAAGACGACTTGCTGAAGTTCAAACCGAGCATCAGAATGGGGAACAAAGGAGATTTCAGTGACTTTGAACATGGTATGGTTGTTGGTGCCAGACAGGCTGGTCTGAGTATTTCAAAAACTGCCGATCTACCGGGATTTTCACGCACAACCATCTATAGGGTTTACGGAGAATGATCTGAAAAAGAGAAAATCTCCAGTGAGCGTCAGTTGTGTGGACGAAAATGCCTTGCTGATGTCAGAGGAGAATGGGCAGTCTGGTCCGAGATGATAGAAAGGCAACAGTAACTCAAATAATCACTCGTTACAACCAAAGTCTGCAGAATATCATCTCTGAATGCACAACAAGTCCAACCTTGAAGCAGATGGGCTACAGCAGCAGCAGCAGACCACACTGTGTGCCACTCCTGGCAACTAAGAACAGGAAACTGAGGTTACAATTCACACAGGCTCACCAAAATTGGACAATAGAAGATTGGAATAACGTTGCCAGGTCTGATGAGTCTCGATTTCAGCTGCGACATTCAGATGGTAGGGTCAGAATTTGGCATAAACAACATAAAAGCATGGACCCATCCTGCCTCGTATCAACGGTTCAGGCTGGTGGTGGTGTAATGGTGTGGGGGATATTTTATTGGCACACTTTGGGTCCCTTAGTACCAATTGAGCATCGTTTAAATGCCACGGCCTACCTGAGTATTGTTGCTGACCATGTCAGTCCCTCTATGACCACAGTGTACCCATTTTCTGATGGCTACTTCCAGCAGGATAATGTCACAAAGCTCAAATCATCTCAAACTGCTTTCTTGAACATGACAATGAGTTCGCTGTACACCAATGACCTCCACAGTCACCGGATCTCAATCCAATAGAGCACCTTTGCTCTGGGATGTGGTGGAACAGAAGATTCGCATCATGGATGTGCAGCTGGCAAATCTGCAGCAACTGCGTGATGCCATCATATCAGTATGGACCAAAATCTCTGAGGAATGTTTCCGACACCTTGTTGAATCTATGCCACGAAGAAATAAGGCAGTTCCGAAGTCAAAAGGGGGTCCAACCCGCGACTAGCAAGGTGTACCTAATAAAGTGGCCGTGTAGTGTGCATTTTTCTACAATTGCTAATATACATATTTTTAGGCAGCCCCTATTCCTGCACCGAATAGCTCCTCAGATATAAACCCGGGCCCTGGTTATTTATAACAGAACTTCTAATCCGTTTAACTGAAGTGCGTCGTAAGAGGTTTATCGGAAATGAGTCTTCTCTAAGGCACGACTAAGTGAAGGAAAGTGAAGCTCTCTACCCCTTGTGGTCTATTTGCAAGGCAACGCCTTGTAGCTGGTTCGTCTGTCTGTCCGTCTGCTTGTCTCTAACTATTTGGGAATGTAACATTGAGAAAAGCGTTGCCCCTGAAACACAACTGCCAAACTCAACGCCTAAGATGATGATGATGACGACTACAATTCCCAGAATTATTTCATTGCAATAGATAGCCAGGGAATCATGGGAGTTGTAGATCAGAAACATACGGGGGGGCCGGAGTTTGACAGCCTTACTGTTGGTTTATTTTTTTGTTTTCTTCCATGAATAAAAGGGTTACACAAGTGAAACCACTTGCACCCAAGTGCTTCTGCTTTCATTCTTTCGCTCGCCAGTCTGTCTGCCCTCGTGCGTCCGTTTCTACAGCATTAAACAATGTGGGCTCTATTACATTCTCCGCGCAAAATCGCACACGCAGCGCAATTTTTTTTCAAACGTTAACGCGTGTAAATTAACGCTGGTATTACAATCCGAGCGCATTTTTTCATCCGTCAAAAAATATTGCGCGTAAAAAAGACACGCAAAAACCAGGGCCGGATTACCATAGGGGCAGATGGAGCAGCAGCTCCAGGCCCATGCCCCAGAATAGGCCCACAGAAAGGATAAATTTGTCTGCATTGATGGGCATTTGGACCCCTATATCTCCACCTCCGTAGCAGCTACAGGGTCATGTGAGGTATCACCGGAAAGGCCAGAGCATGACCTTTCCAAAAATACCAAACATGGCCAAGTTTTATGTAACAGTAAAAGTAAAATAATAAGTATTTCTTTATTTTTTCTTTTTTCTTTCTAACACAGCAATATTTTTCACTTTTCAATTATAAAGTGAACAATGATGCTGCAGTAACTCACATGTCATTTTTCATGTCACTAACAAGTGTGGAGGTGATGGTACTATCCATTATTACAAATTGTTATAACAAGAACCTAAACCGCTGCACTGCAGAGAAGTGCACTGGGGGGGCTTTGGAACCTTACGCCACTAATCTTTGACACCTCAGTTGACCTTGCGAGGTGTCAGACAGGACAGAGTCTGGCCTTTGCTTTGATACCAAACATGACAATGTAAAATCTAAAAAGAAAAAGAAAACCAAAAAAAATAATTTTATTTATTTTTTGTTCCAAAGCGATGGTATTGTCCATTTGTCATGTATAAAATGAGCGATACCACTGCCATTACTCACCTTCTCTTTTCCCACGCTGGGAGCAAGGTCAGTGTTTTATACTAACCGGGTTATTCAGAGAGCGTGAAAAGCAGGAGAATGGCTGGAGAATGAAAAATTCTAGGTCAAAATAGCCGATTTGGAAAGTGAGATGAAATTTCTGTGAGAATTTTTCAGGTTTGGCTATTTTGACCTAGAATTTTTCATTCTCCAGTCATTCTCCTGCTTTTCACGCTCTCTGAATAACCCTGATAGTCATATTATTCATAAAACACCATTATCCAAAGCACATGGAAAATATCTAAATTTCTTTGGTTAAAATTGTATATTTTCTCAGAAAAATGCAGTAACCGGTTCCCATTTATTTATTTTTAACAAGAATTCCCTATAGAATATATGACCACAGAGGTTTGGATGATAAAATAGGAAAAAATTATTTTAAACGCTGGGATGATTGAAATCTGAATGGAAATTTCCTCACATAGTATCTGCCTGGTTAGATATACCCGTATCTGCCTGGTTAGATATACCTGTATCTGCCTGGTTAGATATACCCGTATCTGCCTGGTTAGATATACCTATATCTGCCTGGTTAGATATACCTATATCTGCACTATTAAATAGCCTAAATATGTTGTAATTTCACTAAATTCCAAAAAAAGCCCACCAAAATATTCAGCTCCAGGCCCATAGAGATCTTAATCTGGCCCTGGCAAAAACGCGCGCGCATTAACGTTGCGTGCAGAAATCGGTGTGCAATCTGAATTAAGTACCACAATTGTCTCCCGTTCAGTTTTTGCGCCCGTCAAAATCAATCTGCGTATATATGCTGCAGCAATAATAAAAACACGCACAACTTCTCCATTTTATTGTTTGGGTATGTGTAGAATGTGTAACTATACTGTGCTGTATTTTTTTTTCGTGCTGGTGTATTTGGTTTCGGCCAGAACGTTCAGATTTGCCTTTACCACCAGCTTTTCAAAGACGTTAAAATTATGCACGCAAACGTCGTTCGTTAAAATGTGCGCATCGATTGTAATACCATCCGCGTACCAGCGCGCGAACGCATTTGCGCTCACAATGTTAAGTATGGGATGCGCGCACGAACTTGCACTCGCGCAGGATATCTCGCGTTTGACATTAACGCGCATCTTTTGCGCGAACGTCGTAATACGATATTCAGCGCGAAGGGTTTTTCCTCTCGCGTTTTTGCACGAAGAGTGTAATAGTGCCCTGTATTTTTAATTTTTTTTAATACCTTTTTATATGATTTTAAAATGAATGATTAACCTCTAGTGAAGCCAATTATGATAGTGCAGTCCGGTTCGTCTTTTTTTTCTTATGGCAAACAAGCATGTAACTATTTTGGACCGCTGCTGTAATGTTCCCAATAAAAACCCAATGCAATTTTAATTGGATACCGTTTTACAAGGGCTATAAGTGCTGATGTTTCGGATAAGTTAGTTCTTGACCTTGAGTGTATTCAGAATAAATACCTCTGGCAGATGGGGGGGGGGGGGGGGAGGAATATCACAACACACTGCAGTTTCATGAGGTGTTAAATGCCTTTCCGCAGAGGCTCAGATATTATATGGGCAGCCGGCAACGCAGCCTAGTATCAACGTGGGGTTACAGAAATGACTCTCAGAGTAAAAATAAAATAATAATAATTTATTACTATTAAATTCCTACTGCTTTTTGACTCTAAAATAAACCATCCAAGACGGTCCAATCACCTGCCTGAGTGATCGGATTTCTTTTTCTAGGTATATGTCTGAATAAAAGCGCTGTATCACCTGGAAGGAAACTTTGAAACATGGAAAATAATTTTTAAAAAAAGCAAATTTTTACTCCTAATACAATATCTCTTTCTCTTATTGTCACCATCAGGAGCCGCGGTGGAGGCAAGTGGCACCATCTTTAATTGTGTTTTTCACATTATTGTTTTTCTTTATATAGCACCAGCATAATCCGCAGCGCTGTACAATGGACAGTGTTACAATACATGGAGACAGAACAACATTTGATAAACCAGTACAGGAGGAAACGAGGGCCCTATTCCCGTGGGAATTTACAATCTAGATGGGTTTGGGGGTGTAAACAGAAAGAGAGGACTGCAAAGTGAGAGTGATGGACTGCAAGGTGAGAGTGATGGACTGCAAGGTGAGAGTGATGGACTGCAAGGTGATGGTAATGGACTGCAAGGTGAGGGTAATGGACTGCAAGGTGAGAGTGATGGACTGCAAGGTGAGGGTAATGGACTGCAAGGTGAGGGTAATGGACTGCAAGGTGAGGGTAATGGACTGCAAGGTGAGGGTGATGGACTGCAAGGTGAGGGTGTAAACAGAAAGAGAGGACTGCAAAGTGAGAGTGATGGACTGCAAGGTGAGAGTGATGGACTGCAAGGTGAGAGTGATGGACTGCAAGGTGAGGGTAATGGATTGCAAGGTGAGGGTGTAAACAGAAAGAGAGGACTGCAAAGTGAGAGTGATGGACTGCAAGGTGAGAGTGATGGACTGCAAGGTGAGAGTGATGGACTGCAAGGTGAGAGTGATGGACTGCAAGGTGAGGGTAATGGACTGCAAGGTGAGGGTAATGGACTGCAAGGTGAGAGTGATGGACTGAAGGTGAGAGTGATGGACTGCAAGGTGAGGGTGTAAACAGAAAGAGAGGACTGCAAAGTGAGAGTGATGGACTGCAAGGTGAGAGTGATGGACTGCAAGGTGAGGGTAATGGACTGCAAGGTGAGGGTAATGGACTGCAAGGTGAGGGTAATGGACTGCAAGGTGAGAGTGATGGACTGGTTGGGGCAGTGAGGTGTATTAGTGAGTCGGGTGGTAGGCTTCCCTAAATAGGAATAGCATATAGCGTTTGAAGGAAGGGAAACTAGGGGAAAGTCTGACCGTACGAGGGAGAACGTTCCTGAGGATGGGGGCTGTGCATGAGAAATCCTGCAGTCTATCATGGGAAGAGGTGATGCGGGGAGAAGCTAGGCGCAGGTCACTGTTTGATCTTAGGGAGTGGGCTGGGGTATATTTGGTGATTAGTGAGGACAGGTAGTGGGGGGCTGAGTTAATGAGAGCTTTGTAGGTAAGGATAAGGATTTTGAATTTAGTTCTGCAGTGAATAGGGAGCCAGTGAAGGGACTCGCAGAGAGGAGCAGCGGGTGAGGAGGAAAAGCCTAGCGGAGGCATTCAGAATGGATTGTAGGGGGGGAGGCGGGAGAGAGGGAGGCCAGCTAGAAGATTATTACAATAGTCAAGTCGGTAGATTACAAGGGCTTGGTTGCTTTGTGTTGTTCGCTGGAAGATATGGGCGAATGCTGGAAATATTATGTAATTGGTAGCGGCAGGAGGAGGAAAGAGACTGAATGTGGGGATGAAGGAAAGAGCCGAGTCAAGTGTAACTCCGAGACAGCGAACTTGACTTACATTTTTGTAAGTGAAGGCATTTAAGTAAATAGCAGAAGAGAGTGATATCTGTGTATATGACACTAAAATATACGATAATAATCTTAAATACACACAATTTTATTAAATCCCCTGGAGAAAAAGAATGTAACTGTAGAGTCCATGAATAAGCCATGAACTGAACCTGATCAGGATGATAAACAATCAGTCAATGTGCTCATTTTGACAGTGGCTTCAAGACCAAGCTGGGTCTGTCAACGCGGTCTGCAGGTCCAGGCAGCGGCGTAGCGTGGGTTGTCAGCACCCAGGCAAGGCAAGAATTGTGTGCCCTCCCCAACCTGTGGACAGGGTAACACACCCTGATTCCCTTCTACCAGTAGATTATTGACTCCCTTACCCCACAAGCACATGTATTGTATAATAACAAAATATCGATTTAATAAAAACATGAAACACACGTGCCCCCCATGCTAAGCGACGACTACCAGTCAGCCTGTCCCAGTATACCCTAGCATAGTTCCACTCTCACACTATACCCAGTCACCCTCTCCCAGTACTCCCAGTCACCCTCTCCCTCAAGTACCCCCCAGTCACTCTCTCACAGTACCGCCCAGTCACTCTCTCCAAGTACCTCCACTTTCTCCCAGTACCCCAGTCATTCTCTCTCCATGTACCTCCAGTCACTCTCTCCCAGTACCCCCAGTCAATCTCTCGCTCTCTATCCAAGTACCCCCATTACCTCCTCACTGTGTTGGATACACTGCTCTGGTGTCACACAGTGTCGCCTACCTGCGTGAAGTTGCTGGTGGCCCGGGGGGGAAACTGTCCAGGGGGCTTAGTGGAGACTGGATTTTAAATATGCTTCAAGGCAGGCGCCTCCCTCCTTCCTGTTCAGTGGCTGCAGGGCTGCCAGCGGCAGGGGACTGGCACAGGGCTTTAAGGGGGCTGACAAGCGTGGAATAGGGTGTTCCATCGGATAATGCTGCGCTGTTTCACGTAATCCATGTCAGCATTAAGGAGAAGTCAGAACAGGACCAGAATTTTCTTTCCTGGTCGGTCCTCCCTTCCAGACGCTGAGTGCTAAGTCACCCCCAGCACCACCAAACTGGTGGCTGCCCGTGCAAGGGCCTCTCACGGACACCAGTGTCCGTGAGCGGACACCTTGCTGATCCCTGCTGGAAAATATTAGTTGTTCAAATTTCTTTTGAAATTTTGCACCCCCAAAGAAAATTGCTCCCGGGGCGACCGCCCCCGAGGCCCCCCCACGCTACGCCACTGGGTCCAGGGAGCTCCAGATTTTCTCCGCAGCCTTCGTCACCCTGGGCCATGTTCTTAGTTACCTGTAAAGCGAAACACAAATATTATAAAGAGATTGTTATAAATATCCTGAATGTTAATCAGATGGAGGCCAAAATCTCCCGATGTTCCCTAAAGAGGAGAAAGCAGAACATGTACCGGCTTGATGGTGACCGATGCCTGGTCCTTGGAGGTCACTCATGATGTCATCCTCAAGAGATCAGTTATTCATTCGGATGGCATTTGGAACACAGACCTGAGCCACATCCTTCTGCTGTTTGGAAATAAAAAAAAAGATTATTCATCCCTTCAGGGGGAACGCCATGCTAACGCCGAGCAGGACTTTCTTTAATCTTCACTTTGCTGCCTCCGAGTCCATCCAAACAATTACAATAAAAATTATAAAAGCTAAACCCTTCATTTTATATACTGTATAAATACACACACACCTTAAAACATACATAATTAATATGTAAAGATCATCAGGAGGTGATGTAGGAGTAAAAAACACGTATTTTCTACCAGAAGATTAACGGGAAATGTTCCAATCAGCTGATAATTAGGTGACTAGAACTAACAGGGTTATTCAAAGAGCTCCGAATTGCTTGAGAAAGGTAACCGAACGCTGAAAATCAGCGTTCGGTTACCTTTCTTGGCCACTCGGCTATCCAGAGAGCAGGCAATTTGCCAAATCCTGGCGAATTGCCTGCACATACGGTGCCTGTTCGAGGGCAGTGAAAACCCCATGAAAAAGCACTGCTTCGGCTATTCAGAGAACACAAACCAGCAGTGAAAGGTTCCCCTAATGCCCTGCCATTCGGTGGTTTAATTCGGCAAGTTAACTCAGGAGAATCCCATAGACTTCAATGTTAAAAATATTCCCGTTTTAATTCAATATCTAATAAACCGTTCATTATAAAATTCTGCAGTAAAGAGTCTCTTTATTTATCGAATTTTTTTTAGTATATCTTAAGCATTTTCTTTAAGTTTACTTATTTTTTCTGTAACAGCCCTTTTTATTATCATTCATTGGACCTCATATGTAAATTTCAGACATTTTCGCTCAGTAGTTTCTTTGCAAACAGCATTTCACTTTCACACATTCACACAAACTATTTTGCTAATTTATTCACCTCCCTCGTCTGCGGTCTCAGCTGCTTCGGCTGTGTTCGGCTGTGTGCGATCGGCTTCTGCTCGGGCTTGGTTTTCGGCAGGTTAATCCAGATGTTTTTGAGGGTTTTCGGCGTGCATTCGGTGGGTTTTGCGGTTAGTTTTCGTCAGGTTTGCGGTAGCTTTTCCCTGCAATTCGGGGACCCTGTGGTGCTTGCTGAATACACCGCAGGGTCACCGAAATGGGATCGGCAAAAGGAACCGAATTGAAGAGAACGAAAAGTCACCGAACGTGCGGTGACTTTTCAAATCTCTTTGAATTACCCTGTAAGGTATGAAGACTAAAACTATGACAAATTTATTGATATTTTCGTTGACTTAAACTAAAAATTTTTAAGGATGGCTTCATGCTAATTTAGTTTTAATCACACTAAAATTCTGCTTATTTTTAATCATATTTTAGTTGATGACTAAAACAATGACAAAAATCTATTGACGTTTGATTAACACTATGACGAAAATCTGCTGACTGATACAAACTACACAAAAATGTTAAGGAGGTATTAATTTTAATTTAATTCTTGTCATACGTGTTTGACTAAAATGACATTTGTCTTTCTAGTCATAATTTAGTCGACATTAAATACTACACAATACCACACTATGGGTCCTATTACAATCTTCACGCTAACGTTTGCGTGCGCGCAAAAACACAGTAACGCGAGAGGCAAAACCCTTTGCGCTGAATGTCGTATTATAATGTCAGCGCAACAAACGCACGTAATCGTCTACCGCAGGTGAACCTGCACGAACGCTGCGCGAGCTTACTGTACGTAGCGTGTCCTATACTTAACATTGTGAGCGCAAATGCGTTTGTAATACCATCCGCGTACCAGCGCACAATCTACGCGCAAAATTTAACGCATAGCGTTTGCGCACAGAATTTTAACTACTTTTAAAACCTGGTGGTAACGGCAAATCTGAACGTCCTGGCCGAAACCAAAAACACCAGCCCGAAAAAAAAAAACACATCACAGTATAGTTACACATTCTACACATACCCAAACAATAAAATTGAGAGGTTGTGCGTGTTTTTATTATTGCTGCAGCATATATGCTCAGATTGATTTTGACAGGTGCAAAAACTTAAGGTGAGATAATTGTGGTTCTTAATTCTGATTGGCTGAATCGCGTGAAAAAAACAGTCCGCACACTGATTTCTGCGCGTAACGTTCATGCGTGCGTGTTTTTTGCGTGTCTTTTTTATGCGTGCTATTTTTTGACGGATGAAATAATGCGCGAGGATTGTAATACCAGTGTTGATTTCCGCGCGTTAACGTTTAACGCTTCGCGCAAAAATTCACGCATTTACCGTGAAGAATGTAATAGGGCCCTAGATGAGTAGTGGGTTCGATACCAGGGACCCAATATGATTCACAAAACATTTTCCCACTAGTGCATCATGAAGGTCTTTGGAAACCCTCTTGCACAAAACAATATTTTATTTGGAAAAGCAGCGACTTTATTATGGTATACTGCCATGGACATTATGCTTGTTCAGTTTTCTCCATTTCGAGCAGCAAAACAAGTGGCAGGATAGAATGAGAATTCTTCATTGGGATAAGATATGGCTACCATAAACCTGTGAATGGAAAACCAAAACCTCTAATCAATGGTGATGGGTGTGACGTTACACCAATAACACCAATCATGGTACAATGATCCATAACTCTGTTCTGTCCCCTACTTTCATGTCAGATCTTTCTATATTCTCTGCAAATGATGGACTGTCGTACAAGAATGCACATTTAAATGTCTTCAAGTAGAACATTTTTGTGTAATTCCCACAATTGTTCAAAGTGCATTATTAGGGACTGACCTCTACCAGGGTGATCGTATAACTTTACATTTTGAATGCGAATAAAGAGTGTCGCCCAACAACCATTTGCCAAGCTCATCTCCAAGGCGTGATACTGATCTTTTAATCTTTTAGAGGTGTTGGAAAGAGAAAGTGAGTCATCTAGGATAAAGACCTTGAGCTCCAACAGAGATTTAGGCAAAGCTCCCTTTGAATTTTGGATGTCAAGTGGCCCTGTCACCTTCACAAAGACTTGTTTCGATCAACCGATGTTACAATTGGCCATCCTTCAAAATATTGAATTATTGATGAGATATTCAAGGAAAATCTTCACCTTTCACTTCGACAAACGCTCAGTTTAAAAATGACTTAAAATTGTTACATCCATCGGAAGGTCATTAAATTAACCTACATGTACATTGATCATCAGCCCCAATATTAAAACCACCTGCCTAATATTGTGTAGATCCTCCTGTGTTCTGCCAGAACAGCTCTGATGTACTCCGCACGACCATGGAATGTGTCCTGTGGTGTCTGGCACCATGACATTAGCAGCAGATCCTTTAAGTCCTTCAAGTTATGAGGTGGGGCCTCCACGTTTTGGATTGCTCAATCAAATTCGAAATCCGGGGAATTTGGAGATCAAGGTAACACCTTGAAAACTTTCTCATGTTCCTCAAACCATTCCTGAACATTTTTTGTAGAGTGGCAGAGTGCATTATCCTGGTGAAAAAGGTCACTGTCATCAGGGAACACCATTACCATGATGGGCTGTACTAGATGGTCTGCAACAGTCTCTAGGTGGTACACGTCAAGAGTGTTCTGACACCTTACTATAATGGGCAGCATTATTTTTTAAGCAATTTGAGTTACAGTAGCTCTTCTGTGTGATCAGAGTAGACGGGCTAGCCTTTGCTCCCCACATATATCAATGAGCCTTGGGTGCCCATGAACCTGATGCCAGTTCACCAGTTGTCCTTCCTTACACCATTTTTGGTAGGTACAAACTACTGCATACCTGGACCACCCCACAAAACCTGCCCTTTTGGAGATGTTCTGACCCAATTGTCTAGCCATCACTATTTGGTCCTTGTCAAAGTCACTCAGATCTTTGCGCTTGCCCATTTTTCCTCATTTCAAGAACTTATGGTTCACTTACTTGACAGGCAATTCCATCCCTCGTGAACCACCCTTGTAACAATGTAATCAATGTTATTTGCTTTACCGGTCATTGGGTTTAATGTTGTAGTCGATCAGTGTATTTTGTGGGTGATGGTCCATGACTGTCCAAAATTGGACACAGTGCCACTTTGATAATGCATGTGCATTAGTCTAACCTTAGTGAACTGTTAGCTGTCTGGACCTTGACTGAGATTGCTAGACGCTTGTGACTCTGTGCAGTTGAGTAGCAGATTTTCTGTGTAGCGGGAGAGGTTTATGCTACTACACTTATTCTACAGCATTATTGCAAGGGAGAAGTAAGTTGTGAGGAGGAGGTAGTTGGTGATCAAAATAAGTATCATAGCCTAAATTCAGAAAATGTGAACCCCCCCGTTCCTTCACATGTTTAAGCATTGCAGGAGCACTATCGGGTTACAAAGTGAAAGTGAAGTTTCACATATCTCCTGTCTATCCATTCTGGTCTGGATATCTTCATCTCCACATTGCTGATGGTTTGTCACAAACTATAGTTCCGATTCCAGAGGCGACGTTAACATTAACTCTATCGGTTTGGCTCCTAAATGATAACGGATCCCCTGTGAAAGTATACCTGAAAATTGTGAGTTCTCTCCATCAGTTTTGATGCTCTCAGTTGTGATCAAACTATCTGCTTCGTGTAACCCTATCAGTGTCGGGCAATCTAATCTCTATGATTCACCAATTGACTTTAGCCATAACTGTTCTATCTAGCGCATTCCATTCTTGACATGTCTGTGTCCATTTTTCCCTTTTATCCTGTGACATTCATTGACACCTATTTTACATCATTTTGTCCAATGTCAGCACCATTTTCTGATGCAGAATTATGACGCAGGAGCTTGGTTCAACTTAACCTATGACCAGTTCTCTTTTGTGGTCATTTGCCCCTAAGTTCATTCTTTTGTGGGGGTTTTTCTTTTGTTACCTTTGACCCAGCTGGTTCTCAACTACCCCACCTCTAGCGTGTTGACCTGACTTCCAATTTTTTGACTTTAGTCTGCTGATTTTGTTACCATGCCACAATATAGTATATCTTTCTCACATAACAGCAAAAATCCTCAAACCCCAACAGCTGTTTCTATATTGACCCTGTCCCTCGGCAATCCACGCCAGCCAGTGGGTCCATCACTACATCTTGCCACAGTAACAGAGTTCTTCAGGGATCTCTGCCGCTCTGCTAAGCGCAACAAAATAATTCTTACAGCAAGTACTATAAACAAGCTGAATTCTCTACTTTGAAGGGATTTTTTTCTTTGAGAAAGGATTTTACCAGGAAGGATACATTGAGATTTCTCACGTTTTCAAGTGTGTCCTGGGTGTTGAGTATGTACCGTTAGGTGTCTTGCCCAAAGACACTTACTGGAGAGGTGCTCCTCGGGATCGAACCCATGTCTCCACAGGCTCTCTCCACACAGAGCAGTGATGTTACCTCTACTCCACCCAGCCGGTTTTTCTTTTATTATCATTATTTTACAGTTGTCTATAAAATACGGTTGATTTTAAAATCTGAATAAATTCTGAAAAAAGCTATTCCGACAAAATAAAAATCAGTAAATGTGGCAACAGTCTGTTGGCAAAGTCAAAAATGTTGCTTGTGCTCTAAGGCTAGGGTCAGACGAAAGCATTTTTCCCCGCGAACGTGAAAAAGTGCGTCCGAACGCATTGACGTATTTTTTCACGGAATGCGCAAAAACGGTCAGACGACGCGCATTTTCGGGCGTGATTTTGTACGGATCGTCAATAAAACTCTTTTTGCGTCTGGACGTTATGTTGGCCGGACATTAGCAGCGTCTGACATCTCCTAATCACGCTAACACGCCGCTATGCCGCAGCTGCGCACTCAGTACGTCAGTACTAGCGGTTCAGCGTTCTCAGAAAAATGCGTTCAAATTCCACTTGCGTTGCACGGCCGGACTTTTGTGCGGCCGTACATCGTATATTGGCCATCATTGCCCGTCATCTGCTGCTAGTGCGGCCGTAATTCTGTGCGCCAGAACGCACGTTAAAAGTGCGCTGGTCTGACCCCAGCCTAAAGTCTAGAAGGATTTTCTCTTTTTTTTTTGTTTCGATGAACTGCAAAAAAAAAGTTAAAACTTGGCTCCTAGTTTTGGATCACCACCAAGCACTGGTGGATGAGACGTGGTTAACTTCATATGCTCGAGTCTCCTTTTCAATCAATATCACAGAGTCCTTTTTGCATAGTCATAGTCAGTGCTGTTTATTGACTATGGATGGAAGTTGTCCAGGCTTACTTCAATGATAAGGACGTAGCTTAGCTCGCTGTCATGGTTGGAGATTCTTTTGACCTTGATTCGCTCTAGTCTGACCATTTTAGCATGACATGTCACATGCTTCCAGAAAAACAATCTAGCGTCCTCATCTTTCTCTCCCTCTCATACCTTTCATTGCATTTCTGATACGTAACACAGGATCATAGGATTACATCAGACTTCTTTTGTGTACAGTTTTCCAAGCATCAAGGTCTCATGTAAGGATGATCGTTCGCATGCCGAGTGTAGACAGCGGGCTGCCAAGGAGCGGAGAGGTTTACTGAAGGAGGATACATAACAAGGTTACATCATAGCTCTTTGTGTTGGTAACAAATCCTCTAACACAACCCTTAAAATAGCTTATGATAGAAAAGTAAGCTTAGTCTGGATAAAGTTTGTTTGGAATCAACAACCATAGCCCATTCTCCAAGTGTGCTGTTGGTGTTTGTGAGTAAGCGCTTATCGCTCGTGGATCCACACACACAAATACTATCACATTTTATTAAAAGTTGAGTGGTAACATCTGTTGCAATTTGACTTCTTCAGCAGGTTATTGCACTTTTACATGTCCCATACGTTGTACAGGATCAGCAAATGTAGCTGGAGCTGGTGAATAACAAGCGATTATTAGTCAACATTCCTTCCAAAAATATTAAAAAAATTAAATCCAATGAACTGCATTTTTTTGAATAATGCCATTTTAATCGAGCCAATCTTCTCTTTTCTTCTCACATGAGTTAACAAAAAAATCTCCTAAACTTCCACAGACTCTACCGTTAGGCTGGAGTCACACGAGCGCACTGATTGAGCACAGTGCGTCTGTTAAGGCTGGGGTCAGACTAGCGCACTTTAAACGTGCGTTTTGGCGCACTTAATCACGGCCGCACTAGCAGCAGATGCCGGGCAATGACGGCCAATATACGAAGTACGGTCGCACGAAAGTCCGGCTGCGCAACGCAAGTGGCAAACAAACGCATTTTGTCGAGAACGTGAAACCACTAGTACGGTCGTACAGAGTGCGCTGCGTCCGCTAGCGGCGTGTGTGCGTGATTTGGAGATGTCAGACACTGCTAATGTCCGGCCAACATAACGTCCAGATGCAAAAAGTGTTTTATTGATGATCCGTACAAAATCACGAATGCAAATGCGCATAGTATGACCGCTATCGCGTACTCCGTGAAAAAATGCGTCCATTCGTTCGAACGCACTTTTTCACAGACAACGCGAAAATGCGTTCGTCTGACCCTAGCCTAAAACGGATGCACTTTATAACAGATAAAATTGCGGTTACATTGTATCGGTTAGTTATGACTTATGACTGACATTGAGAAAGAAAAGAAAAAAGCTGTATAGTATCAGTTAGTCTTGACTGACCTTGAGAAAAAGAATTAAGACTGCGGTCGCAAGAGTGCACTTTTCACGTCCGTCACTCTGACCGCACTGTTAGCTTTTCAAAGGAGTCAATAAACAACAACACACGAAGCACGTGCAAACGTTTTCACACACAGGCAACGCATGTTGCAATGGACGCCAAAACGTAGAGAAATAACTGCATACAGCTTTTTTTTTCTTTCTCTCCACATCAGTCAAAACTATCTGATACTATACAGCTTTTTTTTTCGCTTTTCTCAACGTCGCTCATAACTAACTGATACAATGTAACCACAATATCATCCGTTATAAAATGCATCCGTTTCAATAGACGCACTGTGTGCAATCAGTGCACTCGTGTCACCGCAGCCTAAAAAGGCTGTATAGCATCAGTTAGTTTTGATTGACGTTGAGAAAAAGAAAAAAAAAGCTGTATGCAGGCGTTTGTGTACGTCCGTTGTAGCTTTTTCACATCAATGCCATTTTGACATCCGTTGCAACATGTGTTGCCCGTGCATGAAAAAGTGTGCACGTGCTTCGTGTGTTGTTCTCTATTGACTCCTTCGAAAAGCTACGACGAACAGCTAACAGTGCGGTCAGACGTGCACGAAAGGTGCACTTGTGAGACTGCAGCCTTCGAAGCACAGTCTTCCATATACGCCCCTTCACTGCCAATTGGTTTTCCATAAAACCACTGTCAGGACCCAGTGGTTTTCTGAAAATGTCTCCCCATTATTGAAATGACACGGATAATAAATAGTTCTGGCTCATTGTTTTTCCATTTATTTTTAGCATTTGTGGGCATTATCGTTCGGAACAGAAGAACATACTGGAATCCCTGAATAAGTCCATTTTTGGATGGAATGCAAGGTGTTGCATTGGAATTATCCGTTTGACGATAGCAGTATTTAAATTGGTTTCATATATTTTTTACAAACTGCAGTTGATAAATGTTTTTTTTATTTTTAACATAGAAACATAGAAAAATGTCGGCAGATAAGAACCTTTCGGCCCATCTAGTCTGCCCAATTACATGGATACTTTACCTGGATTTATCTTTTGTTTAGGATAGCCTTATGCCTATCCCATGCCTGCTTAAATCCAATTACTGTTTTGGCCTCTACCACTTCTACTGGAAGACTGTTCCATGTATCCACCACCCTCTCAGTAAAATAATGCTTCCTGATGTTACTTTTAAACCTTTGCCCCTCTAATCTAAGACTATGTCCTCTTGTTTTGCTACTTTGTTTCCTTTTAAATATACTCCCTTCCTCTACCTTGTGGATTCCCTTTACGTATTTAACCCTTTCGCTGCTGAGGCTTTTCCCGCCCCTGTGCTGAGGTCATTTTTACTTGTTTTGCGCATCATGTTTAAACGTGTTTTGAAGGCTTATTTTAGTATATGACCCAGACATATTATATATCGTTCTTTCCGTCAGACTCGGTAGATTCATAATATGTCATTATTATATGTATACGTTAAGTCATGTCTGTATATTATAACAAAAAATGCAATAAAATATGTATTTTCAATAATTTACAATGTGTAAAGTGTTTTTTTTCACATTTTAACATGCGAGCAATTGCGGTTATATTTTGTATGGGGTGCGCTTGTTAAAAAAATTAGAGATGGGGTCTCGTTACATTTTTTTTTGGGGAAAATTACACTATTTTTAACGCACCGCATACAAAAATCGTTAGTGCAGCATCATTGTTCACATTATAATTGAAATGGGAACAATATTGCTGCATTATCAAACCAAAAAAAAGAAAAAAAAGTGTTTATTTTTTTTTTATAATTTTTTTTTAAATTTTTATTTTATTTTTAGTTTTCATTTTTTTTTTTGACAAACTTTTTCACAGTAGTGTTTGGTATCGTTGGAACGGCCATGCTCTGGCCGATCCAACCATACCAAACTTTAACCCCTAACTGCCACGGATCGGGAGATAGGGAGTTCATTGGAACTCCCTATCTCCACCGTTGGTGGCAGTTAGGGGTTAAGTCCTGGACTGGCGTCATCGTGCTACGCACGATGACGCCAGTCCTCAGGGGGAGTTCCCGGAGGCTTGGCCGACATCCAAAATGTCGGCCAGCTCCGGGAAAGGATCGCGAACCGGCGCTTTTCAGCGCCGATTCGCGATCCAGCTCCCCAGGGGTTAATGCCAGGCACCATTTGGAAGGGCAGGCTGTGCCCTTCCAAATGATGCCTGGGTTAACCCCCGCAGAGCCGCCGATCGGGAGGGAGAGAGGTCCGAAGGACCTCCCCCCCTCCCTTTCAGGCGCCTCCTCCGCACATGTGGGGGGGGGGCGCCTGAATTAGGTGTCATCGCGCTGCCGCAATGACACCTAATACCAGCGGCTGCGGTTCCGGATGCGCGGCTGACATCGAGGATGTCAGCCCGCACCGGAGGGGCCAGTGATCGGCCGGAACCCGGCCGAACGCTGACCCCAAGGGGAGGACGCGCTCAGCGCGTCCTCCGCATTGAAGTGGTTAAATGTTTCTATCATATCTCCTCTGTCTCGTCTTTTTTCCAAGCTGTACATGTTAAGATCATTAAGCCTTTCCTGGTAACTTTTCTCCTTTCTCCTTAACAAATCGTAAGTTCTACATGATTCTGCTTGTTTCTTTTCTCCTAGCCACTTTGTTATCGAGTGGTTTTCCGTAAAACTACTGACAAGAACCAATGGATTTATGGAAAACCAGTTTAACCCCTTAAGGGCCGCTGACGTACCCTGTACGTCCTGTTCTCGGGTCTCCCTTAGACCCGCGGACGTACAGGGTACGTCAGCGGCGCCTAATCCCCCTCCCGCCCGATACTCCCCTCCCTCGCTGGATCCCACGGTGATCTGGCAGGGAGGAAGCCTGCCCATGTGATTTACATGGGCAGGCGAGGCTGATGACGTCGCCACGCTGCGTGGTGACGTCATCAGCAGGCGTCCCCATGCAATTCAATGGAGGGGAGGGGGGGCTCCTTCGGAGCCCTCTATCTCCCCATCCATTGAAGCTAGGGAGATGCCGTTTGCACTGCTGGAGAGGGGAGAGTCTCCCCTTTTCAGGGGTGTATGGCATTAACCCGTTCGCTGCCGAATCGCTTTTCGGCACTAATTGGCGCCAAAACGCGATTCGAACCTGGAGGGGGGCTGACATCTTGGATGTCAGCCAAGCCTCCAGGTCTCCCCTCACCCACTGACAACCTCACCATATGTGTGAGGATGTCAGTGGGCCAGTTAACCCTCTAGCTGCCATGTAGAGATAAGGGGATCCTAAGGATCCCTTTATCTCCCGATCCATGGCAGCTAGATGGTCATATTTGACATCATTTGAAATTTGATTATGGCCTTTCCAATGATACCAAACATGACCAGGTTTGGTTTTAAATTTTTTTAAAAAAAATTAAATAAATAAAAAAAATTAAATAAAATAACTTTTTAAAAAAAAAATTATTTTTTTTTGTCTGGGGGGGGGTTTAATTAAATAGGACCTAGGCTGTCATCTAAAAATAATTAGCACAAAATGGTCAGAATGAGCGCAGCGCACATAGGTGAACTGTCTCAGCAGTGAAGGGGTTAAAAAGCAAACGCATGTAAATATTGGGTATTTCTAGTCTCGGGACAAAACTTTGAACCTATTTAGCCGGGGTCTTTTTGGGTGGTTGTAGATTTTGGGGATTAAATTACGAAAAAGTGTGTTTTTACCATTTTTTTCATCATATTTCATATTTTTTTTATAGTAAATTATTCGATATGATGGAAATAATGGTATTTCTAGAAAGTCCATTTAATGGCGGGAAAAAGGGTGTATAATATGTGTGGGTCGAATAAACGAGTAAGAGGAAAATTTGACCTAAACACTAACAGCGCAGAAACGTAAAAACAGCATTGGTCACTAAAAGACGGATTTGTGTAAAACCGCCCGGTCACTAAGGGGTTAAATTACCACTTAACCCTGTAAGCATCACATACAAACCTACACACACATGCCTACATACAGTCTAAATGCTCTATAATTATCCTTACAGTGGATCCAGAAACTATGGGCTCTATTACATTCTTCGCGCAAAAATGCATTAACGCGAGGGGAAAAACCCTTTGCTTTGACCGTCAAATTACGACGTTCGCGCATACGATGCTCTTTAACGTCTAACGCGAGTTACCCTGCGAGAGCGAAAGTTCGTACGCGCATCCCATACTTAACATTGTGAGCGCAAATGCGTTCTTGCGCTGGTATTAAAATCGATGCACATTTTTTTACAAACGACGTTTGCATGCATAATTTTAACTTCTTTTAAAAGCTGGTGTTAACGGCAAATCTGAACGTCCTGGCTGAAACCAAATACACCAGCATGAAAAAAAAAATACAGCACAGTATAGTTACACATTCTACACATACCCAAACAATAAAATTGAGAGGTTGTGCGTGTTTTTATTATTGCTGCAGCATATATGCACAGATTGATTTGGACAGGCGCAAAAACTGAACGGGAGACAATTGTGGTTCTTAATTCTGATTGGCTGAATCGCGTGAAAAAACAGTCTGCACACCGATTTCTGCGCGCAGCGTTAATTTGCCCATCAGTTTGCCTCTTAGCTGATAAGCAGCATGAGCATATGTGGTTGCTTAGAAAAGCAGCTCTTGGTTTCATTAGGTAGGACCCACCTGACCAGAGGTGCCGTGACTCGGCAGGTGAGCTTACACTTCAATAGCCATTCAAGTAAACCAAAACCTCTGATTGTGTTTTGTTTCGCATGGAGCTACAGTGGTGAGCACAAACAACTGACATTTGGCTCTTACCGAGCCATTATCAAGGTATCGATTCTTTATAATGGCTCAGTAGGAGCTGAAACGTTGGTTGTTCGTTTTTAACCATGCTATAATAAATTCGATTTAAAAAATAAAAAATAAAATTGTTACACTCTTGAGGGTGCTTATTTAAATTTGAAAATGTCAACAATAACTGGTTTTGCTATTTTCTGTGACCTTTTTTTTTGAGGACAGCCCTAAATTTATTTTTATTTTCTCGTTTATTATTATTTTTATTTGTTAGTTTCCTTACGATGAGTTATTACTGATGACTATGTGCGGCCCTGCGAGGCCCTCACCCTATGCTTGCCGGTATGATGACATATTACAAAATAAAAATTGTAAATTTAAAAAAAAAAAAAAAAAAATGAACCTAGTGGGTTAAATGTCATAGACATTTTGAATATATGTCTTAGTGGGTCAGTGACTTGAACTTCTTCACCTCTGTCCTGTCATCCCTGTCGAAAGTGATTTGTGTCATGCGAGTCGATGTGAAATGCAGGTGGTGAACATGACTTCTCGATAGTAAGTTGCGAGTCACGGTTCATAAAAGCAAAATCGCATGTAGTAATATTTATCATTGCTTTGCTTGCATTCATTATGGACGGCAGCAGAGCTTACAGCTTGAATATAAGCAGGTTTTAAGTCCTAAACAAATAAGTGTGGGAACTCCCCAAGGTTTCTGTCCCTCAATTAGCAATTATCATCTCGCACTTGATACTAACAGGTCTATTAACTAAAAGGTGAAACTCAGGAGAAGAGATCTGAAAAGGGAGATAAATGGGAGAATTTTTATGGTTTGGCTATTTTGACCTAGATTTTTCACTTCTCCAGTCATTCTCCTGAGTTTCACCTTTAGTGAATAGACCTACAATACACGCTCAAATGTGCGGCTCATGAGAATGAGATATTAATGGCCTAATTGTCCTATGCTTATTCTAACATTGATGGTCTCATCAGCAACAAACAAAAACCTTTGTCATGTGTCCGAGCGAACGTATGCCCCTTTTCGTTATGATTTTTTTGAAGGGTGCAGTTTTATATGAGCCGATCATTTCTTTTCTATTCACATCATCGAACAAAAAGTAGGCTTGTGCACCGATTTTTTTTTCGGTTCGATTAGATTTTTCGGATTTTCAAACTTTTCGATTTGGCTCGTTTCGACCGATTTCTGTTTCGATTCGGTTCGGCTCGACTCGTTTTTGGTTACATTTTTGTTTCGGAATATCAACCATTTTTCGTATTTTCGTGTCACTTAGCTCGTTTTTTGTATCGACTTTTCGTGATTTCGGAAATTTTCGTTTTTTCGGAACGTCTGTTCTCCTCGTTTCAAAGCAATAAATTTCGATTTGGCACATTTCAAGTCCATTCGAAAATTCCGAAAATATTTCGTTTCGTCTCGGAAAACTTTTTGGATCTGCCGTTTTCGGATCTAAAAATTTTCGGAAAATCGGCCGCATCCGAAAACACGAATCGGGAAATTTCGTGAAAATTCCGAAATTCCGAAACCCGAAACGCACATCCCTAACAAAAAGTCCCATTGTAAACTTCCAAAGAGTCTGCTTTTTAGACGCACAGGGCAGTATTACAAACTGCGCGCTAAAACGGGGACACTAAGGAGGAAAACGCGTCCCCGTTTTAGCTCCGTATTGCAGGACAGGCACTGATTCAAGACTTTGTAATCCTAACGCTAATTACTCCTTATATAAAACAAATGATGTTGTGTAGATAGCCCATCAATGTCACAGTATCTCAAGCACCCCCCACACACAGTGCTGAAAAATAACAATAAAAACACAAAAAGAGCTAACAGTGATCACGCCAACTAAATGGCACTCACATGCACCATGGGGTAGCAACTCCAAAATCTTGGTGTGCAATATAAGTTGCTTGGAACTACTCACAGCATAAGTGAATACAGGTGAAACTCGAAAAAATTAGAATATGGTGCAAAAGCTCATTTATTTCAGTAATGCAACTTAAAAGGTGAAACTAATATATGAGACTCATTACATGCAAAGCAAGATAGTTCAAGCCGTGATTTGTCATAATTGTGATGATTATGGTTACAGCTCATGAAAACCCCAAATCCACAATCTCAGATAATTAGAATATTACATGCAATCAATAAAACAAGGATTGTACATAGAACAATATGGGACCTCTGAAAAGTATAAGCTGCGTATGTACTCAGTGCTTGGTTTGAGCCCCTTTTGCAGCAATTACTGCCTCAATGCAGCCATGTGGCATGGAAGCCATCAGCCTGTGGCACTGCTGAGGTGTTATGGAAGACCAGGATGCTTCTTCTGCATTGTTCGGTCTCATGTCTCTCATCTTTCTCTTGGCAATGCCCCATAGATTCTCTATGGGGTTCAGGTCAGGCGAGTTCGCTGGCCAATCAAGCACAGTAATTCCATGGTCATTGAACCAGGTTTTGGTGCTTTTGGCAGTGTGGGCAGGTGCCAAATCCTGCTGGAAAATGAAGTCCGCATCCCCATAAAGCTTGTCTGTGGAAGGAAGCATAAAGTGCTCCAAAATCTCCTGGTAGACGGCTGCGTTGACCCTGGACTTAATGAAGCACAGTGGACCAACACCAGCAGATGACATGGCTCCCCAAATCAACACAGACTTGTGTCTTGCAGTGTGTGCCTCTCCATTCTTCCTCCATACTCTGGGTCCTTGGTTTCCAAATGAGATGCAAAAGTTGCTCTCATCAGAAAAGAGGACTTTGGACCACTGACCAACAGACCAGGTCTGTTTTTCTTGAGCCCAGGTAAGACGCTTCTGATGTTGTATGTTGATCAGGAGCGGCTTGACAAGAGGAATACGACATTTGAAGCCCATGTCCAGGATCCGTCTGTGTATGGTGGCTCTTGATGCACTGACTCCAGCCTCAGTCCACTCCTTGTGAAAGTCCCCAACACTTTTGAATTGCCTTTTCCTGACAATCCTCTCCAGGCTGCGGTCATCTCTGCTGCTTGTGCACCTTTTCCTTCCACACTTTTCCCTTCCACATAACTTTCTATTAATGTGCTTTGATACGGCACTTTGGGAACATCCAACTTCTTTTGCAATTACCTTTTGAGGCTTTCCCTCCTTATGGAGGGTGTCAATGATGGTTTTCTGCACAACTGTCAGGTCAGCAGTCTTTCCCATGATTGTGATTTCTACTGAACCAGACTGAGAGACCATTTAAAGGCTCAGGAACCCTTTGCAGGTGTTATGGCTTCATTAGCAGATTAGAGTGGGACACTTTGAGCCTAGAATATTGAACCTTTTCACAATATTCTAATTTTCTGAAATTGTGGATTTGGGGTTTTCATGAGCTGTAAGCCATAATCATCACAATTATGACAAATCACGGCTTGAACTATCTCATATACAGTCAGGTCCAGAAATATTGGGACATCGACACAATTCTAACATCTTTGGTTCTATACACCACCACAACGGAGTTGGAATGAAACAAACACAATGTGCTTTAACTGCAGACTGTCAGCTTTAATTTGAGGGTATGTACATCCAACTCAGGTGAACGGTGTAGGACTTACAGCAGTTTGCAGATGTGCCTCCCACTTGTTAAGGGACCAAAAGTAATGGGCCAGAATAATAATCATAAATCAAACTTTCCCTTCTTAATACTTGGTTGCAAATCCTTTGCAGTCAATCACAGCCTGAAGTCTGGAATGCATAGACATCACCAGACACTGGGTTTCATCCCTAGTGATGCTCTGCCAGGCCTCTACTGCAATTGTCTTCAGTTCCTGCTTGTTCTTGGGGCATTTTCCCTTCAGTTTTGTCTTCAGCAAGTGAAATGCATGCTCAATGGGATTAAGGTCAGGTGATTGACTTGGCCATTGCATAACATTCCACTTCTGTCCCTTCAAAAACTCTTTGGTTGCTTTTGCAGTATGCTTTGGGTCATTGTCCATCTTCACTGTGAAGCGCCTTCCAATGAGTTCTGCAGCATCTGGCTGAATGTGAGCAGATAATATTGCCCGAAACACTTCAGAATTCATCCTGCTGCTTTTGTCAGCAGTCACATCATCAATAAATACAAGAGAACCAGTTCCATTGGCAGCCATACATGCCCACGCCATGACACTACCACCACCATGCTTCACTGATGAGGTGGTATGCTTACGATCATGAGCAGTTCCTTTCTTTCTCCATACTCTTCTCTTCCCATCACTCTGGTACAAGTTGATCTTGGTCTCATCTGTCCATAGGATCTTGTTCCAGAACTGTGAAGGCTTTGTTAGGTGTTGTTTGGCAAACTCTAAGCTGGCCTTCCTGTGTTTGAGGCTCACCAATGGTTTACATCTTGTGGTGAACCCTCTGTATTTATTCTGGTGAAGTCTTCTCTTGATTTTTGACTTTGACACACATACACCTACCTCCTGGAGAGTGTTCTTGATCTGGCCAACTGTTGTGAAGGGTGTTTTTTTTCACCAGGGAAAGAATTCTTTATTCATCCACCACAGTTGTTTTCCGTGGTCTCCCGGGTCATTTGGTGTTGCTGAGCACACCGGTGCGTTCTTTCTTTTTTGAGAATGTTCCAAACAGTTGTTTTGGCCACGCCTAATGTTCTTGCTATCTCTCTGATGGGTTTGTTTTGTTTCTTCAGCCTAATGATGGCTTGCTTCACTGATAGTGACAGCTCTTTGGATCTCATCGTGAGAGTTGACAGCAACAGATTCCAAATGCAAATAGCACACTTGAAATGAACTCTGGGCCTTTTATCTGCACATTGTAAATGGGGTAATGAGGGAATATCACACACCCTGGCCATGGAACAGCTGAGAAGCCAAGTGTCCCATTACTTTTGGTCCCTTAACAAGTGGGAGGCACATCTGCAAACTGCTGTACATACCTGTACATACCCTCAAATTAAAGCTGACAGTCTGCAGTTAAAGCACATTGTGTTTGTTTCATTCCAACTCCATTGTGGTGGTGTATAGAGCCAAAGATGTTAGAATTGTGTCAATGTCCCAATATTTCTGGACCTGACTGTAGTAGTTTCACCTTTTAAGTTGCATTTCTGAAATAAATTAACTTTTGCACAATATTCAAATTTTTTGAGTTTCACCTGTATGTGTGCAATAACAGCATATAAAATCACAGGGTAGTCACCGCACCCCGAGTCCAGTGTCCTCTAGGATACTGCGGGCGCAGTTTTTTCTCCTGTGCATCTCTGTTTTACCGCAAATAATGTAATATAGCTCTAAGTTAGTGTGACGAGAATAATACATTTTGAATTTCATAATTCATCTAGTGTAATAATATTGACCGACCTCATGTTAAAAATACATTGTAATATGTTCTTTATACCCTATTTCGTGTGTGTGATTTTTTTTCTCACATGTATTTTATTATTTTATCAAATTTTATTATTTTTATCACAACTTTGCAGTTTTCAAAGAGTAGAATATGTCACTTCAAGTTTTGACCGTCTGCTATGCCATGACTGATCAAGCCGCCACCTGAGCGGTGAAACGCGTTTTAAAGGACCCCATTTATTTTAATTAGTTTTATATCTCCACCAAGCCCATTTTATTGTATTTTTTATACTTATGTGAATAAAATCCACTTCTTTATTGGCCATCCCTGCTTCCGGTATTATGTTGGACCCAGGCACCCTACAAAGAATCCTAGCAACCCCAGAAGGGAAGTCCTGGATCTGCTGGGCCCTGGGACCGATCATCACAGGAACAGAGGAGTAAGCACCAAAAGAAGAATGGTTTCACAGACCAGCCGCTTGCAGCACGAGGAATGAACCTGCGTAAGTGTGCATCCGTCATTCAGACCATTAGTATACAGTGCTTGGCACAATTCTAATCACACTCTCCTGTTCTCTCGGAGGTACAAGAGAGACAGAGAAGCGCCGCAGATCAGAAAGAACTTTTATTTTCTACACATTTCTTCAATTGAAAGACTTTTTGAAATACGGACACTAGGTGGCGCTATACCACCAATACTGCATTATAAAGGATCTTTTATATCAATCGGACCATATATGCAAAGCTGTTTTTATATTTTATATGATATATGTATGCTTACATCTTTGCTTATGCATTTTTGTGTGAATGTATGCAATTTTGTGTGAATATATGTACACATAGACTCAACCTTTGAACATTACGCCACCTAGAGAGAAAAGACCTCTCCTCGAACACTATCATTAGGTACAGGTTTACGCTCTGGAGAGTGTCTCTCTCTTCTAAAAATAGTTTTTGGATTTGCTCTCTCTGCTTTCGTGTTTGGGCATCGCATTTAACCCACCCATTTTAAGGACTGGTAAGAGACCTTTTTGGGTTCTAGGTAGGCTTGTGCACCGATTTTTTTTTCGGTTCGGTTCGATTTTTCGGATGTTTAAACTTTTCGATTCGGCTCGTTTCGACCGATTTCTGTTTCGATTCGGTTCGGTTCGACTTGTTTTTCGGGTACATTTTTTTTTCGGAATATCGACCATTTTTCGTATTTTCGTGTCACTTTGCTCGTTTTTTTGTATCGACTTTCCGTGATTTCGGAAATTTTCGTTTTTTGGAATTGTACATGTTTTCAGAATATCGACCATTTTTCGTATTTTCGTGTCACTTTGCTCGTTTTTTGTATCGACTTTTCGTAATTTCGGAAATTTTCGTTTTCTCGGAACGTCTGTTCTCCTCGTTTCAAAGCAATAAATTTCGATTTGACACATTTCAAGTCCATTCGAAAATTCCGAAAATATTTCGTTTCGGCTCGGAAAACTTTTCGGATCTGCCGTTTTCGGATCTAAAAATTTTCGGAAAATCGTCCGCATCCGAAAACACGAATCGGGAAATTTCGTGAAAATTCCGAAACCCGAAACGCACATCCCTAGTTCTAGGTCTCTTTTCTGGGTGTCGGCGATCCTGACACCCAGGTAAGGCGAGCGTGGTTTGAAGGCATCTCTTATACTCTGTGTTTGAAATTAACTTGAGATCTCTCTCTAAAAAATAATTATTGACCTAATCATCATCATCATAATTTTTTTCTTAATGCTCACTTTCTAAAACTATGCATTCTATTAGCTATTTATCAGTAATTTGTGAAGAGCTGCCTGGGCGGACGTGTAATTTCCTGACACATATCGGGAAAGTGCTAATGAAATGGAGTCGTCTGAATACCTCTGTCCTCTATTTAATGTCACTGGTTATCTTTATTATTGAATCATTAAATCCCCCTCCGAACTCCGTAAAGCCGTGAAATTTGGCAATATATTTTCCGCAATCTTCCCAAATAGTTTGCTTTCATTCCATTGTATATACCTGGCACTATAATTGTTTATCTCTCTTTGAAGAATTGGATCTACATATGTGTGGCAGCTCACAGATACACAGTGTGAGTTCCTTGGAACTGACCTACCAGATTGTGAATGCCAAGGGTGATGACATTCGGCTGCCACAACATACAGCCTGCAGCTCGGTGACACCTGTCACCTGTCACCTGATTTCTTCCTGTAAGTAATATGACATTTGACTTATTTTATAGCTGATCGCTGAGGTATGTCCGCGGCTAGCACACGCATGCATGAAACTCAGCAAAGCGAGGTTGGGTACAATGGATTCTAAGGCATATCTTTTTAGACATTTTACTATACAAATAAAATAATACTATGGAATGTTTTTAAGATTATAAATGTAATATTGTTGACTAAAAAACGTGTTCAGTGTCAGTTCCTCTACTCCTAGTAGTTGGTTATTCATTCTATCAGCTGGTTTGCGCTAAAACGCCAACGCTACATGAAAAATCAAGTGCGAAATCGCTAAGGCTGGGGTCAGACCAGCGCACTTTTAACGTGCGTTCTGGCGCACTTAATCACGGCCGCACTAGCAGCAGATGACGGGCAATGACGGCCAATATACGAAGTACGGTCGCACGAAAGTCCGGCCGCGCAACGCAAGTGGAAAACGAACGCATTTTTTGGAGAACGCCGAACCGCTAGTACGGACGTACAGAGTGCGCAGCTGCGGCATAGCGGCGTGTTTGCGTGATTAGGAGATGTCAGACACTGCTAATGTCCAGCCTACATAACGTCCAGACGCAAAAAGAGTTTTATTGACGATCCGAAAAAAATCACGCACGAAAAATGCGCATCGTATGACCGTTTTCGCGCATTACGTGAAAAAATACGTCAATTCGTTCGGACGCACTTTCTTACGTTCGCGGGGGAAAATGCTTTCGTTTGACCCTAGCCTAAAAGGTAGCGCCTGACAACCCACCAACAGATCGCCTTGTCCGCGGTAGTCCGTGTACAAGTTCATTTGCGCACGCTATGGGAAACGCTAAGACCCGGGCTGGAAACCAGCGCTAATGCTTCGGGAAACGTGAGAAGATGCATTGTATCATTAAGAATAAAAAGCGTTCCAGTGCAAAAAAGCCTCTTTTCTTTTTTTTTTTTTTTTTAGCTCGGAACCCCAAATTTTGCCTGAAGAATCCAGAAAAATACCTAATAATAAATTCAATAAATAAAAAAGCTTTTTTTGCTGCGGATTAAAAAAATAAACTGTTGAATAAATAAAGAATAAAAACAATAATATTTTTTACATTGAATCCGATGGGCTTCGCACGCGGCAGGTTTTCCTATACGATGCATCTTCTCACGTTTCCCGGAAGCACGCCGGTTTAACCGCACAATGCGGGCTCTATTACATTCTTCGCGCACTTTTTTGCACGTGCGCAAAAGTGCATTAATGCGAGGGGCAAAACCCTTCGCGCTGAACATCGTATTACGACATTCGCGCATACGATGCGCGTTAACATCTAACACGAGTGACCCTGCGCGAACGCAAGTTCGTGCGCGCATCCCATACTTAACATTGTGAGTGCAAATGCGTTGTGCGCTGGTATGCGGATGTTATTACAATCTTTTTACGAACGACGTTTGCGCGCATAATTTTAACGTCTTTGAAAAGCTGGTGGTAACGGCAAATCTGAACATTCTGGCCGAAACCAAATACACCAGCACGAAAAAAAAATACAGCACAGTATAGTTACACATTCTACACATACCCAAACAATAAAATGGAGAAGTTGTGCGTGTTTTCATTATTGCTGCATCATGTACTGTGTACTCAGATTTATTTTGACAGGCGCTAAAACTGAACGGGAGACAATTGAGGTTGTTAATTCAGATTGGCTGAATCGCGTGAAAAATCTGTCCACCGATTTCTGTGCGCAACATTAATGCACATGCATTTTTGCGCGTGATATTTTTTGACGGATGAAAAAATGCTCTCAGATCGTAATACCTGCGTTAATTTACGCGCATTAACGTTTAACGATGCGTGCAAAATAAAATGCGCTGCACAAGAATTTGCGCTGAGACTGTAGTAGAGCCCTGCATCTTTTACACATAAACTACATCCAGCGTGCCGAGAGAACACCTGTGCGCTGCATTCCTTTCAATCGCCTGTTAATTGCCTGTTAATTTTGGGCAGGGACTTTTTGACATTTTTTTTTCTTCCTTTTCCTTCAGTTAACACCTGGGTTGAGCAATAGGTAAATTTTTGCGATTAGTGTCGGCGCTAAGATTTGCGCCGGGACCAAACGATCTGTTGGTTATAATAGCGAAAGTGCTCTGTAGCGCTGCCCATGTTAAGAATAGGAGGCGGTAAGTACAGTAAGCCCGCGCTACGAATCATTATCTCTCACCTATTATATCAGAGTGCAACAATACAAGAAGCTGTTAAGCTTTTCTTATAACACTATCAGCTTGTGGGTCGAGGATTAGGTTCAGAGGGATTCGGGGCTTTGTGTAAAGAATGGCGAAACGAAGACCGTCCTTCATGATGCTGTGAACTGAAACCCATATACTATATGGACATCTTAGAGAGAGTTCAGAGAAGGGCTACTAAAATGGTGTACGGCTTGAAGGAGAAAAGTTACCAGGAAAGGCTTAATGATCTTAACATGTACAGCTTGGAAAAAAGACGAGACAGAGGAGATATGATAGAAACATTTAAATACGTAAAGGGAATCCACAAGGTAGAGGAAGGGAGTATATTTAAAAGGAAACAAAGTAGCAAAACAAGAGGACATAGTCTTAGATTAGAGGGGCAAAGGTTTAAAAGTAACATCAGGAAGCATTATTTTACTGAGAGGGTGGTGGATACATGGAACAGTCTTCCAGTTGAAGTGGTAGAGGCCAAAACAGTGATTGAATTTAAGCAAGCATGGGATAGGCATAAGGTTATCCTAAACAAAAGATAAATCCATAAATCCATGTAATTGGGCAGACTAGATGGGCCGAAAGCTTCTTATCTGCTGACATTTTCTATGTTTCTATGTTTACATGGTGGGATCCTCCCCACGACATTTGGAATCCATGTACGCCAATCGCAAAATCTTCCCGTTAAAGTTCCTTGAAGATTAAAGACGAACGATGAATTCTTTCTTCTATTGTTAACCTTCAGTTACAGTTACAAGAAATGTCAGAGACCTCATAATCCTAACGCCAAGCCTTATCAACCAACCCATACATTGCCGTAGTGGTGGTGTTGTACACAACTCCACCCCAAGCAACTCTGCGATAATGCCATGCCAGGCTCTTAAAAAATGAGCAACATTATATAGTCATACTTGTCATTTAAAGGTGCTTTTTCATCTATAATGTTTGAGGTGTATATATATGTAAATTTGTCACTTTCATGGGGCAGTCATCATAATGAAAAGTGACCCTGCACGTTTCAGGTTGAGCCACCGTTCATGAGGTTGTTGCTAGGATATACACGGTAATAAATAGGGATGTGCGTTTCGGGTTTCGGAATTTTCACGAAATTTCCCGATTCGTGTTTTCGGATGCGGCCGAATTTCGGAAAATTTTTAGATCCGAAAATGGCAGATCCGAAAAGTTTTCCGAGCCGAAACGAAATATTTTCGGAATTTTCGAATAGACTTGAAATGTGTCAAATCGAAATTTATTGCTTTGAAACGAGAACAGACGTTCCGAAAAAACGAAAATTTCCGAACTTACGAAAAGTCGATACAAAAAACGAACAAAGTGACACGAAAATACGAAAAACGGTCGATATTCCGAAAACATGTACAATTCCGAAAAACGAAAATTTCCGAACTTACGAAAAGTCGATACAAAAAACGGGCAAAGTGACACGAAAATACGAAAAATGGTCGATATTCCGAAAAAAAATGTACACGAAAAACGAGTCGAGCCGAACCGAATCGAAACAGAAATCGGTCGAAACGAGCCGAATCGAAAAGTTTAAAAATCCGAAAAATCGAACCGAATCGAACCGAAAAAAAATCGGTGCACAAGCCTAGTAATAAATGATACTGGTGATGCATTCAGCATTGCCGATTTTTAGTAATAATGTTAAAATTCAACATTTCGATATTTTATAAACCGGTAAATACACTTTATTTCAGAAAAAGGTTAGAGATATTCACAAAACCAAAGGGCAACGATGACATAATTTGCTTATTTCAAGCAGTGCTCAACGATCATGATAATATAAAATGAAAAATGTGGCGGCAAAGGTTACTTTTCACATATGGTGGGTGTGTCCCCGATTGGTGTCGCTCTGGTCCTCGCTACAGTCCTTGATCACTCAGGTGCTGGGTTGGCCTGTTCCACTGATGTCGGCTGTTTTTTTTGTCATGCCCCCCTCGAAGAGTCACTATATAATTTATCGTCCAAACTTTATTTGGCATGCGCGCAGAGCCATTGCTGAATGTTGGAGGGCGACAGAACCCCCACGATTTAGTAAGGACGAGCTTACTGCGAAAGTTCAGCAAACAACTGAGGCTTTCCACAAATTGTGGGCGCCCTGGATGGAATACGACGTGTGAGATTTTTTCAATGTTCAACCCTTTATTGTCGATGCAGGTGTCTTGATCTTGTTAGAGTATGCTTTCACTGGTCCTGGGACCCATATTACCACTGTGTCATGGATCAGCGTATGGGGTTGCAAGGTCGAGCCCAATATGAGGTGAATAAACCAGAGTAGATAGAAATTTGTGGTATAAATGTACAAGGTTTAATAAACAAGACACAGGAGAGAAATTAAACAAAAGCAATATGGGGTAGGAGGTGGCTGGCGAGACAGGAAATAGGATAGATTCTTAATAAGTCAGTTTCTTTTTTTCGTACTGGCTCCCAGGCTGTTTTCCTGCGCTGTAGTAGATCATCAAAGAGAAGGTCTTCCCGCTGCCTTGAATGTTGTCAATCGACTGCCACTTAATGCCTATCCTCAGATTGGGTTCCACTGGGCTCAATGATTACTTTGCAAAGGTTGAACCAGCTGCTGCTCAATACAACTGCATTGGAAAGCATCTGATTGTCTGTGCATGCGCACCACAAGGAAGGCGGTGGTGCAAAATGTAAGGTGTGTTTCGACACATTTTATAGACAAAGAATGGAAGAGTAGGGAGAAATCCGTGGTGGCCGCGAGGTGAGGAGCTTAAGAATAAACTCTTCAGGTTCCCAGATGAAGTCCTATGACAGTTTCTACAGGATGAAACGCGTTGGATGTTGATTGTTTTTTATTTTATGCATTTTATGCATTTCCACTATAAATGTTGAATATTTTACTTATCCCTCTGGTGGATTTTATTCCGGCACATCTCCGTGATGACTCATTCGAGACGTCGATGTTTTTTTTTTTTTGTTTTTTTTTTAGAAAGATGTTAACCAGGAAGGATACATTGGGATTTCTCTCGTTTTCAAGTATGTCCTGGGTGGCGAGTATGTACCGTTAGGTGTCTTGCCCAAGGACACTTACTGGAGAGGATCCCTTGACGGGATCAAACCTGTCTTTCTCCACAGTCTTTCTCCACGGTTATAGAGCAGTGATGTCACCTCTACTCCACCCAGCCGGTGCAAGTTAAAGGAAAGGAGGACGAAGGGAGACCATCGCCATCTCAATTGAGAATTCAGATAAGCCTTCATTATATATCACTCCAGTGCGCTGATTTATTGGTCCTGTGCAGGAATGTTAATGTTGTAACAGTTTGCACTATGACAGTTTTTTACCCTAGGTCTCCTTTTGTTCTGTTTGTTTATCAAGATAATTGTGCTTAGGAAGGGGCACTAAGGACTCCGTGTGGTTTTGTATACAATTTTTTTTTTTTTTTTTTTTTTAATTCTTTATTTAGAGAATTATACATAACAAGAAATTCACAAAATCAAACGTAGAAAAAGACAGCCGTCTAGGGCTGGCCAAACTAACTACGGTCAGCCAGTCAGATAATGTAAGATGCTAGTAGTAACAGGTCAATAAGGGAATAATAAAAACAAAAAGCAAGAAGTCCCAACCTCAGTGAAGGAAGAAAATACAAAAGAAACACATAAGCATGTAGGACTATCAACGTAAATGCCATAAATTGTCCTGATAAATTATACTCAGAGCTTATCTATAGACCAGTGACACGTAAACAGAGAAGAAAAAAGCTGGGGGGGGTAAACAATATCGCTCAGGTCTCAGTCTGGCTGAAGTTCCGGAGGGTCCGGCGAGATGCCCGCCGCTTCAAGGTCGGACCAGGCGGTTTCAGGATCAGTGATGGTGTAGGGGACATTATTATGTGTCACCACCAATGCTCCCGCCAAGCCCCACCGATAACGGATCCCCCTCCGACGAAGAACCGCAGTCACAGGACGGAACCGCCTGCGAGCAAGCAGAGTCTGGAATGGAAGGTCGTGATACAAAGCCAACGTGGAGCCCTCAAATTTCACTGGATCTCTTGCGCCAGGAGCAGACATAAGCTTGACCTTAAATGCTACGTCACGAAAGGCCACCACGACATCACGGGGTGTCCCCTTCGAAAGCGCCGCAGGTTTCCGAACCCTGAATACCGATCCGATCACATCTGGCTTGTCAGGAGGGAGTCCCGCCATCCGAAGGGCCAAACGAGACACATAAGCTGGGAGTTCATCCGACGACACAGAGTCCGGGATGCCTCTGACCCTGACGTTACGACGGCGGTGTCTTGTTTCCAGCATCTCCACAGAGCGGGACAAAAGCTCGACCTGGGATCTTAGACCAGCGACCTGTCCCAACAGGTGAGTATGTTCCGATAGCACTGTAGAAGTCGTCGCCTGCACTGCTGTCACCTGCGCACGGATTGTTGCAACCTCCTCCCGAACCGCCGCCACTTCAGGTTTCCACACCCCCGGATCTCCCGGAGTTCGTCCAGGATCCTCCGAAGGTCTCTTTTCGTAAGAGGAAGATCATCATCATCCTCCTCCTGCCGACTTTCCTCAGGCTGTGTCATACGGGTTTCGAGTGAGGTCGCTCTCATTTGTTGCGGTCGGGCACCCGGTCTCAAAACGTCCTGTCGTAATGAAGCCACACCACTGCTGGCTAAAAGCTGGGGTTCCTCAGCCGAATCCCTGTCAGAGAGGCCACCAGCAGTAAGTGAGGCACTCAAAGACGCCGTCAGCGCTGCTTTTCGTTTCTTTTGCGCCCTTTTTTTTGCTGCTGCAGATAGTGGTTGGGAGTCTGGTGTCCGAGATTGTGGGGAGATCCAGGTCATCGCAGAGCTACCACCCGAGTGCCAGGGGTCCTCTTCATCGTCCGAAAAGTCATAGCCCGGGGGGAGGGAGGAGGAGATCGCATCTCCCTTCGAAGTGGACCCACCTCTCATGGAGTCCCGAATGTCCCTCTGTCTGGACCCCAGCTTCTGTGAGCGACCGGTGGGCATGTCACCAAAAGCGCAGGCACAAAGAAGAAGAGCGGTAAAAGGTCTCAGAAATCTCCTTCCAGGCTTCTAAAATGGCCGCTAGTACTAGGCCCCGATTGTGCTTCGGGGGTTAATCCACTCCGGAGCGTCAATTTCGGGGGTAAGGCAAACTCACCGAGTCCCCCAGTGCCCCCAGAGACCGTAGAGCGTTTCTCAAGTGCGAGCAAGCGGCGGAAATAACTTTAAAAACCGTGTTTATCACGGAGCTCCTTCAACATGCAGCCGCTCGCTTCCTCAGCTAGCTCCGCCCTCTGTATACAATTTATACTACAATTTATGAGTGCGTGTTTAGTGGGGAGTTCTCTTGGTCTCTTTCATCCCTTTGGCCTTTCCTGTTTTTGTCTGGGGTGTTGGACATGTTTCTTTTTAAACAGTGATACTTTTGTGACTGCTTTAACTTAATACTAAAATGATTGCTAAAGAGGGAGAAGGAGTACAGATATTAATAGATAGGACGCAACGATTAATAGTTGTACAGAGTAGACAAGCTGGGGATCGTCCACAGCACTCACAGGTTGCTACTATCAAATATTTCCCCCAACATTGTCAGCACATAATTCTACTGTACAGAATGTTACAACAGCATTGAGTGTGCTAAAAAGAAGCTTAAATTAACGGACACCCTTTATTAATCACTTCTAGTCTGTCAAAAGGTCAATGATGCTTTATAATGAAGTATACTGTATTTGCACACACAGGTATTTATTATTAAACATATTTCCATTTCATGGTAGCGCGTGCTAAGCAGCCAACATGACTGTCACTTTCATATTTAGTTATATCCACAGGGTTATTCAAAGAGATTCGAAAAGTCACCGCACGTTCGGTGACTTCTCGTTCTCTTCAATTCGGTTCCTTTTGCAGATTCCCATTTCGGTGACCCTGCGGTGTATTCAGCAAACACCACAGGGTCCCCGAATTGCAGGGAAAAGCTGCCACGGGAATATTTTTAACATTGAAGTCTATGGGATTCTCCTGAATAAACTTGCCGAATTAAACCACCGAATGGCAGAGCATTAGGGGAACCTTTCACTGCTGGTTTGTGTTCTCTGAATAGCCGAAGCAGTGCTTTTTCATGGGGATTTCACTGCCCTCGAACAGGCACCGAACAGGCACCGTATGTTCAGGCAATTCGCCAGGATTTGGCGAATTGCCTGCTCTCTGGATAGCCGAATGACCAAGAAAGGTAACCGAACGCTGATTTTCAGCGTTCGGTTACCTTTCTCAAGCAATTAGGATCTCCCCCAACATTGTCAGCACATAATTCTACTGTACAGAATGTTACAACAGCATTGAGTGTGCTAAAAAGAAGCTTAAATTAACGGACACCCTTTATTAATCACTTCTAGTCTGTCAAAAGGTCAATGATGCTTTATAATGAAGTATACTGTATTTGCACACACAGGTATTTATTATTAAACATATTTCCATTTCATGGTAGCGCGTGCTAAGCAGCCAACATGACTGTCACTTTCATATTTAGTTATATCCACAGGGTTATTCAAAGAGATTCGAAAAGTCACCGCACGTTCGGTGACTTCTCGTTCTCTTCAATTCGGTTCCTTTTGCAGATTCCCATTTCGGTGACCCTGCGGTGTATTCAGCAAACACCACAGGGTCCCCGAATTGCAGGGAAAAGCTGCCGCAAACCCGACGAAAACGAACCGCAAAACCCGGCAAATGCTCGCCGAAAACCCGCAAAAACATCTGGATTAACCTGCCGAAAACCACTGAAAAACCCGAGCAGGAGCCGATCACAGCAGCGAAGCCTCCGGAAAAAGCCGACACCGCAGACGAGTGAAGTGAATAAATTAGAAAAACAGTTTGCATGAATGTGTGAAAAGTGAAACGTTGTTTGCAAAAGACTACTGAGCGAAAATGTCTGAAATTTACACATGAGGTCCAGGGAATGATAATAAAAAGGGCTTTTACAGAAAAAATAAGTAAACTTAAATTTTTTTTTAAAAAAAATAAATTCTGAAAAATGCTTAAAATATCCAAAAAAATCTATAAATAAAGAGACTCTTTACTGCAGAATTTTATAATGAACGGTTTATTAGATATTGAGTTAAAACGGGAATATTTTTAACATTGAAGCCTATGGGATTCTCCTGAATAAACTTGCCGAATTAAACCACCGAATGGCAGGGCATTAGGGGAACCTTTCACTGTTGGTTTGTGCTCTCTGAATAGCCGAAGCAGTGCTTTTTCATGGGGATTTCACTGCCCTCGAACAGGCACCAAACAGGCACTGTATGTGCAGGCAATTCGCCAGGATTTGGCGAATTGCCTGCGCTCTGAATAGCCGAATGACCAAGAAAGGTAACCGAACGCTGATTTTCAGCGTTCGGTTACCTTTCTCAAGCAATTCGGATCTCTTTGAATTACCCTGCCAGTGATAAAAAAAAACTCGCCTGTCATAGCCATCCTTTCTGAAAGCTATTGCTGCAGATTCATTAAAAAAAAAAAAAGGTTAGGTATTTTTTTCGATTTTGGCACAAAAAAACGGTTTTAGTTCCACTGGCCTTTATACTGGAGGTTTACTTGATTTCAGCAAAGCACAATTTAGCCATGTTCTGATCGAACCTCGACTTTGGCTGCTTCCAACACAAGGAAAAAAATGTAACATGAAAGGGAGGTAAGTTTTCATATGTGACTCCTCAATTATGCACGAACACGGAAAAAATGGTGATCACCATGGCCAAGCTTTGAAATAACAATGTGCCAATAAGCCCCTCATCAGTGTGTCCGTGTGCTGTGTGTTTGGTCTGTTTAGGAGTTGCAGTCGGACACACGAATCTTGAAATTGTTCTCATAGAAATGGGTGCTCATGGAACCAAAGGAGCGCAAGACTCTAACGACAAAGAGGAAGAGGATCCAACACTCTGATAAGAAAACCGACTTTAATAGAGATTCGGATCTTGCGCTTTTCAGCACGAGGTTACTGTACTTCGCGCTCCCAATGCTTAACATGATGAGGAGCGCAAAGTGTTAAATAGCGTTAGGATTACAAAGTCCAAAAGCTAATTACCGTCCTGCTGTGGTTAACTCAAACGTTTACTAAAGCTAGGACCTGGTGCTAACGGATTCCACTTCTGCGGAATCAGTTATCACCAGCTAAAAACCCTTAGAAAAATCAGATGCTCACCTTCTATCCCGCAGCGAAAACAACGGCTCCATCCGCCTCTTCTTGCTACCGGGAGCAGTGAGAGACTGGGGGGAAAAAAGTCCCCCAGTCTCTCTCTGTAGATCACTGCTATCATGTGACCGGCAGCGTTAGCCTCAATGGAGTCCTATGGACTCCATGGAGGGGATGCTCGCGTCGGCGCTTAGCACTGACAAGAGCATCCTGAGGCTTAGTGCTGGGTTACGGTGCAGGCTTCTGGTTTAGCTCCTGCACCGTAATATCACGCTAAACGGGGACGCTAAGGAGAAAAGTGCAGGCGCAGGTTCGTTGATGCTGTCAGAAGACTTAGTAGCATATGATCAAACCCCATCATTTTAATCCTAGTTTAGGAATTTTAAATCTGTGAGACTATTATAGGGTAGAATGCTCTGATCCATATATAAGGTTTATGACATGTACAAAATATCTAATAAATCATAAATCCTGCACTGTGACTTCATGTTCAATGAATCCTTCATGCCTGTCACTGTCACGTTGACTTCACATACATATAGCATTTAGATATGGCGGCACTATGGGCTGGTAAATTTATTTATTTATAAAGGATTTTACCAGGAAGGATACATTGAGATTTCTCTCGTTTTCAAGTATGTCCTGGATTCAAGAACATTGAAATGTTACAGAAATACAAAGTAATAAAATGCAAGAAATTAACACAAAACAAATATACAGATTAACAGAAAATAAATATGTAGGAAATATAGTCACTATGTTACATGTTTACAGGTGCATTCTGTATATAGTCACTATGTTACATGTTTACAGGTGCATTCCTTATTGAGGTATGTTAATTAGGGATGTGCGTTTCGGGTTTCGGAATTTCGGAATTTTCACGAAATTTCCCGATTCGTGTTTTCGGATACAGCCGATTTTCCTAAAATTTTTAGATCCGAAAATGGCAGATCCGAAAAGTTTTCCGAGCCGAAACGAAATATTTTCGGAATTTTCGAATGGACTTGAAATGTGTCAAATCGAAATTTATTGCTTTGAAACGAGGAGAACAGACGTTCTGAAAAAACGAAAATTTCCGAAATCACGAAAAGTCGATACAAAAAATGAGCAAAGTGACACGAAAATACGAAAAATGGTCGATGTTCCGAAAAAAAAATGTACACGAAAAACGAGTTGGGCCGAACCGAATCGAAACAGAAATCGGTCGAAACGAGCCGAATCGAAAAGTTTAAACATCCGAAAAATCGAACCGAATCGAACCGAAAAAAAAATCGGTGCACAAGCCTAATGTTAATATGGAGCTCTTAAGGGACTTTAGACTGGGGGAAGATTTGATGGCGTCTGGGAGGTTATTCCATAATTGTGGTGCTCTGTAGGAAAATGAGGATCGAGCCACTTATTCTATCATTTAAAAAGTCACAGAAGTCAACGTTTCAGCACAATCCAGGAGCTTTCCTCAGGACATAATTTCCTTAGCTCAAAAAAGAAGAAGATACATTTGGATACACTTGTCAAAAAGTAGGATTAAATTTGGTAAATAATTTTCCAAAATTACAGTGTTTTGCCTTTAGATAATTAAGTTGATATTCACTGTTTCCCTCCAACCAGACTGATGAAGCCCTACTGATCCAGCATCTCTCTTCATGGTGGACAGTAGAGATATGGTCCAGCAGCTGCTTTTTAGTGATTGAGGAAGAGTAAAGCAAATAATAAGAGTAACAGGGCATATTGAGCCTGGAGGAAATTAAAGTGTTTGGCCAGTCAACTTCATTGCCTAGAAAGATCTAGGGGCTTCCCTCCAGGATTCCCTGAGGCCCCAGTGACAAGCCATCAATTACTTGTTCTCTCTAGTGGATCTTATTTTACACTGCTCAGATGAGATGTAGTGTTTACTTGAGTGCTGCCCCAAAACAAGGAACGCGCCGGGTTGTCATCATAGGAATAAACGGAGAGCGAGTGAATTTGTTCCAGTCAGCACGGTGAAAGAGGTGACTGACATTTCATACTGTATGACTTGAATAATAGTTGAGGTCAGTCAACAGTCAGGATACACAAAGTTTCAAGAGAAGAAAAGTGCCTTAGCAATGAATGTATGACTTTTCAAGTGAACCTGTCAAGCCCACCGTGAGCTTATTTGGTAGGGAATCACATTCTACTTTATGCGCAAGTTTTTCGCTTATTTATTTATTAATTTATTTATTTATAAAGGATTTTACCAGGAAGGATACATTGAGATTTCTCTCATTTTCAAGTATGTCCTGGGTTCAAGAGCATTGAAATGTTACAGTTGTTACAGAAATACAAAGTAATAAATGCAAGATATTAAAACAAAACACAAATATACAGATTAACACTGAAAACAAATACGTAAGTAATATAGTCACAATGTTACATGTTTACAGGTGCATTCTTTACCGAGGTATGCTAGTAAGGAGCTCTTGAGTGACTTAAGACTGGGGGAAGATTTGATGGTGTCTGGGAGGTTATTCCATATTTGCAGTGCTCTGTAGGAAAATGATGATCGAGCCACTTTCTTTTTGTATTGTGGTATTGCAAGTAAGGTGCTGGTCCTGGATCGGAGGTTATAGGATGAGGGAACTGCTAGGGGAAGCAGACTATTCAGGTAGGGTGGCAGCTTCCCAGAAAAGCTCTTAAACACCAGGTTGGAAAGGTGAAGGGTGCGTCTAGATTCAAGTGACGGCCAGTTTAGTTCTTTTAACATGTCACAATGGTGGGTCACGTAGTGCAAAGCAGCAGAATGAGTTATACAATGTAGAAAGTTTCTGAAGGTGTGTTTGCGGGGCGTCTGCATACACTACATCTCAATATTCAATAGCCGGCATAAGCATTTGTTGTACAATCTGCTTTCTTACCGCGGGGCTCAGGCAGGATTTGTTTCTGTACAGGGCACCTAGTTTGGGGTAAAGTTTAGATGCAAGTTTTTCGATGTGGGGGCCAAAGGATAGATTTGGGTCTAACCACATACCTAGATATTTGAGAGAAGTGACTGTGGTCAGCGTGCCATTTGATTTTGTCCTGACCTGTAGATGGGGATTTTGCAGTTTATGGAGTTTAGGTGCTGTTCCAAAGAGCATTGTTACAGTTTTGTCAGTATTTAGAAAAAGTTTGCTATCTGTGATCCACTTTTTTACCTCTGTGAATTGTTCTTGCAGCATGGCCTCCAGCTGCGGGAGATCTGGATTGCTGGTATAGATTACGGTGTCATCTGCATACATGTGTACAGTTGAGGCTTTGCAGACGTTGGGCAGATCATTTATGAATAATGTGAATAGCAGGGGGCCGAGTATTGAGCCTTGGGGTACTCCACACGTGACCTGGGAGGGGGAGGGAGGAGCTGCCAGAGATGGACACATTTTGCGATCGGTTGGATACATATGATTCAAACCAGGTTAGTGTGTGATCACCAATGCCAGAGTTTTTAAGTTTTTGTAATAAGATGCCATGGTCTACTGTGTCAAAGGCCTTGGCAAAATCAAGAAAGATGGCTCCAGTTAGGTCTCCTTGTTCCATGCCAGCTTGGGTATCATTGCAAACTTTTAAAAGGGCGGTTGTAGTTGAGTGATTTGAATGAAAGCCGGATTGATCTGGGGTTAAATAGTTTGAAGATTGATAATAATCACGTAATTGTGTGTACACGCATTTTCCCAAAATTTTTGACATAACGGGGAGCAATGAGATTGGACAGTAGTTGGATACCAAAGTACTGTCACCACTTTTATGGATAGGTACCACTCTCGCAGTCTTCCATAGTTTGGGTATGTATCCAGGTGCCAGTGATTCATTGAGTGTTGCGACAGGTTTTCCAATTGCTGGGGCACTGATTTTCAGCAGCATTGCTGGGATTTGATCAGGTCCAGATTGGTATTTAATTTTTTGATTACGGAGCAGTTTAGTAACCACACTGACAGGCACTGGTCTAAAGTTGAATTTATCTGTGATATGGGGTCCCTGCATGTTTGGAGGGGCCTGACCTGTGTGTGGTCTTTCTGTAGGTGTGTCATTTGCTAGCTTAGCAATTAGGGTGGTGGTGCACCCAACAAAATAATTATTAAAGGCATTTGCAACATCTAGGGGGTGTTGCAGGGTTTGGTTGTTTACTTTGATAGCAGCCGGCTGGGAGTGGACTGGGGGTGCTTATATGTTACTTATGATTCTCCAAAAATTTCTAGGGTTTGATAGGTTATTGTTTAGATTTTCATTGAATTATTATTCATTTTTGTTTGTTTTGCACATGCATTCCGGCATTGTCGGTATTCACAGTGATCATTCATGGAACCAGTACTCTTGAAATTTGACCACAGTGAATCTCTAATCTGGTAAATTTGTGTAAGATCAGCTGTAACCCAGGGGAGAGGAGCCCCTTTTACTCGCACTTTACGCAGCGGGGCATGGGCATTCCAGACTTGCAGGAGCTCGGACTGAAAGAATTCAATTGCACAGTCCAAGTCTGGGATAAGGTTTAGTCTGTACCATGGGAGCTGTTTGAGATCACTTTGGAAGGATTCAAGAATAAATTTCTTGAAAGACCTGGTGATTATTACCTTTGGGGGAGATTTTGTGGCTTTTATTTTGCGCACACAGTACACTAGACAGTGGTCACTGAAGCTATTAGCGAGAATGCCTACCTCTTGTATTCTATCGGGACATGAAGAGAGAATCCAGTCCAGCAGGGTATGGTTAGGGCTGTTCATATTAATGCGAGTGGGGGAGGAGATTAATTGAGTTAGCCTTAAACAGTGAGCAGTGTTTATTAGCTTTAGGATTCAGCCAATCAATTTTGAAATTGCCGAGGACCAGCAGTTCACGTTTTTGGTTTTGATGCAACATACTGTATAATTTTCAGTAATACCCACAAAAAAAATAATTCTGAAACTCAAATCTAGTGGTATGGAGATGGGATGGAGTGAGTGACAGCAAACCGCAGAAGAACCGCCTTAAACTATGGTCCTCCTCTCACTCATTGCAAGCGATTGACCGCTGATACGCTCACTATTACGTACCACGGCAACATATCTTCCCAAGGACAGTTGTGTGAGTTGCACAATGACCCTCGCTATGATGATGATCCATTGTCAGTGATCTGAATTTCACAATATAAAGATGAACTTCGTGTCATTTGCTGGTAACTCCTCCTCTGCAATGCCTTCATCAGTTGGTGTACCTCAAGGCTCTGTCCTTGGTCCTCTGTTCTTCTCTATCTACACCTCCTTCCTGGACAAAATCATTGACAGCTTTGGCTTTAAATACCACTTCTATGCTGATGATATTCAGATCTACCTCTCTACCCCTGATCTCTCTCCTCCTGTCCTTTCCAAAGTCAGCGACTGTTTATCTGGCATCTCCTCCTGGATGGCCTCCCATTACCTAAAGATTAACATGTCCAAGACTGAGCTCCTACTAATTCCTCCCTCTAATGCCTCTCCACATCCTGGCTTCTCTATCATGGTCGATGGTATCACTATCTCCCCATCAAGCCAGGTTTGCTGTCTCGGAGTTACACTTGATTCTGCTCTTTCCTTCATCTCCCACATCCAGTCTCTTTCCTCCTCCTGCCAGTACCAACTACGTAATATTTCCAGAATTCAGCCATTTCTAACCGCTGACACCACAAAGCGACTCATCCACACCCTGGTAATCTCCCGACTTGACTATTATAATAATCTTCTAGCTGGCCTCCCTCTCTCCTGCCTCACCCCCCCTACAATCCATTCTGAATGCCTCCGCCAGGCTCATCCACCTCACCCGCCGCTCTGTCTTTGCCGCTCCTCTCTGTGAGTGCCTTCACTTTCTCCCCATCCACTGCAGAATTAAATTCAAAATCCTTACCCCGACCTACAAAGCTCTCACTAACTCAGCCCCCCCACTACCTGTCCTCACTAATCACCAAATACACCCCAGCCCTCTCCCTAAGATCAAACAGTGACCTGCACCTAGCTTCTCCCCGCATCACCTCTTCCCATGATAGACTGCAGGACTTCTCCCGCACAGCCCCATCCTCTGGAACGCTCTCCCTCGTACGGTCAGACTTTCTCCTAGTTTCCCTTCTTTCAAACGCTTTCTTAAGACATTCCTATTTAGGGAAGCCTACCACCCGACTCACTGATACACCTCAGTGACCCAACAAGTCCATCACTCTTACCATGCAGTCCTCTCATCCTCTTTTCACTACCAACCCGTCTAGATTGTGAGTTCCCATGGGAATAGGGCCCTTGTTTCCTCCTGTACTGGTTTAATAAATGTTGTTCAGTCTCAATGTATTGTAACCCTGTCTATATCGTGCCCATTGTTCAGCGCTGCGGAATATGCCGGTGCTATATAAATAAAGTATATTATTAATAATAACCATTTATGCCGTTCCTTTATCTGAATATGTAAATGATTTAAACCATTCCACCGTTCTATGGGTTTTCAGGAAGAAGAATATGGAGACTGTTGTTCTGCCCAATTCCACAAATGAATGGTCCTCGGGAACCATTAATAGGCCAGGTTTCAAGGATTGCCTAGGGGAAATACAGACTGAATCCTGCAATCACTGAGAGGCAAATTATATCATCTGTGCTGTGCTTCGGATATCTGGAAAACCTGACCTGTTAGGGGGACCTGAGGACCAGAGTTTGAAAACACAAATCTAGGGTCTTCTCCATGAGTATTAACACCCTGATAGAGACTAATATACTAGATACAATGCAGATAGAAGAAGGTCAAGAAGGTAAGTTATATTAAGAAGGAAATGCACATTGTAAACTCAACACCATGAGCTATTTACCTCATGAAAGTTTGGTATGTCGTAAATTCTCCATAGTGACCAATATCAGGAATATGTAAAAGAGGACCATAAATATATTAGCATGGTTCCAACCTCAACTCATTTCTCCAAATATGTTTTACGTCCATGAATGTCCCATGTTCGTAGTTTTACCTGAACTCACAACTGGCTTGCATAATTCACCAAAAAAAAATCCATAAAAAAGGAGAGCAAATAATAGTGCAGACACTCAAACAAGTAGTCTAAAGAAAGACTTCTTGTTTGATAGTCTGCACTATTATTTGCTCTCTTTTTTCTATATATCATCGTTGAGTATTAAACTTCTCTGCTTTTATCAACACTGCGGAGAGTGGATCCCATTTGAGATGATAGGTGCTTTATTCATCTGCAATGAAATAGCTACAACTGTGCAAAATCGTCTGATGCCCTTATATCGGGCATTTAGCAGTCGATGCAGGAAAAAAAAACAGTAAACAGACCAGCTGCTCAAACTGCTGTAACTCAATTTGGCAGTAGATGGCGCCATCTATTGGCCAAATTAGGTTATTTGCAGTAAAAAATACAATGGGTATAAGCTCAAATATTGCTTAATATACAATTAATTTAAAATGATTTTTCAAAAAAAAACACTGGTTTCAGACAATGTTTTTTTGGAAAATCACTTGGTAGTGAAGGGGTTAAGTGGCAATGCATCTATAACACAATGTGCAAGGAGAACGTCGTTAGGTCTTGGAATTGACAATGACCACTCAAGAAATTCTTTTTTTACTAGCCCTTTGATAACACCGTAATTTAAAGCACTTTTTATTGAAAATTATTCTGTTTTCTTTACTATTTTTTCTCTTTTTATTCTAGTTGTATTAAAAAAGCAAACTAAACCTGTCTCAGAATTGTGATATTTAAAATATCTCGGAATCCAGGCCCGTCTAGTCTGGTGTGACTGTGTATTAAATATAGACACATCTCACAGGATCCGCAGGGACCTGAGGTCTGTCAACAGGAGCATGACGGATTTCTCTGAGCGAATCTTCATATGGTACAGAAAGATAAATTACTCCTGCGATGATTGTGGTGTTTATTGAGCTCCAAACAGAAAATGCTCATTATTTTTTTTTCCAGCCATTGATCCTTCATAGCTCTTTGGAGTAATAACCTTAGAAAACCAGACGGTTTATTTAAAAAATAAGTACCCAGTCTATTTAATGTCTCTTCGAAAAGTCACTGCACGTTTGGTGACTTTTCGTTCCCCGCACTTTTGGCCGATCCTAGTTCGTCGACCCTGCTGTGTATTCAGCAGGGCTCCCGTAGTGCAGGGAAAACTCGCCGCAAACACACGGAACACTCACCGCAAACCCGCCGAACACTCACCGAAACTCGCAGAAACCGCTGGATTAACGCTGCCGAAACACGCCAGAGAAACCCAATTAGCCGCCGATCACAGCACAGCACAGCCGCCGGAAAAAGCCGACACGCAGACGAACGAGGTGAAAAAAAATCAAAACTCTACGCTTGAAAGTTTGAAAATTTAAACGCGGTTTGCAAAAAAAATACTGAATGAGAATTTACATATAAGATCCAATGAATGATAATAAAAAGGGCTGTTACAGAAAAAAGAAAAAACGATGTAAGAAAAAAAAACTGAAAAAAAGTTTGCTAAAAATACCTAAAAGATCCTAAAGAAATCTATAAATAAAGAGCTTTTTTACTGCAGAATAAAATAATAAACGGTTTATTAGATATTGAATTACAACTGGAATATTTTTAACATTGAAGCCTATGGGATTCGCCTGAATAAACCTGTCGAATTAAACCACCGAATGGCAGGGCATTTCGGCAACTTTTCACTGCTGTTTTGTGTTCTCTGAATAGACGAAGCATATTTGCTTCTCTATGGGGATTTCACTGCCCTCAAACAGGCACCGCATGTGCAGGCAATTCGCCAACATTTGGCGAACTGCCTGCTCTCTGAATAGCCGAATGGCTCTGAAATGTAGTCGTTCGCTGAATTTCACTGTCCGGTTACATTTCGGGACCAGATCGGCTCTTTGAATAACCCTGACATTTTGTTTATTTAGGTTAATCATTCCTTTTTCCACACAAAAATATAAAATAAAAAGCTGTTTTGGCAATGCTGTACAGTAGCTGCGGTAAAACAGATTAATCAGTCGATGACAAGTTTTCTGCTTAAAGGGACACTCTAGGCAACATGACCACCTAAGCTATTTTAGGTGGTCATGATGCCCGGAGTATGCCGCCCTCTGTCCCCCCTCCCTCCGCTCAGCGGTTCAGCTGAAAATGCTGAAAACAGCTGAGAGAGGCGGAGAACTTTACTCCGCCCTCCCAGCTGTCAGTCAGCAGAGCGGGAATCATATTTCCCGCTTCTGCCGACTTTTGCCGAGTAGGAGACGTCATCGCGCTTTCAGCACGATGACGTCTCCAACTCACCGCAGAAGCTGGTGGCTCCCTCTGAGGGTTAGTGTTGCGCGCATCCTGTTGCACGCAACACTAATCCTCAGAGGGAGCCGGGAGGAAGCCTGCCGATTGGCTGGTTTACGTGAGAGGCGCGCATGCGCGCTTCTCACGTAAACCAGAAGGCAAGAAGCAAGAAGGATGGGAGCGGAAGAGGAGGGAGGTGAGTACATAAAAAAAAACAGCGCTGGAAACAAGAGGATTTTAGGGTAAGTATTACAGTTACAAGTAAAAAAATAAAAAATAAAGATTTATTAAGGGAATAGGGATAGGTTAGGATAAAAAAAGGGGGGGGGTGATTTTTGAGTAGAGTGTTCCTTTAAGGATTGGGTATTTAACAGGAACCTGATGGCAAAATTGTGAATGTTCTTTTACAAAAGTCAAGCAAGAGATACTAAGGGCTCTTTTCCAAGGTTGACGCAAAAGGGGAGATGGTATGTAAAAAAAACCCCGTGCCTGCAGATTGTGCTTATTTGTGTGCCTATTCCAAGGTTTGTGCTTAAGTCCTGGAAGAAAGCGCAGCGCAGTAAGACTCCATGGAGTGCAGCGCCGCAGAGGAATCGCGGAAGGAGACTAGGAACTATTTGTTATCTTTTCTCCAACCTTGGAAAAGGGCTCTACGTGTATAAAACTAATGTAGATACTCGAGTATAGCACGACCCGAATATAACGCGATGGATAGAGATTTATTATGGAAATGAGAGACTACTCAAGACTCGAATATAACACGAGGAGCCAATTTATAAAAGTATACTGTACCGGTAAACAAAATCTTTCCAGGTTCTCTTAACACAGTCAGGCTCCCCCACAGGCCAGGGTGTTCTGCTCTAGAATGATTGTATTTGTTACTAAGTATGAAGCCGCCGGCCACCCATCTTCTTACTTGCGATAAGTTGACCGGCGGAGCGAGATGACCAATGCAGTGAATCATTTATCAATAGCCAGCACGCCAGGAGGTGTCGTTTTCTGACCTCCGGCTCCAGCAGGCAGGCTCATGCACAGCATCGTCCGCCAATAGTCAGCCCCCCCCCCGGAACAAGCTCCTGACGTCACTGCGTGATTCTCCTCACATTCAGAATGTGAGGAGAATCGCGCAATGTGTCTGCAGTGACGTCAGGACGGAGCAACAACGGGGTGGGTCGGACTATTGGCGGATGACGCAGTGGAAGAGGCTGCCTGCTGGAGCCGGAGGTCAGAAAATTACACCTCCCGATGTGCTGCAAGGGTGCATGCTCAGTTTTAAGCCAATCTTGAATGATTGGGTTAAACCGAGCATGCCCTCTGGCTGTGATGGATCCCACCTCTCCCGGGAGTTCCTGAAGTGTTTGCGGGCATCAGGGAGACTACCGGAACTTCTGGGAGACTTGCGTTCTCTGAGCAAGACAAGTTTTTTTTACACGCAATGCAGATGTCTCGAATATAACATGACCCCTCCAATTTTTAGCTAAGTTTTTGTCACCAAAATCTAGCGGTATACTTGAGTATCTACAGTAAATGTTCCTGGAATTTTTCACCCATCAAGATGCCCCACTCTGATCTTGCCGGTAAGTTAACGGCTGCAGCTGCTATTCTAACCTTGCTATGAGTTTACCTTGGAATCAGTATTGTACAATACTGACTCCTAATCTTTGTATAGGTCTCGCGCAAACAGTCACCGGGATGACACAGGACCATGGGCAGGCGGTCATCAGGATCACACAGGACCTTGGGCAGGGAGTCTCTTGCATGGCAGTGAACATGTTAGAAAGGGTTGGTCTCCTGGATGGCATAAAACACAACAGACAAGGGGTCTCCTAGATGGCAGGAACCACAGCAGAGAGAGCTCTCCTGGATGACAGGAACCACGGCAGAGGGGGTCTCCTGGATGGCAAGTGGCAAGAAACATGGCAGACAGGGGGTCTCCTGGATGGCAAGTGGCAAGAAACATGGCAGACAGGGGGTCTCCTGGATGGCAGGAAGCATGGCAGACAGGGAAATGCCTGAATGGAAAGAACCAGGCAGACAGGTTAATGCAGGGTTGGTACCTGTGTGTGGTAGCGGAGATGAGCAGGCTAAATTTCATAGCAGGAAATCGGCAAAACAGAGCCAATATACACCATGTACCTTGGCAATCCATGTTAATGCAAAGGCATTTGCTTTTCTGGTGCACCACAAATAAATAGTGAGGACCAGGATCCTCTGCAGGTAAAGTGGCTACACCGGCTGTGGCTCTCTGCGAAGCAAAAATCCGGGGAGTACTCAGGATGCAGCTACCACTCCAGACAAGGTGCAAAAGGCAGGCCAGATGGGTTTCTTTAGGTTTTTCCAGGGCCACAGGGCTGCGTTTTTGACTATAGGTGGGTTAGGTATGATTAGATAGGTTAACAGTGTCCCCTCTTATTGATTTAATTCTTTCGGACCCATCTTAAATGGGATAGGGTTAGGAAAGGCCACAGCATGCCCTTTCTTGTTAACCTCTCACCTTATGACCATTGGCAAAGGGCATGGGGATAGGGTCTTTGTTATCTTATCTGACAAATTAGACCCCATCTCTTGTGGAATGAGAAATGAGAGCAGATCTTCCCGCTTTCCATTTTATCCCTTCCATCACTGTTCACTTCTAGTTTTTAATCTAGTTTTTGGGCGATACAAGGTGTTTTTGGTGTAGGATGTTTTTTCTATTGTAGTAGGAATTTTGTCGGCTCTACACGTAATGTGCTTTTTCACACAGTTGTGCTTCTGTGAATTACTGCCCGCTTCACTGGTGATAGGACAACAGTATAATGGCACCTGCAGAAAAGCAAATGAAGCGAGAAAAAAAAAATCTATTCACTTCTAATAGTAAGAGTACTCTCAGATGAGCAATCGAAAGGGCATAGCTATCACATTATCACACCTAGGTCTCTATTAGGGATCAGCTGTTCGGTTCGATCGGATCGGAGTTCGATTCGAACATCGCCTGTTCGCATGTTTGCGAACTGCGAACATTTCCATGTGTTCGCAGCATGTTCGCCCACAATGCACCACAATGCACCACAATGCACTTTTTCACTGGCCTGAAGTTTGTAATTGGCTACAGCCTTGCACCTGACCACAGGTCAGGTGCAAGACAGGTTCAATACTATGCCAATCACGGCTCAGAGTCCTGATTGGGCAAATTTTGCCCAATCATGGGCTCACAGAGCTAAGTCCCGCAGCACACTATATAAGGCTTCACACAGCCTTCAGCACGTGTTTTTTGAGAGGAGATTGTTGTGATAGTTTGTGTTCTCACTGCCAGTCTGCCACCAGCTATTGGGGGGGGGTCTAATTTCTACAAAATATCTGGGAATTGTTCTAATCTTTTCGTTCTCATTGCCATTAATATTGGACCACAGGGTCCAACCCTGCACTCTTCTACAATACCATAGAGGGGTTACTGTGTGACGGCACTGTTGCCGACACTAAAGGCCCAATTTTAAAGCACCTACTGTTACATTCATTCAAAGCCTGCATAGGTTTCACCATAATTTAGCCAAAAAATCACTAAACTTGTTCTGCATGTCCTAAAAGGTCTCCTCTTTTCATACAAGCTGCCGCCCCAAGCAGTTGTTTATGAATATATTAAAGGAAAACCGTTTACCGTAATTTGAAACGTCATTTTTTTGTTTTTAAATGTTTCTATACATCCTACAAATCTGTCACTTCACGGGCAGGTTATGGGGACCTCCTAGGCACGATATTTGAAGGAATTTCTCATTTTTATTTTTAACCCTTATTTCATGGAAAACTCACTGTCCCTTTAAAAACATTTTTTTTAAAACTTTTTGTCCTTGTTTCCTGTCCCCCAGGGCACTACCCGGACCCCCATACACCTTTTATGGCAAATATCTTGCATATATGCCCTCTTGGAGGGCACTCTAAAAATCAAACTTTTGAGTCCCAGTGACTTGCATTGAGTTCGATTTTTGTTTGCGTTCAAACTCGAACTTTTGAAATTGTTCGAGTTCGAATGCGAACCGAACACGGGGGTGTTCGGCTCATCCCTAGTTTCTATGCCAAGTTATCAATCAGTAGTTATCACATGTATATTGGGATTTGCCAAGATTAAAAGAATGTATATCAGAAATTTACTCTCGGTGGAAAAGCTTATCAGATCATCATAAAACAGTGAATATGTGGGAGTAGAAATGATTTACCAGTTGAGGTAAAGCTCAAGGATCTGGAATAGAACCACTATTGTGTCCTCCATCAAGTCACCCAAAACCCCAGGCTTATTTCCAGTTATATCGTTTGTAGAAATTTGTTTCTCACCCTGGTTTCAGTCCCTGTTTTTGAATAGCATTCATCATCAAGTCTTGTGACTATCTTCTAGGCCGGGGTAGATATTTGGTAACAACTGTGACCTTTGTGGCACAGCAGGTCCACAGTCACATAAAAAAACGAGCAGAGACCTAAGAAATGTAACACACCATCTACCACGATGTCCATCAAACTCGTTACATCTTGGCAAATGATGGAGACAATCAAGAAGGTAATAATTATTAATGTGCTTTGTCGTAGCGCTCGTATCATCTTACCGTTGCGCTTTTACTAAATTGGGATCTGCCAAAGGTCTGTCTTAACGAGTAGAAAGAGATGAGAGACCTTCAATCTCACGCGGGAACCTGTAATGATATTTAGTCTACCCAAGAATGACTTGCCTGCTAATTAGCAATTCTTTCCAGGCAGCAATAAATCTTGTATGTCACGCGGTAACTATAGATGATGTATTACTGCATTGGCAAATGACTAGTAACGGCTGCAAGGTGGTAGCCGAAAACAACGCCGCATAGCTTTCTGTATTTTTCACTTCTATATTTAGAAACAAAATCCTTTATTTTCCTAGTGGTAATGATGCCTATTGTTCCATTTGTTGTGCAACAAGATATTAGCCCAATTATGTTGGAACATTTCCCCAAAACCAATCGAAAGGCAAGAATGCAGGAGTAAATCCTCTGCTCCTGGAGAGGCATTTGTATTTCAAGGAGAATTTAGACCTACTAGGACAGGGGTCAGGATTGAATACATACCCCAGCCCTCTCCAAGGTCCCCCCCACCTTCCCCCACTTTTTTTCAGTCTTTGGGAGGTTGTACATACAGGAGCAGCTGCTCTCTGTATCTGACGGTGTTTTTTGGGACCATTGAGAGACGTTTATAGACTTTTCTCGAACAAAATGAGACCCTATCCCTCCCCACAGACTGATACTATTAAGGCTTGGATGTGATTCCCTCCCACCCCCTTGGATGAGAGTTTTAGGGAAGTTTATGGAACAGCTTAGGAATTTGGCAACAGTCTCAGGGGGTCAGGTGACATTTATCAACGTCTCCCAAGAGAGGAGAGACTGTCTTTAAAGAGACAAGGAGATCCCCTCAAGAAGACTTTTGTGCCTGGACCCGGGGAGAGGGTGACACAGACAGTCATGCCTGAACCAGCAAAGCCGGGTATGATAATCCTGCATGCTGTCTGCTTAACTGGAATATAGCTTGAGGGGATAAAAATATTATATACTGTATATACATATACTTAAAACCCAACGAGATTACCAGCATGCATAAACAATTTTATAGGAGGAAATGTACTTATCCAACCATGAGCACCATGCTGTAGCTTTTAGAAAGATGAGTCAATGATGATGAGATTGATGATGAAATCCTTTCAGTAGATGACACCAATAACTCGTTTATGCGTTGGGTCCTCCAGCACAGGTGGACGCTGTTACATCACAGATTACACACGGGCTTTATGGATAATCTTCTGTTTTTCCTATCAGTTTGGAGTATTAGTCTGCTAACCCTATCCGCGTCAGATGATTTTGTATCTCCGTCTGATGCTTAAAGGATTAAAGCCGGGCTGTATTTGGAATGACATATTATAAGCAGTATCTGACGGGTATCTGAAGTGTCGCGGGGGATGCAGGGATGGTGTCGTGGCAGGTCATTACTGTTACGTTTGTATAATGTTTAACGGAACTTTAACACAATTCTAATGTAAATTCCGCTGAATACTTTCATACATTCTGTTTAGATTTCTCAGATGTTTCCACTAAATACTTTCATACATTCTTTTTAAATTTATCGGACGGTTCCGCTAAACGGGGAATATGAGGCGATTTTGCAAGTGAACTAAAAAAATTTAGGGTAAAGCAGCTGAACTTTCTCCTGCTCTGGTATTCCTTCAGCTCATCTGTTACTTAAAAAACAAAAACAAATCCCCTGTAATTCTCCCCAAATAACCGCTTATACGGTAGCCTTCCTCTACTAAAGATAGTTTTCTGTTATTAGTGCATGTCTACTTAAAAAAAAAATCCTTAAATTTCGCTTTCGAATCATTTTGCAACTTTCTATTTCTTCTATCATCTGTTCCTGATTTATCCCTGGTGATTTTTTTTTTTAATTATTGGTTTTGACATGGCAATGGACTTTTTTGCTGGCAGGAAGTTCATTACTTACGAGTGTGCAGACAAAGAAAGCGATAAGAAAATAAATTTTTCAAGGTTTTGTTTAGTTTTTTTTTTACCCACATTTTGGGCCCTATTACATTCTTCGCGCAAAACGCGCGGTAAACGCGTGAATTTTTCAAACGTTAACGCGCGTAAATCAACGCTGGTATTACAATCCTCGCGCGTTTTTTCCATCCGTCAAAAATTAATGCTCGTAAAATGGACGCGCAAAAACACAGTAACGTTGCACGCAGAAATCAGTGTGCGGACTGTTTTTTCACGCGATTCAGCCAATCAGAATTAAGAACCACAATTGTCTCACGTTAAGTTTTTGCGCCTGTCAAAGTCAATCTGCGCATATATGCTGCATCAATAAAAAGAACACGCACAACTTCTGCATTTTATTGGTTTGGTATGTGTAGAATGAGTAACTATACTTTGCTGCATTGTTTTTTCTTTCGTGCTGGTGTATTTGAGTTCAGCCAAGACGTTCAAATTTGACGTTACCACCAGCTTTTAAAAGACGTTAAAATTATGCGCACAAACGCTGTGCGTTACAAACTGCGCATAGATTGTAATACCATCCGCGTACCAGCGCACAAACGCATTTGCGCTCACAATGTTAAGTATAGGACGCGCGACGTACAGTAAGCTCGCGCAGCGTTCGCGCAGGTTCACCCGCGGTAGATGTATACGCGCATTTGTTGCGCTGACATTGTAATACGACGTTCAGCGCAAAGGGCTTTTCCCCTCGCGTTAATGCGTTTTTGAGCGCGCGCAAACGTTTGAAGATTGTAATAGGGCCCTTTGACAATTACCATTTGCTCTTTCCAGTTTTTTTTTTAAACAATCCATTACATTTCTAGGGCTATTATAAAGGCGTTTGTGTGTGTGTGTGGGGGGGGGATTCAGTGCAGGAGGGTGGGAAACGGCTGCTATCAAGATACTGTATTCCTTAATTCTTTTGAGCGTGATAGAGTGTTATAAGTGATGCGTTGGGGCTATAATCCATCTAGAGATACTGCAGGATGCAATTCCCATCACAGTGAGGGGATTACAGTCATCATGATGTCCTGTGTAACCCATTACGGTTATAAATCATGCTGGAAGGTCGTGGGAAGGGAAAATATCAGTATTTGGTTAATTGCTGTATCTTGTACGTACTGACCTTCATACAGGGATGAAATATGGTACCAGATCATCCCATAATTTGTATGTATAGCTTTTATGTCCAATGAAAAAGAAAATAAATAAATATATACATATATATTTATTTATTAAGGGACAGGAGAATCATTTACTAGATCACCAAGATTTTTAATACATATCTTCTCATCCTTCTCATAATGTTGATGCAGTGTATACTATCAAAAAGATACACGAGGACCCTAAATTCTCAATCTAGAACAAAGCGATTTTATTTATTACATACGTGCTGACACCAGAGTTTTAATGCCCTGACCCTTTGCAACGCCATTATGAATGCTGGAATTAATTCTGAATTATATTAAAAGACGTGTAAGCTCATATTATCAGGGTTATTCAAAGAGCTCCAAATTGTGGCCGAAAGGTAACCGAACGCTGAAATTCAGCGTACGGTTACTTTTCTTGGCCATTCGGCTATTCAGAGAGCAGGCAGTTCGCCAAATGTTGGCGAATTGCCTGCACGTACGGTGCCTGTTCGAGGGCAGTGAAATCCCCGTAGAGAAGCAATGCTTCGTCTATTCAGAGAACAAAAACCAGCAGTGAAAGGTTGCCAAAATTCCCTGCCATTCGGTGGTTTAATTCGACAGGTTTATTCAGGTGAATCCCATAGGCTTCAATGTTAAAAATATTTATTAGTATTACAGGCATTTATACAGCGCCAACATATTCCGCAGCACTTTACAATAGGGGAGCACAAACAGGAGACGTACATGATACATAATGAAAAGATGACCCTGCCCAATAAACCGATTATTATAATATTCTGCAGTAAAAAGTCTCTTTATTTTTAGATTTTTTTAGGATCTTTTAAGCATTTTTCGGGATTTGTTTGCGAATTTTTTTTACCGTTTTTTTTTTTAATCGTTTTTTCTTTTTTTCTGTAACAGCCCTTTTTATTATCATTACCTGGACCTCATATGTAAATTTCAGACATTTTCGCTCAGTAGTTTCTTTGCAAACAGCGTTTCACTTTTCAAACATTCAAGCGAACAGGTGTTTGTATTTTTTTCACTCCATTCGTCCGCAGTGTTGGCTTTTTCCGGCAGCTGCTCTGCGCTGTGATCGGCTCCTGCTTGGGTTTCTCTGACGTGTTCGGCGGTGTTAATCCAGATATTTTTGCGGGTTTCGGTGTGTGTTCCCTGGGTTTTGCGGTGAGTGTTCGTCGGGTTTTCGGCGTCTTTTCCCTGCACTACGACGGCCCTGTGGTGCTTGTTGAATACACCACAGGGTCGCCGAAATGGGATCACCAAATCATACCGAATTGAAGAGAACGAAAAGTCCCCGAAGTGCAGTGACTTTTCGATTCTCTTTGGTTGATGCGTTTCTATACGGGTTATTCAATCGGCAGTGAGCGTTGGTTATAAATGGTTAAATCCATCCTGTCCTCTTTCTTTGCCGTTTGTGGCTCAGATGGGTTAATATTATGCCATGCTGCACACAGAGCTCTTATGGTCACAGTAGAATTTCCGTCTTTCCAACACGAAAACATTAAGAACTTGTTGTTTCTGATGCATTTTCATAAGTGAATGCACGTCTGATGTCATGCGGCGTGTGCAGGGCGTTAATTCCATTGTAAACAAACAATATCACTCGTGTATGTACGTTACATTTTCTTATATGTATAGTTATAATTCTTTGCCTGTGTTTTGCCATTTCACCTTAAAATACAATTCGGATCGAAAGGTACCTGGAACGTCCCTGTACGACGCTACAAACTAGATTTTAACGAGCACTGGTCATATCAAGCCATCAGCTCCATGATTGGTGATTTTCAGAAGTTAAATGGTTAACACCATGCAGTCCCACTTTCAAAGAGATTAAAAAGTGCTCCATGGTACATTTATATCTCCATCTGATATGCAGCATGAGTGGCAGGTGCTAAGCATGAGAAACCTAAACTGCCTAAAAAGCTTATGCCGCATCATTGGCATTTTGGATCGGCGTGTCGTTTTTCCAAAAGTATTTTCCAGGTCGGAGTCCAGCGACTTATTAGAGAATTTCTTTCTTCTTTCTTTTTTTTTTTTTTCCTCTCTTTTCCCAGAACCCACTTTAAAGCCACATACAGTACTTGATTCACAGACTGATGGATTAATATCAGAACCGCCACCAGTCGTGGCTCCAAGAACCGTATTAGTAACCTTTTGGTTTTCAGATATTGCTTTTTTCCGCAGCCACTTCTGCTCAGTTATTGAAAAGTAACCAAATGGTTTTTAAAACCCTTTCACTGCTTAGCCATTTCACGCCTGTGTACTTTTATGTTTGTAGGGGGGGGGGCTACATGACATTTTACATGGTCATGTTTGGTATCATTATTTATAAACCTCCTGTTTCCAGCCCTAACCCTTCTAGATTGTGAGTTCCTACGGGAATAGGGCCCTCATCTCCTCCTGTACTGTTTGTCAAATGTTGTTCAATGTATTGTAACCCTGTCTATACTGTGCTTATTGTACAGCGCTGCGGAATATGCTGGCGCTTTATAAATAAAGAATAATAATAATAATAGATCTAATTTTTAATTCGGTCTTGGCCCACCATACTTTTGAGTAGTAATGGTCATCTTTCCTACAAAGCCAAGTCTATCTACTTTTCTAGATTTGGTCCCATCAAGTTCACTTAAATATCCTCTCAAATATGAACGGATTATCCCAGAAGACGTTAATAATCTTTCATACCCAAACTCATCCTGACACTTCTTGCTCAAAAGTGTACACAAAATCTAAAATTCTTGTCCGCCTTAATAGGGCTATGAAAAAGGTACTTTTTTTAATGTCCGAAGGCAAAGAGAAGGTTAGGATGAAACAGATAGTGAAGAGGCCCTAAGAGCCGAAATATAAATGACTAAGGGCCCAATTATGATCTTGCTGTTAACAGCTAGAACAGTTATACAGAACATCTACAGTGATTCGAGCCCCCATCTCTACCTCACCGTATGCTTTGTTTGCAACTCGGAATTAGCAGCTACCTACTGTGTATTAATGGCTCCTATACATTGTATATTCACTGGTAATTCCATGGTAATTCACTGTTTTTGGCTTGATAACTGTCTGGTGTTAGCATAAAAAACTCCCAAACTTGCCTTTGATTCTACAGTAAATAGAGCACCTCAATCCGTCGCTTCATCTTGACGTACACAGTGAAAGGCTGGGAGGAAATAGTGCCCAGTGTTCTTTCATGGTCTCTGCACAAACCCACTCTCGCAAGCTTCCGGCAGGTTTGCACTTGGCTCCATGGAGTCCTATGAACTCCAGGACCTGATACCCATGGCAGCACTTGGTGACACTGCCACTATCATTCAATGGCTTCCAACTATTCTGACTCGAGCCTCTAATAAAGCTGCAGGTTCGGAATAGAGATGCTAACAAGGAGACGCTGAGGGACAATGTTTCACGACGATATTTTACCTTAGCGACTCACTATTACCGGCAGGAACGGAATAGGCTGTAGGGTAGAATTACACTTGCCTAGTTTACTTTTGACTATTCACAGTCAACTGCTTTGTAGTTGACTCTAAAATTGCCATGACAAGCGTCAACGTATTGTAACGTAAACCCTATGAAGAAGGTTCATTCACCAGTTAGAACTGGAATTCTGCACAGAATTTCTCATGAAAAATGTAAAACTGGTTTACAAGCAATATTTGTGGTCGGGGTTTAATGGTAGGAAACTAGATTATGTGCTTGGAACCACACGAATGGACTGCCTGTAATAAAGAGGGCACACTTGGTAGTATAAGTGTTAAGCTGATAAAAAAAAATGAGGTGAGTGGGGGCTTTCACAGCCACCAATGACCCAAGCGCTATAGGGATTGAGGTAAGTATTTAAGTGGACAACTGACCCACTCCCCCAACTCCAGGCCTAGAACCTCTACATTTAACTGCAATTTGAATGTAACTTGGTTGCTGTTAACTTGAAAATATTGCTGGTCAATTCTGTTACCATTCCTCGGAAAGGTTTTTATGTCAAAACACGAAAAAGTCGACAACTTACAACATTGTATGGATTGGAAACAAGGCTCATACCTGAACATTGGTTTGACAAGGCTTTATCGTAACTTCGTAACTCCTGTATGTCTGGTTGAATTGGTTACTCACATATCTAGACTTCACAGGAGTGCATGGAGAATGCAAACTGATGGATGACACAATATAGTCGGAAGATCAGTAGACACCATGATCTCATGACACTAACATTTTAGACTTGCAGCCTCCATTCTTTCCATTGCATGAATGTTATCAATCACTAGTCTCTCTGACAGGCATAAAATAAGACTTGGTTTGGGTATGCAGTTACAGTGGCTGTAGTGACTCTATTAAGCCCATTGTGAAGCTTCAGCTTCATAAATCCCTGGAAGTAATTAGTCTGGTCATTACCAAATCCTTACCTTGAACCATTTACTCTGGAGAATTCCAATATGACTTGTCATATGTGAAAGGGGTGACTGAAACAAGGAAGCACGGACCTCAACAATCTGATCCTGGCAGGATATGGTCAGGCATTGTAGATAATATAGAAATAAATCAAGTGTGATGCGAAAGATCTTGTGAGATTTTGAAGAATCTTTGAGAAAGATTTTTTGGAATTCCCCTCGCCACTCAACACACAGGTGTTCTCTCTACCACCTCATAGAAAATAGACAATACAGAAAATAGCTCGGCGCGAGGAATTTATAGCATCCCTTATGGTTGGGAGTACAAAAATTTGTAATACATCCGAATAAATGATGATAGATGATCCCTCGTAGCGTATTCATAAAAAAAGTGAAAAAATAACATTTACATAGCGTAACATACTTAAAAACATATTAAGAGAAATTCTTCTTTGATAGATGTCTCACTCACGTGTTCTACAGCCCAAATCTGGCTCTTTTACTTGCGCTTGTGGGTATTTTTTTTTGAAAAAGGATTTTACCAGGAAGGATACATTGAGATTTCTCTCGTTTTTGAATATGTCCTGGGTGGCGAGTATGTACCGTTAGGTGTCTTGACCAAGGACACTTACTGGAGAGGTGCTCTTGCCGGGATTTGAAACAGTGTCTCCACGGTCTCCATGGTTATAGAGCAGTGATGTTACCTCTACTCCACCTAGCCGGTACTTTTTGTGTAACAGGGTCTCCCATTTCTCTCTTAATCATGTACCATCTTCTCCTGGTTCCACCACAACAGCACCTCCAAGACGTAAAACCAAAAAACGCTCCTCTAGTGTAATACCGTTTCACTTATCTTAAAAACAATAACCAGTCAGGAACTAATTCTTCTTTTCATAACAGTAAGGGTTCTGCATGTTATATATTCCTCGCGCCGAGCCATTTTCTGTATTGTAGATATACATTATTTGCACTCTCCTGACATTTTGGGAATTTAAAGTCATGAATAAACCACCAGGCCTACTGGTAATTTAACAGGGTTATTCAGAGAAAGGTGAAAACCAGGAGAACTGGCAGGAGAAGAGAACAATTTAGATCAAATAGCCGATATGGAAAGTGAGATAAATGGGAGAATTTTCCTGGTTTGGCTATTTTGACCTAATATCTTCACTTCTCCAGTCATTCTCCTGAGTTTCACCTTTCTTTGAATAGACCTGTAGGTCTTTGACCATTCTAAGTATATTTTTCACCACTCATCCTCTCTTATACAAATTATGTCCTGACGATAAATTCTCAATAAAATGATCAAACAAGACAAGTTAAACAAATGATGACCCAAACAGACATTTAATATTTAACCTTGCTTAATTGAAATGCGAAGGTTACTATTACTCCATAGAGACCCTCACTTAGGAAGTATCCCACCTGTTATAGGCAATATGGTGTCTAGATCACAATACCCTCTGAGATGCTTCAGGGGATCTCGTTGCAAGGTTACAAGAGAAATAAAATCCACTCGGGTTATTAGGAAGTCACAAATCATAAAACCGGTATCGATTTGCTCTTGTGATCTAACCCTCGGAAAATGATAACAATGATGACCTTTAAAGAGGCATGCAGCATGAACAAAATGAGGTTCACATGTGTGGTGAGAATAATGAAGAGGGGAGGCATGGGAGACAGCAAAATCAAAGGAGAGGACAGGGTGAATGACTGGAAAATCATGGTTTTCCATGATTCCAGTGGTTTTCACTACATAATGTAAACTGCCTGGCAAAAAAAACCACACAGTCAAAATATATGAATGGGTCACCTTTTGCTGTGATTCTGTCATGCAATCACCGTGGCGTCGTTTCGATAAGCTCATGCAATGTCACAGCGTTTATTTGCGTCCAGAGTGGCATTAATTTGTGGCCAAGATCTTGTATTGATGATGGGAGAGTCGCAGCGCTGCGTAAAGTCTTCTCCAGCACATTATCCCAAAGATTCTCAATGGGGTTAAGGTCTGGACTGTGCGGTGGCCAATCCATGTGTGTAAGTGATGTCACATGCTCCCTGAACCACTCTTGCACAATTTGAGCCCGATGAATCCGGGCATTGCCATCTTGGAATATGCCCGCTGTGCCATCAGGGGAGAAAAAACCCATTGACGGAAAAACTGCTCATTCAGTATATTCAGGGAGTCACATGACCTCATTTTTTTGCAACTGAAACATATTAATCATTGCAGTAATTATCCAATGGAAGGAGAGCACCTATTTCCTAGGTTAATTCCACCTGGTGACTTTCTTGGCTAGGCAGTGTATATAATTAGGGCAGTTGATGTCAACCACGTTTGGGCCTTTATTGCATATGGTTTTTATGGTTAGTAGACACTAGTATGCATATAAAATATTATAGGGACGCATAAGCTGTTTTCTTGGAAAAATATCGCCCTGTTAGAAGAGTATAATTTTTTCAAAAAATATCGGCAGATACAATTGAAAAAAAATCATCCAGAGCCGAATGTAAGATGACGATTACTATGATCAGGCCAAATTAAATTGAGCCCATGGAATCGTTACATTGAACTTAAAATTAATTTATATTCAGGAGTATAGATTAGGATTGGTTGGGGTTGGAGGAATATGGAGTTAAAATGTTACGGTGGACCTGGCCTGGCAAGGGTACAGAAGGTAGGGATGTGCGTTTCGGAATTTCGGAATTTTCATGAAATTTCCCGATTCGTGTCTTCGGATGTGGCCGAATTTCCGAAATTTTTTAGATCCGAAAAAGTCGAATCCGAAAAGTTTTCCGAGCCGAATCGAAATTTTTTTCGGAGTTTTCGAATGGACTTGAAATGTATCAAATCGAAATTTATTTTCCCTCTATTCATGATTTCGGTTCCATTCGGGATTTCGGTTCCATTTCAGTAATTCTGAACATCGTATATTTAACTATTATCGGTTATATCGCTGATTCTGTAAATTTTGTATTTGTAAATGTGCTGGGGCAAATCCATGTGCTGGGGCAATATCCTATGAGCTGGGGCAAATCCATGTGCTGGACTGCTGGGGCAATAGAATTAGACAGCTTTGAAACGAGGAGAACAGATGTTCCGAAAAAAACGAAAATTTCCGAAATAACGAAAAGCCGATACAAAAAACGAGCAAAGTGACACGAAAATACGAAAAATGGTCGATATTCCGAAAAATAAATGTACCCGAAAAACGAATCGAGCCGAACCAAATCGAAACAGAAAGCGGTCGAAACGAGCCGAATCGAAAAGTTTAAAAATTCGAAAAATCGAACCGAACCGAAAAAAAAATCGGTGCACATCCCTAACAGAAGGGCGTGAGCTTAATATGCAGTGATCACATATGAATACAGACATGAAACAGCAAACAATATATTTATTTTAGCAGGACTAAATAAATAAATAGCAGGGATCCAGAACAAAAAGCACAAAATATACATATGAAAATAAGACCTGAGAACTTTCAGCAAAATACAGGAATAAACCAAACATACAGAGAATGCAAAACCAATAGAGGGCTATAAGCAGGGCACATACAAAAAGCAAAGATGCAGACAGACCTGAACTAAAGAGCAATGATATACTAAACCAGATGAACACAAAATATAAATAACCAAGAACCAAGATAACCATGAACAGACGGGGAAAATGAACAAAACTAAGCAGGGGTTAGCTATGAATGAACCTGACACAGAAGTCCTACAGGGTAACCTGAAGTCAGACAGGAGATCCAGAAGCAAAACTGTACCTAACCAGGACTGACCCGAAATGCATAAGTGAGCTGTGAGATCAGAATGAAATCAGAATGAGGCAGCGCCCTTCCTAGGGTGATGCCTCCTTTTAAACATAATTCAATTAGAACAATTGAGTCCAGGTGCCAAGGCCAGAACGTAACATAAAATGAGTTACCTTGCTTTTAGGAAACACGTACAGTAAAATTGCATAATTTTTTAGGCAGATTTATGGATATGGAGTTTAGGATTAGGTGTGTCCTAGAGTAAGGAATACCTACTTTCTAAGTGCTGTGGATTGAAACTCTTGTGTTTCTTAGCCAACGACAGCTACGGAAGGTTGATCTCCTCAAAGGGATCAAAGGACTTTTTACTACACAGGTATAAAGCCGGAGATACACTGACCATGATGTGACGAGGTTTGAAGTGGTTGCTTCCCGCCACGTTGCATCGCAACCAAAGCTAAGTATTTTCCACTCCGGGATCTCAGCCACACAGCCCGACACCGGTTGAGTGCGCAGAGAAGATGGGACTGTACACACTGAACGCATCTCACCATGCAGCACCTCCTACACGCTCTTCGCATCACATCCAGTATATCTCCGGCTTTAACCCTTTGCCAAAGCAGAGCATACTATGCTGTTGATTTCAATGGGCCGCCTCGGCCCCGTCCAGCAGTTGCCACGCGCCTTTGGCTGAACTCAGGCTGTCCTCCTGCAGGCAATGACGTGTGTCAACGGCTAAGCGGGCTGGAGGAGGGGACCGCCGCGGCGGCCGGCAAGCGAAGCCTGGCGTACTAGTACGCCCCACTGGCCTTAACTCTCTCCTGCAGGGCATAGCCCACCCGCTGTGAAAGGGTTAAGCTTAACAGCTGTATTATTAAATATAACCACAATCTACACCAAAGAGATGCCTCCCATGCTTGATTTTCATTTCTCCTTGTTGTCTTCCGATCGTATTTCCAATGTATATTTTAGATATCAGTCTCCCCCTCTCATGTTCCCTGCACTGCCTTCACTAACATGGGCCATTCTTCTGTTCATATCTCATGCTCTTTAATCTGTTTTTGTCTGGCTAACAAGGTCATAACAGCTGTAAAGTGACATCTCATCGGATACTTCAGGAGCGTGGTGCAGACTAAATCATTTTGGAATAACGACTCTCATTATCTTTAGTTCATCACCTTTCTCATTAGCTGATAGATAATTATTAACCCACCTAGCAATGGTATTGTTCTTCAGAGAAAGAAACTGATACGGTCACTGGAAATGAATTAACAACATTAATATTTATTAATTTATTTACAAAGTATTTTACCGGGAAGGATACATTGAGATTTCTCTCGTTTTCAGTATGTCCTGGGTTCAAGAACATTGAAATTTTACAGTCGTTAAGTAATAAAGTGCAAGATATTTAAAAAAAACAAATATATATATGTTACATGTTTACAGGTGCATTCTGTATTGAGGTATGTTAGTAAGGAGCTCTTGAGTGACTTAAGACTGGGGGAAGATTTGATGGCGTCTGGGAGGTTATTCCATAATTGTGGTGCTCTGTAGGAAAATGAGGATCGAGCCACTTTCTTTTTGTATTGTGGTATTGCAAGTAAGGTGCTGGTCCTGGATCGGAGGTTATAGGATGAGGGAACTGCTGGGGGAAGCAGCCTATTCAGGTAGGGTGGAATCTTCCCAGAAATGCTCTTAAACACCAGGTTGCAAAGGTGAAGGGTGCGACTAGATTCCAGCGACGGCCAGTTTAGCTCTTTTAACATGTCACAATGGTGGGTCATGTAGTTATATTGTAGCACAAAGCGGCAGAATGAGTTATACAATGTAGTAAGTTTATGAAGGTGTGTTTGCGGGGCCGCTGCATACACTACAACTCCGTATTCAATAGCCGGCATAAGCATTTGCTGTACAATCTGCTTTCTTACCGCGGGGCTCAGGCAGGATTTGTTTCTGTACAGGGCACCTAGTTTGGGGTAAAGTTTAGATGAGAGTTTTTCGATGTGGGGGCCAAAGGATAGATTTGGGTCTAACCACATACCTAGATATTTGAGAGAAGTGACTGTGGTCAGCGTGCCATTTGATTTTGTCCTGACACGTAGATGGGGATTTTGCAATTTATGTAGTTTATTTATAAACCTCCTGTTTCCAACCCTTCTAGATTGTGAGTTCCTACGGGAATAGGGCCCTCATCTCCTCCTGTACTGTTTGTCAAATGTTGTTCAATGTATTGTAGCCCTGTCTATACTGTGCCTATTGTACAGTGCTGCGGAATATGCTGGCGCTTTATAAATAAAGAATAATAATGATAATAAATCGGTATACTGCAGGGAGCTCCAGGAAGGACTTAGTCCTCAGTCAGTGAGTCGATCCCATAATAGCAGTCATTAGGTGAGAAGGATACATCCTGCCAAAAGGTGGAATAGATTGGCGTTTGTTGGCAGGCTTAAGCAATTCATGACCATTTTTAACTAAATTTCCACCATTTTTAACAGAGTTTAGTGTTAAAAACCTTGTAAAAAGTCTTGATTGGGTTAAGAACTGTTGTAATCCTGAAGGGGGTAAGAGTTGTTGGAAGCTTTGAAGGGTTAAAATCTTTAAATGTTTAGATGTATAAAGCTGATGTTGTTGCCTTTTGGGTTTGTTGAATGGAGTGCTTTCTTCCTGGGTTGTTCTATATACATAACAATTAATTTATCCATTTCCATATCTATCACTATCTATCAAATACAGCTAACTATTAAATCTATGTATCTATCAATGAAATCTATTCTTTCAAACATTTACAGGTTTTTGACCCCATGCTTCGCTACTCATTATTATTAAATAAAAAACTTTTATAAATCAAACACAAGTTACAACTCCCCCAAAGAAGAGTAAAAAAACGTATAGTAAATCAAAAGCTATTCCTGCTATTGTGTAAACACGTATTTTAATAATAGTAACCCTAGCAGTTATATATAGCAATGCTCCATCTCACACCTCCAGGAAGAGTATCAATGTGTTTAACCTTTGTCTTTCTTGAGCAACACATCTCCACTGCTGTAAACCTTAAGAACTGCATGAGTTAAAGGTCATGTTCACACCTCCGTAAATTAAGCAGCCATTAAACAGGAGGAGGTTTAGTGCTTCTTAGCGCTTACTTTTGCACCATCCTCATGTAGTAAGGCAGATGAGAAACTATAGAAAAGCCCTACCCAATTTTCTCCGATTTGTTTGATATAGAAAGAGTTTGCAGCGAAGGGCTGAGCCATTGCCCGTTCTCAGTGGCCTCATAGACATTTTTTGTTCCATATATAAAGGGTACAAACAAAACCAAAGAATAAAATAAGATATCAACAGGATTTGCCTTCTATGACAAGGTTAGACATACATACAAGTGGGTAAGGTTATAAATTAAGGGTAATGGTTAGGGTTGTGCTGTAGATAATTAGGCACTGGCAGTACAGATAGAATGGGTTATTTTATAGCAATATGTGCTTGGATAGGGTTAGGTATGGGCTAGATATGCACTCTTCATTTTTAATTTAACCTCCCTGGTGGTCTAATTTTTTCAAAATTTTGTGTCTAAAAGCGTCTCATTTTTTTTTTTTTAAAGAAAACGTGTTTTTGTACATAGTTAGCCTGTAATAATTAGGAATCACGCACTGAAATCCGTGCAAGCAAGAGTCCTTACTGGTAAAATCCTTTATAAATAAATAGTAAATACACTGAGTCCTATAAAGTTTGAAACACGACATAATAATTTATTATCCCAAAAATAATTATCCAAAATAATGCTAATAAATTATATTCAATAAATTAAAACAAAAAACACTGAAATCTGTCACACAAGGGTGAGACTATGTATGGTCTGTTTCTTATCCTGTAGTGCCACCTAGTGGCCGTTCATGAGCAGAGACCGTTCATGAAATTTTACATTGGAATACAGTGTATTATATATTTTTTTTCAGTTTGCTGCCTGGTCCCGCCCCCTGCATCGTGTGACTCGCAGGAAGCGTTACCAGGAAGCAAGTCGCCATGATCAAACTGCGGGGGAGAGCGAGGGAGCGCAGGAGGAGGTGAGTATGCAGCCCGAGTGTGGCTCGGGGTTACCGTTCACGGTAATGAAATTTAACCCCGAGTCACACTCGGGAATACCGCCAGGGAGGTTAAAGGGACATTCTATTAAAAAATATAGTTCTCTTTCTTTGTCCTTAACCCCTTAGTGACCTAGCGGTTTTACGCGAATCTGTCAAATAGTGCCCGCTGCTGTTTTTACGTTTTTGCACGTTTTTGTTTAGGTCAAATTTTCCTCTTAGGCTAGGGTCAGACTGAGGCAGTGCGAACGCGCGTTCTGGCGCACTTATCACGGCCGCACTAGCAGCAAATGACGGGCAATGACGGCCATATACGAAGTACGGTCGCACAAAAGTCCGGCTGCGCAACGCAAGTGAAAATGAACGCATTTTTTCGAGAACGTTAAACCACTAGTACTGACGTACAGAGTGCGCTGCGTCCGCTAGCGGCGTGTGTGCGTGAATTGGAGACATCAGACGCTGCTAATGTCCGGCCAACATAACGTCCAGATGCAAGAAGTGTTTTATTGATGATCCGTACAAAATCACGGATGAAACTGCGCATAGTATGACCGCTATTGCGTATTCCGTGAAAAAATACGTCCATTCTTCGAACGCACATTTTCACGGACAACGTGAAAAATGCGTTAGTCTGACCCTAGCCTAACTCGTTTATTTAACCCACACATATTATACACCGTTTTCCCTGCCATTAAATGGACTATCATATAGTAAAATTTACTATAAAAAAATATGATATATGATGAAAAAATTGTAAAAACACACTTTTTCGTAATTTAATCCCAAAAAACAACCAAAAAAGACCCCGGCTAAATAGTTTCAAAATTTTGTCCCGAGAATAGAAATACCCAATTTTTATATGTGTTATGCTTTTTAACCCCTTCACTGCTGAGACAGTTCACCTATGTGCGCTAAGCTCATTCTGACCGTTTTATGCTCATTATTTTTAGATGACAGCCTAGGTCCTATTTAATTAAACCCCCCAGACAAAAAAATAATAAAAAAAACCCTATTTATTTATTTTAACTATTGCTATTATTATTTTTAATTGTTATATTTTACACCTAACCTGGTAATGTTTGGTATCAATGGAAAGGCCATGATCAGGACTTTCCATTGATGTCAAAAGTGACCCTCTAGCTGCAATGGATCGGGAGATAAGAGATTTCCACTTGGCAGCTCGAGGATTAGCTGGAGCACTGACATCCTCACACATATGGTGAGGATGTTAGCGGGTGGGGGTAACCCGGAGGTTTGGCTGACATCCAGGATGTCAGCCACCTCCGGGTTCGAATCGCGATTCGAAGCCGATTGGCTCTTAATCTGCGATCTGGCAGCGAACAGGTTAATGCTGTACACCACTGAAAAGGGGAGACTCTCCCCTTTCCATCGGTGCAACTTGCATCACTCTAGGGTTAATGGTTGGGGAGATAGACTGCCCCAATAAGAGCCACCCTCCACTTCCTGAATTTTAACCTACCGGCGCCTGCCGATGACGTCATCACGCAGTGTGATGATGTCATCGGACGTGTTGGCCCCCAGGAAATGGCAGGGCAAGCTTTCAGCTTGCCAGAGGCGCCGTGAGAGCCGGCGAGGGAGGTGAGTATCGGCGGGAGGGAGGTTAGGAGCCCGATGACATATCATTATCATTAAGACACATTGTCAACGTTTTTTATTGATTTAAACACCTATTAAGAGAACAGTAGAGTTCTGGTCTTTTTTGTCTTTTTTTGCAGTTTGGTGGATTTCATCATGGTCTCTTTGGTGTTCTATGTTTTTCAACTTTTTCATGAGGCTTCGGCGACTCTATTTTCGGTGCACTAAGGAGATCCTACGGTGATTAGAGAATTTACCATAGTTTCGGCGAAATGGAATCACTGAAGTGCTCTGAAGCACCCAAATTTCAATGAAAATGCTTTGTGAATAACCCCTGCAATGTCAAGTCAAAATGACAAATATTAGCTGACAGTGGTGTGGGATACGACAGTTGGCTGTTGTTAATGAAGTAACGTGTTAGGGCAAGTGTCTCCCTTCTAAAGATAATACTAAGACGGATATTAAAAAGTTTTTGAAGAAGTATTTCTAAGAGAAAACCACCTCCACATCTCTATAATACTCCCAGCGCTTTATGTGATATACGAGGGGAATCGCTCTTGTTGTTGTGTTCTTTGGGTATTTAATTGGTGCATTATTATCATAAGTAAGTGGTGCATTTATATGGAAGATGAGTCAATATTAATGGGATGGAGTTGTATAATTCCTAAATTCAATAATGAGACTTAATGAGTTCTTTTCAACTCTTGTGTTCCCTGCCATGGCAACAGTCTGCACTTCCCTATTAGCCGTATTGTACCTAAATGGACAGAGGACATCTGTTCCAAATGACGCTAATATTAGCCTGTTTATGCAATTAGCAAGTCTGTATTGGTTTATTGTGGAGCCACTTTACTTGTTTTCTCTGTATCTTCTCCATATGCCATTAGTTTAGCAAACACACTTCGATTTACTTTAGTTAATCTAAGTAAAATAGTTTGTTTTTGCCAATTTACTCCTAAACTGTTGAGCAGTGTTATATGCATTCCACATTTATGTCATACAATATACAGGCCATTGGGTTTATGAGTTATTCATACGAAGAATATTTGACTGTTTCATCTGGCAAAAAGGATAGAAATAAAAATGGAAAATGAATTTTAATTTTATTAAAGTCAACTTGACGTCGACCAGTCCACTTTCCCTCAGATGTCTCATCAAACAATGGATCTATCAGATCATAAAGGTTAATGTGGGACATCATCTCTTGAGAAGATCTTGCAGGCTGCTGCTTAGTCTGGTCCAGTGCCAGGAGCCGCCATATTCCTCCTTCATGATTGTAAGACAAAGAGAGTTACTTCTGGATTAATGTAGGTGCATTGCTGAATAGATCTTTCTTCACAGCCAGTTGCCCGCACGTAATAAGTGGAAGGCTGTCCAATATCCTAGATGAAATATTAAAGACTGCTTCTAACACAGTTCCATCAACCCTTTTTTGTGGGTGTTGCACAGTGAGGGTCATTTAACAGCTCTGGGTGACTGTTCCTCTGCAAAAATGTTGTTGTCCGGATTCACTAGTCAATATGATGACAATCAAACAACTGCCTTGAATAAGAGAAGGGCTGTTATGAAGGATGGCTCTTCCGATCACAGCTGCAGTGCAGCACTCGCTCTGTTGGTGTGCCAGAAGAAGTCCCTAAAAATGATACCTTTTGGGGAAACAGAATTAGGATGAAAAAAGTAGTGTTTAATACAGTATTTAATGGCTCCTGTGTGATGTATCAGTAAGTGTTCACATGGTATCGATGCGAACAGGACGTATAAGCAAAATTGTATTCTGGTTGCATTGGCACAAACCAAAACAAATTGAACAAATGAAAAAAGTAGTGTGCGACTTTGGTTTTTGGTTCATTTGTTGAGGTGTCCTTTTTCATTGATTTGTGTTTCGAATGAGTTTCTGACTTGCCCAAATATTGGATGAATCTCAATTCATCTGTAAATGAATGGACATGTCTCACGTCTACCAATGATTATCCACCTTTCTTTCTGCAAGCACTCCCACTTGATCTTGCTATAGATCCAATCGCTCCACTGAAACTGCCCTAGCTAAAGTAGTGAACGACTTGAAGAACACAAAAACAAAGTCACTACTTTTTACTTCGTCTCCTTGACTTTTCTGCAGCCTTTGACACCATCAGCCACTCTATTCTCTAAGATATTCTTTGCTCCTTTGGCTTGCAAGGTTCTGCCTTATCCTGGTTTGAGTCTTATCTCTATAATCGCTCTTGTAGTATCGTTTCTCTGTACCTCATCTCCTTCTCTACCTTTGTCGAGGTTTCCCAAGGCTCAGTCATTGGGCACCTATTGTTCTGGATCTACACATTCTCTCTTGGTAAGATTATCAGTTCTTTGGGGTTGTTTTAGTACTTATGTTGGTAACACCTAAACATGCCAGTCCTTTCCAACCTTGACTCCCTTTCTTCTCAGTCAAGTATTGGAATGTCTTTCAAATATATCTTCCTGGTTGACTTTACATCACTTGAAACTCAACATGGCAAAGAGCAAACATCTGCTGCTTCCCCTCTCACATGCACCTCTGACAACCTTGTTGATTATGGTTCTTGGCTCTATCATCCAATCTGCCTCCCCTGTCTCCTGTCTGGCAGTGAAAACGGACTCTCATTTCTCATTCAAGATCAAAGTTAAATTTCTTAGAATGTTCCGTCGCTGCCATCTACATATCATTTCCAATATCTGGCCATTGTGATACAAGACCCAAGAAAAAAACCTAGTCCACTCACTAGTTATGCCCCAACTGGGCAATTGCAATTCTCTCCTTATCGACTTTCTCCTCAACTGACTGTCCCTACGACAATTCACACTAAATGCCTTGGCATGCTTCATCCTCCTCTGATCTCTACGTTCCCTCTATGCCAATCTCTGCCTCAGCTCCTGTAACCTTACAAAATCTACTTTAAAATACGTTAACTTATTAAGTCCTCTCCAACTCTCCACCATTTTCCATCTCTAAGCTCCTCTCTAAATATTCCTCCAGCTGTCCACCTTGCTTTGCCTTTGACCTTCAGCTTTCAGTTCCTCTCTTCTCCTTCTTCTATTCAAACCTCAGGATTTTCATGTGGGCTGCACACTCGCTGTGGAACTCTCTACCCCAATCTATCAGACTGTCACCTGCCTTCAAAATATTCAGATCCTCCCTTAAAACCTACCTAGAGAAGCTTACTAACTTCTAAATACTGAGCCATGTACTTTAGCGTTTCTCTTATCCCCTTCCCTGCAACTTTCTTCTTTTGTCTCTTCCCACCTCCCTTTAGAATGAAAGCTCCATAGGGAGCAAGACCCTCGCTACATGATGTTTAAGTATGTATTCTAACTATCAGGGTTATTCAGAGAAAGGTGAAACTCTGGAGAACTTCTGGAGAAGTGCAAATTCTAGGTCAAAATAACTGATTTGGAAAATGAGATAAACGGGAGAATTATTCTGGTTTGGCTATTTTGACCTCGAATTTTCACTTCTCCAAAAGTTCTCCAGAGTTTCACCTTTCTCTGAATAACCCTGTATGTATTGTAACTCCTGTATCTCTTTGTGGAGTTGGTTGGCACAGTATAAAAAAATGAACAATAAGAATAATAATATTAATTATTCCCTTTGAACTACATTTTCATTCAAGTGTTACTGATAATAAAAGGGATGACATGCGTCATCTTCCAACTAATTAGAGGTTTTCAGACTCTCGAAGTCCAAAGTGATTCCATTTGTTGCCTTCATTAAAGCGTGTGTGTGTTTGTTGCCTTTAGAGCCTTTCAGATTGTGAGCTGTACATTTCTTTTGAAACTCCGATACGCTCTGTGTGCTGATGGACATCCTAGGACAGTGTCACAGGATCTTTTAGCGCATGAAACATTTACATGATTCCACATGCCATTAACTTAGCCTGGAGCATATAGAAAGACTTGAGAGGCTGTGAAAATCTTAGGTTAAGTGTCAAAAACATTTGGATTAATGGTTAAGTTTTGTTATTGCAACTGTTTTTACAAAGTTCCTTTTGCTGTCTTGAGCAAACTTCTGGTGTGTATGTGTTTCATAAAAATACTTTCCGAATTGACATGATATTTTTGGACTTTGGGAAACTGTCACTTATGAAGAACTAATTTATCAGTTTGATAATAGAAAAATACAGACAAACAGGGTTATTCAAAGAGATCTGAATAGCTGGAGAAAGTTCGGTTACCTTTCTTGGCCATTCGGCTATCCAGAGAGCAGGCAATTCGCCAAATCCTGGCGAATTGCCTGCACATACGGTGTCTGTTCGAGGGCAGTGAAATCCCCATAGAGAAGCAATGCTTCGGCTATTCAGAGAACAAAAGCCAGCATTGAAAGGTTCCCGAATTGCCCTGCCATTCGGTGGTTTCATTCGACAGGTTTATTCAGGAGAATCCCATAGGCTTCAATGTTAAAAATATTCCCGTTTTAATCCAATATCTAATAAACCGTTCATTATAAAATTCTGCAGTAAAGAGTCTCTTAATTTATAGATTTTTTAGGATATTTTAAGCATTTATTTATTTATTTTAAAAAGTCCGATTTTTTTTTAAAGTTTTCTTATTTTTTCTGTAACAGCCCTTTTTATTATCATTCCCTGGACATCCTGTGTAAATTTCAGACATTTTCGCTCTGTAGTTTCTTTGCAAACAGCGTTTCACTTTTCAAACATTCAAGCAAACTGTTTTGCTAATTTATTCACTGCCTTGGTCTGCGGTGTCAGCTTTTTCCGGAGGCTTCGCTGCGTGTGATCGGCTCCTGCTCGGGTTTTTCCGGCGTCTTCGATGTGTTAATCCAGATGTTTTTACGGGTTTTCGACGTGCATTCGCCAGGTTCTCGGCGGGTTTTCGGCAGCTTTTCGGCAGCTTTTCCCTGCACTTCGATAACCCTGTGGTGCTTGCTGAATACACTGCAGGGTCACCGAAATGGGAAAGCCGATTTGCACCGAATTGAAGAGAACGAAAAGTCACCGAACGTGCGGTGACTTTTCGAATCTCTTTGAATAACCCTGAAAGATCAAATAAGATACTACAAGTGCGACCAGTAAGTGCATTTTCACAGAATATAATCTATATGGTGCTTTTATTTCTTACTGGAAATTCTATTTATTTACTTATAAAGGATTTTACCAGGAAGGATACATTGAGATTTTTCTCGTTTTCAAGTATGTCCTCGGTTCAAAAACATTGAATTGTTACAGAAATACAAAGTTAAGGTTATTACAAGTACTTATACATCGCCACCAGATTCCGTAGCGCTTTACAATGGGGAAGCACAAACAGCAGACTTACATGATACAAGAGTAAATACAACCCTGGTCATATAATAACTGTACAGGTAATACATAACTTTAAACCAAGATGGGATTAGGCTTGTGCACCAATTTTTTTTTCGGTTCGATTCGATTTTTCGGATTTTTAAACTTTTCGATTCGGCTCGTTTTGACCGATTTCTGTTTCGATTCGGTTCGGCTCGACTCGTTTTTCGTGTACATTTTTTTTTCGGAATATCAACCATTTTTCGTATTTTCGTGTCACTTAGCTCGTTTTTTGTATCGACTTTTTGTATTTTCGGAAATTTTCGTTTTTCGGAATTGTAAATGGTTTCGGAATATCGACCATTTTTCGTATTTTCGTGTCACTTAACTCGTTTTTTGTATCGACTTTTCGTATTTTCGGAAATTTTCGTTTTTTCGGAACGTCTGTTCTCCTCGTTTCAAAGCAATAAATTTTGATTTGACACATTTCAAGTACATTCGAAAATTCCGAAAATATTTCGTTTCGGCTCGGAAAACTTTTCGGATCTGCCATTTTCGGATCTAAAAATTTTCGGAAAATCGGTCGCATCCGAAAACACGAATCGGGAAATTTCGTGAAAATTCCGAAATTCTGAAACCCGAAACGCACATCCCTAGATGGTATATTAGAAGCGGTCGCCAGTCAAGACATCTAGTCCCAAACAAAGAGAGAGTGAGGAAAGCCACAAACATTTAGATTTTTTAAAAAGAGAGATTATCTAGGTTTGAAGGGAAAAGAGGAGCAGAGAGGCAAAACATTATACCCCTACTTGGCGTCCCCACACCACATCCTGTTTTACCCCAAATTGAGTGTAATACTGGCCCTGAATCCAATGCTGAACTCCCTCAATGCTGGTGTGGATGTGGCAAGCGTGGGCTTCTGCTCAACTCGCATTTTTCAAATGATTGGGGTAGACTGGGCACTCGAATTAGAATCAAACAAAACCAATCGCTGCCATTGAGAGCCATTGGATATAGTGTGAATGAAAAGATGTTCAGCCCCCAGCTTTTCCATGAGCCCAGATCATCAGCGCTTAAAACTACTTAATACCGGGTTCTTGTTCCCAGTATTTGTTTTCCCATTATTCGTTGAAAGCGAGAAAGCTGAATCACTTTGGAATTGCTAGTTATTCTCTGGCTGACTGCACAAAGTATCTTTGCTTTGTCTTAATTCACAGTAATCCGACGCAACAACTGACATTCAAAAGGAGTTTGTGGCTCATCTTGAAAAGTATGAGCCATTATCATGAGCCTTAAAGTATACTGCCTGGCCAAAAAACAGTCACCACCTACCATACAAGCCTGATGTGATCATGTATCGCTTCTGTTGGTCATGTCTAGGATAAGCAAAAAATGAGCTCCACTGACTTCCTGAATATACTGAATGAGCAGGTTTGTCAACCAATGGATTTTCTTAACTGATGGCACAGTGGGCATATTCCAAGATGGCAATGCCAGGGTTCATCTGGCTCAAATTGTGCAATACTGGTTTAGAGAACTTTAGCCATCATTTTCACACATGGATTGGCTACCACACAGTCGAGACCTTAACCCCATTGAGAATCTTTGGGTTGTGATGGAGAAGACCTTACGTAGCTCTGGCCCTCCCATCATCAAAACAAGATCTTAGTGAGAAATTAATGCAACTATGGACAGAAATAAATGTTGTGACATTGCATGAGCTTACCAAAACGATGCCACAGTGAATGTGTGCCATAATCACAGCAAAAGACGATTCAACGAAAAAATCAGAGCGTGTGACTTTTTTTGGCCAGACAGTGTATAATGGCCCAACTTATTAATCATAGCGCCTCAGTTGGAATAGGGCCCATTGTTTTTATTCATTGTTAAGTCACATGTTTTATTACATTGTTGCTAGGCTTATATAGCCTTGTATCATATACTAGTTCTTCAAGGTACAGCCATAGCACATACTATGTACACAGTTTGCTTTGATGAATAATTTGTAAAGACTCATCGTTCTGTTTGTTGGCCTTAGTTGAGTACTGGATATAATTTGGGTCCTTAGAGTACCAGCCTATTTAACATTGAATCCCCTCTAGATTAACTATTGTCCTTGGCACTAAAGCATTCCTTTACCCGTGAGACCTCTTCTTAATCTTCATGGCTTACAGAGCATCGGTTCTCCATTCGATAGCATGGTCTCAATTTCTGCTATGCATGTCATTTGTTTTCAACCATCGGCATTAGGACTTTTACGATAGTCACTGAAACATTCAGGACATTCAGGTCCTTGGTTTTAATTCACTCCACTGCATTACTGTAGGGTTAGGATGGTTACCCAGCAGGAAGATGATCTTTAAAATGGTTTTTGATTTACCCGTTTGGCTCCATCCAGTCTGCTTAGATCCTGAATGAACTCCCAGCTCCTCCATCACAACAAAATGTTACCTCTTTCACGTTATAACATAGAGATGGTTTTCGACACTGAAACACAGTGATGTTGTTGAGTGTGCTTCATGCATATAATTTTGCATGGAGGTCCAAAGGTTACATTTTTGGCCTGATTAGACCCTTTAAATCAAATGTATTCCAACCTCAGGGAGCACGAACAGGCCAGATTTTAAGGATTAGATATCTTGGTGAAATACAGACTGAATACTGCAGTTACCGAGCAGCAAATCCTGTCACCTGTGTTGTACGTCATATTTTTGCAAATTTAGCCTACTGGTGATCCTTGAAGACAGGGTTGGGAAACCCTGTTTGAAATCATGCTTACTGTGTGGAGTTCTGTCAAACTCCAAGTTGGAATTAATTTGTTTTTCATTCATAAATAGCTTTTTTTCTTGGAGCATTGCCACGATGACCAGCTTCGTTAAGCATTAAAGTTCTTTACCCAATGGATGGCTGTTCCGTTCAACAAAATGACCCTTCTTGGGCTCCATCAAAGTTACAACATAGTTTTTTAACTTTGTTGTTTACCCCATTATCACCAAGTCATCTTATTCATATTGCTTTGTGGAGCGATCAGAGTTTAGATTATTTTTCCCCCAAGAACATCCCTGATTGGTGGTTCTCCAGAACTTTATCCAGGACCTGTTTTCATAGCTCCTTGATCTTCATGGTGTTGTTTGTTCAGTTACACGCTGTTATAAATTAAAAATCAGCTGTATTTGTTTTGAGTTTACATGATGCTTTACTTACGCCCTGACAAGCTACTTTTCAGTTATATCCTTTATTTCAATATGTTTTTCTTCTTTGGTTATGGCTCGTGGTGTTATGAATATATTTTAATGCTTTCCAGGCGATGACATCATTAGAGCAAAATCAACCAATTTTCCATCTATGTGTGCGGCTTGCAATCCCACAGCATTTTCACATACAAATGCTAAAGCCTTAAATAAAGTCTTGTCAAGTCTTGAACATATCTACGAAATGTGTGGATTGAGATGCCTGGCATCGATATGTCCTAGGAACCGTTTTGAACAGGTGTATATGTGTTTTTGAACCCATATATGGGCACCATGAAGTGGATTTTGGTAATATATATTTCTGTCCGGCACATGGTGTTCCAGTTTTCAAAAATAGGTAGTTGCAGAAGACGAGGGGGGTCACTTGCTTAAAATAAGGACCAAACAGGTGCCATACAGACCAGGTTGACTAGGTTCCCACAGAGAACCACCAAAGAACATGACTCCAAACAAGCTGGGGAGCATTATTTGAACAACTGCTTCAACGTTTCAACTGTCACAGCAGTCTTTGTCAAGTGACAGAAACTGCTGTGACAGCCGAAAAGTTGTGGCAGTTGTCCAAATAATGCTCTCCCCGTGGTTGTCACCAGTGTGCCTGGCCTCTTGTTCTCCTGTTTTCAAAAACAGTAAGCATTCACCTACTTCTGATGCAAAGGAATCATTACTTGGTGGCAAGACATTTTTCTTAGCTTGGCATGTGGTCATCAACTGGTGTTCTTTGGGTGAGAGAGCCCGGCAAAAAGACCAGTGAGTGAGAAGAAGATTGCGCTGTCCAACCTAGACATTCAGGGTTATTCAAAGAGATCCGAATTGCTGGAGAAAGGTAACCGAACGCTGAAATTCCTGGCCATTCGGCTGTTCAGAGTGCAGGCATTTCGCCAAATTGTGTGTTCGCCCTCGTTTTGCGGTGACTTTTCAGCGGGTTTGCGTCGACTAACTTTTCCCTGCAATTCGGGGACCCTGTGGTGCTTGCTGAATACACCGCAGGGTCACCGAAATGGGATCGCCAAATCGCACCGAATTGAAGCGAACGAAAAGTCACAGAACGTGCGGTGACTTTTCGATTCTCTTTGAATAACCCTGATTGTTTTCAGGTTTATAAAAACCTATATGGAAAACCATGTCCTAATCAATTCACTGGATGACATGCGTAAAATTAATTGGTACCACCTGCTGCTCATTCTCACATTCACTGAATGCTATGTAGATGATTCCCCAAATACTGGTTTTATTCCATTAAACCATGTCCATATATATGTAGACATACAAGCATAATCAATTCTTGGCAAGTTGTGGTTTTCATAAAAATAGGTAATTATAAAATCCTAGGTATTTTCCTGCAATATAAAACGTACGCATCATTTACCGCAGTTTTATCCTTGAAATTTGCATCAATGTGCCCCTTTTATAAGTGGTATTTAAAGTGGAAATGGATAAAAAAACTATAATATAAATTCCATATATATATATATATATATATTGCAGTCAAAGTTTATTTTCATAGGCTGAAGTGGCCGGCTAATTATATCTGGTTGCCTGTTTATTAAACAGACTGTTGCTCTGATCTCCCTGTCCCAATTAGGAGAGACCCCAGAAAGACAGCAATTCGAGAAGGGTCTTGAAAGGTCAGCCATGGGGCAATCAGTTTGACGGGTGAGGGGGGTGGCTAGCGGCTTTCAGGTGTGGGGTCTTTAATTAGTAATGGATAGATCGGCTTCATATTTGCAAATTGCAACATGATCCTCCTTCTCATAACCCGATATTGCAGAATAAGAGTGAGACATCAGTTGAGGCATTCTTCATACAATACCAAAGTGTCACATGAATTGAGTTCCATAAAGGGATAGACAGAAAAAGAACATGCATGTATGATACATGCACACATGCAATTCTATTTCTCCCTCTCCCTCTCTCGCTCCGATCTACACTTGCTATTGTGTAATACTGGCAAGGAGATTGCAGTTTTCGTCACTGGAAAAATACTCTGATTCGAAACTGAGTGGAAAATCTTCTGACAGATCTTTGTTGGGGGATAGGGATGCCAGATCGGCCATGTTTTCCTGGACACATATGCAAAGGAGAGCACATGGAAAGTGCTATCCTGTAACCTGTATGATTCAAACGCTGACAGAAGGAAATTAAGGCAGGTCACCTGGGATTCCTTTTTTTGATTCTTACCTGCAGTGTATGGTTTCTACATACCGCAGGGTTGCATAATTCATGCAATGCACATCAGTATCATGAATAAATTATATGTGTCCAGGAAAACATGGCTGATATGGAAATCTTATTGGGGGATTGGGTGGACCTTCCATTCTTTAAGAATTTGTTGTATCTCTACACTTCTCAGTTTGCTGACAATATTGAATCCGGCAACTTGATTCAGCAGCAAATGAACTTTCTAAATTCTTCAGATAAGTTGTTTGGTGGACAAAGTTGTGTCATTGCTTTTAGAGGACACAATTCTAACAAGTATTCTACTATCGAACACTTTATTCCTCTTAAAGTCGGACAAGTCTTCTTCGTGGATATCTGGACTGGAGAAACCATCAATGTTGCAGTTTTATAACGGAATATATGCCACATTTGGAAGACGCGACGCATTGAACCCAGAGACTCAAAGAGGTCTTCTCGTCCATTCTAAATCTCCTTTTACACTCTTTAATCTGAAGTAGTTAAGCAATGATAAGCATTTGTAGCTTGATACAGTCTAACTTAAGAAATGTATGTCTGCATCCAGCAAGCATATACACACATGCACACAACAACCAACAGCTGCCCCGAGGCTTGGATAACTGAACTAGAAGAACGTCTTTGGAGAGAGACGGGAGGACGTGTAAGCAACTCTATCTAGTCTGTACTGTATGTGATGCTTCTGGAACCTGAGTGCTAGCCATTCATGCCAAGGCATGAACACTGTAGAAGGGTTGTGAGAGAGTCATTGGGCGTCTAAAGGGAAGTGAGTGTAGTTAATACATCTCTTGATTTGATGGCTCAGCGTTATCTTAGATTGGAGAAGTTATATTAAGAGATTTTATGCTCTGGATTAGTCTATGCGGACATTTAAGTCACAAGATACTTAATAGATGTAAGGGTCCATCTGCTTATTTGACGTCTTCTTTTTTCCTTATACATTCGCCATAGGCGACATTTATTAACAGGTTTTTAATTGCACCACATTCACAATTTTTTTTGTTTAAGTTATGTTTTTACTGTGTTTTTAACATGATACAGAGAGCAAGAGAAGAAGATATATTATGCGATATTATGCATTCTAATGCTGAGAGAGATAACAAACATCTCACTCAGTAACGCTATAAATTTATATCAAAACATGGGCTTGATTTAATTTGGCCCCATAGCTGGTATCGGCACCTTTTTTGCCCATATTTCAGCCATTTTTCAGTTGGGGAGATTTAAGTAAGTTGGCGAAAAGTTCTGGCATTTCAATTCTAATAAAAATGTGGTTCTAATATCGGCACTCACAGCTATGCTTTTAAAAGGAACTATCTGCTTTATCGATTCAATTTGAATTTATCAGTATGCTATTATCTGAAAAAAATAGCACATGCCGAATGGTGTGGATAGATTGATTTTCAGGCAGGAAAATGTAAAAATCACACTGAATACCCTTAATTTTAATTTAAATGTTTTACTTTATCAATTGAAACCTAACTCTAACCCTAAAAATAAACTTAAAGAAAACAGATGTGGTGGAGTCGTTGCTTGTGTTTCACAGATCAATTCCTTTATTAGATTAACTCCAGAGCCCAAACAGTCCGTTTCCTTCAGGGGTAGCTAGATTCCTCAGTTGCCCTCAAAATGAAGAACAGACTCACATAGTGTAGTGGTTTAATAAATAGAGTGAATTAACAAGCAGGAATTCTTACTCACATTATATGGTGTCTCAAAAGACCAGACACCAGTCTTTCAGACAGCCGATGACTTCTAAGGAGCACCGGATCTCCTCTCAGCCTTCTCCTCTGCAGGTAGTAAAAGGCCAGTATCCTCAGTAAGGTTTAAAACAATAAATCTATTAAATAACAATGTAAAACAACATACTAATACGCATTTCGCAAAATTGCTCCTTCAGTTGGTGTAGCTGTGTCTGTAAACCTAACCCCAAAAATATTTAGGGTTAGAGATAGGGTTATTAACAGTGATTATCTAAATACAATTTCATGGAAACAAAAGACCATTTTCAGCTATTTTTACCAGCCCGAATTTTATCCGCAAGGGGCCACTTATTATATATCAGCTCCAGCCAAACCTTTTCAGTTGAATAAGCCAATGTTTTGAAAAGAAAATATCCACCAAAACCTACCAATATTTTATTTAAACATCTGACGATACAATTAAATCGAGCCCCAAGTGAGAAAGATGACCTGTTGACACAATTAACACAGATTGCAATTGTGTCTCGGTATCTAGATAGTTTAACATTACATTAGATCAAAATATAAAACATTATTATGAGTACTGGTTCATCGAAACAACATTTGAGAGGTGGAGCTACACACGTTCTGTAGTCAGTTAAGCATAGATGTTGGACACTCAGTGTATGAAGAATGAATATGAAAACCTATGGCCCTTGTGAAGGTATCAGCTGCTAGAAAGTGTCTCTACGACAGGTTGGAGGAAGGTCCTGTGTATATTATTGGGGTAGTGAGCTTTCAGGCCACAACTGAAGAAATCAATTTCTCCAATGCCATATGGCATGATGTTCATCATAGCAGTATTGAAGAGAATAGTAGAGGTAAAAGCCTTAACTCTATTAATCCACTCTGTAATGGGTGATTGGGGGAAGTATGGTATTTTCCCAAAAAAATGGAAAGCGATATTTTGCTGCGTTAAATAAGCAAAGGATAAGGGACTGTTTGTAGGTAAAAGGGACATGATGGAATAATACAAGGATGAGGGATGGAGAGGAGTTATTTTATCAACCACTCAAAAGCAGCATATTTTGACAGTTTTTGGAAAAGCTTAGAATTTGATGCTTTTGATTTTTTTGACTTTCGATCCAACTTTACAGAGTGCGAACCATGAAAAACCCAGACGATCAGTGGTTTCGAGATGAAGCTTCTAGTAAATCTACCATATTCGGCACCAACAATCATTCCGTAGAGAAAGTCACTGCGATCACATTCTGCCCACATTTTGATGTTTGGTGTGACCAACAACTGAGCATTATAATCAAGCCTGTGGGTTTTTATGCTTTGAGTTGCTGTTGCATAATTGATGCATTGAGATTTGTAGTAGCATGCACAGGGATATCAAATAAAGAAACCAATGAGTGCAGCTCCGGGGATTATGAGATCATTTTTACTTGGCATTATCCATTGCTAGCTCCCATTGGTATTGGTATCACTATTATTGAAAACAGAGGACCGGGCATTCAGGATGGGCCATGAAGGATCTTTATTACATGGGTGCCATCACAGTGTTTGGGTCAGGCATGAGCTTTTTTTCAAGTAAAGGTCTTCTCTGAGATATTGGGTTTCAGCAAACACGGTCTGTGTATCACCAGTTATTTGGACCCTTTGGTAGGTGACTACTGTTCCTCATTTTTGGTTTAGAAGTTCTGAGTATGGAAACCTATTGACTTATCTTGGCATATCTCAAATCAGGAGTCAAATTTGCTTTACCCGTGTTGGCTGAGGTTTTACTCTTCATGGTGAATTTAAAGAATGTGATTACACTCTTAATGAATTCCTGTACATGGATGGAAAATCTACACATGGGCTTTCAATGTGATTTGCCTATTTCAAACACATAGTACTTTTTAATAGCAAATTATTCACAGTTTATAATTTATTTGGCATTCTTTTTTGTTTCCTAGCAATAAAAAAACCAGCTGGAAAACCAGGTGCCAAGCCCGGTGCAAAGCCAGCTCCGAAAGACGCTGAAAAAGCTCCAGAAGAAGTAAAGCAAGGTAAATATACCACAACCTAAATTTTTATGAGTGCTTACTGACTAGAAAACATGTGCATACATTGCAATGGCATTGACGTACCGGGTGTCTTGGAAGAAGACCAGAGTGACGTTACGTTGATGATGTTCACGTTTCCGGTTTTGAATTTAAATCAAACATTCTTGCTGTGTACATTTCAAATGTATTGTATGTTACATTTTTATGTAATAAAAACTTCACATTCACGTAACCGTCTTTGTGTTTGTGTTTAATGTATTGCTTTTCTGTAGGGATGTTGCATGGCGTGGCTTTCTACATGTCCGTCCTGTGTCACGTGCATAGACAAAAAGCTTATTGTCAGTGTTGGCTACTTAGACTTTAAAGTTGGGAGAATTGTTGCTATTTTGTCTGATGCTTGTTTGTCTACTATAGTTCCTGCCTGTTTTCTTTTAATTTGTGTCTTTATGGAAAAATATGTGAGTATTTATGTGTGAAGTTTCATTGTGCACTACAAAGAAAAGACTAAAGACATATCATTATTTTTATTACCGTAGATACTCGAGGATAGCGCGACCTGAATATAATGCGATGGATAGAGATTTATTATGGAAATGAGAGAATAATCAAGACTCAAATATAACGCAAGGAGCAAAATTTTACCTTACCGGTAAACAATTAAGATCCTTCCAGGTTCTCTTAACACAGTCATGTTCCCCCTCAGGCCAGGGTGTTCTGCTCTAGAATGATTGCAGTTGTTACTAAGTATGAGGCCGCCGGCCACCCGTTTTCTTTACTAGTGATTAGATGGCCGGCGGAGGTGAGCGAGGTGAAAGATTGGCTTAAACTGAGCTTGCTCTCTGGCCATGATGGATCCCACCTCTCCTGAATCCAGGAGTTCCTGAAGTGTTTGTAAGCATCAGCAAAACCGCATTCACTTCAGTGAGACTACCGGAACTTCCGGGAGACTTGGGATCCAGAGCAAGGCAAGGTTTTTTTACACATGATGCAGGTGTCTCGAATATAACGCGACCCCTCCAATTTTAACCTAAATTTTTGTCACCAAAATCTAGCGTTATACTCGAGTATCTATTGTTGTTATCATCATTTATTAGTATTGCGCTAAAGATAATCTGCAGCATGATATAGGGGTTACACTAAGTTAGTTAGTACATAGTGAGAGCCCTGCTCCTTAAGGAACTTACATTCTGAAGGGAATGGGGTTGAGACCACAGGAAGCTCTTTGTCGAACGTCGTTGAGTAAGGGCAATATTGTACATTGGATTGGAGAATGGGTAGAATATATTGCTAGTTATGTAAATTAATTAATAGGTAATAAGTTAGATGTCAGAAAATATTATTTTAATTAAATTTATATGGGAAACCAATTGTTTAGTAAAAAGCAGAGAACTCTCCTTACATCTGAGGGACTCCTCGAATGAAATTTGTGAAGCCATAAAAAACTCTTACTTTTTCTTAATGTTGGTAATTGGCAATGATGGATCTGGGACGGAACATAATTGAATTATAAGAATACGTTTACATGTCTGGCTGGTTTTTGTGGTTATAAATTTTCCCAACAAGTTGCCACTACCGTCACCATATATTTGTTTTCTAGAAATGGTGACTAGGCACTAGACACTAGAAAGTTTTAGGACGAATTGCGAAGCTGCTGGCGTTTGACTCCTGACACTTCATAGTATCAGAAAAAGAGCACTGTCATATGACAGCATAGGCTCCGTTGAATTCGGCCAAAATCAGGACTTTTTTGGCCAATTTTTAGCCATTTTTCAGTCCACCTATATCGATTCGAATTTGATTCAATCGAATGCCGATTTGCAAAAAATTCAAATACTACAAGATCTTGATAAATGGCTTTTAGGCATGGAAGTAGAGGGACGTAGACAAAAAAATTTTTAAACATCAATTATTTCTTATAGTAATTTTAAAGGCACAAATCTGTATGCTGTTGGCTGAAAATAAGCTTTTTTTGGCCATTTTAACAGCCAGATCTTTTTTGGACCAGTTCAGGCCAAATTTCTGTCAACTGAATCAATCGATATTATGAAAAAATGGCCAATAGAATTAGATTGTGCCCCATGTCACACAATTGTCATTAATGGGTTCATCTGCCGAAACTAAGCCAAGAAATTGTAGTTACGATTGGCGCAGTCATTGAAATTATCATTTGGGGAGGCTAGTTTGTAAGGTGAGATACTTCATAAAAATAGACGCGCTTAAATGAATGTTGCCCAGACTTCAAAACGATGAAAAAGAATCCCAAGTACATCCATGGAATACCCAAACTAATGCTTGTCTAAGCACCCCAGATTTTTTAGGGCAAGAGTTCCCAGGATGCGTAATCAGTTTTAGCTAGTTGAAAGTCATGGTATGTATAGTGCTGGAATATGTGTGTATAGAAACACCATCAGCACACAAAAGAAGGGCGATGTGTGTGTTTCAAGACATGTAATAGGATGTGTGTAAGTGTGTGTGGAGCTCTATGCATGTGATGGGTGCTATGTGAGAATATGTTGGGTTTTATGACATTATGAGTGATGATTGTGAGTTTGTAGACAAGCAGGGTTATCCAAAGAGATTCGAAAAGTCACCGCACGTTCGGTGACTTTTCGTTCTCTTCAATTCGGTTCCTTTTGCCGATTGCATTTCGGTGACCCTGCGGTGTATTCAGCAAGCACCACAGGGTCCCCGAATTGCAGGGAAAGGCTGCCGCAAACCCAACAAAAACTAACCGAATGCACGCTGAAAACAAGCAAAAACATCTGGATTAACCTTTGAAAAACCCGAACAGGAGCCGAACAGGAGCCGAACAGGAGCCGAAAAGGAGCCGAAAAGGAGCCGAATCACACAGAGCCGAAGCACCTGTGACGCAGAGGAGGCAGTGAATAAATTAGAAAAACCATTTGTATGAATCTGGGAAAATGAAACGCTGTTTGCAAAGAAACTACTGAGCGAAAAAGTCTGAAATTTTCACAGGAGATCCAGGGAATGATAATAAAGAGGGCTGTTACAAAAAAAATAAGCAAACTGAAAAAAAAAACAAAAAAAAATCGGACTTTTAATTTTTTTTTAAAAAATTCAGAAAAATGCTTAAAGTATCCTAAAAAATCTATAAATAAAGAGACTTTTTGCTGCAGAATTTTATAATGAACGGTTTATTAGATATTGAATTAAAACAGGAATATTTTTAACATTGAAGTCTATGGGATTCTCCTGAATTAACTTGCCGAATTAAACCACCGAATGGCAGGGCATTAGGGGAACCTTTCACTGCTGGTTTGTGTTCTCTGAATAGCCGAAGCATTGCTTTTTCATGGGGTTTTCACTGCCCTCGAACAGGGACCGAACAGGCACCGTATGTGCAGGCAATTCGACAGGATTTGGCGAATTGCCTGCTCTCTGGATAGCCGAATGGCCAGGAAAGGTAACCGAACGCTGATTTTCAGCGTTCGGTTACCTTTCTCAAGCAATTCGAATCTCTTTGGATAACCCTGTAGGTATGCAATTTGAGTTCTGAGGGATTTTGCATGTGCCGGAAGGAGTTGTTTGTTTGGTGGGGCTGAGTGAGCATTGTGGAGCTCTATGTGTGCGCGGAACTGTGTATGCTATATGAGAGCTGTTAGCGAGGCTGTGTGAGTGTACGAACCTCATATGTGACATGGGAGCTGTATGGTGGCTGAGCATTTGCTATGGATTATGTGTGAGTGTGATGGAGGCTGTGCAAGCATAATTAATTTTTTGGAGAAAGGATTTTACCAGGAAGGATACATTGAGATTTCTCTCGTTTTCAAGTATGTCCTGGGTGGCGAGTATGTACCGTTGGGTGTCTTGCCCAACGACACTTACTGGAGAGGTGCTCGTCGGGATCGAACCCATGTCTCCACAGGCTCTCTCCACGCAGAGCAGTGATGTTACCTCTACTCCACCCAGCCGGTTCTAATGCTGGGCTATACAAGTGTTAAGGAGACTGTGTGTGTCTGTGTAACTCTATGAGGGACTTATGTCAATCCAAAACTCAAATCTATATTGGTGCAACATAAATAAAGTGCAGATAGTTTAAAGAAATACATGGGAATAGGTAAAGTACTGTTGACTGTGCAAGTTGTTATGGTGACAACAAGTTAACATCTCCTTAGATAACACTCATTTTGGGGTTCATGACAGTTTGTGTCTTTTTGGTTGTTTATTCTGTCTTCCTTTCTGTTTGTCATTTTGACTGTGTTTGTGTACTTTTTTTCCCCTAATATAAATGTTGCAGGACAAAAATGCAAAGCAATAGTACATATAAGTAAGGTCTATTAATGATTGAGCCATGTTCTACAATTACATAAAGGTTGTTTTAGAGTGATGAGGAGAATTCTGTCATTATAACACATGTGCTTCTTTAAAAGGTTTTGGGGCAAGTAGCCGCTCTGCCCCCATTTCCTTCATTTGTAAATTAGAGTTATTGGGCCCTATTACATTCTTCGCGCATACGTTTGCGCCCGCGTAAAAACACATTAACGCGAGGGGCAAAACCCTTTGCGCTGAACGTCATATTACAATCTCAGCGTAACAAACGCGCGTATACGTCTACCGCGGGTGAACTGTACTTTGCGCGTCCTATACTTAACATTATGAGCGCAAATGCGTTTCTGCGCTGGTACGCGGATGGTATTACAATCTATGCGCAGTTTTTAACGCACAGTCTTTGCGCGCATAATTTTAGCAACTCCTAAAAGCTGGTGTTAATGGAAAATTCTATCAACCTGCCGAAACCAAATACACCAGCCCAAAATAAAAAACGCAGCAAAGTATAGTTACACATTCTACACATACCCAAACCAATAACATGGAGAAGTTGTGCGTGTTTTTTTTTATTGATGCAGCACTTATGCGCAGATTGACTTAACTTAACTAGAGACAATTGTGGTTCTTAATTCTGAGTGGCTGAATCGTGTGAAAAAACAGTCTGATTTCTGCGCGCAACGTTGCTGGGCGCATGTTTTTGCGATTCCAATTTACGCACGTTATTTTTTGACGGATGAAAAAAATGCACGAGGATTGTAATACTAGCGTTGATTTACGCGCGTTAACGTTTGACGCTTCGCGCAAAACGTCATGCGTTTACCGTGCATTTTTGCGTGAAGAATGTAATAGGGCCCATCGTGTTTTACAAAAGCCCAAAAACTAAATGCTCAAACCTCAGGGATCTAGACACACATGATAATGGGAATCATGCTGATAAGAACTTTGAATGAATGTGGACTGTAGCTCAGATGATGCACCGGAATAAAATCAATTGGTCCAACACATCTCCAAAATAATTCAAATAATGGTTCTATGTTGAGTATGCTCAATAAGTCAACATTACAACATTTCACTTTCAGTGACCACCACTTGGTCAACAGTGCACATTATTGTTTACCTGTCTACTTACGACATTTGTATACACTTGGGTTTGGCATTACGGTATGTACAATTACTTTGCATTATTTACTGATGCTTTCTGTATGGCTTGAAGCCGAAAATTTACCAGGAAAGGCTTAATGATCTTAACATGTACAGCTTGGAAAAAAGACGAGACAGAGGAGATATGATAGAAACATTTAAATACGTAAAGGGAATCCACAAGGTAGAGGAAGGGAGTATATTTAAAAGGAAACAAAGTAGCAAAACAAGAGGACATAGTCTTAGATTAGAGGGGCAAAGGTTTAAAAGTAACATCAGGAAGCATTATTTTACTGAGAGGGTGGTGGATACATGGAACAGCCTTCCAGTAGAAGTGGTAGAGGCCAAAACAGTGATTGAATTTAAGCAAGCATGGGATAGGCATAAGGCTATCCTAAACAAAAGATAAATCCAGGTTAAGTATCCATGTAATTGGGCAGACTAGATGGGCCGAAAGATTCTTATCTGCCGACATTTTTCTATGTTTCTATGTTTCTGTCACCACAAGTCACATTGTCACCAAAATTATGTTTCGTTTGAATGTCTTTTCTTCTATATCTGTACAATTGTGCTTCGTGTCAATATTTGTTTTGTTGTGAACAAAGTGTTCTCCAGTGTTTCAGGGGTGGATAAAGTCTGTACATTCATGTCTGGCAGCACTGGTAGGCTTTATGTAACTTATTGTTATTCCCAATATTTTTCCCTCTAAAAGTGGGGAGATGGCATTGCTGGACAAATGTCTACTGGTTCAACCTCAGACACCCAGTATTTCCAGGTATATGTTTCACATATAACTACAATAAAAGAGAAAGAAGAAGAAACTAATTCAAAATAAAACACAACATTCTTGTCATCTGTCATGACTGACAGCCCACCATCATAATTATTCCATCCTGTATTGAAGGAAAGCTGGTGTATCTACCACAATAATGTATTTAGAATAAAAGTAATTAGCAATATAACGAATAGAAGCAATTACAATACAAATACAATTACAATATGATAAAGATGACATTTTTTATCAATGTTGCCCTATAAATGCCTATTCTTAATCCACTCCTGGATGTTGGTCTGTTGACTTCAGCTGTTCAGAGTAAGTTCATCCGTCTTGTGTTAGGCATTTCATTTCAGAGCATGCCTTGACTATTCCTTGTCGTTGTCCCCGTCATTCTACATGCGTGTCCTTTGCTACGTCTGCATGTGTATGTTTTTCATGTCTGTCTGACAAGTCTGTCATCAAACAAGTCACCGGAAATCCAAAAAGCTTGTCTGCCGTTGAAGTTGTCAGTATGGAGGACACAGAGAGAACATTTCATCATGCCAGAATGTCAGTGGTCTCATCCAGTGTGATACGTCTACATTACTACAGTTATTTTCAGAAAACAATTCCTGTGTCGTGTAGAAATACTATAAAGTGGAAACGCTGAAGGTAGCACATGCAAAAAACCTACTTCTTTTCTCTATTGATTCACGCATTTCCATTTTTTAATTTTTCAGAGGCCAGTGATGGAGAATTGCCAGTAGATGGTAAGTTAAATGGTGCGGTATTAAAGAACACCGGGAATTCTAAAATATATCTTCTTCAGGAGGACTCCTAGGGTCGACCAAATACAGTTCACGAAGATTGTATCGAGCCAACCTCATATTTGACATAAGTGTGTTATATGCACAATGTTTAGAATGAGTGAAGAAAAGGAAACAGTACAACTTATTATTATGGTGAAAAGGTCTGGTAGGTTCCATTTTTTGTTTAGAAAACACATGTGATCATTAGCATGGAAATACAGTGGCAAGAAAAAGTGTGTGAACTATTTAGAAATTTTTCTTATAATCTGGTTTGATGTCCTCAAGCAACAGTAATCAACAAACACGCTGGGCAGTATTACAAAGGTGGTGCTAACTTAACCAGAGCTGTTGTAAACTTAACAACCCCATAGACTATAATGGCTCTGCTAAGTTTACAACAGCTCTGGTTAAGTTAGCACCAACTTTGTAATACTGCCTAATCTGCTTTAAATACTGTAATAACACACAATATTATAGTATTGTTCTTGTACATATTGAATATTCCACACTTGTCGACACAAGGGAACTGGTAACTGGTGTGAAATACCAACTCCAGAATAGAAGAACGAGCTACAATGGAATAGCATGTTCTTCTAATCAAAGTCACAAATTAATGCCTTCTATATAAGGTATAGGAGGTGTTGGTTTACAGTAAGGATACGCTATAACAAGGCTGCAAGGTTGAGGCAAGGTTGGAGCAGCAACTCCAGTTGTTGCGATATCGGCTGGAGCCAATCAACTCCAAAACAATGTTGACAACAGTGGAATACGCCCCCTGATGTCCAATTACTGAAATGAGATTGGGGGCATGGGTTAGAGCTACTTTGATTTACAATAGGCACTCAAATTTTTTGAGTTTCCTATTTACAAAAAGCATCTGCTGATATGAACAAATAAAGAGCTCTCAGAAGACCTGTGATCAAGAATTATTGCATTGAAGAAATCTGAAAAGAGTTACAACGTTATATCAAGGAGAGTAGATATTCAGCCATCGAACGAGAGACAAGCTGTCTACATGGATACATTTATTACCGGGGCTACTCTTACTAGAAGTTCTCAAGTGGTAGTAAAAAGAAGCATAGAGTGGCATCTAAAGACTTGGAGAAATTATTGGAGCTGATTAACATCTAAATTTGTGAATCTACTATGCGGAAAACATTGAGCAGGCTAATGTCCACGGCAGGACACAACAAAGAAAGTCGCTGCTTTCCAAAAAAAAACATCACTGCGCCCCTGAAACCATAGACCAACTTAAAACTCCACATCGCTACTGGGAAAAAGTTTTGTGAACTGATGAAAATACTTTGAGTTGTTTGGGAAGAACATGAAGCAAGGTACTGTGTATCACACAAAAAGGACACAACATACCAACATGAACACATCATCCCAATGCTTAAGTATGCTGGAGGGAGCATTAGGATTTGGGGCTTCTTTGCTGATTCGGGCCAGGACCACTTGCTGTCATTGAGTAAAAATAATCCTCATGATTATCAAGATATGCTACCAGATAAAATCAGGGCGGCTGTGCACCAGCTGAAGCTCGGTAGAGGTTGGGTGATGCAGGAGTACAGTGAACCAAATCAAAGTAAACCCACTTCAGAATGGCTTTAAAAAAAAAAACGAGGAAAAAAGTCAACCACGCCCTTTCTGGTGCCCAGACGTTACCCATTGACATTTTGTGGAAGGACATCAAGAGAGCTGTTCACATCAGGAATCCTAAGAATATCTCTGTGCTATAGTAGTTCTGTAAGAGAGGCCCAAAATTCCTCCTGAATATTGTGGAGGTCTAATTCGCAGCAAACAGAAATGCTTGGCTACAGTAATTGCTGCCAACTGACAAGCAACGAACTATTAAATCCAAGCATTTTCCACAGCTCTGTGAATGTTTAGTTGGATGTGTTCAATATAGATATGAACAATTATATTCGTTTGTGTGTGGTTAGCGTAAGCTCATTGCGATTGTCGATACTGTTGACTTTGATGAAGATGAGAAGACATTTTTTGACCAATTTATGCAGAAAAAAACTACTAATTTCAAAGAGCTCATATACTCCCCCCCCCCACTGTATCTTCTTTATGACTTACAATGTCTCAGTTGGAACATATCCAAGAAGTCCCACGTAGCCTAAGCAAGACGGAAAACGCAGATATCAAAGTTCTTCATTCAAGTTCTATGGAATTAATGTCCGTCGGCCAGGCTGAATTATTGAATATATAAAGATGACATAAACCCTTTAAACGGTGAAGAACTCTGCTACAAACTGAAGATGTGCTACAAGACTGAGGAAGTGGACAATGGCATGAATGGAATTCAGAGTGGAGATGTCTAATTGTTCTTGCTCATTGAAGAACAATGAAGAATAGGTAGCCCTCTCCTTTTTCATGAGCAGGACTACCTGATTTCGTAAATGGGATATTTTGGACTTTTGACCTTACACATTTAGAATAGATTTGACTTCATAATACAAAATCAGCACTATTTTACTCAATGTCTTATTCTACTGATAAACAAAGAACTATATTATACAATATCATATGTTTCTACACCAACTAATGGACTATATTAAATCACGCCTATGTAACATGTAGGTGAAGAGGTTTTATGGAAGCTAATTTGCGCTTTGGTTATGTAATTATAATGGCCGTATTGTTCTTCGGTAAATACAATTGTTGCTACTGTAGTGTTATTTTGCAGAGGTTTTATAGCTCCCTTTTATTTCCATGGTAGACACAAATCCTGATGAACGCACTCCAGAACTCACTGGACTGTTTGTAAAGAAGCCTGACAACATAAGTGTAGAAACCGGTAAGTGTAAGCTGAAACAAAGTTTAGGTAAACAATGATATATTAGATGTTTCTTTAAATTAATACCTGCAAATATCCACTCCCCGAGATGTTTCAGTAGTGTTATTACTTACACTATAAGTAAGTTGTGATGTAGAAAGCATAATAAATTTGAGCTATGCCCAATGATAGGCAAAGGAAGACATAGCTTGATGCGCGAAATAGTTTTCCATAGTTACAATTAACTAGTCTGGCTTTGGACAACAAAAGTGCCCTGACAAGAGGGGGATTTGGTACTATGACAAATTCAAGAATATCCTGATCGCATCAGTAAGGTAAAAGGATTGGAGGTCTTTTGATCTCTTCATCAGCCTGCAGAGAGGTATTGCCAGCCATGGCTAGTTGGTGAGGTACTTGATGTCCTACTCAGCAATCGTCCCTTTAATAACTCTGTCAATCATGCATTCGACCAGTTTGCCCCCAAAAAAGAGTACTAATATTTTATAAAAGGCCATAAACCACTGGAATGAGAAGAATCAATGCAATTTTAGGAACTCATCCAAAAGTTTGTAGCAATGATATGGGATCAGGTTACCAAACATCTCAATAGGCTTCTTCATTCACAGTAGCTTGTCCAACACTGTAGAAGATCTAGGTATAAAGCAGGGATCTCAAGCTCTGGCCCTCCAGGTGTTTCTCAACTACAACTCCCATGTTTCTTTGTCATCTATTGAATTCAATGAATTCTGGGAATGGTAGACAACCAACATCAGGGGGGCCAGAGTTTGAGATCCCTGGAATAATGGGTAGAGAGTGAAGGATTTTGCCTGTACTGGAGGAGTGAGGGAGTTAAATCAAAGAGATTCTAGTCAAGCAACCTCACCCACTAAAGTGGAGTATAGATCAACCATCGATGTAGTTAGAAGTCAACGATTAAGGATTTAAACCTTTTGTTGACGAAGAGGTGGAAAGTACTATTTATGTTTGCAAAAATTTTAATTATTTTACAGGGCTAAAGCAAAAGCAGTTAATATCAGTCAAAGTCAATGGTGAAGATGCATGGGTCATAATCATATGATAGATGGTTTTCTCTGCACCCTCATTTACTTTACAATAATAATGACAGTAAACACAATTAGTCCTGTACAGATTGGTCAGCCATTAACCTCCATCTCCTCATCAGTAATGGCTATCACCCTTTAAGAGATATCAGTAGAATAGTAGGAGTCTGGCCTTTACAATGTAAAATTGAAAATGGAAACCATGTTAAAGTAAAGGATTGTTGAACATCTAAAAACACATAGACTACAGGATCAGAAACAACATGGGTTTACCTCAGGGAGATCATGCCAAACTAATCTTGATTTTTTTGATTGGGTAACAAAAATAATAGACACAGGTGGTGCAGTAGACATTGCTTATTTAGATTTCAGTAAGGCTTTTGATACTGTTCCGCATAGAAGGCTTATCAATAAATTGCAATCTTTGAGCTTGGATTCCAATATTGTTGAATGGATTAGGCAGTGGCTGAGTGACAGGCAACAGAGGGTTGTGGTAAATGGAGTTTATTCGGCGCAAGGTCTTGTTACCAGTGGGGTACCTCAGGGGTCAGTACTTGGACCCATTCTATTTAATATTTTATTAGTGATATTGCAGAAGGTATTAATGGTAAAGTTTGTGTTTTTGCTGATGACACAAAGATTTGCAACAGGGTTGACGTTCCTGGAGGGATCAGCCAAATGACAAATGATTTAGGTAAACTAAAAAAATGGTCGGAGCTGTGGCAATTGAGTTTTAATGTGGATAAGTGCAAGATAATGCACCTGGGACGTAAAAACCCAAGGGCTGAATATAGAATATTTGATACAGTCCTAACCTCAACATCTGAGGAAAGGGATTTAGGGGTTATTATTTCAGAGGATCTAAGGGTAAGTAGTCAATGTAATAGAGCAGCAGGAAATGCTGGCAGAATGCTTGGTTGTGTAGGGAGAGGTATTAGCAGTAGGAAAAGGGAAGTGCTCATGCCACTGTACAGAGCACTGGTGAGACCTCACTTGGAGTACTGTGTGCAGTACTGGAGACCGTATCTCCAGAAGGATATAGACATCTTAGAGAGAGTTCAGAGAAGGGCTACTAAAATGGTGTACGGCTTGAAGGAGAAAAGTTACCAGGAAAGGCTTAATGATCTTAACATGTATAGCTTGGAAAAAGACGAGACAGAGGAGATATGATAGAAACATTTAAATACGTAAAGGGAATCCACAAGGTAGAGGAAGGGAGTATATTTAAAAGGAAACAAAGTAGCAAAACAAGAGGACATAGTCTTAGATTAGAGGGGCAAAGGTTTAAAAGTAACATCAGGAAGCATTATTTTACTGAGAGGGTGGTGGATACATGGAACAGCCTTCCAGTTGAGGTGGTAGAGGCCAAAACAGTGATTGAATTTAAGCAGGCATGGGATAGGCATAAGGCTATCCTAAACAAAAGATAAATCCAGGTAAAGTATCCATGTAATTGGGCAGACTAGATTGGCCGAAAGGTTCTTATCTGCCGACATTTTCTATGTTTCTAAATGTAACAATTTTTTTTTTAAGAATAACCATATTTGTGTTTTTCTGTGTAAAGCAGCAGCATTGTCCATTTTTTATTTATAAAACAAACAATGCCACTGCAATAACTCGCATTCACAATTCCTGAATCTTATGCAAGTGTGGAGCAGATGGTGCAGTGCATAATTTCACACTGCATTATCTAAAACAGTGGTTCCCAACCGCAGTCCTGAAGTACCCCTAACAGGTCCAGTTTTCCAGACCTGAAGCAAAGCACATGTGATATAATTTGCTGCTCAGTGATTGCAGGATTCAGTCTACATTTCCCCAAGGTAAACCTAAAAATCTGGCCTGTTAAAGGTACTTGAGGACTGTGGTATGGATACACTGATCTAAAACATCAGCACTCTACTGCTGGGAGGAGAGTCGGGGGTCATTTGGGTCCCTGTATCTCCATTGTATACATCCACAAAATCAAGTGAGGTGTCCTTGGACAGGTCAGGTCCTACCATTTCCATTGATACTATACATGCAAAAATAATAAAATGGAAAAAAAGTAAAATTAAAATTTCCTTTCGTTTGTTCTAAAGCAGCAGCAGCATTGTCCACTTTTCACTTATAAAGAAAACAATGCCACTGCAACCTTACTTCCCACACAGATAGCAGGTACAGAGAAGATGGGGCAGTGCATCATCTCACACTGCGTCATCTACAACGTAGGCGCCTTTTTGCTGGGAGGAGAGGCAGGGGCTCTTTTGTCAAAAAGCGCTCAGCACACATGAGTGAAATGGCTGGTAACCATCAAAAAGAATTTTGAAACACAACCTTTTCATGGTACGAAATAAAACTAATATGTGGGATATTTTAATTTCTATTCCAAAGAGAAACACTATGCTAGTTGTCTACCGCACTGTTAGATGAAGTCATTCGGTAGAACTAATTTTCTGGATCTGGATTTTGTTTACAGGAAAAGACATCCTTCTTCTTGCGAGTGTAGATTCCACCCAACTTACTGTGAAGCCTGGAATTAAGTGGTTTAAAGGGAAATGGCTGGAACTTGGGAGCAAAAGTGGAACTCGATTCCAGTTTAAAGAAACTTTTGAAAAAGAGACCAAGGTGAGTCATGGAATTAAATCTTTTTGTATAGGAAAGAATTCTACAAACACTTTAAATTGTACATTTGCATTTTTTTTTTATTTAAAACTGTCAAATAGTTGTTTCAGATCTACAACTCCCATGATTCTCTGGCCATCTATTGCGTTCAAAGAATTCTGGGAATTGTAGGCAATCACCATATGGGGGGGCCAAAGTTAGAGATCCCCGATCCAAGTCTTTCCAACAGTCCTGGACTGACAATAGAGGGTGCACTTCTCTTGTCAGACAGTGCATGCAGTCTCATATTTTATTTAGAATGTACTGTGTGTGTTTGTGTAGGAGTTTACACAAAATTTACATCTCAGGAGCCTGTAGGCACAGATATTTAGCGAAACCAAAGTGCCAAAACAACAGGAAATACTTTTTACATTCTTATTTTGAGAGAAAACTAAAGAATAACTAATTTTAAAAAACTGAAAACCAATTTTTATTTCCGGTCGCATGAACAAAAGGGGCAGAATCTGTTATCTTAAGGCTGGGGTCAGACTAACGCATTTTTAACGTGCGTTTAGGCGCACTTAATCACGGCCGCAGTAGCAGCAATGACGGCCAATATACGAAGTACCGCCGCACGACAGTCCGGCCGCGCAACACAAGTGGAAAATGAACGCATTTTTTCGAGAACGCAGAACCGCTAGTACTGACGTACAGAGTGCGCTGCGGCGGCATAGCGGCGTGTGTGCGTGATTAGGAGATGTCAGTCGCTGCTAATGTCCAGCCTACATAACGTCCAGACGCAAAAAGTGTTTTATTGACGATCTGTAAAAAAAAATCACGTACGAAAATGCGCGTCGTCTGACCGTTTTCGCGCATTCCGTGAAAAAATACGTCAATCCGTTCGGATGCACTTTTTGACTGTCGCTGCGAATAATGCGTTCGTTTGACCCTAGCCTTAAATGGAGCACAAAAAGAGCAAAATGTTTGTGCTTGTTTTATGGTTGGGTTAACCGTAGCCCTAATAGTAACCTAACCCTAATTTCTAAGTCTAACTCTAGTTTTTAAAACTAGCTATGGAAAATAATGCTCCATATAAGCAGTGGCGTAGCATGGGTTGTCAGCGCCCGGGGCCAGCCAAGAATTGTGCGCCCCCCCCAACCTGTGGACACGTTATCGATATTGCCCCAGCTCCCACATGGATATTGCCCCAGCTCACACATGGATATGCCCCAGCTCACACATGGATTTGCCCCAGCTCATGGATTTGACCCAGCTCACTCATGGATTTGCCCCAGCTCACACATGGATTTGCCCCAGCTCACACATGGATATGCCCCAGCTCACACGATGGATATACCCAGCTCACACATGGATATGCCCCAGCTCACACATGGATATGCCCCAGCTCACACATGGATTTGCCCCAGCTCACACATGGATATGCCCCAGCTCACACATGGATTTGCCCCAGCTCACACATGGATTTGCCCCAGCTCACACATGGATATGCCCCAGCTCACTCATGGATATGCCCCAGCTCACACATGGATATTGCCCCAGCTCATGAATTTGTCCCAGCTCACACATGGATTTGCCCCAGCTCACACATGGATTTGCCCCAGCTCTCACATGGATTTGCCCCAGCTCACACATGGATTTGCCCCAGCTCTCACATGGATATGCCCCAGCTCACACATGGATTTGCCCCAGCTCACACATGGATTTGCCCCAGCTCACAAATGGATATGCCCCAGCTCTCACATGGATATGCCCCAGTTCACACATGGATTTGCCCCAGCTCACACATGGATATGCCCCAGCTCACACATGGATAATGCCCCTAGCTCACACATGGATTTGCCCCAGCTCTCACATGGATTTGCCCCAGCTCTCACATGGATATGCCCCAGCTCTCACATGGATTTGCCCCAGCTCTCACATGGATTTGCCCCAGCTCACACATGGATATGCCCCAGCTCACACATGGATAATGCCCCAGCTCGCACATGGATTTGCCCCAGCTCACACATCGATTTGCCCCAGCTCTCACATCGATTTGCACCAGCTCTCACATGGATTTGCCGCAGCTCACACATGGATTTGCCCCAGCTCACACATGGATATGCCCCAGCTCACACATGGATTTGCCACAGCTCTCACCTGGATATTGCCCCAGATCCAGCAGGGGTTGAGGGGGCCCAGATGCCGGGCAGCGGGAGTGCCTGCCCGGTCCTGAACAGCGGTGTGAGTCCGTCCGTGTTGAAGGGGAGGCGGCTGCGTGCGTGCGCAGGTCACGCGGTCCGGCTAGTCAGGTGGTACAGAGACTCAGTACCACCTGATTAGCCGGACCACGTGACCTGCGCCTGCACGCAGCCGCCTCCCCTTCAACACGGACGGACTCACTGTTCAGGACCGGGCAGGCACTCCCGCTGCCCGGCATCTGGGTACCTCAACCCGCGGGCCCTAGGCGGCGCCCGAGGGCCGGCGGGTCAGTCGGGCGTCTTGTTTTAGGGGCGCAAAAAGCCCCCCCCCCCACGCTACGCCACTGCATATAAGCCCAGAGCAACCACCCAACTTGGCATCAAAATTCAGCCAAGGATCATATTCAAGATGTGACTTTTTTTACCACATAATTTTTTTTTAAGCTGCTTTAATTACTGCAATTTTTCAATAAGATATCAAAACTTTTAAAAGGTGTGAGAAATGAGGTGAGGTAATGCAGCATCACTGTTCCCTTTAAAATTGAAAGTGAACAATATGGTGCATTTAAATAAACATTTTTTTTCTATGTATTTTAGGTTTACATAAACCTGACCATGATTGGAATCATCGGAAAGGCCACACTCTGGCCTTTCCAATGATATATTACATGTCTCTCTAACCTGTAGGGTTCCAGAGATACAGTGGTCTAAATGAATGTCATTTTTTTCCTGTATACATGCCTACTGTGCCTAATTATAAATCCGGCCCTGAGGGGTGTGTGATGGTTACAAGGTTGAGGGGTAATATCAAGTGGTTTTTCCATAAAACCTTTAGTTATTACTAGTGCTTTCATGAAAACTATAGGGGCTATTCAGAGAGGTCTGAAATGTCGCCAAAATGTAAACGGACACTGAAATTCAGCGTACGGTGACATTTCGGGGCCAGTCGGCTATTCAGAGAGTATGCAGTTCGACAAATGTTGTCAAATTGCCTGCACGTACGGTGCCTGTTCGAGGGCAGTGAGATCCCCCATAGAAAATCAATGGTTCATCTATTCAGAGAACACTGAACAGCAGTGAAAAGTTGCCGAAATCCATCAGGGAAATTGCGCTCGTAAAACCGACGTGCAAAAATGCGTGCAAAGTACCGTTGCGCGCAGAAATCAGGGAGCGCAATGTAATCTTTAACGCGAGTCTCTCATTTTGTGCGGACTGCGCACAACAGATGTACGTTCTGACGGAAGACAAGGTAGTGGCCGTCATTTTTGACGGATCTAGTAAAAAAAACGTGCGCATCGACGTTCTCCGTTGTGAATCCGCAGTTTGGTACGGTCAGGTTGTTACAATTTGCCGTTACCACCAGCTTTTCAAAGACGTTAAAATTATGCGCGCAAACGTTGTCCGTAAAATTTTGCGCTAAGATTGTAATACCATGCGTATGTAATACCAGCGCACAAACGCATTTGCGCTCACAATGTTAAGTATAGGACGTGCGCACTAAATTGCGCACGCAAAGGGTTTGCGCAGGGTCACTCGCGTTAGACGTTAACGCGCATTTTGTGCGCGAACGTCGTAATACGACGTTCAGCGCAAAGGGTTTTGCCTCTCGCGTTAATGCGTTTTTGCGCGCACGAAGAATGTAATAGGGCCCTTCCTGTTTTAATTCAATATCTAAAACCATTTATTATTTTATTCTGCAGTAAAAAGTCTCTTTATTTATAGATTTATTAGGATATTTTAGGCATTTTTCCATCAATTTTTTTTTCCGTTTTTTTTTTTTAAAAGCGCTTCTTTCTTTTTTCTGTAACAGACCTTTTTATTATCATTCATTGGATCTTATATGTAAATTCCAGACATTTTCGCTCAGTAGTTTTTTTGCAAACAGCGTTTACATTTTGAAACTTTCAAGCGTACTGTTTTTTTTTATTTTTACCCCGTTCGTTTGCTTGTCGGCTTTTTCCGGCGGCTGGTCAGCGCTGTGATCGGCGGCTCGTCTGCTTTTTCCGGCGTGTTCGTTGTGGTTTTTGAAGGTTTTCGGTGAGTGTTCGGCGGGTTTGCGGCAGGTTTTCCCTGCACTCCTGTCGGCGAGATTTCGGTGCTCTCTGAATAACCCTGTAAATCACTTGGTGGCGAAGGGGTGAAAATGACACTGAAAATAAAGTTTTCAAAAGTGTAGCAAAGACATAAAATTAGAGGATCCACTTGTGACAAAACATAAATGATTTTTCCAATGAATTTATCTGTTACAATAGACCATTAACCCCTTCACTCCAAAGATCAAGATAACTCGGGTCTTCAAAGGCAACATCTGACACTCAATATCAAGTTATCTCCATCTGCAGCTGAACAGGATAAAACCAAATGAAATCAATATGTTGCAAGCTTTAAGGGCTCCAGAACCTGCTCCTAGTGCTCATGTTGCCCAAGGTGCTAAAACTGTTTAAAACCAGCTGGGAAAGTGTCTGACAGACCGTACTCCAGCTGATAACATGGAGCCATGCGCTGCAGCTGCAGTAACTCCATTTGGCCAGGAGATGGCCTGTCAAATAGGTTATTACAGAAAGAAATACATCGGGAGTACTCCAAAATATTTCTTACTGTGTTATTAATTAAAATGATTAACAAAAACAAACATTGGCTCCTGACGGCGGCATTTTGGAAAATCACTTGCTAGTGAAAGGGTTTAATATGACTTTGGATATTATGAATCATACATTGCCAGGGTTATTCCAAGAGAATCGAAAAGTCACCGCACGTTCGGTGACTTTTCGTTCTCTTGAATTCTGTACAATGTGGCGATCCCATTTCGGCGACCCTGCAGTGTATTCAGCAAGCCCCACAGGGCCGTCGTAATGCAGGGAAAAGTCGGCGCGAACCCGACGAACACTCCCTGCAAAACCCGGCGAACGCACACCGAAACCCGCAAAAACATGTGGATTAACCTGCCTAAAACGCCAGAAAAACCCAAGCAGGAGCCGATCACACGCAGCGCAGCCGCCGGAAAAGCCGACACCACAGACGAAGGAGGTGAAGAAAAAAAAAAACAGTACGCTTGAATGTTTATAAAGTGAAACGCTGTTTGCAAAGAAACTACTGAGCGAAAATGTCTGAAATTTACATATGAGATCCAGGGAATGATAATAAAAAGGGCTGTTACAGAAAAAAGAAAAAACTATTTAAAAACAAAAACGGAAAAAAAATGTTTGCTAAATAATCCCAAAAAATGCCTAAAAGGTCCTAAAAAATCTACAAATAAAAAGACTTTTTACTGCAAAATTTTATAATGAATGGTTTATTAGATATTGAATTAAAACGGGAATATTTTTAACATTGAAGCCTATGGGATTCGCCTGAATAAACCTGTCGAATGAAACTACCGAATGGCAGGGCATTTCGGGAACCTTTCACTTCTGGTTTGTGTTCTCTGAATAGACGAAGCAGTGCTTCTCTATGGGGATTTCACTGCCCTCGAACAGGCACCGAACAGGAACCGTATGTGCAGGCAATTTTCCAGGATTTGGCGAATTGTCTGCTCTCTGGATAGCCGAATGGCCAGGAAAGGTAACCGAACACTGAATTTCAGCATTCGGTTACCTTTCTCCAGCCATTCGGATCTCTTTGAATAACCCTGTGTGTTTAATTTTTCGCAGATTTACCACTTTGAGCTAAAGATCACAAAGTCGGTGTTGGCAGATGCTGGTGGTTATAGATGTGAAGTCATTTCCAAGGACAAATGTGACAGCTGCTCCTTTACCATTGATGTGGAAGGTATGTATTGGGGTTTGCATGGAAGGTAACATTTTAAAAGATTTGCAAACATTACAGAACTTAACCAGCGAACACCGATAAAATGATGGTACCTATTACAGGGAAATAATACTGGACATCATGCACTATATTTAGAGGGTGGTATGAATAGATGCTAGAAGAATTTGTGTTTTTAAAAATAATTTATTCTGAAAATAGTACAGAACTAGTGGAAAGTCAAAACATCAGACATCAAACATACATAGGTAAGCACATGGTAAAATAATTATAGTAAGATAACATGTGAATAGTTCAGAATTCCAGCAATAATATACCCAACATTTGGGGTCTATTCATAAAGCCCCGAAATTGGACGCAATTTCGGTGCTTTGCATTTCAGACCATTTCGAAGACCGCCGATTTGCACCAAATTGGCATTGGCAAATTCCACTAAACGGAGGGAATAAAAAAGAAGTCTCCTATTATCCTAATAAGAGCTTAATTCAACAAAAATGTAGAAAAAATGTGCCTAAGTAATAAAAAAGGTCTTTTAAAAAATAATAGGTCTGTTACAAAATAAAAAAGTATTTTAAAAAAATTAAAAAAATGTCTTTTAACCACTTCGCTGCAGAGGACACGCTCAGCGCGTCCTCCCGCAGGAAGGGTTGGCTGCTGAGTGCGTCCTCCCTTCACAGCCAGCGATCGTCCGGATTCCGGCCGATCGCTGTGCCCCCCGGTGCAGGCTGACATCCTTGACAGGACATAACGTATACATATAATAATGACATATTATGAATCTGCTGAGTCTGCCGGAAAGAACGATATATAATATGTCTGGGTCATACAATAAAATAAGGCTTCAAAACGCGGTTAAACATGATGAGCAAAACCGGTAAAAATGACCTCAGCACAGAGGCGGGAAAAGCCTCAGCAGTGGAAGGGTTAAAAATATAAACAGATTTTTCAAAAAAATAAAGAAAATAAAAAGGTTTTTCCAAAAAATAAAAAGAATAAATTGTCTTTAATTTTTTTTTTTTTAAAAAAAGGCATTTTAAAATTTTATTTAAACAAGTAATCATGGTGGGAGACACCTATTCCTCCACATCCCTCCCTGTTTTTCTTGACAGCTACGATTGAAAATGTGTGTACATATATATATATATATATATATATATATATACAAATGTTCATTACTGCAGAAGCCATTTGCACATCACAGCAATTCAAAGAACATATATACTGTATATATATATATATATACACACACACATAACTAATTATACATGACTTGAAAATTATAAAATAATAATATAATACCAAAGGAAAACTAAGGGCAAGCTTTATTGGCTGATGTCATTGTTTTTTATTTTATATTACAAGAAGCTGTACCATGAAGGTGTTATACAAGATCCTCCTTCACTTCTTTCAGTTTTCTAGTCTTTCCTTAACCCCTTCACTACCAAGGGATTTTCCAGAAAACTACTGTCAGGAACCAGTGGTTTCTTAGAAAATAATTTTTAATCAATTGAATATTTCCCAATGTGTTCCTTACTGTAATAATCTTTTTGGCAGGCAGATTTCGCCATCTGTTGACCAAAAGGAGTTACTACAGCACAGGTCTCCATGATGTCATGTATACTTATTCTCCAGCTGTTTTTAAAAAGTGTTAGCACCTTGGCAATCATGCTTGTGGGGCTAAAACTTCGGGGCATGTTCTGGAGCTGTCATGTTCCACGTTCTCAGCTCTGTCCCCTGTCCTCTATATTCATCATAACCTGTTTAGGTCTTGTGTTGTATATTGTCTTTCCTGGGTTGCAGCTCAAGGGTTAATGGTTTCTGCTCCCAGCATACCTGTCTGTCCTTTGTCCTGATCTCCTCCCAATTTAGAGCAATGCGCCCATAGTGCATTGCTCCAACATTTTTACTTCCTGGTTTCCAGTGTTTGCTGTAATCTGGGAGCTGCCTGCTAATTTGTTCAAGTCCCTGTTTGTATATTCTGTTGATAGTACTTTGGTCTTGTTTTCCCTGTCTGTCTGTTACCTCTGTTATAGTGTTCTTGTTTTATTTCTGTTTCTCTTGTGTTTTTCAGTTTATAGTTGTTCCCTTGTGCTTTGGTTTTCTGTTTGTGTTATTCTGATTACCCGGTTACCGATATTTGGCTTGGTTGACTTCCCTCCTGGTTCTGTACCCCGGCATCTGTATGACGTTCTCGCTCTGTTTCTGACTTTTCTCTTTTCTCTGGACTTTGTTTATGCATGATCCTTGTCTGTACTGTTTAAATTGATCCCTGCCATCTGTATTTGTCATGAGACTATGCACGGCTTGAAGGTAACTTTTTCCTATAGATTAGATCCGGCTATCTCAAAGACCGTCTTATCAGATCAGGGAATTGTGGTATTGCCATGCAGAGGTCTCTAGTTAACCTTGTGTTGTCACCTATACTACTGCCTACAGTGTATCTCTGCATATAGGGGCTTTTTACATGAACCAGGGCCTCACCTTGGAGCGAGCCTGGTGCGAGCGTGACAGGAGCTCAAATGCAAATTAATTTTGTTTGCACTAAATTAGTTTTCTTTGCGTTGCTCCTGTGACGCAACTCTGAAAACCAAGGGTGACACAATGCAACCCAACATCAACTGAAATTACAGTGAACACTACAGTGAAATCTATCCTAAACAACTTTGGTAGAAACTACGTTGAAAACCCCATTGAAAACTAGGCAAGACAAGAGCACCTGGAACTACGGTTGAGTTTCCTAAATAGCATATTCTTCATTTTTTGACCCTACTTGATTTACTGTGATTCTCCAAAGTTCGCTGAACTAAATCCACCATTCTTTCAATGACAAATTAGTGGTTAGTGAAAAGCCCCTTTATTGTTAACGTGCAACCTGATTTCCAGGAGAAATCCTTAAAAGATGGTTTAATTTTGTTTCGTTTTGTTTTCATTTTGCTTCTACAGCCGCAGTCGAAGAAGGGAACATCTTACAAGCTTTCAAAAGGACGTGAGTGTATGGTCGTTCCAACTCCTTAGTCTAAAGCAATTGTGGAATCTTTAACGGAGGACAAAAAATTTATTTTTGCCAATGGTAGCTAAAAATGTTCTTTTCTGCAGGCGAGCTCTATGAGTGAGCAAAATCAAAGTAGATTTTATTTTATTAGTAAATTGAATTCTTCAAATGCATACTCATATTGTGCTGTGAAAATTGGCTCATTATTCCGTCAATGTTCACATCCACTTTACCTTTTCCTACCAAATTTATGATCCTTAATCCTTTCACTACCAAGTGATTTTCAAAAAAAAGTGCTATTTTTAAAAAAAATCCTTTTTTTAATTATGCAGTACATTTGGAAATATTTCCAATGTATTTCTTAATGTAATAAATTATTTGGCAAGCAGATGACGCCACCTGCTGGACAAATTGAGTTATTGCAGCTCTGAGCTGCATGCAAGATCAACTAGGGAGCTGTCAGAGTAGACACATCCCCAGCTTATTTTAAAAAGTGTTAGCACCTCTGGCATCATGCATGAGAAGCTAAAACGTAAGAGGCACCTTCTGGAGCCCAAATGCAAGCAAAAATCCGTTTACAAGAAACTAATTTAATTTGCAATGATACAGCATAGCTCCGGATCATTTTAACACGATATCGGGCTTCTGTGTCTGCTGCTGATCGTTTAGAACCGATCAAGGAAGAGAAAGGGTTAATTAGCCACATGTACCAGGTTTTACCAATAGGTAGATGAGCTATAGGACATATAGACAATTGTATACATACTGTGGGTGGGGAAGACAATAATTTACAATGTCAGAAGTTTCTTAGGAGACATAAACAAACCTGTACATAGGTTGGAGGTGAAAATACTCAGACTGACAGGTATAGTTGAAAACGAAAACAAGGAATAAGGACTTTTTATGCATTTTCCAGAAAGAAGATAATAAAAGGAAGCGAATAAGCATTAAAAGCAACATTTTGTAACGAAGGAAGAAGCACATTGATTATTAATAGAGATGTGCACGGCTGAAAAATTTGTTTAGTTTCTTTTCATTTAAAAATAATTTTGTTTTCGGAATTTCGTTGCTAGTTTATTTTAGTTTTGGATCTATTCGAAATTTCATATCGATTCGAATTGATATATCAATTTGATAGATGATATATCAATTGGAATTTTGGATCACTAAATAAAACCCCAATTAATAAAATTTTGCTGCTAAAAGAAAAGCTAGGGTTAAATATTATGCTGTGTCACAGATTTAATATTTGAGTCAAATTAAACAGTGAAACGAAATTAATTTGTTTCATGAAGTTGTTTGCTGACTATTACTTGTATTGTAAGTTAAGATCAATTCAATAGTTGATATCAATTCGATAGTTGATATCAATTCCAAATTTCCACCATAGTTTTCAATGTTAAAAAAATCCCTGTTTTTATTAAATATTTCTTAAACCATTTATAATTTTCAATTGCAGCAAACCAAACAGCCATTTTTTTAAATTTATTTTTTAACATTTTATTGGCTATTTTTGGGATTTTTTTGGGTGAAAGTTTAGGTTTCCTAACTTATTTTAAATGTCTGTTTTTCTTTGCCGAACACATGCAGCTGAATTATTTTCTTACAGTCTGTGTGCGTTCAGCAATTAAATACATTACATTGTGTCAGTCCATGTACAGTTCCGCTTCCAAGCCTGCCGGCGTTAACCATGATTCATTGTGAAATAGATTGATGAACATGTTTCACTTTCAGGTAATGTCCATAATGAATCAGGACCATGGTTAACGGCGCTGGTAGGCTTGGAAGTGGAACTGTCCATGGTCTGACACAATGTAATGTTCCAAATGCTGAACGCACACAGACTGTTAGAAAATAATTCAGCTGCATGCGTTCAGCAAAGAAAAACAGATGTCATTATTACATTTAAAATGAGTTAGGAAACCTAAAATTTCACACAAAAAATCCCGAAAAAGTTCTAAAAAATATATAAAAAAATGTCTGTTTGCTGCAATTGAAAATTATAATTGGTTTAAGAAATATTTTGTAAAAAACAGGGATTTTTTTTGAAGAAAAGATTCCTCTATAACAAAATAGAGGTATTGACTCTCTTATACCATTAAAATAAACCTTTATTAGTACACTTAAACATGCACAATTTTAAAGTTTCCAGAGTACTGACTTGTGGTGGATTCTGTGTTGCTGCTTGTGGGAGAAGAAAAAAAAAATGCAAAAAAAATTTCAAGTTGCTGCAACATCCTGTTGGATGACTGCTATTACAACCACATGAATCGCTAGAATTTCCTACAAGTCTCCTTTGTATGGGACTTAAATTGCTAGCCTTAAATAGGCAAATTCCTCATGTGATAAACCACAATAGCAATTATCACAATCCTTAAACTTATTCATACACATGGATCCCTAAGTTTCCCTGCAAGTCTCCTTGTGTGGGACTCGATTGTTAGCCCTAAATAGGTATGATCCACATGTGAAGGACCACAATAGCAAATGCCACTATCCTCATTCCAATAACTTCATGAATTCACTGAATAATTCAGACCACCAACTAGTAAAGTCATATCCTCTGGAATACCAACATACAATGTTCTTAATGTAGTTCCCTATGAAAAAATAGTGGAGTTCCCACACTTCTATTTTTAGGACTTGACCCCTGGGGCTTGGGGTTACGTTAAGGAGGCAATAGTGCAGGTACAGCTCTCTCTTTTGTTAATATGATTTATAAATATCTCTTCTGTAGAGGTGATGGCAAAAAGGATGACACTGCTGGAGAGCTCGACTTCAGTGCCTTGCTTAAAAAGAGGTAAGAAATTACATTACATTTTTGGCAACTGACCTTATAAATGAAATGTTGGGAATGTTAATTCACCTTCATAATATGTTACTAATACAATACTCAACATTTTAACATTGTACAGTAAGGTTCAGTAACTCATAAAATCATTAAGTGTGGGTACTTTCACAAGTTCCAGCTCTGCTGCCAGATGAAGAATATCTCACTGGACTGGATTCACTAAGTGTCACTGTGGCCACCATGGTACTTGCCCAACCTTGGGGAACCTCTCCTAAACTACAACACATCGCATATTGCCAACGCATGAGAAGGTCACTAACTAAATGGCAATATAGAAGACGTATTTGACAGGAAAAATGGTGCTTCGTTTACATCATAAGTAGAATCTGTTGCCTAAAAATGAAGCAAAAAATGGAGTGAAATCTGTTGTTTATGGTTAAAAGTAACCCTAACCCTAAAACAAGCACAACTAGAAACCCTAACCCTTATACTAATTTCAACCACAGCCTCAATTTTCCACTCTACTGGCCACAATAAAATGATTCTACTATAGTGGTGACTGACAGGGCTGCCATCAGAAATCCCTTTAATAAACCACTGGTCAGGGCCCCCTTCTGTCAGTTGCCCATTTCAATAAGATAATGTAAAAAAAAAAGAAAAATTTTCCTCTTTCTGCATACCTTATTTTACTGGGAATGGGCTTAATCCCTAGTGGTCCAGCAAGGTGATAAAAAGTGTTCCCGTGTGCAAATCATACTAATCGATCCCTCCATTATGAGCCAGATTGCTCTGACCGGCCCCTAGATGCCACGACCCATTGAGAAAATGACTGGTATGGTATCTTGGTTGACCAGTCCTGGGTGACATGGATATGCCCTTACCTATATGGCACTTAAGGTGCACATAGGGTTTGGCAAGGGCCCGTTGGATCAACTAGGCCCCTGAACATGTCACGGGCTGTCGACTCCTGATGGCTGCCCTGGCGACTGAACAAATAGAGCAAGTGCACTGTTATTTCACATCAAATACCAGTTTTTGTTCCTAACATCCCAATGTTAGGAAAATGTTTAACAGTACAACATTTTTTACCCATTGTATTCTCCAGCAGCTACAAAGCGGTAACATTGCTGCCGAATACCATCTGCGGATGTGGTTCTAATGGCAAGGGTTTCGGCACTTCAGTGTTGTGCTTAGCTTGTTTGAACAAGAAATATGTCTCCGTTATCCCTCGATACCATTACGGCCACCTTATAGCTCAGTTCACACCGTCCACATCTGCAAATTCATATTCTTTTAATGCGTGAGATATTGTGACTCTGTTGGCCAGTGAATATCCCTATCTTGTCATGTCCTTGATTGTAGCTGAGCTAGTAAGGGGGATCTTCTGATCTCCCCATGGGCCTGTTCATTCACTCAGTGGCCAATCAAATCTTTCCATTTATAGGGACCGTGTTATAAAGTTACCTTTAAAAAAATATTGCTTTTTACTTTCCTTCTTAGAGTGGAAGATAAGAAGAAAGAGGAAAAGAAAAAGAGTTCTGATGATGACCCCATGGACGGAATTCCTCCAGATGTGTGGGAAATGCTGAAGACGGCCAAGCCCAGCGAGTATGAAAGGATCGCCTTTCAGTATGGCGTTACTGACCTCCGAGGCATGCTCAAACGGCTTAAGAAGGCCAAGGTGGAGATAAAAAAAAGTGATGGTAAATACAATGGAGTCATCAACGGCAACATGTCATTTGATATCACTGACTTCCTGGATAACTTTTAATAAACATAAATCTGCTTAAATAACACTTTCTTGATTGGAAAGACAAAATAACATCATGGTAAGAATGTAAGACTAAGGGGATGTTTGATTGGTAGATACCTCCGTATATAATTTTATATTAAAAGTGGCTCTGATTCTCTCAAACTCTTTGGAGAAGAAACAGGAACCAAAGACAAGAGGTGTAGAGGATCCTGCTCATATGAGCGTACATTCTACATGTGTAAGGTGGAGGAGAACAAGAGGAGTAACCAATTTATTAGTGGTCAGGATCATTGGTACCAATCTGTGCCAGAATGGTGATGGTCATGGTGGTAACACAAGCTGTGAAACCTATAATGATTTGAGAAGGGGAGGAGATGGTAGGGATTAGTCAAGACTTTGATAAACTAATTAAAAAAGATGTCTGGAGGGATATCTTGAAGGACAATAGATTAGGCGAGAGTGAGATAGGATGAGGCAGGTCCCTCTGTAGGACCGGTGCCGCTATTGAGAAGTCTTGCTGTTGCGAGTTAGCGGTGTGGTTGGAAACAGCGGACAGACAGCAGTCTTCCATAGACTGGAGTGATCTAGAAGCAATGTACTTCTGGAATAAGGAACCTAGCCTTGCCTTAGTGGAAATATGAAACATGTACCCCGTTGGAAACCTTTGAAAGTTTGGATATTGATCACTTGTTTTCAAAGACCAGTTGCCGAAATGCCCTGCTGTTCGGTGGTTTCATTCAGCAGGTTTATTCAGGTGAATCCCATAGGCTTCAATGTTAAAAATACTCCCGTTTTAATTCAATATCTAATAAACTTTTTATTATTTTATTCTGCAGGAAAAAGTCCTTTATTTATAGATTTTTTTAGGATCTTTTAGGCATTTTTCGTGATTTTTTTGGCATAACTTTTTTCCATTTTTATTTAAAGCGATTTTTCATTTTCTCTGTAACAGACCTTTTTATTATCATTCATAGGATCTTATATGTAAATCCCAGACATTTTCGTTCAGTAGTTTTTTTGCAAACAACGTTTCAATTTTTTTTACCCCGTTCGGTGGCTTGACGGCTTTTTCTGGCAGCTGCTCTGCTCTGTGATCAGCGGCTCGTCTGCTTTTTCCGGAGTGTTCAGTGTGGTTTTTGAGGCGGTTTCTGCAGGTTTTCGGTGAGTGTTCGATGAGTGTTCTTTGGGTTTGCGGCGAGTTTTCCCTGCACTCCGGGGACCCTGCGTTTGTACTTGAATACACCGCAGAGTCGGCGAATAACCCTGCAACTTTTTTCTCCTTTATACATGAAATGACTTCAAAAAAAGGGAAAAAAACAATGGAATGTGTTTAATAAAGTGGCTTTATTTGTAATCCACAAGTAATCTCAATGTTCTCGAACCCAGGACATACTTGAAAACGAGAGAAATCTCAATGTATCCTCCTGGTAAAATCCTTTATAAATAAAATAAATAAAATAAATAAATCTATTTATAGCTTATGTAGGTGGTATTGTCCCTTTAATGCAAAATATTTTTTCTACTCATTAATAGCCTTTGCCAAGAAATTAGATCCCTGCTACTCAGTAGACAAAGGCCATAAAATCAAGATGCAGGTCGAGCTGACGAACCCTGATCTTCAAGTGAAGTGGATGAAAAACGGTCAACAAATCCGCCCCAGTGCCAAGTAAGTGGCTTTCCTTGCTACTGTCATCTGAGATATGTTGGCACTCTCTCTTTGTGAAGATTAGATAAGAAATGAGTCATATAAGGACAAATGGACAACAAATACATTAACCAACGTCTAATAAGGTGTCACAACTGCAAATGGATACATTTACATTGTGTTTAACATGATAAACCAAAGAAAATTAGCATAATTACAAAAAAATGAATATTTACATAAAAATTTGTAATTTAAATATTGTTTATTAGTATAGAAGAGAAATACTTAAAGAAAATAATTACATTCATGTGCCAATTAAAAGAGGGGTGTTAATGGATTTTTTGAGATTTGCTAATTGATAAAAATGAAGGAAACCCAGAGATTCCTTTGCAATTCTCCACCAATTCCCTTAGTGAATAATCCCCAGGTTTTGATAGATTTTCACAAATACTAATTTGGTTTAACCCCTTCACTATCAGGTGATTTTCCAAACAACCATTGTCAGGAACCAGTGTTTATTTAAAAAAACAAAATAATTTTTAATTAATTATACAGTAAGAAATATTTGGGCATATTCCCAGTTTATTTCTTACTGTAAATAACCTATGTGGCCAGTAGATGGCGCCAAATACTGCCAATTTGAATTACAGCCATCACAGCCACAGCTCGATTTAAAAAAAAAATAATCCCTGTATCGACTTGCTGAATGCTCGGTGTCAGAGCATTCATCAGTCGATTTTACGCACAGGTCTATTCAAAGAAAGGTGAAACTCAAAAGAGTGACTGGAGAAGTGAAAATTCTAGGTCAAAATCGCCAAACCAGAAAAATTCTCTCATTTATCTCAGTTTCCAAATCGGCTATTTGGTCTAGATTGTTCTTTTTCCTGCCCGTTCTCTTGGTTTTCACCTTTCTCTGAATAACCCTGATAGTTTTAGCTCTTTGGGTATTATGCCCACAGGGCTAAACATTTGGGGACAGCTTCTGTAGCTCAGAAGTAAACGAAATTTGTTTGCAGCAAATTAATTTCATTTGCTTTAGGGCTGCAGATCGGCAGATCGAGAAATCTCGATCGGGCACCGGATGGTGTCTTTCAAGCCTGAGATATCTCGATCTTGGTAGTGAAGGGGTTAAAGATGTTTTTTTAATAGAAAAAAATATTCTTATTAATCCTGCTTCCAAATTCAAGTAAAACTGATCCTACCTAGCCTTACAAATATTGTTTCCTCTGTACTCTTTTCTAGCCCCCGTTTCCTGCTTCTTTTCTGTTGCTCCCAAGAACACACAAAATAATGCCAAAATTTGCAAAGGAGTACACTCAGTAACACTCTTTGTTGGATCTAGAACGGAGCTGAGAGGTCACTCAGCTTCCTCTCAGATTGGGATAGTATAGCTTCATTAACGCATTGACTGACAGTGATCCTCTCCTTTATAAGTTATCTGAGTTTGAAGTCTTAGGCCGGGGTCAGACGAGCGTGTTTAAGAGAGGAAGGACGTTCCTTCCACTCTGATGCCTGACTGGCACCTGCCTGGCCCCCGCCTGGCCACCTCGCTGAGCGCAGTTAGTGCGCTCAGCGCTGCAAGGCTAGACACTCCTATGAAGGATCGCGCCCTGCAGCCCTGTCGAACTCTCGTCGTACCGCTTCAACAGGGAGGCTTTCTAAATGTCCACAGAAAACCTGCTGTAACACACGCAATTCGTGCATGCGCTACAGCGTGTGGCCGGCCCCGTCGAAGCGTCACAACGCTGCGATGGATGTCGGGAGGCGCACATAGTGCGCTCGCCTGACCCAGGCCTTAGTCCTGCACAGATCGGCTATATACATATATAAAAGGAAAAAAGGAAAGTGTAGTTTTCCGCTAAAATATAAGATTTTTTTAATCTAAAACAAGCAATCAGCCTTAACCCCTTCACTACATTGATTTTCCAAGAAACACTTTCTTGAACCAGTAGTATTGTAGAAATTCATGTTTAATTAATTATACAGAAAGAAATAGTTGAGAATATTCCCAATGTATTTCTTATTGCGAATGATAATCTATCTGTCAAGCAGATTTCGCCATCTACTGTCCATAAGGAATTATTGCAGTTCAGGACACTGTGCAGAATCAGCTGCGGAAAAGTCCATTAGACACATTCCCCGTCTGGTTTTAAAAAGTATTAGCATCTCAAGCATCATGCCCAGGGTGCTGAAAGTTTAAAGGTACCATCTTGAGCCCAAATGCACATGAAACTAATTTGCAACAAAAAGGTTTCTATTGCAACGATACAGCATTGTTCTAACACGCACTCAGGCTGCTGTGTCTGCTACTGATAATCGCGTATACATGATCATGATAGTGAAGGGGTTAAGATAATTGTTACAAATGTATAAATATGTAAATATTGATAGAAAATCACAGTAAGTTCAAAAATACTGACAGCTCTCAAAAATCTGCGTGGGTAAAGGTTTCTGTAAAGGAAAGGCGCTTCAAAAAAAGAGTTTTACTGAAATTCTCTTTAAATATAAACCAAAAATGCCCCCAACCATCCCCTGTTTACTGCAATTAAGTCATGAATGTATGAAAAAATCTTGTTTATCAGTCGGGCTGAAATAAAACATATTTAACATGTATTTTTAACTGGTTTTATTATCAGGATGTTTGCCTGTGTATTTTTAAATCAACCTGTACTCAATCTCAGGCTGGAGCTGTTTACAGCTTTTGTAAGAGAAGGGAATGATCTAGAGCAGTGTTTCTTAGCTCCCCTCCTCAGGAGTCAGGACCCATTAACAGGCCAGATATCAATGATCACCTTGGGGAAATGCTGAGCAAATCCTGCAATCACTGAACATCTAATCATATCACCTCCCTACTGCGCTTCAGATATCCAGCAAACCTGGCCTGTTAGTGGGTCCTGAGGACAGGTTTGGGAAACACTGCTTTAAAAGATTGTAGTAAAAACACTTTTTATTGTGTAACTCACTTCCATGCTTTCTTCCCTTCAGATATGTTTTTGAAAATGTCGGCCTGAGAAGGATATTAACAATCAACAAGTGCAACTTGGCAGACGATGCAGCCTACGAGTGTGTTATCGGAGATGAGAGGTGCAACACAGAACTGTTTGTGAAAGGTATATCATGCTTCCCCTTTTACAGTTCACTCTGTTACTCAGCAGAGTGTTGTGTGATTGTTGTATATTTGTATGTTGGGTACCATCAAACGAAAAGCACCAAAACTTTATTTTTTAATGTCATACAATATATATTTTTAAACTGCTTACTGTACGCTTTTCTGTTATGGAAAATAGATTCTGATTTACTAAAGTGACATTCATCTTTAACTTTAACATCTGTTGAGTCAATTAACAGACAGTTTCTGGATTGCAGGTGTTTATCCTTGAATTAGCTACAAGCACGGCTTTTTTTCAGGGGGTACTCGCCGGTACTGAGTACCTGCACCTCACCACTCAGTACCGGCACCTCACCACCAGCCCAAACTAACAGGTGAGAGCATGATGCTCCTGCCTCCTGCAGTGGCAGGCAGAGAATCGGAAGCGCTCGGCAGCTCATATTGCTCTTGAACGCTTCCGATTATCAGGAGTGTATATAGGGACTGATAACCCCCCTCTGCACTGCACTGCATTACAGGCTTTTCTTGCACTTAGTGGATTATCCCCATAGGGTTACAACAATAGTTGTAATTCATTTAAAGGAACACAGTGTTAAAAAAATATGGTTCCCTTTCATAGTGTCTTCCTTTAAGTGAGCTACAACTATTGTTTATTAGGACATTAAAATAGTCATAATAATCAGTTTTCCCTAGACGTGAGAGTACCCCCACCTATTTTCCCAGAAAAAAAGCACTGGCTATAAGCTTATTACTCTAGTTATAACCACGCAAGATATGGTAACCATGCCAACGGAAGGGCTTCTGCGGGTATCAGGGAGGTTAGCGTTGCGTTCCGGGGCGAGGTACTGAGATACAAAACAAAACAAAAAAGAGAGAGAGACAAGCTCTCTAGCAAAACAAGGAGTGCTGAATTAAAAAGTAACCTTTATTGATTGAATAAAATTGCACTTATGCGAAGATGAACCGTGAATAAAAAAAATGCGCTGCGCGTACGAATTTGCACGGAGAATGTAATAGAGCCCTCTGTACAGTATTTAGGTATTCCAGATTAGGGATGACCTGTATTTCACTGATAAAAAGTGCTGATTTCTACAAACACAAGTAAAATGTAAAAAAGAGGAATACAATTACCACAAGTAATAAAAGTAAGATTACAGTGACCATAAATTATGTAGACAATGAGGCTTAAATAACTGTTTCCAAATAATTTCATGCAATGTCTTTCAATGTTTCTCTCATCCAGAACCTCCTGTTGTGATTGATAAGCCCCTGGAGGACCAACAGGTATTTGTGGGTGAAAAAATAGAACTTGAGGTTGAGGTTTCTGAAGAGGGAGCACATGTTATGTGGTACGTTGGCCATTCTTTATTGTCACAATATTTATCAAGTGAAACTTGTTGGGAGGCATGGGCGTCCCTTAAACAGCGGTCTTAATTTGCGATAAAAATGTCTTTCTCAGGATGAAGGATGGAGTCGAATTAACTCGGGAGGAGACATTCAAATATCGTTTCAAGAAGGATGGGAAAAAGCACATTTTGATCATTAATGAAGCCACAAAAGAAGACGCTGGCCGCTATCAAGTGCTTACCAACGGTGGAAAGTGCGAGGCTGATCTTGGAGTGGAAGGTGTGTGTTTGAATATTATATTGGGGTGTTAAACTCAAGGATTTTTTTTCATGCAAATTGTATGTAAATAACTTGGTATGTCTTCCACTTCATTCATGAAGAGAAACAACTGGAGGTGCTACAAGGTATTGCTGATCTAACAGTGAAAGCCACGGAACAGGCTGTCTTCAAATGCGAGGTATCTGATGACAAAGTAACTGGCAAGTGGCTGAAGAATGGAGTGGAGATGAAGCCCAGCAAACGCATTACAATGACACACAAGGGCAGGTAATAGAAAACCCACTGATCAGACCTATATCACTTATTCTCAACTTAAGTGGCTGAACTATTTGGGTTTCAGATGTTCTGAGCATTAGATTTAATTTCAATTTGCGAAATATGATCAACATTTTGAATATCTTTTATTAGGGACTTTGCAAGCTCTGCCATCTCTGCTTTACACATTGTTGCATCTAACCAAGTCTGTACCAGGCCACATATTCTTATTCAACCTTGTGTTTGGGTTTGTACTGATCTTCTGTTTGGCCATTGGCGGGACCCAAATACACTTCTTTGATAAAGCTAATGTGATTCAATCAGAAGTGGGTGAATTACAAGAGTTAGGTGGCTCTCAGTCATAAGGGGAGATCTCTATATGGGTCGGCTTTGATCTCCTCAGCTGGCCAATAGACAAAGTGACCATACTCATGTTCTGCCTAATGGCACGTCTTGCACTGTTGTGATGCATATTAAGCTCCGCTTGCAAAACCTAAAACTTAGTGATAATTAGTGACACTGTTGTTGCAGAATTCACAAGCTAGTGATTGACGATGTCCGACCAGAAGATGAAGCAGATTACACATTTGTTCCTGATGGATATGCGTTGACTTTGTCTGCCAAGCTCAATTTCCTTGGTATGTTCACAACTTGTATGTTCACAGCTTGGTATGTTTACAACTTGTATGCACAGTATGTTGCATATTGTCGAGCGCTTCAGGCTGGGTTTTTTGCCTTCTTTTGGATCAACAGCAATAGGTGATGTGTGAAAGGCCGAACCCGATGGAAGCAGGTCTTTTTTCCGACTATGTAACTATGTAACCTAAATCAAGGAAACTGGAAAAAAGATGATGGGATATTAGATGCTTCGATATAATGAGCTAATAAAAATATCTTTGACTTTGTTATGGAAAAGAGAAGTGATTTCCTATGACTTGTTCCATCAGTTAAGCAAAATCTATAATCATCTCTACATATGGCTATAACCATTAGAGACACGCCAAGGAAAGAAAGTATGAATACAAACAAATGTTATATTACCATATGGAGAGTCGCATATTGAAGGCTTCATACACACAGAAACCTACACAAGGGTGTAACCTATGAAATAATACCTATAGAATATTTCCATTTGTGAAGACGATCTAGAGCCAGAGAAGGCTCTTTTAGGATGTGATATTTTCAACATAGTAGAAGATGTTTCTAAAGTCGTCTTGTCAAAGATTGCTTTCAAAGATCTATTAATAATCATATTTTCTCTATCTTTATTTCAGAGATCAAAATTGACTATGTTCCCCGTCAAGGTAAGTTCTTTTCAACTTAATATGACTAGAGTTGTATGTACAAATAGAGATAGATATTAATAATAATTTAACTATATCAAATATGAGTTGTATATTATTGTGTTGTGATCTAAGCATTTGCTGAGACTCCACTCATCTCAAAAAGTGTTCTCATTGTCAAAGAATATGACTATGATTACAGAGAATAGGTGTGCTTGGGCAGTTGATTGGTAGGCAGCCAATACGTTGGATGGAAACAAGGATTTGCTTACCTAATTGCCAGGCTCCAGTCACATCACCATTCACATCAGATGTGAGCGATAAGGAGATGTTACTGTTGCTTCTCAGTCAATGGGAAGATCTTAATTAAGATGCTCAAAGACAAGTAGGCAAGGTACTCTGAACCCACTCACAAGTTCTATAGATTTATCTCCCTAACATAGGAGAGCTCCATCCATTAGAAATGTGGTTGACCAATTCCAATATTGATTTGAGTGAAAAGAAAAGGAATCCAGGCACTCCACCAGTGGTACAAATGCATACATTGTTGGATGAACATTGGCGGCAGTGGCAACATTTCAGCCCAGAGCTTGACTAAAGCCATTGTTGTCCGAAACGTTCCCACTGCCAACAATGTTATTCCAATAAAAGTTGGACTTGAACAGCTGTTGGATTGCCCGAATTCCCTTTCTTTTTACCTAACTGAGATACTGGCAGTGGGCCTTCAAACCCTTAAAATACAACGAGGGAACACTAAACAGATATTTTGAATATTGAAGAAATGCTTAGGGTGGGAAGTATGGATGATACTAATTTACTTTCTTTACCACTGGCCAATGCATCAATACAGAATGAAAGGTTTGGCTACTATTGGCCAACATTTTGCCACTGCCACAAATGTTCATCCAATAAAATCTGCTCTTGTACCCCTTTTGGGGCACTATCACGTTGCCCTCGCTAAAACCAGAACGCTAAAGGGAAAAATTAGCGATTCAAAGGGACTACATGGAGGCTTTTCCTGCCGAGTCACATGAAGGCAGGATCTTGCCTCTCTGTGCGGTGCGCTATCACCTCCTTTTAAGGCTAGGGTCAGACGAACGCATCTTTCGCGTTGTCTGTGAAAAAGTGCGTTCGAACGAATGGACGCATTTTTTCACGGAATACGCAATAGCAGTCATACGATGCGCCTTTTCGGCCGTGATTTTGTACGGATCATCAATAAAACACTTTTTGTGTCTGGACGTTATGTTGGCCGGACATTAGCAGCGTCTGACGTCTCCCAATCACGCACACACGCCTCTAGTGGACGCAGCGCACTCTGACGTCCGTACTAGAGGTTTGACGTTCTAGAAAAAATACGTTCTTTTGCCACTTGCGTTGCGCGGACGAACTTTCGTGCAGCCGTACTTCGTGTGTTCCCCGGCATTGGAAGTCTTTTGCTGCTAGCACGGCCGTGATTTCGTGCGTCTAAGGCTAGGGTCAGACTAACGCATTTTTCACGTTGTCCGTGAAAATGTGCGTTCGAAGAATGGACGTATTTTTTCACGGAATACGCAATAGCGGTCATACGATGCGCAGTTTCATCCGTGATTTTGTACGGATCATCAATAAAACACTTGTTGTGTCTGGACGTTATGTTGGCCGGACATTAGCAGCGTCTGACGTCTCCCAATCACGCACACACGCCGCTAGCGGACGCAGCGCACTCTGTACGTCAGTACTAGTGGTGTAACGTTCTCGAAAAAATGCGTTCATTTTCCACTTGCGTTGCGCAGCCGGACTTTTGTGCGACCGTACTTCGTATATTGGCCGTCATTGCCCGGCATCTGCTGCTAGTGCGGCCGTGATTATGTACGCCAGAACGCGCGTTCGCACTGCCTCAGTCTGACCCTAGCCTAAACGCACGTTAAAACTGCTTTCGTCTGACCCTAGCCTAAGCTAGCGCTAACGTGAGCGCTAGCATTTGCTTGAAGGAGGTGAAAGGGCCCTTGGAGTGCCCAAATTCCCTTTCTTTTAACTTAAATAAGATGCTGGCACTGGGCCTTCAAACCCCTAAAATAAAACACTAAATAGACATTTTGAATATTGAAGATCTGCTTAGGGTGGGAAGTATGGATCATACCAATTTAAAACATTGGCAAGTGGCTTAGAAATAAATACATAACGAAAAGTTAACAAAGTACTCACTCATGGATGATTAAGGTAAAAGAGAATGTTACTGGTTATTATCCTGAGTTTGTGATGTGTAATGTCACACAATCATATAGAGGTTATTAGTGATGTTTTGGCAACGTTAATGGGGGGGCGGATTTACTTGCCTCTTTTAATCCTAGTAGTTTACACACACCACACAATACCCATACAAATATACTCATGCCGTCACACACAAATTGTATGGCATTGGAGAAAACATCACATGTGAGCATATAAGGTACCAGCAAGTTGACAAAACATTTACCACTTTAAAATATTCATTGGACTAGAATCAATAAAGTTGGAAATTAGAATGATGAAAGAGCTGTCAGTTCCCACGAGTACACACTGCTGTTTGCAATTTACTCACAAGATAGGTTTAAGAACCTGCATGGTTCAGTGGTCGCAGGGCTGATCTACGAGCTCCCCGAAATGGAGTGGCAGATCAGAACCATGAAAATGAATTGGCCTAGTGCAGCAATGATGAAAACCAGACTAAATAAGTTGTAGAAAGCCATGTTGCAGGAATAGGCTTGAAAACCATAAATCAAAAGATTCACAAATAGTAAATAAATAAGCTGATTGCACAGTGTTTCTTAAACCTACTCATTTATGAGCTTTTTGCTACAGAAAATAGAACTAAAACAGCTGCACGTTTATATTGTGGACATATTATCATATTATCATTATGAAAACAGTTTGGAAATGATCAACAGTGCAGTACTGGAGACCGTATCTCCAGAAGGATATAGACATCTTAGAGTTCAGAGAAGGGCTACTAAAATGGTGTACGGCTTGAAGGAGAAAAGTTACCAGGAAAGGCTTAATGATCTTAACATGTACAGCTTGGAAAAAAGACGAGACAGAGGAGATATGATAGAAACATTTAAATACGTAAAGGGAATCCACAAGGTAGAGGAAGGGAGTATATTTAAAAGGAAACAAAGTAGCAAAACAAGAGGACATAGTCTTAGATTAGAGGGGCAAAGGTTTAAAAGTAACATCAGGAAGCATTATTTTACTGAGCGGGTGGTGGATACATGGAACAGTCTTCCAGTTGAAGTGGTAGAGGCCAAAACAGTGATTGAATTTAAGCAGGCATGGGATAGGCATAAGGCTATCCTAAACAAAAGATAAATCCAGGTCAAGTATCCATGTAATTGGGCAGACTAGATGGGCCGAAAGGTTCTTATCTGCCGACATTTTCTATGTTTCTATGTTCTCCAATGCCCGGTATAATGCAAAAACATATAGTATGCATAGAAAAATGTTTTCAAAGCTTCTGAAAATGTCCATAAATTTGTTTATTCTCCTCTAGAACCACCAAAGATCCATCTTGACACAAGTGGCAAAGAACACATCAATACAATTGTTGTGGTAGCTGGAAACAAGTTACGATTTGATGTCCCCATCACTGGAGAGCCTGCACCAACTGTTTCCTGGTCCAAGGGAGATGTGGCAAGTAGAAATAAGTTATTGTGCAAACTTTGGATCCAAGTACCCTCCCAAATGTCATATTTGTGAGTCTGGGGTTAGTCATAAATGATCTAAGCAAATGTCTTTGGCGTCAAAACATTCCACCCTAGATGAAGTATCTACACTGGGTTCTTGCTGGTTGAGGTCATTGTTAACTTTGGTGAAAATTAACCTAGAGACGTAGTCAGGAACTGGTTTCGAAGCACAGACAGCAGTCTACCTTGAATGGTGGATGCTCCTGAAAAATTCTATTTTTCATTATAATTACCATAAACCTTTTTCAAGTTTCTTCTTATATATCAAGATCGAAGTAAGGCGCTGCGCGACTCTGACCAGAGGAGACGATAGACACAACCACACCGAGATATGGCAGATTATCATCTGATCAGTCCGTGGTCTGTCAGATTCGTTTATTGGTTCAACATCCAATAGAAATGTTCGTTATATAAAAACTTCCTGCATTGTTCACTCCCAACATAGGAATGTGATACAACAACCAATCAGAGCAGATACATTTCTACATCAGAGTTTAACTAACAGACAAAATTACTACATTTGATTCAGGGATGGCTTTGTTTTCTAGCTTATGGTCTGTTCACACACCCTTTCCTGCACACAAAGGAAATGGCTAAATTCCACATGCTAACATTCTATGCAAGTAAAAGACTTGCAGGGTTTGACACTTATAATGGGGGGGGGGTGTATTTCACACTAATGCTAAATTAAAAAACTACCTATCATATTAAAATACCTTTCAGCTCCTGGATGTTTTAGTAAACATCGACGGTATGAATAAATATTTGAGGGTTTGTATATTTGAAGTACCTATTAAGTTATTCATACTTGGTCAATAGGGCCTGACATTCTATGTTTTTTCTGTACCATAACTTTCCTTTTAACATAATTTTATATTATCTCAATACCTGGATTAGCAAACATCTGTGCACAGGGAAAGTAAACTTTGTTGCATAGGAAAACAGCCATCAAAGGACAACAGTACGTACAGTTATATTGTTGCTGCTCAATTCCATTAGGGATCACATATTTCAATTAAGTCTTACAAGGCAATGGTTTGCATTATGGATGGACAGTTGCCTGTAGAAGAGGAAAGAGTGTTCCAACAGATGGCCATCAGACTCTTTCATGGGCTTTTAGCACAAAAATAACATTCTTTTTCTAATATAACCTAATAGCCTCTTGAGCGTTCTTAAATAGTCCATACACTGAAAAACAAGTAGAATGAAGAACAGCTCTTCCTTCTGTTATTATGATTTATGTACAATAACCTCAGTGAGAGGCATTTTCCAAGAAATGTCCATAAACCATACCCCACGTTCAAAAAGCATGTTTGTACATTCACTTGCCAATTGGTTCCTTTTTAATTCTTACAACAGTTTTGCTTAAGCCTAAAGTAGCTCTTTAGGTAATTTCTTCTCTTTCATGACAGCAATTCACAGACCTTGAAGGACGTGTTCGCATTGAGTTGAGAACAGAGTTAAGCAGCCTGGTCATTGAAGGTGCAGAGAGAGCCGATGAAGGACAATATACTATCGTGGTGACCAATCCAGTTGGAGAAGACAAAGCCGTACTGATAGTCAAAGTTGTAGGTAAAGGAAGCCTTTCTACTATGGCTTACTTTAGATCAGACAGTCTCCACTATACTAAAGGCTGAATAATTATGTTTTTTCGAAATACGTTTGGTGAGATTCAAAGTTCTTAAACCCCAGTAATCCTAATACTAAAAGCCATTTCCCGGTGGTTTGGTTGGCCAAATGAACACTAGGCCCAGTTTCAAAATATACTAGATTAAGCACATTAACCTCCCTGGCGGTCCAATTTTTAATGGGAGCTGGATTGGCCAGTAAACCCGATTTTGACTCTTTTGAGCAAAAAAATGTCTGAAAATCATCCAAAAATCTGATTTTGTCAATTGGGCTGAATTAAATAGAGCCAACATATAATGCCACTTCTGGATTTTTAGCCAGCATATAGTATTTTACTGCATCACATCTTATTATCTGCCTTCACTGTTCCTACTTTTGCCCTTCAGCCATATTCATCACATTGAACTTTTTTTTTACATTTCTTGTTCCTGCATGCTATAAAAAATTTATCAGTCTTATTTTGACTGGACTATGACTAAACTTTCAGTCTAATATCAATCTACCTTGGAGGGATAGACACTCAGAGGGAAGTATAACAAAAATAAAATTTGGGTAAAAATTATAAAATGGTGTTATGAATGTAATCGAAATTCTCCCTTCAAGCTACATGGCATTTTAGCCAAATGACTACGACTAACACAAACGTAAAATTAGTCCTTTCCTAACATTTTCCTGTAGCTTATAAGTTGACAAAAATGTCTATAGATTTTGTCATAGTTTTATTAATCACAACTTAATCGACTACATTTTGCCAGTGGCCATACCTAGACTATAACCGAGTCTTTGATATAAGGTATTAGTCGACTAGATGAAGCACCACCATATTGGCAATCTCTTGTTTCCACAACAGGAATATAATTTCTTTTAAAAAAGGTTTCTGGGCCCATTTAGCAACAGACTATATAATACAGAATAATACCGTAGATACTCGATTATTTTGCGACCCGAATATAACGCGATGGATAGAGATTTATTATGGAAATGAGAGAATGCTCAAGACTCGAATATAACGCGAGGAGCAAAATTTTACTTTATCGGTAAACAATTCCAGGTTCTATTAACACAGTCAGGCTACCCCTCAGGCCAGGGTGTTCTGCTCTAGAATGGTTTCAGTTGTTACTAAGTATGAAGCCGCCGGTCACCCATCTTTACTAGCTAATGATTAGATGGCCGGCATAGGCGAGCGAGGTGAAAGATTGGCTTAAAACGAGCGTGCCCTCTGATCCCACCTCTCCTGACTCCGGGAGTTCCTGAAGTATTTGTAAGCATCAGGGAGACCGCACTCGCTTCAGCGAGACTACCGGAATTTCTGGGAGACTAGGTATTCAGAGCAAGGCAAGTTTTTTTTTGCACGCGATGCAGATGTCTCGAATATAGCGCGACCCCTCCAATTTTATGGTAAATTTTTGTCACCAAAATCTAGCGGTATACTCGAGTATCTACATAAGCCATTACGACTTCTTCTGTTCTATTTTCATAAGTAATCTTTTTCTCTTATTCTGAAATTTAAGATGTTCCAGACCCGCCTGAGAATGTCCGTATCACAAGTGTCGGTGAGGACTGGGCAAGTGTCATTTGGGACCCACCCATTTATGATGGTGGAGAGAAAGTGACAGGTGAGTTCAGTTTTTACAATGAACAAATAGGGGTTATTGAAAGAGTGCTGGTGTTTGCCGAGGTTTCAAACACTCAAAAATCATCGTTGTTGCAACCTCAACAAAAGCTTTAATTTCACAAAAGTTAAATACAAACAGTGTCAGGAGAACTGTCATTGTGTTTATATTCATTAATTTGTAGTGTAATGATAACGGACCAGTAAATAGGGATGTGCGTTTCGGGTTTCGGAATTCGGAATGTCTTCGGATTTGGATGAATTTCCGAATCGGGCGGACTCGAAAACCGATAGATCCGAAAAGTTTTCCGAGCCGAAACGAAAAATTTTCGGATTTTTCGAATGGACTTGAAATGTGTCAAATCGAAATTTATTTTTGCTCTATTCATGATTTCGGTTCCATTCGTGATTTCGGTTCCATTTCGGTAATTCTGGAAATCGTACATTTAACTATTATCGGTTATATCGCTGATTCTGTAAATTTTGTATTTGTAAATGCGTATCACTTGTTTCTTGTGGAATTCGGGTCAGTTTAGCGTTTTTTAAATCGTTTTGTTCATTTTATTTGTTCCTTGGCTTTCATACCATTTTAATATGATTAAATAAAGTTGTGAAATGTATATTCAATTATTCATAAGAAAAAAAGGATCTTTATTTAATAAAAAAAAACACGATAGAATCGCCAGAATTATCGTAGACACTTTGAAACGAGGAGAACAGACGTTCCGAAAAAACGAAAATTTCTGAAATTTCCGAAAAGTCGATACAAAAAACGAGCAAAGTGACCCGAAAATACGAAAAATGGTCGATATTCGGAAAAAAAAATGTACACGAAAAACGAGCCGAACCGAACCGAATCGAAACAGAAATCGGTCGAAACGAGCCGAATCGAAAACTTTAAACATCCGAACAAATCGAACCGAATCGAACCGAAAAAAAATCGGTGCACAAGCCTACCAGTAAAATCATGCCTCCATTTGTTCCACGAAACCTCAGGATTAGGATCTCACAGCAGACTATCTACATTTGTGTAAGTGAAACAGAACCAATAATTTTAAGTTCTGGATTTGTTTTTTCAGGTTACCTCATAGAAAGAAAAAAGAAGGGCAGCCAACGTTGGATGAAGATGAACTTTGAAGTGTTCACAGAGACATCATACGAGTCGACAAAGATGATTGAGGGTGTAATGTATGAAATCAGAGTATTTGCTGTGAATTCCATTGGCATTTCTCAGCAAGCCAACACGTCCAAGCCATTCATGCCCATCGGTGAGTAGGTCTGTTATCATGAAACTCCCGACGACCAGTGTATTCTTGTGAACAATAGCAGAGCTTTTGACCCTTTGCTACTTCTTCCTTGGCTGCTGAAATATGATGGTATAAGGAGACTTATTTTGGATACTTGAATGAGTGTAACATTCAATATGTCATGGAGATCATACATGTTTATAAGCTATTTGTAGCTATAAATACAGATTATTTCACCATGGATTTTGTGGAGGGTGCAGTGAGACTGCATTTGCTATCGTAGGGTAATTGGGTTCCCATTTCTATCTGGGATTTCCAACAAATACATAAATTAGCCTTCATGGAAGCTCTTTAAATCTTTCCCCTCTTTGTCTAGTATTTGTGTCTCTTAATTGAGCACCATTTCAAAAAAATTCAGCCGTATTAATTTACAGACAATTAGCAGGAACACGCAAGTGCTTAAAATTAGCATTTTATACTTTCTATAGTTGCACAGAATGCCATAAACCAGCACATAAATGTTTGATGTCAACAATAGTCATTTTATGTTGATGGACTAGCTTCAGTTGGCTTCACTTTGGGTGCCTCCTCATTTATTGTGCTGAGAGTTGCTTATTTTTTTGGAAAGTTATTTTAATTTAGTGAATGTAGGTTGGATTGGAAATAAAGTATCATAATGACTAACCCAATAATTAAACCAAATATTTATGATGTACTGTTATGGGAAATCCACTATTAACATAAGGATTCGTTGATGACGTATTGTTCCACAGCACCTACCAGTGAGCCTCTGCATCTTACGCTTGAAGACGTAACTGACACTACCTGCACACTGAAGTGGAGGCCACCTGATCGTATCGGAGCTGGTGGAATTGATGGCTATCTAATTGAATATTGTAAAGAAGGATGTAAGTAGCTGTTATCTTTTAATTAGAAATTTCGATAAAAGTAAATTTCAGTAGATATCACGTTCAACAAATTCTGATAGAATACCTTCTCTTCTGGTTATAATCGTGTATTAATAAAGCTCTGCCAGAAGACTTTACAAAGATAATTCATTCAGGAGCTTCCACGCCAAGAATAATGGTAATCTACCGCCAGAGAGCTCCGCCTCCACTATAATCCATACAAACAAGTAATGGTACCTTTATGGATTATTGCGGAGGAATGGCCCTGTGGTAACCAGAGTGGCGACCAGTCAATAGAGTGGACCTTTGCGGCACGGCCAGTCCCTTGGGTGTGACAATGTCATACAGGACCTAGTCAATAAATAAGCCATTATCCACCACCACACAATTGACATCCTTTGATTATTGACTAAAACCAAATCTGTTTCTGGTTTTGATTGCCTTTGATGATCAGCGGACAAAGGGGCTCAATTTTACAAGATAGATTAATATATTGAGTCCCTTTAAGGACAATGAGGGCTCAACTCAAGTAAATGAGAAAAAAGTCAGTGATACTTGGCACATAGAATGACTTGCCAAGCTGTATTTGCTTAACCTTTTCAATACCAAGTAACGTGCCCAAAAAACACTGTGAGGAACCAGTGTAGTTTTTTGGAAAATCATTTCTAAATAATTATATACAGTAGTAAGAAATATTTGGGAATATTTCCGATATATTCCTTGCTGTAATAACCTATTTGGCTGGAAGATGTCACCATCTACTGGCCAAAATAAGTTACTACAGTTCAGATCTCTGTGCAGGATCAACTGGGGAGAGACATGAGAAACATTCCCAAGCTGGTTTTAAGAAGGGTTAGCACCTCCGACATCATGACCAAGGTGTTAAAAACTGAGGGGTATATTCCGTCCCTAATGCAAACAAAATTTGTTTGCAACAAACGAATTTCATTTGCAATGATACAGCATAGCCCCAGATTGTGTTAGCTTGATCTCGAGCTGCTGTCCCTGCTACCGTGCATACACGCTCATAGTAGTGAAGGTGTTAAAAATCAGACCTCTTAGGCTAGGGACAGATGAGCGCATTTTCTGCGGCCACCGTCAAAATGTACGTCGATGCGTGCGCACGCATTTTTTCACGGAATACGCTTAAGTGGTCAGACGATGCGCAATTCTGGACGTATTTCATGACGATGGGGTGAAAAGAAGTCTAGGGAAATCCGGCTGTTTGAACGTTATGTTGGCCGCACACTAGCAGCGTCTGACATCTCCTAATCACGCACACACGCTGCTATGCGGCCGCAGCGCACTCTGTACGTCAGTACCAGCGGTTTAACGTTCTCGAAAAAATGCGTTCATTTTCCACTTGCGTTGCGCGGCCGGACTTTTGTGCGACCGTACTTCGTATATTGGCTGTCATTGCCCGGCATCTGCTGCTAGCACGGCCGTGATTATGTGCGCCAGAACGCGCGTTCGCACTGCCTCAGTCTGACCCTAGCCTAAGTTAAAGGAACACTCTACTGAAAATAGAGTGCCCTTTTAAAAAAAAAAAAATGAACAGAGGCTACTGACAACATCTGCACAATTATTTTTTACTTATTTTTCATGATTTTACTCAACTTTTGTCCTTCGCCGCATGCAGCTCCTCCTCAGGACTACCGAACCAGGAAGTCCCCGAGGCTTTTCTGTGCAATTTGCGCACTCTACGCTACTGTCTTGCTTCCTGCCGCTTACTGCACCGTACATGCCATGGATCACCCAGGCAGCACTCTTCTTGTGCTGCCCATGCTCAGCACTTGTATCCAGAACTTAAACAGTTAAGCACAGAAATACATCACACCACACCTACCTACCCTGAATAAAGGACCACTCCCCCTTCGATCAGGGCTTCAGCATTGTCGCTCCTTTGCTCACTGAGTAAAGACATATACCTGATCTGCTCCTGCTTCTATCTTTTAAAGAACTGGAAACCCACCTGACTACTCTCTCTGGACTATCCCTTTGGTACTGCGATTGGATCCCTCCCCAGCACCCTTGTGTCTTCCACCCCAAGGAACTTCCCAAGTTCCAAGTGTCTCCCAAGTTCCAAGTGTCCTGGTACCTTCAGCCTCATCGTGTTCCCCACTCAAGTGTACACTAGACCCGCACTGTATTAAAGACTCCTGGTAACCTCTCCTATCATCCACCCTGGTCAACCATCTGCAACCCCTGCATATTACCACAGCTTGCTGGCTCTCCTGCTTTTGCCTCCACCCTTTTTCTTAAGAGTGTGTGTATTCATACACATATATCACTGCATACTGGGCTCATACCTGCAAGGCCAGTACCCCTCCGGTACTGTTCATTACAGCTACTGCAAAGGGACGTGCAAACTTTAGGTCCTGTAGCGCCTGCACAGAACGACGGATCGGAGCTGCCCACATGCTCAGCTCTGATCCACCGCAACCTTTCTGAGATCGATTGCTATCACGATTTGTCTCAGAGATAGTGACATCCACATGCTCTCTGCGTGCTGATGTCACTAGTAACCAAGTAGTAACCGGCAGTTTGGAAATTCAAATTTCCTGGCTGCTGGTGATGCTGGGTGGGGTGGAGATAACTCCACAGCGCTTGCTTTTGGACACTGCATTTAAAGTCCTGCAGCCAGTTCACATCACACTCTGCCCAGCGCTTGCTTTTGGACACTGCATTTAAAGTCCTGCAGCCAGTTCACATCACACTCTGGCACAGCGCTTGCTTTTGGACACTGCATTTAAAGGTACCAGCGATCAAGATGTCTTCTGCAATTCTACTCCACAATCTCGACTTTAATCCTACTGTTAATATCTTATGCTTTCATCTATCTATTAATGTTTTGGCTGTTTGTTTTTTGTTTGTTTTCTTGTTGAATGTATGCTATGTTTTTTTAAACCCATGTTCTCAAATGGCTGCCCCTCCCCCTCATGTCGTAAAATATGCTTTCCCTATACAGACCACATGCCCTGATTATGTGATCTCTTTCTCCTACAGTCCTGCAGCCAGTTCACATCACACTCTGCCACAGCGCTTGCTTTTGGACACTGCTGTCCCACCCTCCCTCCCCATCCACTCACCCACCCACCCAGTGCTGGTCTGAAATTTGTAGCTTACTTTCCAGCTGCTTTCACTTTGCAAATCACCCTAATTAACCCAAGGTTCTAGCCCTTCCCATGATATGTTAATCTGTATATTTGTGTTTTGTTTTTAATATCTTGCATTGTATTACTTTGTATTTCTGTAACAACTGTAACCACTCAATGTTCTCGAACCCAGGACATACTTGAAAACGAGAGAAATCTCAATGTATCCTTCCTGGTAAAATCCTTTATAAATAAATAAATAAATAAAAACTAGCTTTTTAGCCAAAGTGGGGGAGGGGGTACTCCTTACATTCTGACCATTTTATGAATGTAAAGTGGTCTGGATGCGTAGGGTGCTCCTTTAAACCATTTGCGTCTGTTCAGTTTGTATAATTGAGACATTCACTGAAGTTTTTGTACCAAGAGCAGGCAGTACATATAGAGAACCATCGGAGCGGTCCATATAATGGAAGAGTCTTGGTGACATCATGTTTTCTCATGTACCGCTTTGCAGCTGATGAATGGATTGAAGCCAATAAGGACCTGGTAGAAAGATGCGGCTACACCGTCAAAGATCTTCCCACTGGAGAAAAAATCTCATTCCGCGTACGCTCTGTTAATATTGCCGGGAAAAGTGAGCCTGCCATACTGGGCCAGCCAGTGACTATCAGAGAGATTGTGCGTAAGTAATTCAGTTTTAGGGAGTCGAGGTTTAAGTGCATAAACTCTGTAATACAACCGGGTGATACATTTCATTGTAATTTCATAAAGTGGTTGGATCAAGAACAGGCTGTCATCTATACAGAATGATTTCATACAATTAGAATTTGTTAATTATTATGTTTTTGTTTGTTTTTGATTTTGTTTCCTATTTTTATAGAATTATCTCATGTTTACATAATATAGTAAAAACTTCAGATGAGCCCCGTATATCTCCCAAGATTACTAGACCTAGAAGAAGTAGAGGGACAATAAAGGATTGCGACCTTTGTAACTTAATAACTATCCATAATGTGTTCATAAAGCATATTCTTCTTAATTTTGCTGCTTATGAATTGATACAAAAATAAAGGTAAAGCAGGTAAATGTCATCGAATTTCTAAGTATCGGGAAACCCAAAGCAGCTTTTCCCATTTTAGTCAGAGTATTTCTTTTTCCCTTCTGGGTGAAAATGTATGTTATTCTGTACCAATATTGGACCAATGTGCAAAAAAGGTTTAATGATAAAAGGCAGGTTTTTCAAAATATAACCATCTTAATTGCATTTAATTTTTTTCCTGAAACATTTTATATCTTACAGAACAGCCCAAAATTCGTTTGCCCAGGCAGCTGAGACAGACCTTCATTAGAAAAGTTGGGGAACAAGTCAACCTGCTTATCCCCTTCCAGGTACAAAGGAGAATGTAAAAAATAAATAAATACAATTATAAATAGATAGATAGATTGATATATAGTTACACTATATTGCCAAAAGTATTCACTCACCCATCCAAATAATCAGAATCAGTTGTTCCAATCACTTCCATGGCCACAGGTATATAAAATAACCGCCATGGCATGCGGACTGTTTTTACAAACATTTGTGAAAGAATGGGTCGCTCTCAGGAGCTCAGTGAATTCCAGCGCAGAACTGTGAACCTGTGCAACAAATCCAGTCGTGAAATTTCCTCGCTCCTAAATATTCTACAGTCAACTGTCAGCTGTATTATAAGAACGTGGAAGTGTTTGGAAACGACAGCAACTCAGCCACGAAGTGGTAGGCCACGTAAACTGACGTAGCGGCCTCAGTGGATGCTGGGACGCATAGTGCGAAGAGGTCACCAACTTTCTGCAGAGTCAATTGCTACAGACCTCCAAACTTCATGTGGCCTTCAGATTAGCTCAAGAACAGTGTGCAGAGAGATGCATGGAATGGGTTTCCATGGCCGAGCAGCTGCATACAAGCCCTACATCACCAAGTGCAATGCAAAGCGTCGGATACAGTGGTGTAAAGCACGCCACCACTGGACTCTATAGCAGTGGAGAAGCGTTCTCTGGAGTGACAAATTGCGCTTCTCTATCTGGCAATCTGATGGACGAGTCTGGGTTTTGCGGTTGCCAGGAGAACGGTACTTGTCTGACTGCATTGTGCCAAGTGTAAAGTTTGGTGGCGGGGGGATTATGGTGTGGAGTTGTTTTTCAGGAGCTGGGCTTGGCCCCTTAGTTCCAGTGAAAGGAACTCTGAATGCTTCAGCATACCAAGACATTTTGGACAATTCCATGCTCCCAACTTTGTGGGAACAGTTTGGAGCTGGTCCCTTCCTCTTCCAACATGACTGTGCACCAGTGCACAAAGCAAGGTCCATAAAGACATGGATGACAGAGTCTGGTGTGGATGAACTTGACTGGCCTGCACAGAGTCCTGACCTCAACCTGCTAGAACACCTTTGGGATGAATTAGAGCGGAGACTGAGAGCCAGGCCTTCTCGTCCAACATCAGTGTGTGACCTCACAAATGCGCTTCTGGAAGAATGGTCAAAAATTCCCATAAACACACTCCTAAACCTTGTGGACAACCTTCCCAGAAGAGTTGAAGCTGTTATAGCTGCAAAGGGTGGACCAACGTCATATTGAACCCTATGGATTAGGAATGGGAAGTCACTTAAATTCATATGTGAGACAAGGCAGGTGAGCGAATACTTTTGGCAATATAGTGTATGTATATATATATATAGTGTGTTTATTGCAGAAGCCACTTGCATCATCCCAGAGCTGCTGTGCCACATTCCCCATATGCAGCAAGGAATTCTGGGTAGGATATGCAAATGACCTCTGTCTCACTTTAATGTATCCTGGATCTGCTATTACACAGAACCCTAAAATCAATGCTATGCCAAACCATGGCTTTGTAGCAAAGATAAGGTTATGCAACTGGTCAAAGCCACTCCTAGGACAGCGCTGTTTCAGGTTTGTTGAACCCTCATCAGCAGGAGCTAGGCATGACCAGTTGCAGTGGATGCTCGGACCATAGGTAAGTAAGTGTCTATAAGGGTTGCGGTGGAGGACAAAAAGTGAGATAAAAAGCCTCCACACTATAATAAGTGTGTTTATTATTGCAGAAGCCACTTGCACATCACAGCAATTCAAAGAATTGCATCCCAGAGCTCCTGTGCCACATTCACCATATGCAGCAAGGAATTCTGGGTAGGACCTCTGTCTCACTTTTATGCATCCTGGATCTGCTATTACACAGAACCCTAAAATCAATGCTATATATATATATATATATATATATATATATATATATACACTATCCGAGGTTCCAGCAACACCTTTCAAAAATGGAGAAAACAAAAAAGAGGTTCTAGGCGTGCATGTAATATAGGAAATCCAACAGATGGCCGCACTCAATCAAAAATAAAATAACAAAATTTATTGATACGTCAGAATTAGTTTTTTAATATGTATCGGCTCTCCTGGGAGCCATTATCAAGGTTTAGATGTGTATATATATATATATATAAACAATCCTAATGGATGCACTCCAGGGCTTAGTTAAAGCGTCTTTTATTCAAATTTGCATTAAAAATGACCGACGTTTCAACCCTGCACCGGGTCTTTTTCACTTTGATCCGTTTAGCCATTTTTAATGCAATTTTGAATGAAAGACGCTTTTAACTATACCCTGGAGTGCATCCATTTGGATTGTTTATATACTGTATATACATATTGGATTTTTGCACCCAGGCACTGAATTTAACTAATATGATTGGCAAAGACAGTGCTGGTTCAAATTTGATGGACATGTATATATACAGTATATATATATATATATATATATATAATTTATTTATTAGAACCTGTATTCCTGCAGCTCCTTCAGGTAAAAATGTGGAATAGGTCGGTGCTATAGCCAAGTGTACTTACATAGAAAAATTAACAAAGTTGGCTGCACTCGTTAAAAATAAAACAACAAATTTTATGTATGCCATGACATAAATAAAATTTGTTTTTATATTCTGTATATATAAAAATATTCACACACATAGATCAGAAAAAGCTAAAAAGATAGATGTATATTTGTTACAATTGTTATTGTGTTTCTTTTTATATTACAGGGGAAACCTAGACCACTTGTCACATGGGCAAAAGAGGGAAAGCCTTTGGATGCAAAACAAATCAGTATCAGAACATCTGAAGTTGATACCATCCTCTTTATAAGATCTGCAGAGCGAGGTCACTCTGGGAAATATGAACTCTCTGTTAAGATTGAAAATATGGAGGATGTTGCAAACATAAACATTCGCATTGTTGGTATGTTTTACTATCTATCTGTTTCTTGTTTTACGTCAAAACCAACAGGGTTATTCAGTGGCGTAGTGTGGGTTGTCAGCGCCCGGGGCCAGCCAAGAATTGTGCGCGCCCCCCCCCAACCTGTGGACACGTTATCGATATTGCCCCAGCTCTCACATGGATATTGCCCCAGCTAACAAATGGATATTGCCCCAGCTAACAAATGGATATTGCCCCAGCTGACAAATGGATATTGCCCCAGCTAACAAATGGATATTGCCCCAGCTAACAAATGGATATTGCCCCAGCTCACACATGGATATTGCCCCAGCTCACACATGGATATTGCCCCAGCTCATGGATATTGCCCCAGCTCATGGATAATGCCCCAGCTCACACGTGGATTTGCCCCAGCTCACACATGGATATGCCCCAGCTCACACATGGATTTGCCCCAGCTCACACATGGATATTGCCCCAGCTCATGGATAATGCCCCAGCTCACACATGGATTTGCCCCAGCTCACACATGGATATGCCCCAGCTCACACATGGATTTGCCCCAGCTCACACATGGATAATGCCCCAGCTCACACATGGATTTGCCCCAGCTCACACATGGATAATGCCCCAGCTCACACATGGATTTGCCCCAGCTCACACATGGATAATGCCCCAGCTCACACATGGATTTGCCCCAGCTCACACATGGATAATGCCCCAGCTCGCACATGGATTTGCCCCAGCTCGCACATGGATATGCCCCAGCTCGCACATGGATTTGCCCCAGCTCACACATGGATATTGCCCCAGCTCATGGATATGCCGCAGCTCACTCATGGATATGCCCCAGCTCACACATGGATTTGCCCCAGCTCACACATGGATTTGCCCCAGCTCACACATGGATTTGCCCCAGCTCATGGATTTTCCCCAGCTCACACATGGATTTGCCCCAGCTCACACATGGATATGCCCCAGCTCACACATGGATTTGCCCCAGCTCACACATGGATTTGCCCCAGCTCACACATGGATTTGCCCCAGCTCACACATGGATATGCCCCAGCTCACACATGGATATGCCCCAGCTCACACATGGATATGTCCAGCTCATGGATTTGCCCCAGCTCACACATGGATATGCCCCAGCTCACACATGGATGTGCCCCAGCTCACACATGGATTTGCCCCCGCTCATGGATATGCCCCAGCTCACACATGGATATGCCCCAGCTCACACATGGATATGCCCCAGCTCACACATAGATATGCCCCAGCTCTCACCTGGATATTGCCCCAGCGGCAACCAGCTCATACATGGATATTACCCCAGCTCCGGATCCAGCAGGGGTTGAGGGGCCCAGATGCCGGGCAGCGGTAGTGCCTGTCCGGTCCTGAACACCGTGTGAGTCCGTCCGTGTTGAAGGGAGGCGGCTGCGTGCATGCGCAGGTCACGCGGTCCGGCCAGTCAGGTGGTACAGAGACTCAGTACCACCTGATTAGCTGGACCACGTGACCTGCGCCTGCTTGCAGCCGCCTCCCCTTCAACACGGATGGACTCACTGTTCAGGACCGGGCAGGCACTCCTGCTGCCCAGCATCTGGGCCCCCTCAACCCGCGGGCCCTTGGGCAGCGCCCGAGGGCCCAGCGGGTCAATCCGGGCCTCAAGTTTTAGGGGAGCAAATTTCTTTTGAAATTATGCGCACCTACGAGAAAAACTGCGCCCGGGGCCACGGCCCCCCAGCCCCCCCCCCCCACGCTACGCCACTGGGGTTATTCAGAGAGTGTGAAAAGCAGGAGAATCACTGAGAATTAAAAATTCTAGGTAAAAATAGCCAAACCAGAAAATTCTCCCTTTCATCTCACTTTCCAAATTGGCTATTTTGACCTAGAATTTTAATTCTCCAGTCATTCTCCAGTCATTCTCCAGTCATTCTCCTGCTTTTCACGCTCTCTGAATAACCCTGCATGGGTCATGCACAGAATCTTGCAGCAAGTAAAGAAAAGTTATTCTCTATTAGGTCTATTCAATGAAGGGTGAAGTCTGGAGAATTGGCAGGAGAAGAGAACAATCTAGACCGAAAACCCGATTTGGAAAATGAGATGAATGGGAGAATGTTTCTGATTTGACGATTTTTAACCTGGATTTTTCACTTCTGCCAATTCTCCTGATTTCACCCTTTAGTTAATAGAACTGCATGTACTGTAAATGATGATAACCTTGAATGTGCTGTGAAGAGACTCACCGGGGTATCCCCCCCTCTGAGTTTATTTATACTGTGGCACTTACTACTAATCAATTTTCTTGCCTGTAAGTGGATCTGTCTTTTTTATATGACCAACTTACAGAGTGTACACTTGTACACTTACCAGATACACCATCCTATTAAATTCAGAGGGGTAGATTACATACCGATGCTCATGTTAGCATTTGCAGAATCCCTTAGCACCCCCTAAAATCCCCCCAAAATCTGATACTCACCTTTCATCCGACAGTGACAACGGTGTCCTGATCTGCTTCTGGGGGCAGGGAGCAGAGTGAGACTGGGGACAAATAATCCCCAGTCTCCCTCCGCGATCACTCCACAGCACTGTTCAATCTCGCGAGTGTGAGATCGTGCAGGGCTTGTGGCCTGGCTGTCACAATCAGTCACAAGGAGGGGCACCTTGCACTCGCCAAGGTGAGGCCCTGGTACATAGGAAAGCCCCAATATGCAGACAATACTGAGTAGACAACCTAGGCCAGAGACCCTGCACGGTAAACAACAGCCCTACTCTGAAAGAGCGGTCTTTAGAGGTAGCCGGATCTGCTCTAAGGAAAATAATACAGCAGCACCGTGCAGAGTCTAAGGACCTACAGACAAGACAGGAATATACATAAGTACAAATATCAATGGTACAGACAAGGAGCATCCAAATAGAAAAGTCAAGAAACAGCCAGGGTCAAAAACCAGAACGTATACCTTATCCAGAAGCCAGGGATCCAGAACCGGGAGAGAGTCAGCCAGGAAAAAGGGTCAGAACCAGGTAATCAGTCAGACATATAACATAACCAGACAAGGAGAAACACTAGAACTATATACACAGGAATGACGGACATGAACTAGAACCTGGACTATCTAATGAAACAACAGACAGATAAGGAGACAAGACCAAAGAAATAAGGTAGACAAGAAAACACAAACGTGATCAGAATAAACAGTAGGGAGCTCTCAGGAACAAACACTCTGCAGGAATCAGGAACTGAAAGTAAACCAGAATACAAGAGCCATGGAATAAGGGCCCATTGCAATATATAGGGAGGTGATCAGCACATATCACCAACACGAGAGCTAATGAGGAAGCCACTTAACCCCTGAGCTGCAACCCAGGGAAAGCAAGACACAGAACCATATGGAAACACAGGCATAAAGAATACAGAGGGCAGGGGGACAGGGCTGGAATGGGGAAACGTGACACCGGCAGTGCAACCCTCCATGGAGTCCTATGGACTTCAGGAGGAGATACTCACGGAGGCGCAGATGTGCTACCGTGAGTATCACCTAGGGTAGCGCATGGTTCTGGGGCACTGAAGTAGGTTTTCCCTTTTAGCATCCCTGTTCTAGTGCGAAGTTCGTTATCAAGCCCATTGTCTCTATCCTGTCTCTGCAGTCAATGACAAATGCTGCGTGCCAACTGGTGGGTGAAACTGTTACAGCTTATAGATGCCAGAGGGGTGTGCTATGCTGCCCCACAGTGTTCAGTCCCACTTGCCACAGGGACAGCATAGTACGCCCCGCAGCACTAACAGGTTAACAGAGTCCACAAGTGCTGGTACTTTTTGTCGTTATGAACTCTTGCTCGGGACTGAGATATCCTTTTATTTCTAACTTCCGTTATTCATAAAAGGTTATGTTTTGTTATACTTTTCTTAAGTCACGTAGACCTTCGCTTTGTATCTTTATAGAACGTCCTCTTATAAACATCGACATTTATTTATTTATAAAGTATTTTTACCAGGAAGGATACATTTTCCTATTTATTCTCCTTGATGGATTATTTATTTTCAGAATAAGAAATAAACATAAAGTAGAATAAATAGGAAGGATATTCTGCAAAAAAGGTTTGTTGAATTTTTTTCTACTATTATTATTATGTTAATATTACTATTAAATAATACAGGAAGGATTTTGACTTCGGGGCTTGCTAATTTGACAATACAGTAAATGTTTCAGTAAGCGATTGCTTTCATAAAGTCCGATTTAATTATATAAACATTTTAAGGCCACATAATCTCTCTAATAGCTCCCTCGACTTTGTCTATTTTCTGTCTGGTAAAGAGGTCCTGCGTCTCTCGGACTAATTTATTTTCTTCTGGCCGTCTCTGCTTCCAGTGTTAAGTGTCATTAAAGTAGCGTCGCAATGGAAATTGAATTTGCATAGTGATGAAACAGCTGTGCGTTCTCATTTTACTCAGGGGTTCGAGCAGGCATCACAGGACTGCAAGCTGGAAACACCATTAAACCAAATGTTTCCTTAACTGAACTGAGGCTACAACCTTTCCTTCTCCTTCCTAAACTCACGAAGCCCAAACTTTGCTTCTTCATAGATTCTGCGAAGCATCAAAGTGAATCCCAAATATACAGGGTTATTCAGAGAGAGCCGATCTGGCCCCGAAATGTAACGGGACACTGAGATTCAGCGAAAGGGGACATTTCGGGGCCATTCCGAGAGCAGGCCGCCAAATTTTGGCAAATTGCCTGCCCGTACGGTTGCTATTCAGCAGCAGTGCGATTCACCATAGAGAAGCAATGGTTAATCTATTCAAGGACACCGAACAGCAGTGAATAATTGCCGAAGTGCCCTGCTGTTCGGTGGTTTCATTCGACAGGTTTATTCAGGGAATTCCCATAGGCTTCAATGTTAAAAATATTCCTGTTTTAACTCAATATCTAATAAACCGTTTATTCTTTTAATCTGCTGTAAAGAGTCTCTTTATTTATAGTTTTTTTTGGATCTTTTAGGCATTTTTCGGGATCTTTTTGGCAAACTTTTTTTCTGGTTTTTTTCAATTGGTTCTCTTTTTTCTGTAACAGACCTTTTTATTATCATTCATAGGATCTTATATGTAAATTCCAGACATTTTCGATTTTGAAACTTTCAAGCGTACTGTTTATTTTTTTCACCCAGTTCGTCTGCCTTTTCGGCGAAATGAAATCGCCGAAGTGCGGGGAGCGAAAGGGCACCGAACGTGCGGCGACAATTCGAATCTCTCTGAATAACCCCTATAGTCACTGGAATCTAGACACACCCTTCACCTTTCCAACCTGGGTTTTAAGAGCTTTTCTGGGAAACTACCACCCTACCTGAATAGGCTGCTTCCCCCAGCAGTCCCCTCATCCTATAACCTCCGATCCAGGACCTGCATCTTACTTGCAATACCACAATACAAAAAGAAAGTGGCTCGATCCTCATTTTCCTACAGAGCACCTCAAATATGGAATAACCTCCCAGACACCATCAAATCTTCCCCCAGTCTAAAGTCACTTAAGAGATCTCTATTAACATACCTCAATACGGAATGCACCTGTAAACATGTAACATACAGGGTAATTCAAAGAGCGGTGAAAAGCAGGAGAATGACTGGAGAATGGAAAATTTTAGGTCAAAATCTCCAAACCAGAAATATTCTCCCATTCATCTCACTTTCCAAATCGGCTATTTTGACCTAGAATTTTCCATTCTCCAGTCATTCTCCTGCTTTTTACCGCTCTCTGAATAACCCTGACAGTGATGATATACAGAATGCACCTGTAAACATGTAACATAGTAACTATATACAGAATGCACCTGTAAACATGTAACATAGTGACTATATACAGAATGCACCTGTAAACATGTAACATAGTGACTATATACAGAATGCACCTGTAAACATGTAACATAGTGACTATATACAGAATGCACATGTAAACATGTAACATAGTGACTATATACAGAATGCACCTGTAAACATGTAACACAATGACTATATAAAGAATGCACCTGTAAACATGTAACACAGTGACTATATACAGAATGCACCTGTAAACATGTAACATAGTGACTATATACAGAATGCACCTGTAAACATGTAACATAGTGACTATATTTCCTATATATTTATTTTCTGTGTTAATCTGTATATTTGTGTTTTGTTTTTAATATCTTGCATTTTATTACTTTGTATTTCTGTAATGACTGTAACAATTTAATGTTCTTGAACCCAGAACATACTTGAAAACGAGAGAAATCTCAATGTATCCTTCCTGCTAAAATACTTTATAAATAAATAGAGGAAATTCCGATTTGGGGTAAAAAAAAAAAGACTCCACACAGGCCAAGGCAGGTCAAGGCTTTGGCATGGACGTAAAGAAACCGGTCTTGATACATTATGCTGACAGATGCAAGCGCAAAGTTCATGCAAGCAAAATATCATCTATCCTTATTTTGGCTATATTTAACTCACTCAATCCTGTTGGACATCATCCAGCCATGGCTGTCTCATATCTGGAGATGGTTTATTTTAATCCCTTCTAATTTAATGTGAATTTGCCAGCCCTGAATTGGTCATGAAAGTGCTTCTGCTCCTCTGGGAGCTTGGCAGAGCACCTGACTGCTGGCACTTCCATCGGTTTCATATGTTACTGTGATGTAATTTCCCCATTAACACACTACAGTCAATAACCCTTCATATCACGAGTTGGCGAGGGATAGTGCAAATATTGGAGGTAATCTGGATCTTACAGTATAGTATATATATTTTTTTATAAAATAATATCAACTCAGAGCCTGCTGATGATGCCAGATATTTTAGTTTAACTTTAACCCCTTCACTACCAAAAATCAGTATACAGGGTCTGCATTGAAATTTTTTTTAAAGCCAGGAATAGATGTTTACCCTATGGAGACACAAAATTCTAATTTAGACCTCATTGTTCTTACCCTATAAGACTGTAATAGACCAGGAAGGCGCAGCCCCAACCCTCACTGTAAAAAAATAGATATATAAATCAACAAACTTTATTGTTGCAATACAGCAGCCAGAGACAAACAGAACTGAGGGGGAACACTGGGATCACTCACTGCTGTACAGGAATAAGATTCTAGGGATAAAATTGCTTAAAGTCCCTGTACAGTAGAGAGGCAAGGTGTTACTGGAATTTCCACGTGCATGCATTATTAAATTATGTTAATTTTTTGAAGCTGCATTGCTGCCAGTATCATCAAGGTAACAAAAAGCGCCCATAAGAAGGATGTGAGACCATTTTTATTATCTACCTTTATCATACGTAGAGGCAAAAAAGGCCTTTTTGTCGCTATTCCAATAATGCAGAAATCATTAGATATGTTCAAGGTAAGGGACACCATTCAGTGTCTAGAACTTTTCATCTCAATAAAATTTCTGGAAAGGAGAAACAAATAAATAAAAAGGGAAAAAGGCACAAATTTGCCAAAATTGAAACACTGTTTGCAAACAAAACTACTGAACGAAAATGCCTGGAATTTACATATAAGGTCTAATGAATGATAATTAAAAGGGCAGTTAGAGAAAAAATAAACACTATTAACAAAATGGAAAAAAGTTTGCTGAAAAATGCCTAAAAGATCTAAAAAATCTTTAAATAAAGAGACTTTTTGCTGCAGATTAAAATAACAAACAGTTTTATTAGATGTTGAATTAAAACAGGAATATTTTTAACATTGAAGCCTATGGAGTTCGCCTGAATAAACCTGCCGAATGAAATCACCGAACAGCAGGACATTTCAGCAACTTTTCACTGCTGTTCGGTGTTCTCTGAATAGATGAAGCATTATTTCTCTATGGGGGATTTCACTGCCGTTGAACAGGCACCGTACTTGCAGGCAGTTCGCCAAAATGTGGTGAACTGCCTGCTCTCTGAATAGTTGAATGGCCCTGAAATTTCACCGTACGCTGAAATTCCCTGTTCGGTGCCTTTTCATGGCCAGATTGGCTCTCTCTGAATAACCCCTTATGTCCAATGACCTTCTTGCAAAATGTACGATATTTAAACAAAAAGAAGTGCTTAACTCCACTTCTTTTAGGGCGTTTCTGTCAATTATCCTTCTTTCCGAACAGATTTTAATTTCCCTACCTAATGCTGTTTTCTTTGCAGATAAGCCTGGTCCCCCCTTGGCGGTATCGGTTAAAGAAGTGTGGGGATTTAATGCTCTCGTTGAATGGCTTCCCCCTAAGGACAATGGAAACTCCGAGATCACTGGATACACTATCCAAAAAGCAGACAAGAAAACCATGGTGGGTGATTTGTCACAAAGGTTTATTCACAACATAGGGCTATGTTACAATCTTCGCGCAAAAAACCTCGTGCAAAGCAAAAAAATTTTGCGACAAGAGTTAAACTTTTGCGCGCTCAAATTACCGCTGGAGTTACAATCCTCGCGGAATTTTTCATCCACCGATCAATTGCGCGCGGAAAAAGGACGCGCACAAATGCAGGCTCAGTGCCATCACGCGCAAAAAACTTTGCGCGCGCAGTTTTTGCATCCATTCAGCCAATCAAAATGAAGAAACACACCTATCAAACGCAACTGCCAGGGGCATCGGAGACGGGTTCTGCGTCTATGATGCAAAATGAGCACATATGCTACAGTAATAACACACACACACCCGCCATCATCCATTATATTGTTGCTGCATGCCTTTTAATATATATATTTTTTTCGGGGTTCGCCAGGTTGTTCAGATTTGCCGTTAACACCAGCTTTTAGGAGTTGCTAAAATAATGCGCGCAAAGGCTGTGCGGTAATTACCGCGAAATAGATTGTAATACCATCCTCGTACCAGCGCACATTCGCATTTGCGCTCACAATGTTAAGTATAGGACGCGCAAAGTACAGTAAGCTCGCGCAGGGTTCGCGCAGGTTTACCCGCGGTAGATGATTGCGCGCGGTTGTTGCGCTGACTATGTAATACGGGATTCGGCGCAAATGGTTTTACCCCTCGCGTTAATGTTTTTTTGCGCCGACGTGAATTGCGTGAAGATTTTAATTTAGCCCATAGTGGGTTGTGGCGAAGTGATAAACATACAACAAGATAGCTAAGTTTGCGAACTTGCCGGCGGCTTATTGAACCACCAAGACCCACTGCGGAATACATATCCTAAGTCTGTTTGCAGTTGGCCGGATCAGATCTGTGTTACTGAAAGTGCACCTCTTCATTATTTCGATGTATTTTTGTAAGTTACAACATGCAAGAGAAACTCTGTATGCCAAAAGCAGATACAAAACAGATGGGGAGAGTCTAACATCTCTTACTACCAACAATGTGTACTGGCATTAACCCCTTCACTACCGAATGATTTTCCGAAAAGACCGTGTGAGGAATCAGTGTTTTCTTTTTGGAAAATCGTTTTAATTAATTATACAGTAAGAAATATTTGGGAATATTCTCAATGTAGGGCCCTATTACAATCTTTGCGCGTGCGCAAAAACGCATTAAGGTGAGGGGTAAAGCCCTTTGCGCTGAACGTTGTATTTCAATGTCAGTGCAACAAACGTGCGTATACGTCTACCGCGGGTGAACCTGCGTGAACGCTGCGCGAGCTTACTGTACTTCGCGCGTCCTATACTTAACATTGTGAGCGCAAATGCGTTTGTGCGCTGGTACGCGGATGGTATTTGCAATCTATGCGCAGTTCGTAACGCACAGCTTTTGCACGCATAATTTTAGCAACTCCTAAAAGCTGGTGTTCATGGCAAATTCTATCAACCTGGCCGAACCCAAATACACCAGCCCAAAAAAAAATACGCAGCAAAGTATAGTTACACATTCTACACATACCAAACCAATAAAATGGAGAAGTTGTGTGTGTTTTCTTTATTGATGCAGATTGACTTAATTAATTGATGTTCTTAATTCTGATTGGCTGAATCGCGTGAAAAAAACCGTCCGCACACTGATTTCTGCGCGCAACGTTGCTGCGCACGCGTTTTTGCGCACGTTATTTTTTGCCGGATGAAAAAATGCGCTCGGATTGTAATACCAGCGTTAATTTACGCGCGTTAACGTTTAACACTGCGCGTGCGTTTTTGCGCGAAGAAGTTAATAGAGCCCCTTATATTTTAGCGGCAAACTACACTTTCCTTTTTTCCATTTATTTATGCACGCGTTTTTGCGTGAAGAATGTAATAGGGCCCGTATTCTTTTCCTCTTAATGGCTCTCTATTACGATGGATTGGAGATGTGCGTGCATGCACAGAATCGATCCATTGGCTGCCTCTTTGGGAATGCTGGCTATCACTGGTGGCCTCAGAGAGGGCGACGTCGGCACATTCTCTGTGTGCTGACGTAACTAGTTACTGATCTGCTGACTGGCAGCTGGGAAATTCAAAATCCGGGCTGCTGGTGATGCTGGCTGAGATGGAGGAAACTCCTCCACTTCACCCAGATTTGTGTCCAGATCGGGCCTACCGGCCACTTCAAAAGCTAAAGTGGTGAGGATGAGTAGAATATCCCTATATACTAAACTTTTGCTTTTAATGTCTCTGTATTTTAGGAGTGGTTCACTGTTTTTGAACATAATCGACAACCTCGCTGTACCATTTCTGACCTCGTCATGGGGAACGAATACTACTTCAGAGTCTTCAGTGAGAATATCTGCGGCTTCAGCGAAAACCCAACTGTTTCCAAGAACACAGCCGTCATCCAGAAAACAGGTATAGCGTAGGGCACAATTAGTTGCCACCATGATCCAACACCAAATCATGCTGGCTCCTTCAGTAATACTTTTAAATGTAGGTACTGAAAAACCTATATCCTATGGGCCTTATTTAACCACCATTTTCATCAATTCAGTGCTGTCTTATATTCAAGACATGCTTAAAGTACATCTGACAGTATCTTCTCTAATGATGATAATCTCAAGAGCAGAACGACGAGTTCTGCCAGTAAAAAATATAATTCCCAGAAGAGTTGGGCACCTATTTGGCAGTCATTAATTTCTGGCAGCGTCATTATATTTCATTCCATCCAATGGTTTCCAACAATGAGTGGCCAAAGTATCAGTTCGTTTTTTTTTTTAATTTTGAAAACTTTATTAGTATATAATAAAACATAGGTTACAGGATAAAGATGACCAGATTGGAATATAGAAGACTAATCAACAATAATATAGAAGACTAATCAAGAATAATATCAAAGTAACATGAAATATATACACTCAAATAATTGTAATAGAGCCTTCTGTACCCTGACTGGATATCTCAATCACTAATGCTCCCCAGAATTGTTTAGACATCCACAGTAATCAGATATCCAGTCTCTGCCAAGGCTTGGGGTAGATATAGCACATAGTGTGGGTCAGGCTGGAAAGTCCTTTATTTTAGGCTGTACAAAGGGATCTATCTACACACACACACACACGACATACCCAGGGAAAGGAAGGAACAGGAAAAGGTACAGGAGAACCAATGGGACAACACACACATGGGATAGACAAAGCAGCAAAGGTGAAACACTCCCCAACATTAAATATTGAATTTCAACTCCCTTCCCGCACACGTGCCCTGCTGTAACAGACAGGACCCCCCCCCCCCTAGCATGGCAGGGGTGAGAAAGGCATGGTCCTAGAACAGAGATTACCCAAGCTCTTGACGGTTAGTTATGAAAATGGAGAAACAGAACATAAAAGAACAGCACACTACAAATCAGGACACAGCACAACATGTATACCAGGACACTGTATACCTACAACACTAATACAACAAAACAACAATAATAGAACACAGGCATCAATTGAAGGGGCCAAAGAACACAGACACCCTGTACCTACACGGGCCACAGGGTGGCCTCGGCATAGGAGAGGGCTGGGGAACAATATAAAATATCAGACCCACCAAACCCTGCAGTCCCACTCTTTCCAAAAGTAATTTTAGGTTGAAGTACCCAGAGTCCTAAGTGACCACCATCATGATAAAGAACTGCATATTTCAAATATTAATACATCCTGAGCAGTCAGCATAACGTCAAGTACAACAGCTCCTTACAAAAGTTGACAGAATACAAGGCAGCTTTAAAATAAATTATAAAGAAGGGGCAACGAAGAAAGAGGTCTCCTTTAGTATAGATGAAAACATACAATCCATAATTAGCTCATAGTAGATTGTAAAGAACAGGTATCAAACTGTAATCCATAGATTTAATGAATAATAATAAGAATAAGTAAGAATAAGAATGAATAATAGTAATAATAATAAATAATAATAATAATAAGAAGAATGAATAATAGAAACAATAATAAGAAGAATGAATAATAGTAATAATTATAATAATTAATAATAAGAAGAATGAATAATAGTAATAATTATAATAATTAATAATAAGAAGAATGAATAATAGTAATAATAATACTAAATAATAATAATAAGAATGAATAATAGAAATAATAATATATTTGATCTGTGCTAAGGCTGTTTCAGAATTATTTCACATTAAATGTACCTTTCAGTTTATTAATATATGACTATCAATTTCTAATCAAACTCATAAAATCACAAAAAAAATGGGCAGAAAAGAAAGAAGGAAGGAAACATCTGTGTCTACCATGTAATGTAATTAGCAGATAAATTTTGGCCATGTTTCACACCAGGCTTTTAAAAAGAAGGATAACATTCAATGTAAACGTGAGGTTTGGATTTCACGCAAACTGAGACAGCATTAAGTCTGGTCTATGAAAGCTGCCTGTCTGCAAAGTTTTGTTTCCACCGCTCCTGAAGGGCTATTGGCTTTCATATAGTATTAGCTGGCTTAAAGCTGGCGCAATGTTTGTTTTCTTTCTCTCCTTCGTAAATGAATGCCTGTATTATTTTATGTTGACTTAACTCCTCTGATAAAGCCTGTAGCTTTACTCCTGCAGTTTAGCAGTAAAACCCTTCTTCTAAGCTTCGACGTCGTTCAACGGAGAGAAACAAAGGTCTTACTGTCTCCGGTGGGCACCACAGCAAACAAAAACATGCATGTGTATACATTGTATATGAGAAGTAATAATAAAAATATTAAGGAATGTTTTAAAAAAGGGATGTGCAGAACCCTGTTGTATTCTTAAGGATATAGCATAATACACTGTAAAACGCGTTGGAATGTCAGTGAACATTAGGAACCAAATCCATATTTTATAATTTATTATTATAATTGCTATTAGATGTTTTAATTAAACATTTCTCTCACATATATATAGTACACAGGTATCCTATTCTAGCTATATAATAAAGGAAAAACGACATTCAACAAATTGCCTCCAATAACAAATGATGTCTTTAATATTTCATTTCATGTCTTGAATGATGTTTAGTTTTTATATTTTTTCCCCATTTTTTGTTCTTTTTCTACAGGCTTGATATATAAACCTCACGATTACAAAGAGCGTGATGTCAACCAGGCCCCCAAATTCCTTACCCCTCTTATAAATCGCACCGTAGTGGCCGGATACAGCACAGCCTTGAATTGTGCTGTAAGAGGTCATCCAAAGGTAGGCAGCTGTATGAGCAGCTTTGTAAAAGAGCAGGTGTTCCAAAATGGTTGTTATTTTTGTCTAATAAAATGAAGAATCAATGAATAGGTTGCGAGAAAAAACCTTATCAAGAGATCCCTCGAACACATCCTCCCTCCTTTTATGAAGCAGCAGCCAAAACTGGCTTGTGCCCAATCCATCATGATGCTTGTAAAAAACGCTGAATAAAGTTGTAATAAACTGATTTATACAAGGGTGAAAAATATTATTTGACCGAGATATTCTTAGATTTTGCAGATCACTATATGTGACTTGGCAGAATGCTGTTGGAGAAATGTATGGCAGGTTATATCTACAAATAACAAATTATAAGACCGGGTCCCAAGTTTTTCTTTTGACCAGAAAAGGACTTTGACTCAACGTGGGTGCCAGTTATGAGATAATAGGTTGTTCCTCTTTACCACAGCCTGTAGGATTGGTTGGCTTTGTGTAAAATTGAGTGTTTCAGAAGAACACCTAAGCCTATGAGTGATGTGCAGTATAGTCTCACAAACAACCATCCATAACCAGTGGTCGATTTTCTGTGTAGATGTCCCACAAGGGTGGTTGACTATGTTTGGACCTATGAAAAGCAGTTGTCTGTATCTGGAGACAAATTAAACCAAAAATCCAGTCAACGTAGTCATTGATTGTTGCCTCCAGAGTAGGAATACCTGGTGGTGGTCTTCATAACCCATAACCTATTTCATTCAGCTTGACATTGAGGTCATTACTGATATGAAGTGCAACTAGCACACCACTTTTATAGAAAGATGGAGAGAAAATGCACCAAGCCCTAAAGAGGCCAACTCCCGCTTCACATTCCAAGAACAGAAAAGGACCGGGCACTCGGTATCCAAATATGGTAAATTATTGGAAATAACTGGCAATGGATCAGCCCTACATGAGCTTTTCTCAAGCCTCAAAGCCACAGGCTCAAGAAAGGCTCATGTAGAGCCAATCTGTTGCCAATTATTCTCAATACACCGACTATACTTGCATACTGAGTGCCCGATCCTTCTTATTTGTTCTTGGATTGAGGCCATTATTGTCTGTCTTCATTGGCTATAGTAGCGCTGCCTCCATCATAAGGTCACTTATAGATTTCACCCTGACTATAAGACACACAGGCAAACTACATAAGGATGACCAATCCACATTCCTTGAGTTGACATTCTAAGCAACTCCAAAATTTCCACTAGTCGATAAATTCCTCACCGGTTGAGTAAATGAACATAACCAGAATGACCTCATATCGATTTAAGATCTAACAGTGGCTTCATTTTCATGACTAGTTTAATCCTTTCACATATCAGCACTTTTAAAAAGTCCTGTAAATCAATTTGGAACTGTACTTTTCTAAATATATATATATATAGTGACTGTAACTAATAGTCATATGCATTAAAATGGTATAAAAGATTCCCAAAAAAGCTGGCGGTTACCTTTATATTTCCTGTAAGCGCCTGCACATTGGAAGTTGAGTAGCCTTAACTTGTAAAGGTTGTTTTATGAGTGTGAGCAAATGGTTTATAAATTTTGCTTTCCAAAGGTTTTCCCTGTAGCCAAAGTATAGTAGTAAGGAAATACACTTGGTAGGATTTGGGTCGTTCTCCAGAATACAAGTAATCGAAATGCCGTTGTGCAATACTAGAAGCAGAAGGAAAATATTGTGCTGCTTAAAATTGCCGTGGTACCAAAACTAGTGACTTTGTTTTACAAAAATGGTCAAAAAAGGTAAAAAGCTCTTCTAATCCTCATTTTACAGCCTAAAGTAATCTGGATGAAAAATAAGATGGAGATCCGAGATGACCCCAAATTCCTAATGAAGCACAACCAGGGCGTCCTCACCTTGAATATCCGCAAACCCAGTCCTTTTGATGGTGGAACATACACCTGCAAGGCCATCAATGAGTTGGGAGAAGCGGAGGTGGACTGCAAACTGGAAGTCAGAGGTACATGAATAATGGCAATCCTGGCACTGGCAAGTTTAGGTTTTCGTTCCCTTGTAAGCTCCCTAGAGTGAATTGTGTTGAGTATTCAAGGAAAAAAGACATTGGGGAATAAACAAGCTATCTGAAGGAAGATAAAATTATATGACCTGGTACGGCGCAAATTGTTTTTAGGGGGTCCTTGGATCTCACAGGTACATGGAATCAAAAATAATACAGAATAATAGTGCTGTACAGTAAAATCGATACAAATTAAGTAGATTCTGAAGGTATCTCACTCACAAATGAAGAGCCCAAACACTGGCTCTGAGTGGGTCCACACGTTTGGGTTGATTGCCTTCTATGTTCTCAGGTGACCCTCACCTTATTTAGGGTGTCTCTTCCATCAATATGCAATAGAAGGTAGAAAGAGGAACACTCCTTGCGCAGATCAATTTAAAATAGTAAGTAAGTACTATCCAGATTTCCTACTTACATTTGGTGGAGCCGTCTGGCTCTAAAGTCAACGCCCATGGGTTTTTTGGGATGGAGAAACCCAAGTGAACCACTAAGGATCCAAAGATAACAACTGGAGGACAGGATCAGGAAAAATTTAAATAAAATTTATTTAAAAGATTATAAAATAAGCCAGAACGCGTTTCGCCGCATGAAGGAGCTGCTTCATCAGCTGGTACTCCCTAAAAGCAATTTGCACCATACCAGGTCATATAATTTTAGATTCTGTGTGTTTCTGGTTTAGGGGAAACCTCTTATTCCTGGTGCTGGCCACCTGGGTGCCTTGGTGGTGGATACATGCTTGTGTGGCGCTTAACCATCTTTTTGGGCATATCTGAAGGAAGAGCTGATGGAGAGAATGTTCACACCTTCACTATTCTATACTTGATTGCCAAATTCCTTTAAATAACATCCGCAAATTACTACATTGTGTTTGAGTCACTTTGGGCTCAATTAAATTCGGCCCGATCACTGAAATCACAGCTTTTTTGGCAGCAACTCGGCCATTTTCCTATTCCGGAAATTTAAATGAGGGTTTACTAGCATTGTTACTCCCGATAAAAATTTGGTTCGAATTTCGGCTGAAGCGCGCCAATATTTTTTTCAAAATATCTGAAGATGGAATATTCAGATAAGCCTGCTCCTAATGTTTTACTACTCAAAGACAAACAGATGCCGTAGGTCAGGGGTCAGCAGCTTTGGCCCTTCAGATGAACTATATTTCCTAAGAGACTCTACTAACTTAATGAGTGGCTGAGAATCATGAGAGATGTAGAAACATAGAAACATAGAAAAATGTCGGCAGATAAGAACCTTTCGGCCCATCTAGTCTGCCCAATTACATGGATACTTTACCTGGATTTATCTTTTGTTTAGGATAGCCTTATGCCTATCCCATGCTTGCTTAAATTCAGTTACTGTTTTGGCCTCTACCACTTCTACTGGAAGACTGTTCCATGTATCCACCACCCTCTCAGTAAAATAATGCTTCCTGATGTTACTTTTAAACCTTTGCCCCTCTAATCTAAGACTATGTCCTCTTGTTTTGCTACTTTGTTTCCTTTTAAATATACTCCCTTCCTCTACCTTGTGGATTCCTTTACGTATTTAAATGTTTCTATCATATCTCCTCTGTCTCGTCTTTTTTCCAAGCTGTACATGTTAAGATCATTAAGCCTTTCCTGGTAACTTTTCTCCTTCAAGCCGTACACCATTTTAGCAGCCCTTCTCTGAACTCTAAGATGTCTATATCCTTCTGGAGATACGGTCTCCAGTACTGCACACCGTACTCCAAGTGAGGTCTCACCAGTGCTCTGTACAATGGCATGAGCACATCCCTTTTCCTACTGCTAATACCTCTCCCTACACAACCAAGCATTCTGCCAGCATTTCCTGCTGCTCTATTACATTGACTACTTACCTTTAGATCCTCTGAAATAATGACCCCTAAATCCCTTTCCTCAGATCAGACTTGACTTGACTCAGATTTGACTGTATCAAATATTCTATATTATGTATAATATGTAATTCCACATCATCTGGAAGACCAAAGATGATGACCCCAACTGTAGGTTGCGATGACCTTATCTACGCAATTCAAACTAGGAAAGACAGGGATGAACATAGAAAACGACAACTGTGTTGACCAGGACAGTGTAACTGAAGTACGAATTGATATTGAACCCAGGACATACTTGAAAACGAGATAAATCTCAATGTATCCTTCCTGGTAAAATCCTTTATAAATAAATAAATATTTTGCATTCACCTTCGTGCATCTTTGAAGAGCTTTTGGGGATACATTGTAAGTGGGGATCTTTGTGTTTTTCTGGGAAAGATGAAAAATGAATCAGCATTTCATAAATCAGAAAAGTAGGATGCAGACGGCATCTTTCCTAGCCTCACCATAATTCAGCTAAATACTCTCCATCATAGCCTGGAACATTAGGGAAGACATTCAGGGATATTCAAAGAGCTCCGAATTGCTGGCGAAAGGTAACCGAACGCTGAAATCCAGTGTTCGGTTACCTTTCCAGGCCATTCGGCTATTCAGAGAGCAGGCAGTTCGCCAAATGTTGGCGAAATGCCTGCACATACGGTGCCTGTTCGGTGCCTGTTCGAGGGCAGTGAAATCCTCATAGAGAAGCAATACTTCGTCTATTCAGAGAACACAAACCAGCAGTGAAAAGTTGCCGAAATGCCCTGCCATTCGGTTGCTTCATTCGACAGGTTTATTCCGGCGAATCCCATAGGCTTCAATGTTAAAAATATTCCTGTTTTAATTTTTTAATTCAATATCTAATAAACCGTTCATTATAATATTCTGCAGTAAAAAGTCTCTTTATATAGATTTTTTTAGGACCTTTTAGTTATTTTTGGTGATTTTTTGCAAACTTTTTTCAGTTTTTTTTTTTAAATCGTTTTTTCTTTTTTCTGTAACAGCCCTTTTCATTATCATTCCCTGGACCTTATATGTGAATTTCAGACATTTTCGCTCAGTAGTTTCTTTGCGAACAGCGTTTCACTTTTCAAACATTCAAGCGTACTGGTTTTTTTTCCTTCACCTCCTTCGTCTACGGTGTTGGCTTTTTCCGGCGACTGCTCTGCGCTGTGATCGGCTCCTTCTCGGGTTTCTCCGGCGTTTTTGGCGGGTTAATCCAGATGTTTTTGCTGGTTCCGGTGAGCGTTCACCCTCGTTTTGCGGTGAGTTTTCGGTGGGTTTGCAGCGACTTTTCCCTACATTACGGCGGCCCTGTGGTGCTTGTTGAATACACCGCAGGGTCGCCGAAATGGGATCGCCAAATCGCACCGAATTGAAGAGAACGAAAAGTCACCGAACGTGCGGTGGCTTTTCAATTCTCTTTGAATAACCCTGATAATGAGGACACAATAGGTTACTTACCTCTCACATAAATTATTCTGTATGACTCAAATCCAAATTGAGATGTTTATTGGCCATACAGTAGACTGGGTCATTGTGAGTTTGAACAGAAGTCATGGAAGGAATGGTGGTGTACTATGCCCAGAGTAAGCAAGCATGGTTCCCTCATATAGTCCAACAGCCCTGTGTAAATACAGGTGGATCAAAGGAGATGGACTATCATAGAAATCATGGAGCTCTCATTCGACTATAGTGTTGGCCATATATTATTGACCCGTTGCATAGATTCTTTGATATCCCACAGCTATTGCAGCCCGTTAGGCATTTGCCCTGTTTGCCCAATGCCCAGTCCAAGCTTGATAACACCATTTCCCTACGAATATTAAAAATTAGCTATAACTACTTTATGATTTTGGCTCTTTACATATTTGTAGGAAGTGTTAGAACTGACACTTGTCCAAGTTACATGAAATGTAACCGCTTCCTTCAGATATCTCACACGGTAATGCGCAATTGTGCATCAGTTCGATTTTCTTTTATTGCAGAATATACTTGGAGGTAAAATAAAAAATAAATGATAAAGAACACTTTAAATGTTAGAACAAGTGCTAACGGATTAGTGACAGTGAAATATGGGAACAGTCAAGGAATGACTAAGTAGGCAATATGAAAACAGTGCTCACTGACCGCGAGAATGGGGATATGAGGTCAGCAAGGACCAAATCAAGGAACCATTAGAGGATATTGCTATGATCCTCCCCCCCAATGATGGCAAAAAGGCCAAACAGAAGAATCTCTTCCAGCATAAAATGACGTAAATGGACACTCTACACAATGTGACCACTCAATCTTATTGGATTGCTGCTGTGATCGCCTACTCCCTCTACTTGCTCTGAGGGGGGCTCAGAGGACAAATTCAGTCATCCAAATGCAGAACCTTAGTCCTGCCCAGAACCTCAGCTCAGAGAATCCTCAGCTAAGGTTTTAGGGCATGAGGACTTTTGGAACTAGCCTTGTCAAATGGTTTCAAAGCCTCCTACATTGAGAGTTACTGAATTGGTTGGAGAGAAGCAGCCACATGACATGCTGAGCTGGATGCATGTCACATCCTGCAGAGATCGGAGGGAGATCATCCCTGGATTTAGGGGAGATTTTAAAAGAAACTAAAGTGCTAAAAGGAGACGAGGAGTACAGAAGGGGTCAAGAGGGTTTAATGATAAACTTCTCCATTTTATTCCCCCTCTCTTATTTTAACCCTAAAGTATCCCATTAATCTTAAAATTACAATATATGACCACTATTTCAAAAATAGGAATTGATCGTCAATAAGATTTCACAATTTTAATCTTGTGTAGTGCTGACAGATTTACTATTCGTGATGTTAAGAAATTTGGATATTTATGAAAGAGAGGCAAAAACATTTCTTATGATTGTGCAACTTGAGTCCTTCAGGCAGGATGTGACCCAAAAGCCTTATTTATATCTACCAGTCTACCAAAGACATCAATAAGAATCAGCATCTGACATCATTATTTTAATATGGTCCAGAAACATTCTATAAATCTTGCAGATCTTTAGGCCTTTCCATGAAAATGTCATAGAGTACTGATGTTACCAAACAGGATATCTGGAGATGTTCTAGTAGGAAACGCAAATGCCTAGGGAGAGTAAATCAAGGTTTGTGGCTTGGAATACCTCCATGACATGTCTCGTTTAGTGAGATCCCTTGGGTGACATAACTCACTGACCCAAAGTCACTCTGCGAAACCTAGAATGATGGAGAAGTACTAGGGGACAATTGTGTCATCAAATCGTTTTCTTGCCAATACCATAGAAATGTATGTAATGGATTGCTGGAAAATTGCTTACTAAGGTACTGGGAATAAACTAAAACCCGTCACCTAAGTGGAGATGACCACTAATGTTATTTAGTCGACTAAGGACCCTATTCCAAGGTTGGTGAAGAAGTTGAGAAGTTATCCTATTGATAAAAACACAGAGGCTTCAGTGTCTGGTGAATACTCGGGTCTATATGTATAAGGGAACCAATCGGTAAACAGCCTGAATCTTTTTCACCTTATTCAGGAATGAATAAAATAAATCAAATAATTTTAGGATCTTTTATTTCAAATAAAACAATAAAATATAAATATAAAAGCCTGACGCGTTTCGTCTATTAACTAGACTTTTTCAAGGGCAATGTAGCATACAGACAGTCAAAAAAAAATATGGTACAACATTTCCCATCATTCCTTTATTTAGTCTTTAAAAGTTTCTGATTGGTTCTCCTTATCCCCATGGTGTTGTCCTTATAAGGTGACTTCCTGTGTTCACCTATTTCGCTTCTTCCCATGATTCAACATGTCAAGTCCCAAGTGGCCGCCCACATCCTCAGTTGTCACATCCGTTTCTTTATCCATTAGATCTACTTTCACTTTTGATACTTCCGGAGTTCTACTCCCTATACGTCATAGAAGTTATCCTATTTCCTGGACTCCCTATTCCACTCTTGGTGCTGAGCTTGCGCCTCCAGTGTTTCGCTGCCTTGTGCTTGATTATTGTAAATTAAAGTCTCCTATATTCATTATGGGAGACGTTAATTTGCACCTCCGCATGAAAGCGCAGTCTATTACAAGGTAGCCTGTGCTTCCACACGGGAGACGGTATTTCACAGTCTCATAAAAGCCGATGTTATGTGATTTTGCTCACCGAACTCCCCCTCCCCCATTAAATCCAAAACTCATCACTTAACCCGTGTTGAAGAGGCTGGTTCGATCTGCCGCTTCCTCTCACTGGGAGCAGAGTGAGACTGGGAACTAATAGTTCCTAGTCTTCTACTGCGACTCCTCTGCGGTGCTGCGCAATCTCGTGAGAGTGAGGGCTCATGGCCGGGACGTGCAACGCTCCATGGAGTCCTAAGCACTCCAGGATATGATACTCACAGTGTGGCACTGCTCCGCTGTAAGTATCAGCTTCCGCTGTGCTTCCTTCTGCGGCTAGGCAATAGATAAGCACCTACCTTGGAACAGGCATGCGAAAAAGAAGACGGCAAGGAAAATCTGCAGGTGCCGATTTTTTTTACTTACCGCCTCCCTTTTGCGTCAACTTTGGAATAGGGCCCCAATAATTTTGGTCAAAGACTTTGTTGACTACATTTTTTCAGTGACGAAAACTAGACTGTAACTAAAGTTATGACTAGAACCATGAGGAAAATCTATTGATATTTTCGTTGACCGATAAAGACTAGAAGAAAATGTTAGCGAGGGATTCATTTTAATTTAGTTTTAGTCTTTTGTGACTAAAACTAAATGGCATATTAGTCGTCTACTAAAACTCCGACAAAAATCCAGTGATATTTGACTAAAACTATGAAGAAAATCTATTAACATTTTCTTCAACTAACAATAAAAAAAAAGATGAAAAAGGGAGGGACCAATTTTAATATATTTCTTGTCATAGTACTTTGACTAAAACTCCATTTACCTTTTAGTTAGGGATGTGGGTTTCGGAATTTTGGAATTTTCACGAAATTTCCCGATTCGTGTTTTCGGATGCGGCCGAATTTCAGAAAATTTTTAGATCCGAAAATGGCAGATCCGAAAAGTTTTCCGAGCCGAAACGAAATATTTTCGGATTTTCGAATGGACTTGAAATGTGTCAAATCGAAATTTATTGCTTTGAAACGAGGAGAACAGACGTTCCGAAAAAACGAAAATTTCCGAAATTACGAAAAGTCAATACAAAAAACGAGCAAAGTGACACGAAAATCCGAAAAACGGTCGATATTCCGAAAACATGTACAATTCCGAAAAACGAAAATTTCCGAAATTACGAAAAGTCGATACAAAAAACGAGCAAAGTGACACAAAAATACGAAAAACGGTCGATATTCCGAAAACATGTACAATTCCGAAAAACGAAAATTTCCGAAATTACGAAAGTCGATACAAAAAATGAGCAAAGTGACACGAAAATACGAAAAATGGTCGATATTCCGAAAAAAAAATGTACACGAAAAACGAGTCAAACCGAATCGAAACAGAAATCGGTCGAAACGAGCCGAATCGAAAAGTTTAAAAATCCGAAAAATCGAACCGAATCGAACCGAAAAAAAAATCGGTGCACAAGCCTACTTTTAGTCATATTTCAGTCAACTAAATTAACCCCATAGGCCACCATGGATTCATCCCACGTCACTGTCACTGCTTACGGATCATTTTCTTTATTCAAACGAGTCTTATAATAAATTCCTTCTAATGCACAACGTGGGTGAGGAAAAGGCAGCACTTCAAGTTCTTCTGTTGGAACATATGTAGAATGTACCATCTTTTTTTACTTTTTTGAGTCGAATTCACACACGGCATGCACATACACAAGGGGTTAATCAGTAAGGGGCGAAGTTGCCACCGAATTGCACCAACGGTTAATTTCACTGTGCAGTGCAATTTTGCGGCAGTTCATCTCCACAGGTAGGACATTATCACCCATCATCCACAGTCACCCACATCTCATCTGATCGCCTGCATACTTTTGCTGGTAGGACATTATCACCCATCATCCACAGTCACCCACATCTCATCTGATCGCCTGCATACTTTTGCTGGTAAGACATTATCACCCATTATTCAGACACCCACATCTCATCTGATCATCTGATCGCCTGCATATTGGTATTTTCTATTTTTTATTTATATTTATTTTTGTTTTTCTCCACCATGTGCTTTGCTAATTAGCATGTGAATCTCCTGCCCTATTGACACAGCCCATCCAGCTTCAGGTGTTTGCATTTAGGCAGTTAAAAAGTAAACAGTCCGCCCTTTATAACATTTAAGACCAGCTCCACTGAGCCTTGGCTCTTGTGACATCCCCAAGTGGCATTCTTAAGTGGACATCCAGAGTTGTTTCCTGGAGTTGCGGGACTGGAGGAAGGAACTGCAAGGCCCACTTTTACTCTGGGTAAACGCACGTCTATATCATGCTTTCTTAAAGGCTTCTACTCTTTACTTCTACTTTTCTCCTTAAATGGAACTCCTGCCCCTCTACCACCGACCCCTACACTATCTGCATCTCTCCCTCCCTCCTCTCGTCCCACATGATGGCCTCGCATGAGCTCCTTTGTTTCCTCAGAACATGGTCTCCCTCTAACTCTCGCGCTGCCAATCACTCCCACTCCCACAAATCCCATTCCCACCTTCTCTTTCTCACCCTCCTGCTGCTACTCTCTTCAGGTGACATATCCCCTAACCCTGGCCCCACAACACATCCAATACTTCCCTCTCATCCTATCTCCATCGCACATAAATCACCTCCCTGCAAGCCCAGCAACCTCATCCCCATAATCCCTCAGCACCTGTCCTCTTTCTCCTGCGCCCTCTGGAACGCTCGCTCTGTGTGCAACAAACTCACAGCAATCCATGACCTCTTCCTTTCAAACTCCTTCAACCTCCTAGCTTTAACTGAAACCTGGATAACTCCCTCTGACACGGCCTCCGTTGCTGCTCTCTCACATGGCGGTCTACACTTGAGTCATACCCCCAGACCGGGTGAGAGAAATGGTGGCGGGGTCGGAATCCTGCTCTCTCCCACCTGCACCTACCAGCATCTCCCTCCACCCCCATCCCTCTCCTTCTCCTCCTTCGAGACACACTGCATCCGCCTGTTCTCTCCTCTGGCCCTCAGGGTGGCAGTCATCTACCGCCCACGGGACCAACCTCCCAGTTCTTTGACCACTTTGCTACCTGGCTCTCTCACTTTCTGTCTTCTAATCTTCCATGCCTAGTTCTCGGGGACTTCAACATTCCCATTGACGATCCTTCCGCCCCTGCTGCCTCCAAACTTCTTTCACTCACGTCCTCCCTTGGACTCACACAATCCTCCCTCCTCCCTACCCACCGCGATGGTCACGCTATTGACCTTGTCTTTTCCAACCTCTGCTCCATTTCTGAGTTCAACTGTCGCCCTTTCCCCATCTCTGACCACCACCTTCTCTCTTTCAACCTATCTGGACTTCCTAAACACCCTGCTCCCCCACCCCGCACACACACTCGCAGAAATCTACAGGCTGTGGACCCCCATCAATTCTCCAACCTACTTCACCACCTCCCTCATACCTCATCCTTCACCTGCCCTGATGCTGCCACTAATCACTACAACACTACGCTTATCTCTGCTCTAGACACTCTTGCTCCTCTTCGACTCTGTAAGGCCCCACGCCGCCAGCTTCCGCCCTGGCACACCCTCCAGACTCGTTACCTGCAAAGATGCTCCCGCACCGCAGAGCGTGCCTGGAGGAAATCCCGCTCTGAAGCTGATTTTGTTCACTTCAAGTTTATTCTCCGGTCATACACCTCTGCCCTCCACTTGGCCAAACAATCCTTCTTCTCATCTCTTATATCTACGCTGTCCTCCAACCCTAAACGGCTCTGGTCCACCTTCAACACCCTCCTCTACCCACCTGCACCTCCCCCCTCAGCTGCCTTCAGCGCTCAAGACCTGGCAGACTACTTCCTCAGTAAAACTCTAACTATCAGAAGCAACATCCCAACACAAGATAGTTATCTGCCACCTCCACTCCCACAGGAGTCCCATCTGCCACCCTCTGCCGCTTCCTCCCAACCACTGAGGAGGAAGTCAATTCCTTATTGTCCTCCTCACATCTCACCACGTGCCCGCTCGACCCCATTCCCTCACATCTAATTCCTCCCCTCTCCTCCTCCCTCACCCCTGCTCTCACACACATCTTCAACCTATCTCTCTCCACTGGCTCCTTTCCATCCGCCTTCAAACACGCGCTAGTTACCCCTTTACTAAAGAAACCATCCCTAGATCCCAACTCTCCATCCAACTACCGTCCTGTATCCCTGCTTCCCTTTACCTCTAAGCTCTTAGAAAAACTAGTCTTCAACCGCCTCTCCATCTTCCTGTCCTCCAATTCCCTACTTGACCCCCTGCAATCTGGCTTCCGTCCCCTACACTCAACTGAAACTGCCCTCACCAAAGTCACCAACGACCTCCTAACTGCTAAAAAACACGGCCACTATTCTATTCTCATCCTGCTTGACCTCTCCGCTGCTTTTGACACTGTTGACCACCCCCTCCTTCTACTGACCCTCAACTCTCTGGGTCTCGGTGACACTGCACTTGCTTGGATTGACTCCTATTTATCCAACAGGTCCTTCTGTGTGTCCTTTGCTGGTAACTCCTCCTCCTCATTGCCTCTATCTGTTGGTGTACCTCAAGGCTCTGTCCTTGGTCCTCTGCTCTTTTCCATCTACACCTCCTCCCTGGGCAAAATCATCAACAGCTTTGGCTTTAATTACCACCTCTACGCTGATGACACTCAGATCTACCTCTCTACCCCTGATCTCTCTCCCCCTGTCCTTTCCAAAGTCAGTGACTGTTTATCTGGCATCTCCTCCTGGATGGCCTCCCACCACCTAAAGATCAACATGTCAAAGACTGAGCTCCTACTTATTCCTCCCTCTAATGCCGCCCCACCTCCTGACTTCTCGATCACGGTGGAGGGTATCACCATCTCCCCATCAAACCAAGTTCGCTGTCTTGGAGTTACACTTGACTCTGCTCTTTCCTTCATCCCCCACATCAAGTCTCTTTCCTCCTCCTGCCGATACCAACTGCGTAATATTTACAGAATTCGGCCATTTCTTACCGCTGTCGCCACAAAACAACTCATACACGCCCTGGTAATCTCCCGACTCGACTATTGCAATAATCTCTTATCTGGCCTCCCTCTGTCCCACCTCTCCCCCCTACAATCCATCCTGAACGCCTCCGCCAGGCTAATTCACCTCACCCGCCGCTCTGTCTCTGCCGCTCCCCTCTGCGAGTCCCTTCACTGGCTCCCCATCCACTGCAGAATTAAGTTCAAAATCCTTATCCTTACCTACAAAAGCCTCACTAACTCAGCTCCCCACTACCTGTCCTCACTAATCACCAAATACACCCCAGCCCGCTCCCTAAGGTCAAACAGTGACCTGCGCCTAGCTTCTCCCCGCATCACCTCTTCCCATGATAGACTGCAGGACTTCACACGCGCAGCCCCCACTCTCTGGAACGCTCTCCCTCGTACTGTCAGACTTTCCCCTAACTTCTCTTCCTTCAAACGCTCCCTTAAAACATTCCTATTTAGGGAAGCCTACCACCCAACTCACTGACGCAACCATCAATCACTCTCACCTTACAGTCCTCTCCTCCTGTTTCCAACCCCAACCCTCCCAGATTGTGAGTTCCTATGGGAATAGGGCCCTCATCTCCTCCTGTACTGTTTGTCAAATGTTGTTCAATGTATTGTAACCCTGTCTATACTGTGCTTATTGTACAGCGCTGCGGAATATGCTGGCGCTTTATAAATAAAGAATAATAATAATAATAATAATAAAAGCTGTCAATTCACCAAATACTGGCTAATTGACAGCCAAACACGTGGCAGTTCGCCGTAGATTGGCAGTGTTCAGCGGCAGCGAAGATAACCATTACTTCTCTATGGGACAAACTATTCAGAGAGCACCGAAGTGTCAGTGAAATGCCCAGATTTTCGGTGCTTCTGTTCTTTAAACAGGCGAATCCCATAGGATTCAATGTAAAACAATATTATTGTATTCATTTTTTGATTTTTAGCAATCAGTCCTTTTTATTTTTTGGAACACCTTTTTGTATCTTTGTATCTTTAATATTTTTTTCCGACACAATTTTTGATCCCTAATTTATTTTAAAATGTGTTTTTTTTTTAGGCTTGGGTCAGACGAGCGTAGTGCTCACGTCCGTGATGGCGCAAAAAAGTACGTCCGTGATAGCATGACATATAGGCCAATAGAGTCCCACACACGAAGTACATCCGCACTGAACTACGGACGCACAACGGCAGCGGCAAACGTACGCAAGTTAGGCAAGAACGTAGAACCCCTAGAACGGCCGCACAAAGTGCGCTGCGTCCGCAACATCCGCATAGCTTTGTGTGTGAGTGATGGAACGTGGTCAGACGGACTGCATTTATACGTCCAGCATTTGTGACGGACAAAATGGTTTTGCATTTTAATTTATTTTCCCTCCTACATCCGTCAAAAATAACGTCAGTGAAAAAAACGGACTGTGTGGCCACTACTGCGTCTTCCGTACTAACGTACGTCCGTACTGCACGGACGCACAGTCCGTAGAAATCACGTCGTCTGACCCTAGCCTCATTCTGTAACAGACCTTTTTATTATTTTTTTTATTGGACCTTTTATATTATTTAGACACATCTGAATGCATTTTTATTGGTTTAAACAGCTACTAGACAAACAGCAGAGTTCAGTGTGTTTTTTTCTGCAGTTCGGCGCTTTTCAGTGACTCCGCCATCACTGCACTTCGGGGAACCCTGTAGTGAATATGAATTCACCGCAAGGTCGGCGATATGGAATCACTGAAGCGCAATAAAGTGCTCTGAACTAGAAAGCACTGAAATTTCGGTGATTTCTGACTAACCCCTACAATGTACAGCTGTGCGCACACATGGCGTGCAGCTGAAGACACACACTCACAATTAGAGTGCCAGGCTCACACAAAGCACACATATACACACACAAAGCATATAGTCGTGCACACAAACAGTATACATTTGCACAGGCACAGGTGACATCTGCATGCACCTGCCAGTAGACATTCCATGAGGGTAGAAAGTGTTGATCCCCCTCACCCCCACCGCACAGGTCACTTTAGAGTTAGTGAGGCCTTAGACCAGGCCTTAGACCTGAGCCGCGTTCAATACCTCAGCAGCTGCTGAATTGATGCAGCGCAGCAATTCAGTTTGCTGCAGCAGTGTCATTGAACGCTTTGGATGCGAATTTCGAAGCAAAAATGGCCGACGATGCCCCCAGCTCATATTGAAAATTTGTCCCCTGCTCACACACATGGGTATATAGTGCTGCTGGCTTCAAATGAATTTTTAGCAGAGCTGAGCGCCTCTGCATAGGGGAAAAAACATATCGGGGGGGATATAAATTTGACTATTACAGTTCCATTTCTTTTTATATTTTATATTACCACTTAAATGTAAATAGTTACCATTTTCCAATAAATATTTGGTGCTTTTGGTCAACAAACACTTCGAAATGGACATTGCCGTAATGGATAATAGCTTACTCCATGGCGGCGGCCATCTTTACTACGTCACACTCAGCTACTCGCAGCATCTCTCCGAGTCGCTGCAAGTGCTAAGTTAGCAGGGCTGAGCGCTGAGCGGCAGAACGGCGTTCAGTGGCAAGTTGCTAACTTAGCACTTGCAGCGGCTGAGGTATTGAACGCGGCTCAGGGATCTCAAACTCTGCCACCCCGCCCCCCCCAGATGTTTCTGACCTACGCCTCCCATGACTCTCTGGCCATTAATTTTATTCAAAGAATTCTGGGAATTGTAGGCAATAAACATCTGAGGGGCCGGAGTTTGAGATCCTTCCCTTAGACACATCTCAAATACGAGGCCTATCTTATTATGTAAAAAAAAAGACCTACATTAACTCAATAAAATGTAATAAACAAAGCCTTCTCTTCTCACTCTGATGGGTGCATGTGAATGTAGGGGTGTATTTGCGAGGAAGGTAATTATGTCCGTGAATGTCGTGCGTTGAAGGCTAAACGTCGCAGTATCTCATTTTGATGCCATTATTTAAGTCCATGAAAGCAAAACATTGAATACAAACCAGGAAAACATAATTTTCCGCCTTTTAATATCTATATTATTGATTGATTCATAGAATTGGTTTTGTCTGTAGGGAGTGAACATTAAATGGAAAAATAGACTTCAGAGGTACGTTTGTTTTAGCTTAGTTCGCCATCTTGTGGTATCTCTGTGAACTGGACTGGTTAACCCATTATACAAGTATGGGATCAGACAGAGCAGAGATAATGGGGTTAATACTGTGAGTTTGATTAACCCAGAAATAAGTAAATTGTGTTTTCACTTTGACCAGTGGTGCCCAGTTTCACGTGGAGGATATGATTTCAATAGCACAATATCTAGAAGACACAAAAAAGAAGAATAGACAATATTAAACTTTACGGGCTCATTCCTAACGCAAAAACGCTCGCGCAGAGCAGGATTTTTTTGCGCGCAGCATTAAGCTTTAACGCGCGAAAATTAACGGTGGTATTACAATCCTTGTGCATTTTTTCATCCGTCAAAAAATAACATTCGTAAAACCGACGACCGTTGCGCACAGAAATCAGTGAACGCAATGTAATTTTTGACGCGAGTCTGTCATTTTTTTTACGCAAGTCCGTCATTTTTTTTTTATGCGAGTCCGTCATTTTTTTTTTGCAAGTCCGTCATTTTTTTTACGCGAGTCCGTCATTGTTTTACGCGAGTCTGTCATTTTTTTTACGCAAGTCCGTCATTTTTTTTACGCGAGTCCGTCATTGTTTTACGCCAGTCTGTCATTTTTTTTATGCAAGTCCGTCATTTTTTTTACGCAAGTCCGTCATTGTTTTACGCGAGTCTGTCATTTTTTTTACGCAAGTCCGTAATTTTTTTTTTACGCGAGTCCGTCATTGTTTTACGCGAGTCCGTCATTTTTTTTACGCGAGTCCGTCATTTTTTTTACGCGAGTCCGTCATTTTTTTTACGTGAGTCCGTCATTTTTTTTACGCGAGTCCGTCATTGTTTTACGCGAGTCCGTCATTTTTGACGCAAGTCCGTCATCTTTTTACGCGACAATTTTTTTGTGGACTGCGCACAACAGATGTACGTTTTGACGGAAGACAAGGTAGTGGCCGTCATTTTTGACAGATCTAGTAAAAAAAGCGTGCCCATCGACGTTCTCCGTTGTGAATCCGCAGTTTGGTACGGTCAGGTTGTTACAATTTGCCGTTACCACCAGCTTTTCAAAGACGTTAAAATTATGCGTGCAAAAGTTGTCCGTTAAATTTGCTCTCAAAACGCATTTGCTCTCAAAATGTAAAGTATAGGACGCGCACAGTTCATTATGCTCGCGCAGGTCCATCTGCGTTAAACGTTAACACGCATTTTTTGCGCGGACGTTGTAAAATGACGTTCAGCGGAAAGGGTCTTGCCCCTCGCGTTAACGCGTCTTTGCGCACGCGCAAAATTGTGCGCGTGGAATGTAATAGGGCCCTACTTGTCTCGGTTCTTTACCTATCTTTATATTAATTGTATTTTTCACGTATCTCGAGCAGTCGGCCAGGACCTTAATGCACAGGACCCAATCAGAGAATGAGCGATCTATACAATTGTTAACAGAACATATAGGAATTTTTGTGTAATTCTCCTTCAAAAATTGGTATGTCCGACCGGGTTAAAGATGGCAGGGAACTGAAGAACCGTCCTTAAGAACTACTCACTCCTGGCAGGTGAGTCAATGCCGACTTCCTGACTAAACTGTCATGGCCCTGACACCTGCAGGTTTCCCTGTAGCGTCCCCATTTTACCGTTATATTCCAGGGCATGCACTACTTTAGCACATTTCCCTGGAACATAGCACTACCCTCGGTTATACTCGAGGTAGCGCTGCCGCGAGTATCACCTCCATAGGACTCCATGGAGGGTTGCCTTGACTGGCCATAAGATGATATAGCGCCGCGGACCGAGACTGGGACAATTTGGGTCTCACTCTACTCACGGCCAGGAGAAGCAGCAGATCGGGTCACCATTGTCGCTGTAAGATGGGAGGTGAGTATCTGATTTATTGGGGGGGGGTGCCAAATGGTTCTGCAAAAGCGGAATCCGCTAGCTCCGGCTCTTAGGTGTAGCTAAATTATTTTGTTAACGCACCGGTGGGGTAATTAGCGCTAGGGCTTTGTAATCCCTTACTTTTCCTAATGCTGATTACTGATTGGCTCCCCATGTTAAGTATAGGGTGCGCAAAGCTTGCTCAAGCTAATGCAATCACTGATGCCATGGAATTATCAAGGGTTTAGAGTTAGGAAGGTAATATGAGGGGCTTGCGTTAAAGTCACTTATCCCGACGTTAGCGCTTCCTCACCCGAACATTACAGTTAGCGTTCACTAGGGAATAGAGCCCTCAGTGTTTTGTCCTCCTACATAGAACATGGCCGGCCTTTTTGCTGGAATCCGATAAGTGGGTCCTCGATATTTTCTCAAGTGTTGAGATATTACATTTTTATAATCAATGCAATATCAGTTGCTTGATGAGACATGGCAGGGAAAGCGAACCTGTTGATGTTAGGTTCGCTTTAAGGTTGCCTCAGGATTAGGTTTAAGAGACTGAGTTTAGTTGGAGGCATGTAGGGTTAGATTTAGGAAGCAATCGTATTTACCATGTTGTAGACAGCTACTTCCATCACCTGGCTGAGATTGATATAGACACAAAGTAGTGAGAGAACACAAAGGCCCGGGCACCCAGTCTCCATAAATGGCAGGTTCATTGAAAATGTCTGGCACCATTTGGCTCTACATTGACCTTTCTCGAGGATTGGGAAAGACTTATGTAAAGCCGAAACATTGCAAAATATTTCCAATAAACCCTCTGTTTTTGGAAACGGAGTCCAGTCCTTGGACTGTGTTGTGGAAGTTGACTCCTCCAGGGCTTAGTTCTTTAAAGGTGGTGTATACATTCAAAGTAGGACTAGCGTACCACTTTTAAAGACACATGGAGAGCAGGTAGCAAGCCATGACTAGGTCACTTACCACAACACATTAAAAGAAGCCTGAGAAAAGCTCATATGGAACAAAAGCTTTCCCAGAAATTTCCAATAAACTTGCCATGTTTGGAGACTGAGCGCCCAGTTCTCCTACTTTGGTCTTTGACTAGATGAGATGAATGGCAGTTTCAGCTAATAGTGCTCCACATCTGAGGTGGCCAGTGGGTACTGGCCACTATGTACTGGCCACTGGGTACTCCAAGGTAATGTAGAATGGTGCCCCCTACTATAGAAGGTGCTATGACATTAATGCCCTGTTTTAAAGGTATTTTAAAGTAAACATTTTTTTATTATAATAATAATATAACATTTTTAAATAATAAAATGTGTTAAACAACAATTTTATTTTTCAATACTTTTGCGTAGTCTCAAAAGTACAGTAAAGTAGAAAATCAGCAAACATGAAGATAGAGACTATGGAGGGCGAAGGAGACAAAGAAAAGAGGACAAGAGGGAAAAGCACAGTCTGCAAATGGTTAAAATGTCTATGAAACAGTTCAAACTTGGCAATAAAAATCTCCAAAACAATGCAGTACAGAATAACATTCACTAAAATAACATACAAGGGAGTCAATGGTTGTAAATGGGTGTGGAAAGTGATTCATCCCAGGTCCATGGTCATAAAAGGGGTCTGATGGGAGGAAGGTTTAGAGCTCATTCTTCACCACTCAAGTGGAGAATAAACTTTGACAACAGAGGGCAAGCCTGCTTAAAAGTAGTTGCTAGACACAAGAAAAAGTTTGGTTCGTACTTTTCCGATCATCTGAAGAGTGTGATCACTTCAGTACACCTTAAATTTGTTGAACCATTGGTTTGGTAATGGTGCATCCAAAAAAGCAAGGGATTGTTTAGCGCACAGCTAGTTAATTAAACCTTCACCAAGTGGCATCAGGTGAGGAAATCTGTGATGGCGGACCGTTGGGAAGAAGTGAGTGTGTTCCTCAACCCCATGACCTCTAAAGTCATGGAGACACTACTGTTCCTCCTATACCCTCATGACCTGTCTCCGGCTCTGATTTAAGCCAATGGTGTTGTGGGATCTATTGAGCGCAACACACCACAATTTGCACTACCACAAAGTGAAGAAAATCACAAATCTAAATGAATGACGCAAATATTGTTCCGGTGTGATTCGGTTTAACCTTCATTGGTTGAGTTGTCCTTTCGCCAATTAATATTTCGGGGAAAAAATGAACGAATCACCCATAATTCAAATGCACGTGACTGGTTGTTGCCATCGACATTATGACATCGATCAGTGTAAGCAAACAGCCAGTGCCACCCCAAATATTGTTCCAGTGTGATTTGTTTTTAACGTCGTTGTTGAGGTGTCCTTTGGCTGATTCATGTGTCAGAAAAATCAACGAATAACCCATAAATCAGATGCACATGACTGATAGCTGCCATCAGGATCATGACATCAATCAGAGTAACCTACCAGACGGTGGCATCTCATTTGTAGTAGGTTGAATAGGTCATGATGTGCTGCTATGACGCTCTAAATTTATGGATGGTATGTATCCAGCAAGAGCCATGACCTACCCAGTTTAACTCATTTTATGGAAGCACCATATACAGGGCAATAAACAAGCAGATGATGCAGTCTTTCCTAAGTATATTAATAAAAACCTCAAAAGGCAATAAAATCGGTCTTCATCCAATAAAACTATGTTAATAAGTAAAAATGTTGTTTAATTGCATAATCAATTTAACCCTTTCTTTTCCTGTCCATTTCTCTTCACAGTTCCCCAGTAAACAGGAACCCGTGTTGAATTGAATATATAGTGACAGTAAGTATCATGCGCGCATCTCTCTGCAGTTACTTTTCACTCCTTGATCTCTGGGATTAGTGAAGAATTATCTAACCCGTGACATGGAGTCAGCTGGCCAGAATCGCAATGTTTAATGCGGTGAAAAGGAATTGGTCAATCTGTGCTCTGTTAATAGGAAATTCCAACCATTCACACGGAAGGGATATTCATTAAGTGTTGAACTGATGAAAAATTGAGAGGGAATTACAAATTTTAGTCCATGAAAGTTCAACTGAAGGACTACAGGAAATAAAAAGAAAGAAATTCATTTTTTTACCAAAATATTGCTATTCTTCACCAATTCACCGCTTAGGGAGTTATCCAGAGAGCACCGAAATGTCACAGACATTCTACGCACTTTCCTGCACTTCGGGTGAATCAAAGTTCCCCGCCCTCCGGTGAATTCAGCATACACTGCAGGGTCCTCAGAGTGCAGGGAAAGCCTGTCACACACCTGCTAAACTCCCACTGAAAACCCGCCGGAACGTCCGCAAAAAAACCACCGAACACGTCGTAAAAAGCAGACGAGCCTCCGATCACAGCGCAGACCAGCCGCCGGACAAAGTCGACAAGCCGCCGATCACAGCGCAGAGCAGCCGCAGGAAAAAGCCGACAAGCCGCCGATCACAGCGCAGACCAGCCGCCGGAAAAAGTCGACAAGCCGCCGATCACAGCGCAGAGCAGCCACAGGAAAAAGCCGACAAGCTGACAAATGGAGTAAAAAAAAAAACACAATATGATTGAAAGCGTCAAAATTTAAACGCTGTTTGCAAAAAAACCTAACGAACGAAAATGTCTGGAATTTACATATAAGGTTCTATAAATGATAATAAAAAGGTCTGTTACAGAAAAAATACTATTAAAAAAAAACGAAAAATTTTTGCTGGAAAAATTCCTAAAAGATCCTAAAAAATCTGTAAACAAAGAGACTTTTTGCTCCAGGATAAAATGCCTATGGGGTTCGCCTGAATAAACCTGCCGAATTAAACCACCGAACAGCAGGGCATTTCGGCAACTTTACACTGCTGTTCGGTGTTCTCTGAATAGATTAACCATTACTTCTCTATGGGGGATTTCACTGCCTTCGAACAGGCACCGTACTTGCTGGCAGTTCGCCAAAATTTAGTGAACTGCCTGCTCTCTGAATAGCCGGATGGCCACGAAATGTCACCATACGGGGCCAGATCGGCTCTCTCTGAATAACCCCTTTAGTGAATAAAATAGCATATCTGGTCCAACAGTTTGTAAGATTTTTTTGGCAACAAATGTAGACGGGCAAAGAAAGACTTCTTCCCGTAATTCCCAAAATAATGCCAAAGAGAGAGCACTGCAGACAGCAAGCAGGGAATTTTTACACACTGTCTGACCTTTGGTGAGTCATTGTAATAATTTCTTTCTTGTTTAGAATATTTGTTTTTCTTGCCTTTCCGTAGAACTTTTATTGTCGCCCACTGTGGAGTGTTGAACTGACTCATGTGAGAACTTTATGGTTGCTTGCGTGGTGGATCATTAACAGGTCTCATGGCTTACTAAGGCATATGCTGTTCATATAGATGGAAAAATTTAATGTATACCTGTAGATCCTGTTGCATTCAGATGATCTGGACCATTATTAGAGTCACATCAACATGGTAGAAAGTCCCTCTTTGTTGGATGATCCGTTCCTCTAAAAGGAGCATCCTGGTGGGCCAAAATGTCATGGTGATGAATACATAGAGCAGGAGCCTGCAATCCTTCGCTTGATGTTTTCAAACTACTTTCTCCAGGTTGCTTAGCCATCCTGTAGAATGGAAATAGAGTTCCAACACCACTGATTTAATTGACACCAGGTTTTGACCAACGCTGGTCATGAGTAACCCCCCCCCCTCACTGGCCGCCTAAATAATTATCGCCGCAGACACCGTTTCAGGTGGGATGTGGGGAGGAATGCGTAGGGTAGGTGGTGAGTTGTTGATGGAACACAGCGTTGCGTTAGGGAGGTAATAAGTGATTTGCAAAGATGACTACTCGGGAAGATCTTGTACGAATGTCAAGTAAGGGAGAGCCACTGATCTACCACTTTGGTCAGAAGTAGGGATGTGCGTTTCGGGTTTCGGAATTTCGGAAATTTTCACGAAATTTCCCGATTCGTGCATTCGGATTCGGACGATTTTCCAAAAATTTTCGGATCCGAAAACGGCAGATCCGAAAAAATTTCCGAGCCGAAACGAAAACTTTTCGGAATTTTCGAATGGACTAGAAATGTGTAAAGTCGAAACTCATTTTCGTTCCATTCGTGATTTCGGCTCCATTCCTGATTTCGGTTCCATTTCAGTAATTTCGGACATCGTATTTTTCGGTTATGTCGCTGATTCTGTAATTTTGTATCATTCCCATCTCAATGTATCCTTCCTGGAAAACCAGAGAATTCTCAATGTATCCTTCCCGGGAAACCAGAGAAATCTCAATGTATCCTTCTTGTAAAACATGAGAAATCTCAATGTATCCTTCCTGGGAAACCAGAGAAATCTCAATGTATCCTTCTTGTATAACATGAGAAATCTCAATGTATCCTTCTTGTAAAACATGGGAAATCTCAATGTATCCTTCTTGTAAAACATGAGAAATCTCAATGTATCCTTCTTGTAAAACATAAGAAATCTCAATGGCAGAATTATCGTATCGACAGAATTATCGTATCGACAGAAATATCGGATCCGAAAAACCAATAGTTTACATCAAAACGAATAGACACTTTGAAACGAGAAGAGCAGATATTCCGAAAAAACGAAAATTTCCGAAATCACGAAACACAAGTCGATATGAAAAATGAACCGAAATTAACCGAACCGAAACGGAAATCGGCCGAAACGAGCCGAAACGAAAATTTACAAAAAACGAACGAACCGAATCGGACCGAAAAAAAAAATCGGTGCACAAGTCTAGTCAGAACATTTGCTGCTTTGCCTAATTGTCTGGAACTACATGGTCTTTCTATAATTGGTGTGTTCTGATTCGACATACTGTGTGATACAAACGCATATTCTAGCGACAACATGCAACGAGATGGATTTAGCTATATTCAGCATGGTATGGATTGCGCCAAAATGGTCTGATGTCATATGTGTATGGAAACTTAGGATTTCTACATAAAGGGAATTCAGTATCTCTGTTTTAGCCAAAAAAAGATGATTAATGTATGATAGAATTATGTTTAACAGATGGAACTTCAAGATGGTTAAGGAACTGGCAGTGATATGTGTCACATCAATGAAAATATAGGCAGCTGCTGCAGAATTTAAACACAAAAAAATGAAGATGTCTATTCGTTTTACTGGAAAATCTGCCAAAATGTCATCAGTTCTTGACTCTGTTCCTGTGACTGATAATATACCCGCTTAACTCATCAAGCTCCCACTCTTAGGGCTCTATTAAATTGTTTGCGCAAGAACGCTCGCGCAGCTCGTTAATTTGTGCATGAAGCGTTAAACGTTAACGCGCGTAAATTAACGCTGGTATTAAAATCCGAGCGCATTTTGTCATCCGTCAAAAAATAATGTGCGTAAAAAAGATGCGCAAAAACACGCGCGCATTAACGCTGCGCACAGAAATCGGTGGGCAGACTGTTTTTTCACGCGGTTCAGCCAATCAGAATTAAGAACCACAATTGTCTCCCATTCAGTTTTTGCGCCTGCCAAAATCAATCTGAGTATATATGCTGCAGCAATAATAAAAACACGCACAACCTCTCAATTTTATTGTTTGGGTATGTGTAGAATGTGTAAATTTACGTTGCTGGTTGTGTTTTTTTGGGCTGGTGTATTTGGTTTCAGCCAGGACGTTCATATTTGCCGTTATCAGCAGCTTTTAAAAGACATTAAAATTATACGCGCAAACGTTGTCCGTTAAAATTTGCACATAGATTGTAAAACCATCTGCGTACCAGCGCACAAATGCATTTGCACTCACAATGTTAAGTATAGGATGCGCAAAGTACATTACGCTCGCGCAGGGTTCACGCAGGTTCACCAGCGGTAGACATTAACGCGCATTTTTTGTGCGGACATTGTAATACGACGTTCTGCGCAAAGGGTTTGCCCCTCATGTTAATGCTTTTTTTGCGCACCTGTTAACGTTTGCGCGAAGAATTTAATAGAGCCCTTAGAAAGTGCATCTATTCTTTATCACTGCATGAATCAGGGATCTCAAACTCTGCCCCCCCATGTTGATGGTCTACAATTTCCAAAATTCTTTGAATGCAAACAGGGCCAGAGAATCTTGGGAGTTGTGGTTCAGAAACATCAGGTGGGGCCGAGTATGAGTTTCCTGGTGAAGATGAAAGTCTAAATTGTTTGAGATGGGGATATTCCTAACCCGTTAATGGTACAAATGACACTAGCATTTTCTTTTAGTTTGCCATGGTCTTCCTTAACCGTAATTCCAAGATGTCACCTCCCTGCACGAGAAGCCCACATTCGGCGCCAGCCTGGCACTGATCCGTGGAACTTCAATGATGGGGGGCCAGTGAGTGCCGGAACTGAGTCCTGGCACGTACCGGCAGAGAAAAAGCCCTAGTTTTATAGAAAAATGCATATGAGATAAAGCATGCCCTCTAACAGGTCCTCAACTAGAGGAGGGTCTACCATAAGTAATTGGAGAGACTAACAAGTCCCCACCTGGTGGAGGGTCTACCATAAGTAATTGGAGAGACTAACAGGTCCCTGACTGGTGGAGGGTCTACCATAAGTAATTGGAGAGACTAACAGGTCCCCAGCTGGTGGAGGGTCTACCATACGTAATTGGAGAGACTAACAGGTCCTCAACTGGTGGAGGGTCTGCCATACGTAATTGGAGAGACTAACAAGTCCCCACCTGGTGGAGGGTCTACCATAAGTAATTGAAGAGACTAACAGGTCTCCAAACTTTAGAACCCTGGGCAATAAATCTCTTGAGTCCCTTGAAAAGAGACTCATGGAGGCCACCCCATGCAAACACTATTGTTATGATACTACAAATAGTCCCTGGTTATCAGATATTATGACTGTTGGGATTAATCGCTTAGCATGGTCAGTCAATAAACCCACTCCTGTAATTCTAGCTGTGCATTATGTGTAGCATTGCATAATATATTTACTGCACAAACTCTACTGTACTGTGTCCCTAAAGTCAAAATCCTAATCCAGACTTCTTCTTCTACATTTTAGGGTCTCGGACGAGTCACTTGCTGGTTTGAAACATCGTAGCAGCAAACAAAGCAAAGAAAACCTTCTCCATCTTGCTTGCTTTTGTTTTGTCATTATTGCTATATCTCCTGTTAATGTGTTTCTCTTTAGACTTGGGCATATGAGCACTTCTTGTGATGTTATACTCATTATTGTAAGATCACACTGTTCATGTGATCCCGTTACCTTCACTGAAAATCGATTTGCGTCTTAATGTGGTTTAAGATGTATGTACCGTACCTAGATGGTATAACTAAAGGTTGAAATCACTACAAGTATCAAAACTAATTTATGTTGTCTCGGATTTAATGTGGTTTAACTCCCAGAGAATGTGATTGGCTGTTCCTTGCATGCAAATGGTTAGTCTTTAGGTTCAAACTAATGATACCATGATACAAATAGAACTCCAACTGTGTTAAACTACTGATTTCTTTAGTGTTGAATGAAATGAGATGTCTTCAAGGAATTTTTTTGCGTGTGTCGCCGCTCTATATATCTTCCGATGTCTTCTATATTGTTCTTTGATTTGCTCATGTATAGGAAAGATAAGTCAAGTCAAGTGAAAACGTTCTTCGGGGTCTTCCTATGATCAACCAGATTTCACAGCAGAACTGGTCTGGTCAGACTGTGAACGTATGGTGAGCTCAGTTATGTCTAGATTGTAGCAGGGCCTTCTATCCTCCTTGTATCTTTCTTCTACATTTTTATAATTTTGGTAGTTTTACTTTACTTCCTCACCTTGTATTAAGAGGAACCAGTGAAAATGCTGGCAGCATATAAATAGTTTTGATGGTAATACCTTTAAAGGTTATATCGTGACTCACTTTTTAAACAATTTATTGGCAAAAATCAAGATAAATTAATTAAGGAGGAAATTACTGATTTTAAGAGACGTTAATTAAATACCGTAGATACTCGAGTATAGCGCGACTCGAATATAACGCGATGGATAGAGATTTATTATGGAAATGAGAGAATACTCAAGACTCGAATATAATGCGAGGAACAAAATTTTCCCTTACAGGTAAACAATTAAAATCCTTCGAGGTTCTCTTAACACAGTCAGACTCCCCCTCAGGCCAGGGTGCTCTGCTCTAGAATCTCTTTATCCCACCAACCATAGACCCAAACGATCCTTTCAGGATACAGAAACCAGATTATATATTGAAATATAATAATATATAGTTCAATGAATGCAGTCTTTTTTTTTTTGAGAAAGGATTTTACCAGGAAGGATACATTGAGATTTCTCTCGTTTTCAAGTATGTCCTGGGTGGCGACTATGTACCGTTAGGTGTCTTGCCCAAGTTGCAACAGATAGTGGCCTGTAGGTCTAGAACAGTGGTTCCCAACCGCGGTCCTCAAGTACCCCTAACAGATCAGGTTTTCCAGATATCTGAAGCACAGTACAGGTGATATGATTTGCTGCTCAGTGATTGCAGGATTCAGTCTGCATTTCCCTAAGGTAATCCTTAAAATCTGACCTGTTAGGGGGACGTGAGGACCGTGGTTGGGAACCACAGGTCTAGAGAGCGTATACATATGCCTTCATACATTCTGGTCACATACAGTTCACAATGATCTAAACACTTAAAATACAGACTTTAGCAGAAATAATGGAAGTATACACCTAGTTGAGCTGTTGATGATGATGATGATGATGCAGGACAAGCCACAGGTAAAGATTGCATGGAAGTGGTATAATTGATTTCCAAGGTAGTTCTAAAATGTTTGGAGAACTAGGAAGTTAAAACTAAGGCTTGTTATAATTATTTTAACAGATGGGGCTAACAGATGGATAATGTATTGGCAATGACACATTCGATTTATGCCATTCCAAGAAAAATACAGACATCTGCTCACCGAAGGATCGAAAGGAACTATTGTCTGTTGTTGGATCATTGAATTAAAATGCAATTGATTTTTATTCTGTCTTTTGCTTAGTATATATTAATTGGATTTTCTATCAGAAATGCCATACAGGTCTTGGTCCATCTAGGGCACTGATGATGAACCTTAACACTCGAGAGGTTTCACAGCTACCATGATGCTTAGTCACAGATAAAGCTGGCTGAGCATCATGGAACATGCAGTTTGAAAACATCTTGGGTGCCAAGGTTCACCACCAGTGTCCTAGGGCTTCCAGTGATCATCCACAAATCGTACCATCAAAGAATACCTTCTGAGCTCTATGAAAAGCAAGAGATCCAGGCTGTGTATTTTCAGGAAGGGGGCTCAATTGCTTGTTTTTTGGGCACTCGCTGTCAATAAATCCACTGAAATCTAGAAGTATACATGTCATATACTGGAGACGTTAATCCCACTGCCAGCCTTAGTCACGGCACAGCCAGTTAATTAGCAATTTGTTTCTCCACCTCCCCCCCAAAGCCATGTTATGCATTTTACTGTATGCTGTTGCGTTATCAAAGTTATGTCTGTCAATAAAAGTTCATACGCTCCCCATCGTGTTGTGTTTATTCAGGGAAGTCTGGAGCGGAGACTGTTTTAATCAAAACACAAGACTGTACAATGGTGTCTCTGTGAAAGTAGAAGGTGGGAGAGATAATAGAGGACCTTAGGAAAATAGAAAGCTTGAGTTTTATAAACCTACCACTGTACTTTATGGTGCGGCTAGAATACAGGCGGTAATGATACTTGAAATACTTAGCGCTAAATTACAATCCCCGCGTTAAAACGGGGGCGGTAGGGAGAAAAAACTGCGCCCGCAGTTTTCCCCATACCGCCCCCGTTTTCACGGGGGATTACAATGCAGGCACAAAAAATGCTGCCTGCATTGGTAGCGGGCGTTACACCCCGGGATGCTCGCGGCAGCGCTGAAGGCAGCTGCGAGCATCCACTCAATGGAGTCCATAGGACTCCATTGAGCCAGACGCCGGCAGTCACATGACTAGCCGGATCTCGCCTCGTGAGACCCGGCCGGTCAGCGTAGTGATACGCAGGTAGAGACTGGGGGCACTTTTTCCCCCAGTCTTTCCCTGCTCCTGACAGACGGAGGAGGCGGACAGAGCCGCGGTCCTCGCCGCGGGACAGGAGGTGAGTATCTGATTCCTTTTTTATTTTTAGGCTGGTGTTAACGGATTCTGCAGAAGCGGAATACAGTAACACCAAGTCCTGGCTCTGGTTAACTTTCCGCTAACCAGCCAGACGTTAATCTGCGTTAGGATTTTGTAATCCAACGCTGATTAACACTTTGCGCTCCCCATGTTAAGTATAGGGAGCGCAAAGTACAGTAACCTCACGCTGAAAAGCACAAGGCAAACGCAAACGGGTTACTTAACCCGTTTGCATTTGGATTGTAATATGCGGTAGACACCGCGGCTAACGTTAATGCTCACGCAGATGAGCGCTAACGTTAGCAACAAGATTGTAATGTGGCCCTTATAGTTTCATATATTGTTCATGCAAGAGCTACACTGTCCATATAGGTTTAAAAATACGCAAACAGGCAATGTCCTACACGCATCTAGCAGAGTATACTAGTACACACCGGCTGCTGTTAAAGCCCTCCCGCCGGGCACCGCCTGTTTATCATGAAAGGGTTAACAATTAAATGCAGGTAAAAGAGAAATTTTGCATAATGACTGTTATTCAGAGATAGTTAAAAGAGTAAAATAATGTAAGTACGCTCCTTTTTATTTTTCATTCATTTGTTTATCCTTTACATAAATATTGCTGGGATGAAAGGTTCTAAACTCTAGATGGTGTCCCTTATCTCACAAGATTTCCCTCTGGATCTGCTTTATTAGTATACAGGCAAAAATGGCATGTGTGTCAAATGCAGTCAATGTGATAAAAGAGGAATAATTGAAAAAATGGCCATATCTCCTGTTTATAGGGATTTGTAGTGATCATAATGAGATTATTAGCATCTTCCAAAAAATACCAATAGAATATAAAATAATATCTGTATGTGGCATAATGCCTGTGTATGGAGATTACAGTAACACTTTGGATCTGTCCTGTACAGGGATTTTTAATCATTATTACCCCTGTAATCTTATCCCTGTACAGTATTGAGCTCTCCATGTCTTCTGCCCACTCTCAGCTCTATTACATTCTCCGCGCAAAAGCGCAAGCGCAGCGCAATTTTTTTTGCGCGCATCGTTAACGCGCGTAAATTAACGCAGGTATTACGATCCGAACGCATCTTTTCATCCGTCCGAAAATATCACGAGTAAAAAATACGCGCAATAACGTGTGCAAATTAACAATACGAGCAGAAATCGGTGGGCAATCAGAATTAAGAACTAGGGATGAGCCGAACACCCCCGTGTTCGGTTCGCATTCGAACTCGAACAATTTCAAAAGTTCGAGTTCGAACGCGAACACGAACCGAACTCAATGCAAGTCAATGAGACTCAAAAGTTCAATTTTTAGAGTGCCCTGCAAGAGGGCATATATGCAAGATATTTGCCATTAAAGGTGTATGGGGGTCCAGGTAGTGCCCTGGGGGACAGGAAACAAGGACAAAAAGATAAAAAAAATATGTTTGTAGCGCTCACTCCCGAAGGAGCCGCTGAATTAACCTCGGGTTAGTCTCACCACGCTAGGGAATAAATATACACCAGCACTGTTGTGGATTTTTATAGATTATATTCTTTACTGATCCCAATAAAATATCTTACCAGAAAAAAAGAGAGATGGGGGACCCACAACAGGAACCCTCAAATTTAGACAATCACCTGACTCTCATCCAAATGAGTGAGAGCAGCACAACCTCTTACTCAGGATTAAACCTGACCTAAATGTATATATATATCTCAATAAACCACTTGGCAGCTCAAAGAGAACCGGCAAATGGCACTGGAGGAGTGGCTACAGAAAAATTAATCTTTATTAGAACGAATATAGACACTCTCAGATGCAAGGAAAAATCAATTAAAAAACATAAATATGACAGCAGACAAAGCAGGGTGTACTGGAATTGACGCCAGTGTATAATGGCTGTGCATAAGAGGTGTGGAAGAGGATTGCAATCAATGTATTAGGCACCATAATAGAATTCCATAATTGCACAAAGGGATTAGCATCAAAAAGCAAACCATAAATCACCTTCACAATCAGCACGCCAACACTGACCCTTAGGCTAGGGTCAGAGTGGGGCAGTCGGAACGCGCGTGCAGGCGCACTAAATCACGGCGGCAGTAGCCGCACATAACGGCCAATGACGGCCAATATACGCAGTACGTGCGTACGAAAGTGCGCCGACACCACGCAACCAGCAAATGAACGCATTTTTATCAGAACGTGAAACCGCTGCTACTGACGTACAAAGTGCGCTGCGGCCGCATGGCAGCGTGTGTGCGTGATTAGGAGATGTCAGACGCTGCTAGTGTGCGGCCAACATAACGTTCAAACAGCCGGATTTCCCTAGACTTCTTTTCACCCCATCGTCATGAAATACGTCCAGAATTGCGCATCGTCTGACCACTTAAGCGTATTCCGTGAAAAAATGCGTGCGCACGCATCGACGTACATTTTGACGGTGGCTGCAGAAAATGCGCTCATCTGTCCCTAGCCTTAGCTAGTCGAGCTCATGCTCAAGATTTCTGTCCTCACCCTGCAAATGCTACACACACAACAAATCACGGCTTAAAATCAAAGTTGATACATCAGCTCAACATATGTTTCGCCAACTGAACATTGGCTTCATCTGGAGCAAAAAAATAGTTAGTGTAAAATAGTCACTAACTATTTTTTTGCTCCAGATGAAGCCAATGTTCAGTTGGCGAAACATATGTTGAGCTGATGTATCAACTTTGATTTTAAGCCGTGATTTGTTGTGTGTGTAGCATTTGCAGGGTGAGGACAGAAATCTTGAGCATGAGCTCGACTAGCTAAGGGTCAGTGTTGGCGTGCTGATTGTGAAGGTGATTTATGGTTTGCTTTTTGATGCTAATCCCTTTGTGCAATTATGGAATTCTATTATGGTGCCTAATACATTGATTGCAATCCTCTTTCCACACCTCTTTATGCACAGCCATTATACACTGGCGTCAATTCCAGTACACCCTGCTTTGTCTGCTGTCATATTTATGTTTTTTAATTGATTTTTCCTTGCATCTGAGAGTGTCTATATTCGTTCTAATAAAGATTAATTTTTCTGTAGCCACTCCTCCAGTGCCATTTGCCGGTTCTCTTTTGAGCTGCCAAGTGGTTTATTGAGATATATGATCCCAATAAAGAAGCATATATATTATAGATACGGTATTTGAACGACAGGATTTCGTAATGCGGGAAACACATGACGGCAAAAAGAAAAGTTTAACCCCTTCAATTCTGGAGTGTAAGTCCCGTGAATGTAATGTCTCAAAAAGGTGTATGTGTATTGTCTCGGGTACCCGGGTACTGTATTCAACTGGCCAGTGAATGAAATAAGCAAATCTTCGACTAGTCACGTTGGGGCCCTGTAGATTTAAACAAAAATGCAGCGTGCTTTGTTATACTTGGAACTGCGGCCTGGAAGGCCTCTCACCCATCCGTTAGACAATCTGTTCCCCTGCCCGATCAAGGATGTCTCTCCGCTTTTACACTGGGACTCTGTGCCGCCGGATCCGCTCCCTTGCTTGTCCGATCTCCACACTGAGAAACTACAGCCTACCGCCTGCACTCCCAATGGATCATCGCGGTCTCCTTACTCAGGGTCCAACCGGTACTAAATTTCTGCGCAGACCTCTCAGCGGTGCGTAGGTAGATCTCTGCAAAGTCACCGTCCCGATCTCCAGCACCCGCGAGGCAGCACCTGCACGCCGGCCTGGTCGCGATCCCTGGCAGTCTCCTGTGCGTCCTCCACCTTTCGCCGCTCGGCTCACTCTGCCTCCTCTCTGCACGAGGCTGCTGACGTCCTTCCCCTCTCTCCCACCACTTCCTGTATCCGCCGCAAAGCCCGATGGAAATTGTAGTTCATTTAGGTCCAGCATAGTCCATATGGCTTCTGTCTCCCTCTGGTGGCCATAACGAGCAAATGCAGCAACACAATCTTCAACAGAGCTACATGTTTTTAAAGGAACAGTGAGTTTTCCATGAATTAAGGGTTAAAAATAAAAACGAAAAATTCCTTCAAATATCGTGCCTAGGAGGTCCCCATAACCTGCCCGTGAAGTGGCGGATTTCTAGGATGTATAGAAACATTTAAAAACAAAAAAATGACGTTTCAAATGATGGTAAACGGTTTTCCTTTAATCTATTCATAAACAACTGCTTGGGGCGGCAGCCTGTATTAAAAGATGTGACATTTTAGGACACGCAGAACAAGTTTAGTGATTTTTTGGCGAAATTATGGTGAAATTTATGCAGGCTTTGGATGAAAGTAACAATAGGTGCTTTAAAATTGGGCCTTTAGTGTCGGCAACAGTGCCGTCACACCATAACCCCTCTGTGATATTGTGGAAGAGTGCAGGGTTGGACCCTGCGGTCCAATATTAAAATGATATGAATCTGGTATAGGCGTCAGTGGCAGTGCACCCAAATATTGTGCCTTTGGTGGCAGCAAGTGCATTCACACCGTAACCCTTTTGTGGTATTGTGGAAGAGTGCAGGGTTGGACCCTGCGGTCCAAAAAATTAAAATGATATAAATCTGGTAATCTAGGCGCCAGTGTCAGTGCAGCCAAATATTGTGCCTTTGGTGGCAGCAAGTGCCTTCACACCGTAACCCTTTTGTGGTATTGTGGAAGAGTGCAGTGGTGGAGGTTTTGGGAATGCAGAAGAGATCCCCAATCTATTCCGTTACGTCAGCATTCCAGATATTTTTTGTATAAATAACTGAACCCCAAAATAGTTGGTGGCAGTGAGAACACACAGATTACAACAATTCCCAGATATTTTGTAGAAGTGAGACCCCCCCCCAATAGCTGGTGGCAGACTGGCAGTGAGAACACACACTAACACAACAATCTCCTCTCAAAAAACATGTGCTGAAGACTGTGTGAAGCCTTATATAGTGTGCTGCGGGACCTAGCTCTGTGAGCCCATGATTGGGCAAAATTTGCCCAATCAGGACTCTGAGCGGTGATTGGCATACTGTTGAACCTGTCTTGCACCAGACCTGTGGTCAGGTGCAAGGCTGTAGCCAATTACAAGCTTCAGGCCAGTGGAAAAGTGCATTGTGGTCCATTGTGGTGCATTGTGGGCGAACACGTGGAAAAGTTCGAAGTTCGCAAACTTTCAAACGGCCAATGTTCGAATCGAACTCCGAACCGATCGAACCGAACAGCTCATCCCTATTAAGAACCACAATTGTCTCCCGTTCAGTTTTTGCGCCCGTCAAAATCAATCTGAATATATATGCTGCAGCAATAATAAAAACACACACAACTTCTCCATTTTATTGGTTTGGTATGCGTAGACTATGTGTAACTATACGTTGCTGCGTATTTTTTTTGGGCTGGTGTATTTGGTTTCGGCCAGAACGTTCAGATTTGCAGTTACCACCAGCTTTAAAAAGACGTTAAAATTATGCGCACAAACATCATTCGTAAAATTTGCACATCGATTGAAATACCATCCGCGTACCAGGGCATGAACGCATTTGCGCTCACAATGTTAAGTATGGGATGCAGGGTAACTCGCGTTAGACGTTAACGCGCATTTTGTACGACGGGGTTTCCCCTCGTGTTAATGTGTCTTTGCACACGCGCAAAATTGTGCGCAAGGAGTGTAATAGGGCCATCCGTGGCTGCTGTAATGCAGCAGTAAAGTTTGTTGAGCTTTTTGTTGCAGTGACGGTGGTGGCTGCTCCTTGTATTCTTTACAGTAATACAGGGTGACAGGAGAGATATCTAAGAGAATTTCTTTTCCACACAGAAAGGCACAAACCTTGGTATTAAAAAGCTATGAAAAAGGGGTGTTATGTAGCAATTTTTCTGCAAAATCAAGTTAAGTTTTTGATAGACGCTGTCCCCTGTGCTTTATATGCTTGTCTTTAGAACAACCTGCAATTGTGTCAACCAGGGAATCTGTAACTGTACTAACATTGATATGATGTAATTTGAGGTGGCGATTAGAACATCATTTTAAACATTTTCATTTATACGTCCTTCAATTACATTTCGTCATTTGCTGGTAAAAAAAATATATATATATATATATTTTTTCATTTCTTTCCATTTATCATCCCTGTGTTGGAGTGAGTAATTTGCTTTTGATTCAGACAGTAACTCATTAAAAAGATATCATGCTTTCTTGTATATTCATAGATTTAATTAGATTCATCTGGCACGGGCTGCTGCGAGCATTCTTGATCGTGTCAAGGAGGCTGAAACACATTGCTTGCAATGGAATTGCTACAAAGGAATCATTCAAGTCAGAATGATCTATTAAAGTGGTGGCGGCAACACTTCATTATATATATCTATAGCAAGTTTCTTCCCCTGTGAAGCTTTTCAGTTTAAACAGAGACTTGCCTTTTTTAACCAATTTTGGTGTTTATTTTAATATGATAAGCTTTTCTTGTCGTGCAACAATATTTATTTTTTTCAATTTAGATTTAGAAAAATATAGGAAGACAGTTCCTGCAAGTTAAAAAGGGCCCATTTTACCATTCAGATTATGTAATAAATCAGTGGTTCCCAATCATGGTCTTCAGGTACCCCTAACAGGCCAGATTTTAAGGATTGCCTTGGATCCTGCAATCACCGAGCAACAAATCATATCATCTGTGCTGTGCTTCAGATATCTGGCAAACCTGGCCAGTTATGCCAGGGTCAGAGAAGCGTTTTGCAGAGCGACGGAACATCTGAGAGAATGAATGTTCCTTCCGCGTTGACGGCTGACGCCCGTCTGGCCACCTCGCTGAGCACAGTTAGTGCTCTCACCGCTGCAAGGCTAAATCCTCTTATGGATGTTTGCGCTTTGCAGCCCCGTCGAACACGCCTCGTAGCGCTTCGACGGGGAGGCTTTCAGAACGTCTGCAGCACGCCCGCTGTAACGCACGCAATTCGTGCACGTACTACAGCGTGTGGCCGGCTCCATTGAAGCTGCGACGTACGCCGGGAGGCACGTCAGTACGGACGCACATAGTGTGCTCGTCTGACCCCGGCCTTAGGGGGACCTGAGAACCAGGGATGGCAACCATTGTATTAAATCAATCTCCTTTCCTTTGTTCGGTTTCTGTTCTGTGTCCCTTATCAAGTTTCTCTGCCATTTGCATTTACATATCTTGACCAGGTAATGCGTCACAGTCCATATAGTTTCTACATTTTAATTTCTAGTTCATGCTTTCATTTACTTAATTTTTTGACATTTCTTCACAATTTTCGATGTTATGGTTTTCCTGTCCTTGGCAGGTACAACAATATCCCATGATCCCTGACTATTGTCTTGTTTCCTATCCAGTGACACAAAAGATTTGAAGAAAAAACAAATCAGTAATAAACCACAATTTATTTTAGATTTCCAAAAAACTAACAGTGAAACTAACAGGACTGCAGCACTGAGAGAGGACAGTGGCGCTTGGTGATGATGTCACTCACTAGTGCATGAGTGAATGCTTTCCCCTGCACTATCCAGGAAAAGTTCCTATGTGTTGTGTGATTTGTCAGAGCCCCCACAAATAATTAGATTAATTATCACAATCTATAAAAATTCAGAACCTCTGTGTGTATTTTCTGAGCGTGACAGTGCATAGTACATACTACATATATCCCACAATCATATTATTTGAAAAGTTACCAAAGTGCACCGAACGAAATCACCAAAATTACAGTGCTCTTTGAATAACCCTTTTACAGGGTTATTCAAAGAGAATCGAAAAGTCACCGCACGTTCGGTGACTTTTCGTTCTCTTCAATTCGGTGTGATTCGGTGCGACCCCATTTCGGCGACCCTGCGGTGTATTCAGCGAGCACCACAGGGTCTTCGTAGCGCAGGGAAAAGCCGCCACGAACCCGTCAAACAGTCACAGCAAAACCCGGCGAACGCTCACGAAACCCGCAAAAACATCTGGATTAACCACGCCAAACACGCTGGAGAAACCCGACTAGCCGCTGATCACAGTGCAGAGCAGCCGGCGGAAAAAGCCGACACCGCAGACGAAGGAGGTGAAAAAAAAATACAGTATGCTTGAAAGTTGTAAAATTGAAACGCTGTTTGCAAAAAAACTACTGAGCGAAAATGCCTGGAATTTACATATAAGATGCTATGAATGATAATAAAAAGGGCAGTTGCAGTAAAAGAACTGACGATTTAAAAATAAATTGAATAATTTTTTGTCAAAAAAAGCCTAACAGATCCTTAAAAAATCTATAAATAAAGAGACTTTTTACTGCAGAATATTAGAATCAACGGTTTAGGCTGGCGGCACACGAGCGTTTTGAGAGAATGGAAGGAACGTCCGTGAAAGTGGGCGTTCCTTCCATTCTCTGCGCTCAGCGTGCAAAGCACGATCCTCCTATGGAGAATCGCGCTTTGTATACTTTCAGCGTCCGTTTAGCTTTTTGACGGGGAGGCCTTTTTTACGTCAGGTGGAGGGCTTTCCCCGTCAAAAACCAACGGACGCAGGGAAGTGCGGGCGCACATGAGGCAAAAATACGCTCGTGTGCCGGGGGCCTTATTAGATATTGCATTAAAACAGGAATATTTTTAACATTGAAGCCAATGGGAATCGCCTGAATAAACCTGCCGAATGAAACCACCCTGCTGTTTTGTGTTCTCTGAATAGGCAAAGTATTGCTTCTCTATAGGGAATTCACTGCCCTCGAACAGGCACCGAACAGGTACTGTATGTGCAGGCAATTCGCCAGCATTTGGCGAAATGCCTGCTCTCTGAATAGCTGAATGGCCAAGAAAGGTAACCGAACGCTGATTTTCACTGTTCGGTTACCTTTCGCCAGCAATTCGGAGTTCTTTGAATAACCCTTTTACAGGGTAATTCAAAGAGAATCGAAAAGTCACCACACGTTCGGTGACTTTTCGTTCTCTTCAAGTCGGTACGATTTGGCAATCCCATTTTGGCGACCCTGCGGTGTATTCAGCAAGCACCACAGGGTCCCGGAACTGCAGGGAAAAGTCGCCGCAAACCCGCCGAAAACTCACCGCAAAATGAGGGCGAACTCACACCGAAACACGCAAAACATCTGGATTAACCCACCGAAAATGCTGGAAAAACCCGAGCAGAAGCCGATCACAAGCAGCACAGCCGCTGGAAAAACCTGACACTGCAGATGAATGCAGGGAATAAATTAGAATTGCAAAGAAACTACTGAGCGAAAATGTCTGAAATTTACATATGAGGTCCAATGAATGATAATAAAAAGGACTGTTACAGAAAAAATAAGTAAACTTATAAAAGTAAAAAGTTTTTTAAAAAAATCGTAAATTTTTTTTAAACAAAAATCCCTAAAAATGCTTAAAATATCCTAAAAAAAATCTATAAATAAAGAGACTTTTTACTGCAGAATATTAAAATAAACGGTTTATTAGATGCTGAATTAAAACGGGAATATTTTTAACATTGAAGCCTATGGGATTCGCCTGAATAAACCTGCCGAATTAAACCACAGAATGGCAGGGCATTTAGGGAACCTTTCACTGCTGGTTTGTGTTCTCTGAATAGCCGAAGCATTGCTTTTTCATGGGAATTTCACTGCCCTCGAACAGGCACCGAACAGGCACCGTATGTGCAGGCAATTCACCAGGATTTGGCAAATTGCCTGCTCTCTGGATAGCTGAATGGCCAAGAAAGATAACTGAACGCTGAATTTCAGCGTTCGGTTACCTTTCGGGAGCCATTCGGATCTCTTCGAATAACCCTGTTCGTCTTTCAGCTTAAAAATGGTCCTCAGACTCTAAGGCTAGGGTCAGACGAACGCATTTTTCACGTTGTCTGTGAAAAAGTGCGTTCGAATGAATGGACGTATTTTTTCACGGAATACGCGATAGCGGTCATACGATGCGCATTTTCGGACGTGATTTTGTACGGATCATCAATAAAACCCTTTTGCGTCTGGACGTTATGTTGGCCGGACGTGTGCAGCGTCTGACGTCTCCCAATCACGCAAACACGCCGCTATGCGGCAGCAGCGCACTCTGTACGTCAGTAGTAGCGGTTTGACGTTCTCGAAAAAATGCGTTCGTTGGCCACTTGCGTTGCACGGACGAACTTTCGTGCGGCCGTTCGTCGTATGTTCCCCGGCATTGGACGTCATTTTCTGCTAGCACGGCCGTGATTTCGTGCGGCTAAACGCACGTGAAAAATGCGTTCGTCTGAACCTAGCCTAAGTAGGAATGACTCGCTCAAAATACAAAACAAATACTAGATATAAATTAGTGAACTACTTGTTTTGACATGCTGAGCTGATTTACATAACATTAAAAAATGCCAGTTAAGCATTAACTGCTGCCCCTTTAGAGCAGCAATGTTATCGCTTCCTCTTCTTCAGAAGAAGACAAAGGTTTCATACAGGTGAAACCAGCTATTGGTGTAAAACATATTTTATATATGAATATTTTACTACACAATAAAATCTATAGTTTTATTGCTCGCAATTAGAATTTCAGAGCTTCCCTGTGCAGAGTTTTCTTCCGTCGCTACATAAATTTGAGAGGTAATATAGAATTGCATTTTTAAATTTACTGGCAAATTGATTGGTTTACAGTTCAGTTCATAACTTTAAGAAGAAGACACCTTTTACATAGGGCCATGTTTCAAAACATAATATCCATTGTTAGTAAATGCAATATATGTTGGTATAGAAGCACTTCAAAAGGAATCATGTATTCTTTTCCGGAACAAGTTAGTTTCTTTGCTTTTTAGTCAATGAAACTTTAAAAGGGAAGATGAGAAGGATGGGAAAGTGTCAGGAACAATGAGACCTGTGCTTGTTTCATGGAGTATCATCTTCTGCCTTTTGTTCTGAATATCAAAGTACACATTCTGCAACAACTTGCATTTTCTTGCTTTCAGGATATGTAACTGCCTCTGTTACTCATTATTAAATGAACAGCAAAATAATAATACCGGTAGTGTAGCAGATACTGTGTAACAAAGGGAAACTGCAGTTATAATGCTATTACCCACAAATATTTATTCTATAGAGCTATACATGTGTAAACTTGCATTCTCATGGATAACCATTTTTACATCTAAGACCCATGCTTTATCACTGATCTAGAAGCACATTGAAACCATTGATAACGAATGAGGGGATAGTGCAAAATATTCCACATTAAAAAATTAATTAATTTTTTTTCCCCCAGATAATGTGTAAAAATTTTATTTGAAACTTGTACTAAATCTACAATTCTTCCTATCTAGCCCATGGATTTCTTATTGACTTGTTCACAATTCAATATCACAATGCATCCAATGTGTCAAATGTGACAGCTGATCATTAATGGCCACAACTGCCAGGACAAAAGATGTCAGCAGTGGCCGCGACTTAAATTCTAGCCCAGGGGGTCACCAACCTTGACTCTCCAGATGTTTTGGAACTATATTTCTCAATAGGCTCTGCCAACCTAAGGCTCTATTATGATCTTCGTGTTAAAACGTGGGCGCAAGGGGGGGGAAACTACGCCCGCAGTTTTCTCCCTTGCGCCTGCGTTTTAACGCTAGATCACAATGCGGGCGCAAAAAATGCTGCCTGCATTGTTTGCGAGCGGTAAAAGCCAGGATGCTCACGGCAGCGCTGAGCGCAACCGTGAGCATCCACTCGCTGGAGTCCATAGGACTCCATTGAGTTCCTCCCTGCTGGTCACGTGACCAGCCGGATCTCGCCTCGGCATAGGGATACGCGTAGGGATACGCAGGGAGAGACAGTCTTTCCCTGCTCCTGCCAGCTGGGGGAGGTGGTTGGAGCCGCAGTCCTCGCCAAGGGACAGGAGGTGAGTATGTAATTCGTTTTTTATTTTTTAAGCCTGGTGTTAACGGAGAGAAGCACAAGGTACCCAACGCAAACGTTTTTTTTTATCACGTTTGCTTTTGGATTGTAATATGCGGTAAATACTGCAGCAAATGTTAACGCTCACGCATGTGAGCGTTAACGTTTGCGTGAAGACTGTAATATAGCCCCTAATGAGGATGAGAATTATGGGAGATGTAATTCCAAAACATCTGGAGGGCCATGGTCGGTGACCACAACTATTGCCTGACTATCATTTCCAGAGTTTGAATGGATGCGTGCATAATCTCACAGCCAGGAAACCATTAGAACGCGTGTTATTTTTTATTGTAATTCTTCGAAGTTCCCACAGACAGTCCATTTTGTGATTTTGGCAACTTGCGTGGCGACAAGTGACATTTCCAGAGTTTTTAGCTTGCTTGGCATGTCTGTGTCAGTGTTTTTTCACTTCTAAAACTGGTTTTCTCCTTCTGGATAGCAGATGTGGGTTCACGGTAATGTTAATTTAGTTGACTAATAATTTTCAACAAAGGCTGAATTATAGTCTAGTTTTCATCTGTGATAAAATGCCGGCGAATAAATTATGATGACTAAACCTAGGATGCAAATCTACTGGAGTACAGAGGCAACTATAGAGTACAGAGGCAACGTCTCTGCTCTTCGACCATGGAGAACCAAGTCAAAATCCCATTCAGCACATCCTTCCAATACAACAGTGGAGAAGTCTCGACTTCACAAGAAGCGGGTTCAACCTAACCACCAGGTCGCTGATCTACAATCATGGAAAGACGACCCGATCCCACTCAGAAGATGCCACCAGCGAGTGCCCTTGGGCAAGACACCTAACGATATGGATGAGACTACCTCACAAAATACTTGTACTTCTCATAGATTGTAAGTTCCCTCGGGGATAGGGTCCCCCTGAATCAGGTCATATCATTCATGTGTGGTGTTCCCCAGGACATACTCGAAAACGAGAGAAATCTCAATGTATCCTTCCTGGTAAATCCTTTGCAAATAAATAAATTTCAATGTATCAACTCCTTGAACAATGATCTTGAAAAGCGCTGCAGAATATGTGGCGCTATATAAATAAAGGATAAAAATAATAATACTCTAGTATAAATCGGTGTATCTAGATCAATTCCTCTTTATTCTTGTTCAGTAGTTTACTGGCTCTATTACACTCTTCACGCAAAAACGCACGCAGAACGTGTGAATTTTTTGCGGCAGCGTTAAACTTTATTGCGCGTAAAAAAACAGCGCTGGTATTACAATCTTCGCGCATTTTTTCATCCGTCAAAAAATAACGCACGTCAAACCGATGCGCAAAAATGCACGCGCAGCAACGTTGCACGCAGAAATCAGTGTGCGGACTGTTTTTTCACGCGATTCAGCCAATCAGAATTAAGAACCACAATTGTCTCCCGTTAAGTTTTTGCACCTGTCAAAGTCAATCTGAGTATATATGCTGCAGCAATAATAAAAACACGCACAACTTTTCCATTTTATTGTTTGGGTATGTGTAGAATGTGTAACTATACTTCGCTGTATTGTTTTTTCGGGGTGGTGTATTTGGGTTCGGTGCCGTTACCACCAGCTTTTCAAAGATGTTAAAATTATGCGCGCAAACGCTGTGCGTTAAATTTTGCGCATAGATTGTAATACCATCCGCGTACCAGCGCACAAACGCATTTGCGCTCACAATGTTATGTATAGGACGTGCGCAGTACATTACGCTCGCGCAGTGTTCACCCACGGTAGACGCTAACACGCATTTTTTGGGCGGACATTGTAATACGACGCTCAGCGCAAATGGTTTTGCCCCTAGCGTTAATGCGTTTTTGCGCACTCATTAACGTTTGCGCGAAGAATGTAATAGAGTCCTCTGTGTCACAATTTGAACGTAAACAAATGCACAAACCAAGGGAACAGTGTTTGCAACAGTGATAACACAACGTACACAGGAAAGTATGGCAGAAAGACCATTTATGATCTGAAGGGCTATAATAAGAGACGCCTTGCTTGGAGTTTCCCTGTATATGCGTCATAGCTTCCTTGTACTCCTAAAAAACTACTTTAGACATGGCAACATACATAATAAACAATACATGTAATCACTTGGGGGATTGGAGGATACATAGAATATTTTTAACTAATAATATACACGAGAGAACATGAGAATACAATGAATTAGGCTTTGAGATGTCTGCAAAAAGGGCAATTGGACTTTGGGTATAACAAGAGTTCGATGACAGTAATGGAATAACAATGTATCATCTAAAAGATAGCTTGGGAGGTCCGGAGACCACACAGAAATGAACGAGTGTTTACCATGTTTTTATTCATTAAAGAGCAGCTTCTGTTTGAAGTGAAAACAATCATGTACTTCAACTTCTAGCTTTACATTAAGTGAACTATCAGGAATATTTCTTTTGCCCATTAAAAAGCAGAATAAAATACTGCCGGTAAACCTCACAAAACTGACAATTCATGCTGAGTTGGCTTTCGTCTTGTGTAAATAGCTGGAAACATGAATTATGTGCTCAAATTCATATTTAGTCAAAACACGTTCTTGTACCAAATAAATTAGATCCAGCTCCAGAAACGCTTGTTGAGATTTCAAAGTGAGTCATAGAACCATCCAGAAACCAGAAAAAAAGTTTGTTTATAGACTTTTTTTCCTTTCTCGTCTTTCGCAACAGGAATGATGTTGGCACAAACAATTGTTCTCCGGTAACAAGATCCATCTGGGGTAAGACATACAGAATGTGCGATCCAATGAAAATATCGATGTGGGGAAATGCCTGCAATTAATGGATTATATTTCATAAAGGACAAAACAATTGAGACTGAAAGAATATTTCTAAATACATGATTGGTGCGCGCAAACCTACTCATACTTACGGTAGTTCTCCAGTAGAGGTATCGCTCTGTATAGTTTACCATCAGGGAGCAATAATTTTTAACACCTGTCAAGTGTCTCGGTCCCTTGGATAATAGGTTCCCCTTTCCAGGCTTCTTGCTAAATGAAACTTTAGCACAGCTCATCTTAGAAAACACAGAAGAAGTACCGGTTCCCCATTATCCAATGGCCGGGGCTTTTTGCAAGAGGTCCCAAGATGCCAAGTGATGACTCTGATCCTTAACTTTCAAGAGTAACAAGGCCCTATACCTCCGCAAACATCTGTTCAACAACAAATCACACAGTCACTTCTCTCAAATACCTAGGTATGTGGTTAGACCCAAATCTATCTTTTGGCCCCCACATCGAAAAACTCTCATCTAAACTCTACCCCAAACTAGGTGCCCTGTACAGAAACAAATCCTGCCTGAGCCCCGCGGTAAGAAAGCAGATTGTACAACAAATGCTTATGCCAGCCATTGAATACGGAGATGTAGTGTATGCAGCCGCCCCGCAAACACACCTCCAGAAACTTACTACATTGTATAACTCATTCTGTCGCTTTGTGCTACAATGTAACTACATGACACACCATTGTGACATGTTAAAAGAGCTAAACTGGCCATCACTGGACTCTAGACGCACCCTTCACCTTTCCAACCTGGTGTTTAAGAGCTTTTTTGGGAAGCTACCACCCTATCTGAATAGGCTGCTTCCCCCAGCAGCTCCCTCATCCTATAACCTCAGATCCAGGACCAGCACCTTACTTGCAAAACCGCAATACAAAAAGAAAGTGACTCGATCCTCATTTTCCTACAGAGCACCGCAAATATGGAATAACCTCCCAGACACTGTCAAATCTTCCCCCAGTCTAAAGTCCCTTAAGACTTCCCTATTAACTTACCTCAATACGAAATGCACCTGTAAACATGTAACATAATGACTTTATTTCCTACATATTTATTTTTCTGTTAATCTGTATATTTGGTCTTGTGTTAATATCTTGCATTTTACTATTTTGTATTTCTGTAACCACTCAATGTTCTTGATTCCAGGACATACATGAAAACGAGAGAAATCTCAATGTATCCTTCCTGGTAAAATCCTTTATAAATAAATAAAATAAATAAATAAATAGTAGGAAAATTAAACATAGGATATAGGTGGAGCAGCCTTTATCCCAACTTTTAAGGAGCATAAGAACCTTGTTGGGGTGTTTTCCACAGCAGTAGAGAAGAGACATGCAGGGTTATTCAAAGAGATCCGAATTGCTTGAGAAAGGTAACCGAACGCTGAAAATCACCTTTACCTTTCTTGGCCATTCGGCTATCCAGAGAGCAGGCAATTTGCCAAATCCTGGCGAATTGCCTGAACATACGGTGCCTGTTCGGTTCCTGTTCGAGGGCAGTGAAAACCCCATGAAAAAGCACTGCTTCGGCTATTCAGAGAACACAAACCAGCAGTGAAAGGTTCCCGAATTGCCCTGCCATTCGGTGGTTTCATTCGACAGGTTTATTCAGGAGAATCCCATAGGCTTCAATGTTAAAAATATTCCAGTTTTAATTCAATATCTAATAAACCATTCATTATAAAATTCTGCAGTAAAGAGTCTCTTTATTTATAGATTTTTTAGGATATTTTAAGCATTTTTCATATTTTTTTTTTATTTTTTTTTAAAGTCCGATTTTTTTTTTTTTAATTTTTCTTCTTTTTTCTGTAACAGCCCTCTTTATTATCATTCCCTGGACCTCATATGCAAATTTCAGACATTTTCGCTCAGTAGTTTCTTTGCAAACAGTGTTTCACTTTTCAATCATTCATGCAAACTGTTTTCCTAATTTATTCACTGCCTCTTCTGTTGTGTCAAAGGCTGCTCCTGTTCGGGTTTTTCTGTGGTTTTCGCCAGGTTAATTCTGCTGTTTTTGCGGGTTTTCGGCGTGCATTCGCTGGGTTTTGCGGTTAGTTTTCGTCAGGTTTGCGGCAGCCTTTCCCTGCAATTTGGGGACCCTGTGGTGCTTGCTGAATACACCGCAGGGTCACCGAAATGGGATCGGCAAAAGGAACCGAATTGAAGAGAACGAAAAGTCACCGAACGTCCCGTGACTTTTCGAATCTCTTTGAATAACCCTGATGGTGATGATGTTGAAATTGCATCTCCATGTTTGTAGAGATGAGACATACTTGTCAGGAGTTCTTATCGGAATTTGACCATGCTTCTGCACCACAGTAGAGCATATATGTTTCCACTAGCTACATAGCTGGTATTAGTAGGCCATTACATATCAATAGATGTTTTACCCAACAACATTCGCTGGAGAGGTTCTCTGACTGGGACTGAACCTGCATCTCCAAGGTTGCAGAGCAGTAGTTTTATATCTACTCCACCCAGCCAATACAATGACTTTGGTTTTCTGAGTCTTTACAGGGTTATTCAAAGAGAATCGTAAAGTCACCGCACGTTCAGTAACTTTTCGTTCTTTTCAATTCAGTGCGATTTGGCGATCCCATTTCGGCGACCCTGCGGTGTATTCAGCAAGCACCACAGGGCTGTCAAAGTGCAGGGAAAAGCCGCCGCAAACCCAACGAACACTCACAGTAAAACCAGACGAACGCTCAACGAAACCCGCAAAAACATCTGGATTAACCCCGCCGAACACGCCGGAGAAACCCAAGCAGGAGCTGATCACAGCACAAAGCAGCCGCCGGAAAAGCCCGACACCGCAGACGAATGGAGTGAAAAAAAATAAAAAAAACAGTACGCTTGAATGTTTGAAAAGTGAAATGCTGTTTGCAAAGAAACTACAGAATGAAAATGTCTGAAATTTACATATAAGATCCAATGAATGATAATAAAAAGGGCTGTTACAGAAAAAAGAAAAAACAATTTACAAAATAACGGGGGAAAAATCCCGAAAAATGCCTAAAAGATCCTAAAAAGTCAAAAAATAAAGAAACTTTTTACTGCAGAAAATTATAATAAAACGTTTATTAGATATTGGATAAAAACGGGAATATTTTTAACATTGAAGCCTATGGGATTCTCCTGGATAAACCTGTTGATTGAAACCACCGAATGGCAGGGCATTTCGGCAACCTTTCTCAGCTGTTTTGTGTTCTCTGAATAGACAAAGCATTGTTTCTCTATGGGGATTTCACTGCCCTCGAACAGGCACCGAACAGGCACCATACGTGCAGGCAATTCGCCAACATTTGACGAACTGCCTGCTCTCTGAATAGCCGAATGGCCAGGAAAGGTAACCGTACACTGAATTTCAGCGTTCGGTTACCTTTCGGCCCCAATTCGGATCTCTTTGAATAACCCCATTAGTCTTTCAGTTTTTAGAATTTCCGCGGGTGGGAGGGGTGCAAAACCTATACTATAATACATAAACCGCTGTCATACTTATGTTACAAGCTTTTCAGGTGGTTGAGTCTCTGGAGCCCTGGTTGACACACTATTTAATGAGCTAGTGTTGGCTGTTTGAAAAGAGTAAAACTTGATTGTGAAAAGCGTTGTTACAGCTGTAACGGATGCTTCTAGACCATTAAACTTATTTTTTTTTCCAGACTGGAGTTCTGGGCTCCTTCATCTTTTGTTGAATTTCATTCATAGTTGCCAACAGTCAGAGTGTTCCCGGTAGGTTCCTGGGTTAGTACATGGAGTCCTGTGGGTTAATTGTCTCAAAAACTCTAAATTTAATACATCCACTGCAAAATTCGAATAGGGGCACAGAGTCCTGAGACAATTAAACCCCAGGACACCGAACACAATCCCAGGGCCATCCCTGCAAAAAACAGTACTATTGGCATTTATGTTCACGTGGAGTGTATTGTTTAGCCACTCCATGGTTCCTAGACCACCCCTCTGATCTGAAGCCTAATTTGATTCCAGTTTCTAGCAATATAAGCAGGTAGAAGCCATTTCTAAGTTGTAAAATGTATTATTTCTATGAATCTTGCTAAAGTATATCAGTGAATAGAAACACAAGGAGTGAGTAAAAACAAGGTTTGTAACGGTCCTGAGAACGAGCAACAATACCGTAGTAGTGGCCTGTCCTATGGTGAGTCCCAGTTCAGGTCTCATGCGATTTTAGCTTTAATAATGCCATTACAGAGGTTTTAGCTCGAAGTGCCTAGACGGGTGTCATCTATACCCTCCTAATGAGGCCTAACGAGGCTGAAACAGCCACTGAGGTTACTGCACCTCATTGTCACGTACCTCCGGCACCCAGCAGCCTCCTCCAAGCTGCTCGCTTGCTGAACGCTGGATAAAATGCACACCGGCACCAATCACGTGACATCCAGAGGGGTGGGACGCATAAGGAAAGTGCGCGATCCGGTATATAAGCCCTTCAGTTAGCCCAGACCAACGCGCTGTCATGTTCTTACACCCCCACAGTGCTCCCAAGTGTTTCTAATTGTATTGATTTGATTTGTGTATGACCTCTGGCTTTGGCAATCAACTACTCTTGTGTTTTGACCTCTGGCTTTGGCAATCGACTACTTTTGTGTTGTTACCTCTGGCTTTGACAATCGACTGATCTAGTGTTTTGAACTCTGGTTTTGCAATATTGTTGATACAGATATCTGGCATCTAAGTGCAAAATATATATATATATATATTATTTCTTGTCTCTATCTGTTCTATTATTTAGTTTCTATTTACCAACCACTATAAGGATCGGAAGATTATGGAAACCCTCTGTACAGAGATCATTATATATATATATATATATATCCGTGGGGAATCCGTGACACTCATGCAGAGGTGCCTTTCTTGGAATTTCAGTTCTTGCCGCCCTTTCTGGGTGATAGACTGAACAAAAGACCTACATACATCGAGTTCAGCCTTTCCCACATCACCTATTGCTGCTGATCCAAAAGAAGGCAAAAAAACACCAGTCTGAAGCGCTCGCCAATATGCAACATACTGAGAAAAATTCCTTCAAGACCCCAGAATGGCGGCCAGATTTCTCCTTGAATCAAGCATCTTTTACCCACAATTTCAATATAATAACCCTTAATATTCAACTTTTGCAGGAAATCATCCAGCCATTGTTTAAATTTTTGTACAGATTCTGACCAAACTACCTCAACACCAATAGTTCTCTCTGTAAAGGCACCATTGAGCTGAAACCTTGTGAGACCTGAGCAGGGTCCGGCCTTAGATCAAGCCACTATTGTCATTCAGTCTCAAACTGCCGACAATCCCAGTCTATCCCTTAAACGGTTAAAGTACAAACTGTTTCGTCCTCTTAAAACTCATTAACAACTTATCAGATGCATAGAAATAGTTGTACAGGAAATTCTCAGCAACAAAGTCCTCTGTTAGAAGAATTATCTCAACGTGGAAGTTGTTAGGAACAGAAAAAGTTAATGATTAATAAATTATTACGCGTATGGTTACACGTCTTCCCAGCAGTGTACTGGAAAAATGTACCGAGCAGAAACAGCCAGGCAATTAAAATATATTTTCATTTTATTCCCATTTTGAGTGACCTTAGGTGTAAAATTTAGAGATTAAAAAGGTCACGTTTAGTCATTCTGGTCATATGGATAGACATTGTATTCACCTGTCAGCATACAAACAACACCAAAAAAAAGACAGACGGGACAAAAGAGTCCCACAGATCAGGGTTAAACTCTCAAATGATATCTATAAACTCGACAACCCTTTCGCCAGTAAAAATGCTGGTGGGAAAAGAGTAGGCGAACCTAGCTAACCCACAATAGAATATGGGGAACTTCAACCCCAGACACCTTCCCAGTCAGGGTTAAAAAGTACAATCTTTATTACACAAAAATATTGAATAAATCAAGCACAATAAATGCAATAGCCTAAAGCAAAAATGAAGAAAAAAAATACCTCGCCCCAAAATGCAAAGACAATGAGGAAAAAGTCATATAACATAAATAGCTTGATATTTGTATGTAAAGAACCCCCTCATATACATATAGGGCTCTATTACATTCTTCGCGCAAACGTTAACGCGTGTGCAAAAACGCATTAACGCGAGGGGCAAAACCCTTTGCACTGAACGTTGTATTACGACGTTCGTGCACAAAATGCGCGTTAACGTCTAACGCGAGTTACCCTGCGCGAACACTTTGCGAGCGCAATATAGTGCGCGCATCCTATACTTAACATTGTGAGCGCAAATGCATTATGCGCTGGTACGTGCATGGTATTACAATCTTAGCGGAAAATTTAAAAGACGTTTGCGCGCATAATTTTAATGTCTTTGAAAAGCTGGTGGTAACGGCAAATTGTAACAACCTGACCGTACCAAACTGCGAATTCACAACGGAGAACGTCGATGCGCATGTTTTTTTTACTAGATCTGTCAAAAATGACGGCCACTACCTTGTCTTCCGTCAAAACGTACGTCTTTTGTGCGCAGTCCGCACAAAAATGACGGACTCGCGTCAAAACTGACGGACTCTGACGGACTGGCGTTAAAAATTACATTGCGCTCACTGATTTCTGCGCGCAATGGTACTTTACGAGCGCAATTTCCCGAGGAATGTAATTCCAGCGGTGATTTTCGTTCGTCGACGTTTAACGCTTCACGCAAAAAAACACGCGTTTAGCGTGCATTTTTGCTTTAAGAATGTAATAGGGCCCATAGATAGGCCCAGAATGTAGTGTGATCATATAGAATAGTCCAGGACCATACAATGGCTCAATAATAGAAAAAAGGAAGGTATTGCCATATAATATATCCCTAGCTCAAATATTGACTATAAATGATTTCGGGTGTGACCCTAGTAATAGTGAGGGAGGTGCATAAGTCCATAAAATACACAAATAAATGCCAGGACAACTATTACTAGTATTCACAAGGCTAGTTATTTACATTAGTGTGACTGCTAAAATAGAACACTCATCACCATTGCACGCGCAACGCTTGTTTCGCCGTTACTGTCACGGCTTCATCAAGAGCTTTTTTAACCCTGACTAAGAAGGTGTTTGGGGTTATGGTTAAACATATTTATATTTGAGGCAAAATAAAAATTCTAAACTTAATTAAAGATTCAAAACTAATCCTATAAAACAACACAATGAAAATAGGTGTGTTTCGGGACGTGCTCAATGCTGCACCCCTCACTTGTCTCCTGGGACACACCGCAGCCAGGGCCGGATTAAGATCTCTCTGAATATTTTGGTGGGCTTTTTTCATAATTTAGTGAAATTACAACATATTTTAGCCTATTTAATATTGCATATATAGGTATATCTAAGCAGGTAGATACTGTTTGAGTAAATTTCCAAACTTCAATCATCACAGCATGTAAAATTATTTTTTCATATTTTATCATCCAAACCTCTGGTTATATATTCTATAGGGAATTCTTGTTAAAAAAAATGAAATGGGAACCTGTAACTGCATTTTTCTGAGAAAATATACAGTTTTAGCCAAAAAATTTGGTATTTCCCATGTGCTTTGGATAATGGTGTTTTATGAATAGTACGACTATGAATAAAACACTGTCCTTGCTCCCAACGTGGGAAAGGAGACGGTAATGGCAGTGGTATTGCTAATTTTATACGTGACAAATGGACAATACCATCACTTTGGAACAAAAAATAAATAACGTTTTTTGTTTTCTTTTACTTTTAGATTTTACATTGTCATGTTTGGTATCAATGCAAAGGCCAGGCTCTGTCCTGTCTGACACGACACCTCAGTTGACCTTGCGAGTTGTAAAGATTAGTGGCGCATGGTTCCAAATCCCCCCCAGTGCACTTCGCTGCATTGTGGCGGTTTAGGTTCTTGATGTAACAATTCGTAGTAATGGAGTGTACCATCACCTCCACGCTTATTAGTAACATGAAAAATGAGATGGTGAGTTACTGCAGCATCATTGTTCCCTTTATAACTGAAAAACATTGCTGTGTTAGAAGAAAAATAAAAAATAAAAAAATATTTATTATTTTGTTGGTACATAAAACCTGGTCATGTTTGGTATCATTGGAAAGGTCATGCTCTGACCTTTCCGGTGATACCTCACATGACCCTGTAGCTGCTATGGAGGTAGATATATGGTAGCAAAAATGCCCATCAATGCAGACAAATTTATCTTTTCTGTGGGCCTATTCTGGGGCATGGGCCTGGAGCAGCCGCTCCATCTGCCCCTATGTTAATCCGGCCCTGACCGCAGCCTCGTTGCTGCTGCTAGGCTGGGCATGGGGACGATCCGTCCTCTGGCGTCCCCCATGTCATCTTATCCTTCCCTGCCCGGGGGTCATGGGGGTTTCCTTGCAGAGTCTCCTGGACCTCCGCAACCTGCCGGCAAGGGTGGGAGGCGTGGTGTGTGTGTGTGTGACATGTGGGGGAACGGAGCATCCGCGTCTGTAACCATAGCTGCAGACACTGGGGAAGCCTGGGTTCCTCCTTCCCCATACCGTTATAGGGAAGGAGACCAGGAGGGCGGGGTTGAGGGATGGGCGAGGCCAGTACCGGCTCCCTATTTAAACCTTGACCACCAGTGAGACAGCACTTCCTTGTTTTGTGTCCACCTTAACACAAGGATCCCTGAGCTGCCTCTCCTTCTAACCTGTTATTGCCAGACCCCGAAATTGTTGTTAACGTCTCCGCACCTTAGCTGCCCACTCTGACTACGGAACTGTCCCCTGACCACGAATATTGGATTGCCCCTATTGCCTTGATGCCCACAGAACCGCCACTCCTCATCCCGAGCTCTGCACACTGAAACCTAACAGTGTGCTGGATAGTGGTGAGTAGGGGTCAAAGAATAATTTTAAAATAATTATTGTAGAGGTCAATATCATAGCAATAGCGAGGCCCTTGAATTCTACCTTCACTATTACTACATCTACATTAAGGGCTCTATTCCCCTGTCGTCACAAAAAAATCCAATAAGGGATAAAGTCCCCGCAAGCTGATTTTCTTTATAGGCTCCGTTCTAACTATATGGACCCCAGCGCGTCCGCTGTGAGCTCTGTGTGAGTTTGCACTAGTGAGATCACACAGAAGCCACAGACGGAACTATTTGTTCCCAGTCTCCCACTGCTCATGGGAAGAGGAAGTGGCAAATCGCACTGCCCTTGCCCACCATGGGTTGAGAGGGGAGCAATGGAGGTTTCGGTGCATTAAATGATTTTGCAAGAGCAAAACAAAGTTTTAGGAGTCAGTATTTCTTTGGGATATCCTGACTCCAGAATAGAAGAACGGGCTACCATGGAATAGCTCGGTCTTCTAATGCCAGTCAGAAATGAATGCCTCCTACACTAGGAAAAGGAGATGTTAATTCACAGTATGGACAAGCTATGCCTGAGGCAAGAATAGCTTCTCCAGCCATTAGGATATCAGCTGGTGCCGATCTGTATACCGGATCCAGACAATATTTTAATAACAACTGGGGAATAGGGCCCTACGTTTACGCAAATGTCCTTGTTTTACCAGCCTTTTCATTTCAGGGTATAATCTGTTGGCCTCCATACCTCAAGGAAAATATCCGGAATATGCATTATTACTTATCTTTCTTGATTTTGAATTCTAGACCATACATTTATACCACACTCTAAATTCTAAAATCTGTCATCACTTTGGATCAACCATTGACATTAACCAAATCCACATGTCCAGAAAAAAATGTTATATGTTCAATTGTGGCAATGTATTATTCGATCAATGGAATCCATTTGCCAGGATAAACAGATCAAGCATTAGGGAGCTTTATCAGGGAGCTTTATGTGTTTGTATCTCAGATTGAAGCTGCATCAAGATACGACCAGAAGAAAATCAAATGGATTTCTGGCCACCAGTAGCAAACAGTGATCCTTCAATCCATGTGATTTCCTTTATCATTTGGAGAGTTGAATTTATCCAAATCTAATTTCCAATATGAAGATGGCATGTAGGGGTTCCTGAACCCTATCAAACTCGCCAGAGCTTTTCTATAGCAGAATAGTTTATTATTCCTTATTTACTGAGTGGCCAAAATGGGAATGGCTCAAATTCATGTGGTCAAGAGTAAAACAAATGTAGCGGGTAAGAGATCACATTCAGGGTTATTCAAAGAGAATCGAAAAGTCACCGCACGTTCGTTGACTTTTCGTTCTCTTCAATTCGATGCGATTTGGCGATCCCATTTCGGTGACCCTGCGGTGTGTTCAGCAAGCACCACAGGGCCACCGTAATGCAGGGAAAAGTCGCGCGCAAACCTGCCGAAAACTCACCGCAAAACAAGGGCGAACGCACACTGAAACCCGCAAAAACATCTGGATTAACCCGCCGAAGACGACGGAGAAACCGAGCAGGATCCGATCACAGTGCAGAGCAGCCGCCGGAAAAACCCGACACCGCAGACGAAGGAGGTGAAGAAAAAAAAAAGAGAACAGAATTTTATAATGAACGGTTTATTAGATATTGAATTAAAACGGGAATATTTTTAACATTGAGGCCTATGGGATTCGCCTGAATAAACCTGCCGAATGAAACCACCGAATGGCAGGGCAATTCGGCAACTTTTCACTGCTGGGTTTTGCTCTCTGAATAGCCGAAGCATTGCTATGCACGATGACGCCAGTCCTCATGGGGAGTTCCTGGAGGCTTGGCCGACATCCAAGATGTCGGCCAGCTCCATGAGAGGATCACGATCCGCCGCTTTTCAGCCCCGATTCGTGATCCGGCTCCCCAGGGGTTAATCACAGCCACCGTTTGGAAGGGCAGGCTGTGCCCTTCCAAACGGTGCCTGGATTAACCCTCTGCCCCCCGGCGATCGGGAGGGAGAGAGGTCCGAAGGACCTCCCCCCCTCCCTTTCAGGCGCTTCCTCCGCATATGCCAGGGGCGCCTGAATTAGATGTCATCGCGCCGCCGCAATGACATCTAATTGCTCCGCCGTGGTCCCGGAGTGCTGGGCTGACATCCAAGATGTCAGCCCGCACTGGGGGGCGCAGCAATCCGCCGGAATCCGGCGGATTGCTGCCTCCTGTACATGGACACGCTCAGCGCGTTCATAGCACAGGAGAACCACTTGGCTGGACGTGCTGAGCGCGTCCATAGCAGCCAAGTGGTTAACTGGTGTTTGAAAAAAATTCAAAATAACATCTAAGGCTAGGGTCAGATGAGCGCATTTTGTACGACTGTGCATCCGTGCAGTACGGACGTACTTACTGACTGACAACAAGGTAGTGGCCAAACAGTCCGTTTGTTTCACTGACGTATTTTTTGACTGATGTAGCAGGGAAAATAAATTAAAATGAAAAAACATTCTGTCCGTCAAAAATGCTGGACGAATAAGTGCAGTCCATCTGACCTCGTTTCATCACTCACATACAAAGCTACATGGACGTTGCGGACGTGGCTCACTCCGCACGTCCGTTCTAGCAGTATTACGTTCTTGCCTAACCTGCGTCCGTTTGCTGCGTCGGCCATGCATCCGCACTTCCGTGCGGATGTACTTCATGTGTGGGGCTCCATTGGTCAGAATGCTATGCTGCCATGGACGTACAAATGTGCGGCAACACGGACGTGATAACTGCGCTCGTCTGACCCCAGCCTTAAGCAATGTTATTTTTCACCTCAGGATTAAAAATTCACAGGGTTATTCAGAGAGCGGTGAAAAGCAGGAGAATAACTGGAGAAGTGAAAATTCTAGGTCAAAATAGCCAAACCAGAAAAATTCTCCCATTTAACTCACTTTCCAAATTGGCTATTTGGTCTAGATTGTTCTCTTCTCCTGCCAGTTCTCCTGGCTTTCACCTCTCTCTCAGGGTTGTTCAGAGAAAGGTGAAAACCAGGAGAATGGCAGGAAAAGCGAACAATCTGGACCAAATAGCCGATTTGGAAAGTGAAATAAGGCTAGGGTCAGACTAACGCATTTTTCACAGCGACCGTCAAAGAGTGCGTCCGAACGCATTGCCTTATTTTTTCACGGAATGCGCGAAAACGGTCATACAATGCGCATTTTTGTGCGTGATTTTTTACGAATCCAAACCAGGAAACTTGGGTGTCTGGACGTTATGTTGGCCGGACATGAGCAGGGTCTGACGTCTCCAAATCACGCACACACGCCGCTAGTGGACGCAGCGCACTCTGTACGTCCGTACCATCGGTTCTGCGTTCTCGAAAAAATGCGTTCATTTTCCACTTGCGTTGCGCAGCCGGACTTTCGTGCGACCGTACTTCGTATATTGGCTGTCATTGCCCATCATTTGCTGCTAGTGCGGCCGTGATTAAGTGCGCCTAAACGCATGTTAAAAATTCGCTAATCTGACCCTAGCCTAAATGGGAGGATTTTTCAGGTTTGGCTATTTTGACCTAGAATTTTCCATTCTCCAGTCATTCTCCTGCTCTACACCGCTCTCTGAATAACCCTGACAGGGTTATTCAGAGAAAGGTGAAACTCAGGAGAATGACTGAAGAGAAAATTATAGGTCAAAATAGCCAAACCAGAAAAATTCTCCCATTTTTCTCACGTTCCAAATCGGCTATTTGGTCTAGAATTTTCCATTCTCCAGTCATTCTCCTGCTTTTCACCGCCAAAAAATCAGTAAACTTTTTCTGCGTGTCCGAAAATGTCTCCTCTTTTCATACAGACTGCCGCCCCAAGCAGTTGTTTATGGATAGATTAAAGGAAAAGCATTTACCGCCATTTGAAATGTCATTTTTTGTTTTTTACATATTTCTATACATCCTAGAAATCTGCCACTTCACAGGCAGGTTATGGGGACCTCCTAGGCACGATATTTGAAGGAATTTTTCGTTTTTATTTTTAACCCTTATTTCATGGAAAACTCACTGTTCCTTTAAAAACGTTTTTTTTTTAACTTTTTGTCCTTGTTTCCTGTCCCCCAGGGCACTACCCGGACCCCCATACACCTTTTAATGGCAAATATCTAGCATATATGCCCTCTTGGAGGGCACTCTAAAAACCCAATTTTCAGCCCCATTGACTTGAATGGGGTTCGAGTTCGGGTTCGGGTTCGGGTCCGAACATTTGGAAAGTTCGGGTTAAGCTTCGAACCGAACTCGGGGAGTGTTCGGCTCATCCCTAATCTCAACTATACTATCAACTATAACCCTTTATGCATGTGCTCTGATATGAATGGACAAAGGCAGTACAGGCTCAGCATCCCATATCAGAAATCCGAAACGCTGCACAAATAAATCAAAACAAATTGAGGGCCAATATGATACCAAAATGGAAAATACCACACCTAACCTTATGTGACGGGGACAAAATTATTAAAAATACTGTATGAAATGTCCTTTAGGTTATGTGTATTTGAAATATAAATGAATTTAATGTTCAGACTTTGGCCCCGTCCACAAGATATCTCATTTGTATTGAAGATTCTTTAAGATTTCTGAATATTTGCATATAATAAACACTTCCGGTCGCAAGCATTTCGAACAAGAGATACTCAACCTGTCTTCAAGGAACATTGAACCATGTTCCCCAGGGAGTTTACATTCCAGATGATTGAAGGGCTTCACTACAGATGTCAATTGGATGGGCCAGGGAACCTGTCTCCAAAGAGTCTTGGTCATTGCATCAATGTCTATGGAGTTACTGGATCAAAGTACATTGATCAAAAGGCGAAAATTTGCTTTTATTTCTTTATTAGCCTTATTTCACTTTAAAGGAGCAGCTGAAAGGAGAATGGATGAGTGTGTGAAAAGTCAACAGGACTTCAGTGGCCAGCAGGTGGTGCCAATAGCCATTTACTTGGACCCAGTTTGTCACCAAACTGCTATAAATTAATCTACAGAGAAAACATCCTTGTGTATTTAACAAGAGAAAAGCCACAAGAATGATGCAAGGAGAAGCATTTCAGAAAAGTCTTTCTGGTCAAACTGAAGGTTTGATAAGAAAGTGTTGTGGGTTTTTCCTACTTGAGATTGGCCTGAAAACCTCTGAGAGGTTAGTCTCCATCTCCACTTACCTTTCAGTAAAAACGCCGGTTTTCGACTTTGGTGGTAGTAATCTCTATTCGGCTCAACACATGCATGTCTACTATAACCAAGGGCCCAATTCTGACCTGGTAACAACGACTACCAAGGGAAAACATTGGCAGGAAATATTCCCTTTATATATGTATATACATGACTGGGTCACGTCTGTTAATGCCGCTTCCTTGCCGTACTTCCGTTCTCCCACCGGCATTTTTCATGCTTTTCTCCAGCACTTAGCCGAACCTTAAGGACGGATACAGTGTAAGCGCAGTGATAACATTCCCCAGATATGAGTTAGCACGCAGATCTTGCAGTTAGAACAGTCAGCCTGGGACTGAGAGTTTAACCCTTTGCTTCCGGATGTGTTGTTCCCAGCGAGAGGGAGTTAAGACCGGAGGGGTCTCTCCTCTGGCCACCCTAGCAGCTGAAGCACGAGGCGCTTCATTGGCTGCAGGGGTATGGTCTGAGTTCAGACTGTCCCGCAGTAGCCATTGGCATGTGCTGGGCAGGGCGAAGGAGGCCCAATGAAGTCAGCGGGACCTACTATGCCGCCCCCTCGGCTTCAAGGCCCACCCAACACAGTGACAACATAGTATGTCCCGCAGTGGGAAACGGTTAATTAATAACATATACTGTGCCAGGAGGGGCCTAGCGGCCAATGGAAAATTACACCCTGGTGTTTTACTGCAGTTCATCAGGAATCTCTCTCCTGTCATATTGCTGCGACTGCTCACAAATTATTGTCTGGCTTCTTGCTGTCTGACATAATTAGACCAGGGACAGATAAGGGATTAACCCATCACCAAGATGCATTATGCAACATTCCAACAAACCAGAATAGTAGATTGTGAGGATAACCAGGCTATTCATATTATACCATATCAGATAATAGGGCAATGTTTCTCACAAGACAAAACAAAGACCACTCAAACCTTTAAGGCTAGGGTCAGACTGAGGCAGTGCGAACGCGCGTGCAGCCGCACTTAATCACGGCCGCACTAGCAGCAGATGACGGGCAATGACGGCCAATATACGAAGTACGGTCGCACAAAAGTCCGGCTGCGCAACGCAAGTGGAAAATGAACGCATTTTTTTCGAGAACGTGAAACCGCAGGTACTGACGTACAGAGTGCGCTGCGTCTGCTAGAGGCGTGTGTGCGTGAATTGGAGACATCAGACGCTGCTAATGTCCGGCCAACATAACGTCCAGACGCAAAAAGTGTTTTATTGATGATCCGTACAAAATCACGGACGAAAATGTGCATCGTATGACCGCTATGGCGTATTCTGTGAAAAAATGCGTCCATTCGTTCGAACGCACTTTTTCACAGACAACATAAAAATGCGTTCGTCTGACCCTAGCCTAACAGATATAAACATATTCTAGATATGGGGATTTGGAAAAGGCTACAGTAGCCTACACAGTAATCCTATTAGCAGAAAGTATCACACAAACACCCTGCATCTAGAATTGTAGGTACAGTGTGACTTCAACATAGGTGGGGGCAGGGAAACAAAATAGGACGTCAGACCTGCACCTCCCAAATGCATCTCTAGGTTCATGTACCCCAAGTTCAAAGTGACTGTCGTCACACCTTTAACAGCTCCCTGTCACCAACTCTAGTCCAGCCAAGCCGCTGTACAGGGCCGCCATCAGGGCATTAGCCCATTACTGCGTAAGGGGCCCGGGCCGGTGGGGGCCCGGGCCGCCGGTCCCGGGGGAGGATCCCGGGCCCCCGACGGCAGCGGCGTCGCCCTTTAACAGCTCCGGTATCGGACTCGATGAGTCCGAATCCGGAGCTGTGTCCCTGCTGCTGCTGCAGGAGCCGGAGGAGACTGAGACACTGTGTCTCCTCCGCTCCTGGCAGCTTCACTTCCTGGCTGGGCGGGGCCAAGCAGCGTGTGAGGGGCCTCCCAAGCACGTTGCTTTGGCCCCGCCCCTCCACTCAGTGAAGCTGCGCGCCGGAGCTGGAGGGACCAGGAAGAAGATCAGAAGAAAAGAAGAGAAGAAGATTGAAGAAAAGGTGAAGAAAAGAAGAGCAGAAGAAAAAGATAGAAGACAGCGAGTGGTGAGCCAGGGCCCAGACCCTAAGACCCAGAGCCCAGACCCCAAGGCCCAGGACCCAGACCCCAAGGCCCAGACCCCTAGGCCCAAACCTCTAGGCTCAGACCCAGGGCCCAGACCCCTGGGCCCAGACCCCTAGGCCCAGACCTCTAGGCCCAGACCCCTAGGCCCAGACCTCTAGGCTCAGACCCAGGGCCCAGACCTCTAGGCCCAGGGCCCAGACCCCCAGACCCTATGGCCCAGACCCCTAGGCCCAAACCCATGGCCCAGACCCTAGGGCCAGGGCCCAGACCCTTAGGCCCAGACCCCAAGGCCCAGACCCTAGGGCCCAGGGTCCAGACCCCTAGGCCCAGACCCCTAGGCCCAAACCCATGGCCCAGACCCTAGGGCCCAGGGCCCAGACCCTTAGGCCCAGACCCCAAGGCCCAGACCCTAGGGCCCAGGGTCCAGACCCCTAGGCCCAGACCCCTAGGCCCAAACCCATGGCCCAGACCCTAGGGCCCAGGGCCCAGACCCTTAGGCCCAGACCCCTAGGCCCAGACCCCAAGGCCCAGACCCTAGGGCCCAGGGTCCAGACCCCTAGGCCCAGACCCAGGCCCAGACCCAAGGCCCAGACCCTAGGGCCCAGGGTCCAGACCCCTAGGCCCAGGGCCAAGGCCCAGACCCAGGGCAAATGCCCAGGGCCCAGACCCCAAGACCCAAACCCAGGGCCCAGACCCTATGGCCCAGACCCAGGGCAAAGGCCCAGGGCCCAGACCCAGGGTCCAGACCCCTAGGCCCAAACCCATGGCCCAGACCCCTAGGCCCAGACCCCAACCCAGGGCCCAGACCCTATGGCCCAGACCCTATGGCCCAGACCCCTAGGCCCAGACCCCTAGGCCCAGACCCCTAGGCCCAGACCCCAGGGCCCAGACCCCAGGGCCCAGACCCTAGGGCCCAGGGTCCAGACCCCTAGGCCCAGACCCCAAGACCCAAACCCAGGGCCCAGACCCTATGGCCCAAACCCATGGCCCAGACCCCAAGGCCCAGACCCTAGGGCCCAGGGCCCAGACCCTTAGGCCCAGACCCTAGGCCCAAACCCATGGCCCAGACCCTAGGGCCCAGGGCCCAGACCCTAGGCCCAGACCCCTAGGCCCAGACCCCAAGGCCCAGACCCCAAGGCCCAGACCCTAGGGCCCAGGGTCCAGACCCCTAGGCCCAGGGCCCAGACCCCAAGACCCAAACCCAGGGCCCAGACCCTATGGCCCAAACCCATGGCCCAGACCCCAAGGCCCAGACCCTAGGGCCCAGGGCCCAGACCCTTAGGCCCAGACCCCTAGGCCCAGACCCCCTAGGCCCAGACCCCAAGGCCCAGGGCCCAGACCCTAGGGCCCAGGGTCCAGACCCCTAGGCCCAGACCCCAAGACCCAAACCCAGGGCCCAGACCCTATGGCCCAAACCCATGGCCCAGACCCCAAGACCCAAACCCAGGGCCCAGACCCTATGGCCCAGACCCAGGGCAAAGGCCCAGGGCCCAGACCCAGGGTCCAGACCCCTAGGCCCAAACCCATGGCCCAGACCCCAAGGCCCAGGACCCAGACCCTAGGGCCCAGACCCAGGGCCCAGACCCAGGGCCCAGACCCCTAAGCCCAAACCCAGGGCCCAGACCCCAAGGCCCAAGGCCCAGACACTAGGCCCAGACCCCTAGGCCCAGACCCCAAAGCCCAGACCCCAAGGCCCAGACCCAGGGCCAGGGTCCAGACCCCTAGGCCAAGGCCCAGACCCAGGGCCCAGACCCAGGGCCCAGACCCTAGGGCCCAGACCCAGGGCCCAGACCCTAGGGCCCAGGGTCCAGACCCCTAGGCCCAGGGCCAAGGCCCAGACCCAGGGCAAATGCCAGGGCCCAAACCCAGGGCCCAGACCCTATGGCCCAGACCCAGGGCAAAGGCCCAGGGCCCAGACCCAGGGTCCAGACCCCTAGGCCCAAACCCATGGCCCAGACCCCAAGGCCCAGGACCCAGACCCAGGGCCCAGACCCCTAGACCCAAACCCAGGGCCCAGACCCCAAGGCCCAGACCCAGGGCCCAGACCCCTAAGCCCAGACCCCAAGGCCCAGGACCCAGACCCCAAGGCCCAAACCCAGGGCCCAGACCCCAAGGCCCAGGACCCAGACCCAAGGCCCAGACACTAGGGCCCAGACACTAGGGCCAGACCCTGGGCCCAGACCCCCTAGGCCCAAACCCAGGGCCCAAGACCCCTAGGCCCAAACCCAGGACCCAAGGCCCATACCCAGGGCCCAGACCCCAAGGCCCAGACCCAGGGCCCAGACCCCAGGGCCCAGACCCCAGGGCCCAGACCCTAGGACCCAGACCCCAGAGACCAGGGCCCAGGCTAGACCCCAGGGACCAGACCTCAGGGACCAGACCCCAGGGACCAGACCTCAGGGCCCAGACCCTAGGGCCCAGACCCAAGGCCCAGACCCTAGGGCCCAGACCCCAAGGCCCAGACCCCAAGGCCAGACCCTAGGACCCAGACCCCAAGGCCCAGGGACCAGACCCAGAGACCAGGGCCCAGGTTAGACCCCAGGGACCAGACCCCAAGGCCCAGTCCCAGGGACCAGACCCCAGGGCCCAGGCCCAGGCCCAGACCCAAAGGCCATCATACACAGCCCATTTCTGTGAGATTTATTGCTGTGGATTCTGTGATATGTTCAGACACACCGCTCATTACTGTGAGTTTTTATTGCTGTGGATACTGTGATAAGCTAATACACACTGCACATTACTGGGAGTTTTATTGCTGTGGTGCTATGTTATGTCCTTTTTTTTTTGAAGGGGGAGAAAAGCTCTTAGAGGTTGAGGGGGGGCCCTGGGGGGCCCCATCGTGAGGTTTAGTAAGGGGCCCCATCATTTCTGATGGCTGCCCTGCCGCTGTATGAGCAGCTAGAGCCATAATAGTAGGGAGAAATAGATGTGGGCCTGTGTGATGCACAGGTACAAGATATTTCTATGTCTTTATTATTTACAGTATACATTCCCATGGCATATTTTTATGACCATTCCAGGGATTATATAACCGGTGGGTGATCCATCAAGTGTGACCTGTAGGAAAATTCTATATCTATATATATATACAGTATATCCTTTCCTCATAAAATGGATCGTGTAAACTAGATATAAATGTGTCTGAACCACAGAAAGGGCACCGTGTCAAAACAATGCTTCTTGCACAGGATATGTAACAGAGAATTTTGAGATATATTTTAAGAAACCGGCTGAGTGGAGTAGAGGTAACATCACTGCTCTAAACTGTGGAGACACAGGATCGAATCCTGGCCAGAGCACCTCTCCAGTAAGTGTCCTTGGGCAAGACACCTAACGGTACATACTCGCCACCCAGGACATACTTAAAAAGGACAGAAATCTCAATGTATCCTTCCTGGAAAAATCCTTTCTAAATATAAATAAACATAATTTTACACATATTTAACCGGACCATGGATTGTATCAATTGTCAATACCAATACACATTGAACACTTCTGCAAGTGAGGTGAAAAAGTACGACGGGCAGAAGATATGTAGTTTCATATATACCGATAGCCTACCATTAACTAATTAAAGGGTTAAAAAATGGGAGGAGATAAACATTAACCCCGTTTATCCCTCCCTGATCGTGTATGGAATGCTGGGCTACCTTGGCAACGGACTGGAGCTGTCACGCCACCGCGTCTTAGAAATTTGTTACACGACCACGGGGAGGCAGTCAATCCAGTGGCCCTCAGTGCTGAGCACATTGCAAGCTAATGGTGGGAGGTGAATTCCAAAAGGTCCCGAAATCTTACACTCAGGTTCTGGGCGGTACTATCCTCTGTATCGTAAGGGAAAATAATTATTATTATTATTATTGTCATCGTTTATATAGCGCCAACAGTTTCCGCAGCGCTTTACAATATCCAAAGGGAACGAGATACATATAAACGGACGAAGGATGGAAACAAGAGGTGTAGAGGGCCCTGCTCCTAGGTAGGCTTGTGCACCGATTTTTTTTCGGTTCGATTCGGTTCGATTTTTCATATTTTTAAACTTTTCGATTCGACTCGTTTTGACCGATTTCTGTTTCAATTCGGTTCGGCTCGATTCGTTTTTCGTGTACTTTTTTTTCGGAATATCGACCATTTTTCGTATTTTCGTGTCACTTAGCTCGTTTTTTGTATCGACTTTTCGTAAGTTCGGAAATTTTCGTTTTTTCGGAAAGTCTGTTCTCGTTTCAAAGCAATAAATTTCGATTTGACACATTTCAAGTCCATTCGAAAATTCCGAAAATATTTCGTTTCGGCTCGGAAAACTTTTCGGATCTGCCATTTTCGGATCTAAAAATTTTCGGAAATTCGGCCGCATCCGAAAACACGAATCGGGAAATTTCGTGAAAATTCCAAAATTCCAAAACCCGAAACGCACATCCCTACTCCTAGGAGCTTACAGTCTAGAGGGATTGGGGGTTGAGGAAGACAAGAGGAATTTTACTAGATAGCAGGATCATTAGTGCCAGTGAGTTGGGAATGATGGGGCCATAGAAGCAGCTTCAATCATGTGTGACTAGATGAGCAGAGGGATGAGTTGCATCAGTGATGTGGTATTTAGACGCGTCTGCCAATGACACATCAAAAAATTTGAGACAAATGTTTCCTCACATAGAGATGCTAAATAAATAAGTCGCATTTCGTGGGAAAACAGGGAACGGAGCAGAATCTGTTGCTTGAAAAATCTGTTGATTGATGCCAGCAACAGATTCTGCTACATTTTTTGACGCAACCAACAGACGAACAGAAAACAGAAAACTGACGCGAGTATGGTGCGAAGTAGCACCAAAAAAATGACAGTGTGTGTTTTTTTATTTTCTGGGAAATATTACCTTTATGCCAATCGTCGTAATGCAAGGAAACTTTTCAATCCGTGACTTTGATGTGTGGTTTGTGATCGAGTCCACGAAGTGGTGTCGTAATGATTGTAAACCCCGATGCCCTGCATTCAGAGGATGAAGCAGCTCTGAGATCCCTCTCTCCTATCGGCACGTAAGGGGCATTTACAGTGAGACGCAAATTTGCGGAACGAGTCTGAAGTTTCATATTACAACACGCACCTCGCAATCTCTGTACTGTAAGAGGTGGACCAATACATTAATCGGCGTTACAAGCATCCGAAGAGCCATTTATTAACACCTTTTAGCTTTTGATATTTTTCAAAGATTGGCATCCCGATCAAAGCCGGTAATTCCATTGAAATTTCCATCCAAATTTTTATCATGTATCGAAATGCCAGTAAACAGACATTTGAATCTTCCTAACCGAAGAAAGACCAAAAAAGATGCTGATGTTGAGAATTGAGCCCTAAGTTGAAAATATGATGGTTCTTCATATTAGACTCTTCAGTGTATAAGGTGGTAGATCCATACACAGCCCCTGAGTTCTAGGTCTCTCAACTAGTGCCTCATTGTACTTTGTTATCTAAACCGGTCCCGTCGATCAAACTTCTCAAGTCATTCACATTTACTGTTATACCCAGCTCTGCCACATACACAGTGTATGGGTCTTGCTTATTCATCACCCAAATGCATATCCTTGCATTTTTCAGCATTGACACGTGCCCAATATTATCAGTACCCTGATTTATACAAATAAATATGCACAACTTCGTTCTCTCTCCAGTTTTTAAAGACTTGCAGGGTTATTCAAAGAGATCCGAATTGCTTGAGAAAGGTAACCGAATTCTGAAAATCAGCGTTCGGTTACCTTTCTTGGCCATTCAGCTATCCAGAGAGCAGGCAATTCGCCAAATCCTGGCGAATTGCCTGCACATACGGTGCCTGTTCGGAGCCTGTTCGAGGGCAGTGAATCCCCATAGAGAAGCACTGCTTCGGCTATTCAGAGAACACAAACCAGCAGTGAAAGGTTCCCGAAATGCCCTGCCATTCGGTGGTTTAATTCGGCAGGTTTATTCAGGAGAATCTCATAAGCTTAAATGTTAAAAATATTCCGGTTTTAATTGAATATCTAATAAACCGTTCATTATAAAATTCTGCAGCAAAGAGTCCCTTTATTTATAGATTTTTTTAGGATATTTTAAGCATTTTTCTTATTTATTTATTTTTTTTAAAAGTCCGATTTTGTTTTTGATTTTTTTTTAAGTTTACTTATTTTGTTCAGTAACAGCCCTCTTTATTATCATTCATTGGACCTCATATGTAAATTTCAGACATTTTCACTCAGTAGTTTCTTTGCAAACAGCGTTTCACTTTTCAAACATTCATGCGTACTGTTTTCCTAATTTATTCACTGCCCTTTGTCTGCAGTCTCGGCTTTTTCTGGCGACTTCGCTGCGTGTGATCGGCTCCTGCTCGGGGTTTTTCCGTGGTTTTCGGTAGGTTAATCCAGATGTTTTTCTGGGTTTTCGGCGTGCATTCGCCAGGTTTTGCGGTTAGTTTTCGTTGGGTTTGCGGCGGCTTTTCGCTGCAATTCGGGGACCATGTGGTGTTTGCTGAATACATCGCAGGGTCACCGAAATGGGATCGGCAAAAGGAACCGAATTGAAGAGAACGAAAAGTCACCGAATGTGCGGTGACTTTTCGAATCTCTTTGAATAACCCTGTTGGTGATTGAATGTGCGGCGTGAAGAAGAGATCAGAGACACAGAGACAACGAGCCTGAGAGGTAGAAGTAATGGTGGCACCATTCACCTGAAGGAATTGGGTGCAGGAACGATGGTTTTAGGCTGGCGTCAGATGAACATCATGTCCATGTCGCCACACAGTTTACCGTCCGTCGTAGCATTGATTTGTGATCAATAGAGACCAACACACGAAGTACATGCGCACCGAAGTGTGCATGCGCCACGCAGATGGCAACGGACGCCATTTAGGCCTCGACGTAAAAGAGCTGCGATGGACGTCCAGAGTGCACCGCGTCTGCGTAGCGCCCTGTTTGCGTGATGACGCGACATCAGACGCAGCGCACTTGCGACATTGACGCTCAGAAGTGTTTTTCGTCTGGCCGACTGTACCTGTCTGTTAATTTTTTATTAATGTTATAAACATATTTCCCTGTTTTTCCTACATCCGTCAAAAAAAACGGACCGTGGGGCGTCTACAGTATCTTCCGTCAGTACGTCCGTCCGTTATGCACGCACGCAGAGTGCGCTCAGACTGCGTTCGTCTGACATTAGCCTTAGAGGGAATGAAGAGGAGAAGTTCAGTTTTAGAGTGGTTCAGCTGTAACGTGAGATTCGCCATAAGATTTTGCTGAACGTTGCATCATGGAAAAAATCCCAAAAATTGAAAACAGGAGATAAGAGATCTTACCCTAGTAACAAGCCGAACTCTCCTTCCTCTATTACATAGAAAAATCCATAGAATTTTCAAGAACAAATCGCAATTGTTTTTTGTTTTTTTTTAACAGAAATCTACACTATTTTTTAATTGCCCGGCTGACAATGTAATCCTTTTTAAGTAATAAAAAAGACAAAAAGAAACTACAGGCTACTAGGTGGTCTGCAGTTTCTGAGCTATCTATAGCATTGCATGTCGGAGTTAAATCTTGGAGATGATATGCTATATCTGTTGTATATACAAACAAGCAGAGTACATAATGCAAAGAGATTCATTTCAGACAGGGGTCACCGTGAAGCGGCGCAGACACCAATCTCCTTTATATACAGTGAGTTGGATAATTGCACGAACTTTGACCTGTAATGTGTTCTGTACAGTCTCCTGGGAGCAGAAACTGTTTATGAGAATTGTTATACATTTCTTAATCCTGCATTTTCCCAGCAACATTTTATTTTATTTATTTTTGTACGAGGACAGGGCGTTATTTATATAGAGTATAGTAATATTACAAATGCACACATACACAAACAAACAGGACAGAAGGGCTGCACCCTACTTCTATATAACACAAATACTGCCCGGCCAAAATAAAAATAAATAAATACAAATTACAAATCACAAACTCTGTGAGCAGGAACTTTATTTCTCTGTATTGTACACTTTGTATTTAATTATCTGTATTGTACCATTATAGTAATAATATAAGTTTGTAAGTTCCACGAACAGGTGCATAGCAGGAACTTTATTTCCATACACTGTACCGTATGCATTAGATTGTAAGCTCTGTGAGCAAGGTGATCATTTTGTGTTTTCATACAAGTCCAGCAACGTGCAGCTGTAATCATGCAGAGACTGATCCAGGGAGTGAACCGATCGGCAAAATTGGGGTCAGGAAGGAATTTATGACCTTGTGAGAGACTTTATGAGGTGTTTTTCGCCTTCCTCTGGATTAGTCATATTTTATTACCGTAGATACTCGAGTATAGCGCGACCCGAATATAACGCGATGGATAGAAATTTATTATAGAAATGAGAGAATACTCAAGACTCGAATATAACACGAGGAACACAATTTTACTGTACCGGTAAACAATTAAAATCCTTGCAGGTTCTCTTAACACGGTCAGGCTACAACTCAGGCCAGGGTGCTCTGCTCTAGAATGATTACAATTGTTACTAAGTATGAAGCCACCGGCTACCCGTCTTCTTTACTAGCGATTAGATGGCTCGAGGAGGCAAGCGAGGTTAATGATTGGCTTAAACCAAGCGTGCCCTCTGGCCGTGATGGATCCCACCTCTCCTGAATCCCACCACTCCTGAAGTGTTTGCAAGCATCAGGGAGCCTTGGGATCCAGAGCAAGGCAAGGTTTTTTGTTTTTTTTAAACACGCGATGCAGATGTCTCGAATATAACGCGACCCCTCCAATTTTAAGGTAAATTTTTGTCACCAAAATCTAGCGTTATACTCGAGTATCTACAGTAATGTTAATTAATATTAGTAGTATTTAAAACGCTGCCCTTATATTGCTGCATAAATGTAACATTATAAAACTATACAAACTGACAATTAATAAATACGATTTAAGTCCAGGGATGGAGTTTCTGTATACAGCCGCTTAACCCCTTCACTACTGATATCGATACATCTCAGGCTTCAAATGCACCACCTGATCTGCAGCCCAAAATCTAATGAAATTCGTTTGGTGCAAACGAATTTCGTTTCCTTTTGGGCTACAGAAGGTGCCCCCAAAGTTTTAGCCCTGTGGGCATAATGCCCAAAGAGATAAAACTGTAAAATCAGCTGCTCAAAGCTCTGAAATATATTTTTTCAGCAGCCGATGCAGGGGGAAAAGAAAAGAAAATAGACCAACTCAATTTGGCAGTAGATGGCGCCATCTACCGGCCAAAAAATGTGTTGTTTACAGTAAGAGTATTTACAGTAAGTAATGGGTATAAACTCAAATATTTCTTACACTAAATTTTTTTTAAATGATTTTTCAAAAGAAACACTTTTTTCTGACAATGTTATTTTGGAAAATCCCTTGGTAGTGAAAGGGTTAACAAGGGGTCACGAAGGATATTTTTTCACTTGCAACACAAAGCAAAGGTTTGTCCAAGTGTTTTTTTTTTCTTTCTCCAGACTAGTTCATTAAAGAAAAGTGACTTTTACCACTTTTTTGTATTTCAGATTTATAAATAAAAAATTTAGATTAAGTTACCTTTTGTCTCCGTCACTTATTCTCAAAAAATAAAACTCATGGTTTACTGATTTGACCAGTGGTAGACAAAAAAGACAGGCACCACTTTGAAGGGCACAGCCTGCCCTTCCAAGTAGTGGCTGCTTTTAACCCCTTGGGGGCTGGATCGCGGTCCCCTCACGGAGCTGGTCAACATCTTGGATGTTGGCCAAGCTTCCGAGATCTCCCCCTGCCGACTGGCGTCATTGAGCAAAGTGCAATGACATCAGTTCGGGAGTTAACCCCTAGCTGCCACCGATGGTGGAGATATCTCCCTATCATTGGCAGCTAGGGGTTAATGTTTGCTGTCATTGGAACGGCCAGAGCATGGCCTTTCCAATGATACTAAACAAGACCATGTTAAATGTAAAGAGAAAAAACATAAATTTAAAAAAAATGTAAAAATGTGTTGTTTTGGTTTTTGTTTGATTAATGCAGCAATATTGTTCCCATTTCAATTATAATGTGAACAATGATGCTGCACTAACGATTTCTTCTATGGGGGGCGTTTGCTAAAAATCACGTAATTTCCCCCTCAAAAAAATGTAGCGAGTCCCCATTTCTAATTTTTTTAACAAGCGCAACCCATAGAAAATATAACCGCAAAGGCTCGTGTGATAAAAAATGAAAAAAAAAAACACTTTACACACAGTAGATGTTTGAAAATTCTATTTTTATTGCATTTTTTGTTATAATATTCAGGCAGGACATGACGTATACATATAATAATGGTATATTATGAATCTGCCGTGTATTAAAATGTGACTTCAAATCGCGTTTAAACATGATGAGTGAAACCGGTAAAAATGAGCTCAGCACACAGGGGTGAAATGGCTCAGCAGTGAAAGGGTTAAGTACATAACAACAAGTGGATCTGTGTAAGTAAGGTAAGTTTATACTTTTAACAGACGTGGGGTAAATGTTCAAAGTACAGGCAAAAGTTACTTATTAGATGTAATAAATATCGCCATGTGTATAATCAGCAGTTTAGTAAATGTGTTGACTTGTGAATCACATGCAGTAGCTGAAAAGCAAGTAAGACTAATACTCTACTGTGTTGCGCCTGGTTAATTTGCAAAATAAGTAAGCTTTAGGCTTTTGTTAATGGTCTGGTATGATTAATCCACAAGAATGGACCAGCGTTAGAATAGTCATAAAAGCAAGAGGTGGTGCCCTTCCATATGGCAATACAGTATACTAGCTAGAAGAGAGATTAACCCTTTCCCCGCTGTAGGGTACACTATGCCGTCCCTGTGGCGGGTGGGCCTTAAAGCTGCAGGGCGTACTAGCACGCCACATTGACTTCAATGGGCCTCCTCCGGCCCCGCAAACTAGCTACCACGCACCATTTGCTGCTACGGGACTGCATTGGCCCCAGCAGCCAATGACTCGCATCTGCTGCTTGGGCCTCCCACCGGGCACCACCTGCCCGGCGTGAAAGGGTTAAGATGGGTTATATTTACTAATCAGAGTTAATAATTAGTACAGGGTGATTAATACAGACCCGAACCCAAAGTTTTCGTTAATGATCATAAACAAATTAAAAGAATTTAATGAGGGTTTCAGGAAACGTACCTCTTATGTTTAGCACATCCCATTGCAGCACACGCTGGAAGCAGTCATTAGGTGGCAGAACAGCCACGACAACAGCACATACATGAGAATTGCACTCCCATAGAACAAATTGGCTTACTCTTTGGAAGAGCACGAGAGTTACATCCATCAACATGCCCCACATCTTGTCAATGATGATAAGCGAGATTTTTTTGAGAACTGGGTCATTTCCAAGGATCTGTGGTCACCCTGGTCTCCTGTTCTTACCAGCATGGGCTTCTTTGTGGGGGTGAAGGAACAAGTGCACAGTAACAAGCTCCGCACGACTGAAGGCCCGATGCTGGCTGAGTGCACAGAGAAGATGGGGCTGTATACACTGAGCGCATCTCGACACGTAGTGTCACCTACATGTGCTTCGCGTTCAGTATATCTACGGCTTCACTCTGCTCCCGGAGTCAAGAAACGGCGGACCAGGCCACCGTTCTCCCCGTCTCCTCTGTTATCTAATGTATTCAGACAGTCTGATGCTCAGGCTGTAATTAGAATAAATTACCTGAATCGGCGCGGTGCTTTCTGGGGTCCTGGGATCTCATATATATATGAAAGAAATAAACAATAATAGTGTAATACAGTAGGATTTAAATGTAATTATAATAATACAGATGATTTCCCACTCACAAGTGTAGAGCCTAGTCACTGGCTCTGAGTGGGTCCAGACATGTGTGTATATTGTGTCACGTTCCCACATTCCAAACCTGTCTTCCCGCCCTCTGTATTTGTATTTTGTGTTTTTTCCCTTGTGTTTCTGTTGCTGCCAATTCCTGTGTGGCCTCCCAGGGGTTAATTGGTGTTCTGTGTGCTGCTCACCTGTTGACCCTTGCCTTGATTTCCCCTGCCTATATTAGAGCAATGTACCTATAGTACATTGCTGGGTCATTTTACTTTGCCTGGTCTCTTGCGACTTGTGTCCTGAGAGCTCCTTGCTGTGTTCCTGTTATCCTCCGTTTGTTCATCCTTGTTTAGTTTTTGCCTCTGTTATTTCTGTTCCAGTTTATGTCAGTTCCTTTTGTGTATTTAGTTCTGTCTATTGCTGTATTTTGGTTTGCTGTTTATGTTCCATTCTGATTCCCCGGTTACCGATTTTGGCTTGGCGGACTTCCCTTCTGGTTCCTATTCCTATATCCTGTATGACGTACTCTCTCTGGTTATGACCTTTTGGCTTTCCTCTATATGACTACTCTATAGTATTTTCCTTGTCTGTACCGTTTCCAGGTAACCCTGTCATCTGTATACAACAAAAGACTCTGTACGGCTTCAAGGTAATACTTTCCTTTAGATTAGATCCGGCTATCCTAAAGACCGGCCTTTCAGTGCAGGGAATCTTTGGTATTGCCGTACAGAGGTCTTTTGTTAACCCTGTGTTGCTTTCATCTGTCCTTGCAGTTTACACTGCATCTCTGCATATAGGGGCTTCTCTCAGGAACCAGGGCCTCACCTTGCTGCGAGTTATATTCATAGGGATATATATACAGACCGACCACTTCTAAGGATCGGAGGGCAAGGATAGGGTGGTGCGTGCCTGGTGGTACTGCCACCGTGACATATTGCCTTCCAACTTCTCAGGTGACCCCCACCTTGTCCAAGATGTTTTATCCGGGATCATATGATGGAAGACAGAAAAGAGAAAAAAACTCCTTGCGCAGATCTGTGAGGACTACAGTATACTCTACTTAAGATTGTACTCACATTTTTCCTCTAGGGTAAGCGCTCATGGGTTTTTTGATTGTAAGGAAACCCAAAGGAAAACCACCTAGGATCCAGAAAGATGGCACAGCTGAAGAGTTATTTCAAAGATAAGCTTTCGAGAGTATAACTCTTCAGCTGTGCCATCTTTCTGGATCCTAGGTGGTTTTCCTTTGGGTTTCCTTACAATCAAAAAACCCATGAGCGCTTACCCTAGAGGAAAAATGTGAGTACAATCTTAAGTAGAGTACACTGTAGTCCTCACATCTGCGCAAGGAGTTTTTTTTCTCTTTTCTGTCTTCCTTCATATGATCCCGGATAAAATATCTTGGACAAGGTGGGGGTCACCTGAGAAGTTGGAAGGCAATATACCCACATGTCTGGACCCACTCAGAGCCAATGACTAGGCTCTACACTTGTGAGTGGGAAATCATCTGTATTTTTATAATTACATTTAATACTTACTGTATTACACTATTATTGTTTATTTCTTTCATATATATGTGAGATCCCAGGACCCCAGAAAGCACCGCGCCGATTCAGGTTATATATTCTATATTCTGTGTGCATTGGTATAGGGGAAACCACTATATCCTGATATTGGCCATCTGGGGTGCAGTGGTGGTGGATACATATTGTGTGGCGCTGCACCATCTCTTGTCTAAATCAGGCTGTAATTAGATTGTAACAAAAACAGAAGATAGGTTTCATATGGCGCAAAGATAAAATGACAATCAACATACAGTTGTGTTCAAAATAATTCAACCCCTACTGAAATTGAGTGTTTTGGCCAGTTTGACATTGATTTTGATCATTCAGTCATCTTGCTTACAATTAAATCAAAGAGGCACGTGTAGGTCAGACAAATATAACATAACATTTATAATGAAATTACCACAAATGTCTTTTCTGTGCTCACATCATTATCAGTTTTATTCAACCCCCAAGTGACATTCAATCTTAGTACAACATCCTTTTACAGTTATAACAGCTTTTAAACGTGAAGCATAGCTTGACACAAGTGTCTTGCAGCGATCTACGGGTATCTTCGCCCATTCGTCATGGGCAAAAGCATCCAGTTCAGTCACATTCTTAGGCTTGCGCACTGCAACTGCTTTCTTTAAGTCCCACCAGAGGTTCTCAATCGGATTTAAGTCAGGTGACTGCGATGGCCACTCCAAAATGTTCCAGCCTTTAATCTGCAACCATGCTCTAGTGTACTGGGAGGTATGCTTGGATCATTGTCCTGTTGAAAGGTCCAACGTCTCCCAAGCCTCAGGTTTGTGACGGACTGCATCACATTGTCATCCAATATCTCCTGGTACTGAAGAGAATTCATGGTACCTTGCACACGCTGAAGCTTCCCTGTACCTGCAGAAGCAAAACAGCCCCAAAGCATGATTGACCCCCCGCCATGCTTCACAGTAGGCAAGGTGTTCTTTTCTTCATAGGCCTTGTTCTTCCTCCTCCAAACATAGCGTTGATCCATGGGCCCAAACAGTTCTAATTTTGTTTCATCAGTCCACAGAACACTATCCCAAAACTTCTGTGGTTTGTCCACATGACTTTTGGCATACTGCAGTCGACTCTTCTTATTCTTTGGAGACAGCAAGGGGGTGCGCCTGGAGTTCTGGCATGGAGGCCTTCATTACGCAGTGTGCGCCGTATTGTCTGAGCTGAAACTTCAGTACCCACATCTGATAAATCTTTTCTCAGTTCCTCAGCAGTCACACGGGGACTTTTCTCCACTCTACGCTTCAGGTAGCGCACAGCAATCGAAGTCAGCATCTTCTTTCTGCCACGACCAGGTAGCGTTTCAACAGTGCCCTTTGCCTTGAATTTGCGAATGATGCTTCCTATGGTCTCTCTTGGTATGTTTTAACATCTTTGCAATCTTCCTATAGCCATTGTCCTTCCTGTGAAGAGTAATCACCTCTTCTCTTGTCTTCCTGGACCATTCTCTTGACTTCACCATGTTTGTAACCACACCAGTAAATGTCTAGAAGGAGCTGAGTATCACAGTCCTTTTAAAGCTGCCTAATTGGTGCTTATTATGCTTTATTGCTGCTCCGTGACATCCACAGGTGTTTTCAATACCTGATTGAAAACACTTGAATGAACCTCTGTTCTTCAGAGTGGTAGTCTTTAAGGGGTTGAATAATTGTGTCAATGAAGAATTCACAAAAGAAACATTTACTACTGTATTACAAAACCAATTGATGTCATTTTAGTTGCATATGGTTCTTTAAAAAGTCCTTGTAGGATTTCATTCTGAATACAATTACAAATGTACACTAAATTCCCTAAAACCCTTTACAGCATTGGGGGTTAAATAATTTTGAGCACATCTGTATATAAATGTGATACAGAGAAAGTGCTGCATGCAACAAGGGTAACAGTTATGATCGTTTAGTACACAGTCCTTAATAGTATTTGTGTGTCAGAGAGTAAATATGCAATGTCCTCCTGGTGTGCATGCACCAAGTGAAGTAACAAAGTCTTTCAAATAAATATAATTAAAAATGAAGGATTTTTGGTCAGTTCCTAGTTCTCGGGTCTGTTCCTTTTTGTACATTGAGAAAGCATTGAGAGAAATATAGCAATGGCGCAGAATCCAGGTTTATAAGAAAATAATATTTTTAGAGCCACACGCGTTCGGCCAACTTAGAGGGGTGCAGGCATGTACTGGCCATAGGGACTACAGGGAGATTCCCGGTGGGCCAATGGCTATGTGGGCCAGTGAGAATGCTGGTTCACCGTGCTGTGCACTGCACTTAGGCTGGGGTCAGACGAACGCAGTGCGAACGTGCATTTACCCGCACTTTACGACGGCCGTGGTAGCAGCAAATGACGTCCAACGCAGGCCCACACACGAAGTACGGCCGCACGAAAGTTTGGCCGCGCTACACAAGCGGCAAACGAACGCATATTCGCAAGAACGTCGAACTGCTAGTACTGATGTACCGCTGCGTCTGCATAGCGGCGTGTGTGCGTGATTAGGAGACGTCAGATGCTGCTCGTGTCCGGCCAACATAACGTCCAGACACCCAAAGTTTCCTGGTTTGGATCCGTAAAAAATCACGGGCGTAATTGCGCATCGTATGACCGCTATCGCGTATTCTGTGAAAAAGTACGTCTATGCGTTCGGACGCACTTTTTTACGGACGATGCGAAAAATGCATTCGCCTGACCCTAGCCTAAATGGGTGAGGTGAGAAATTCCTCACCGTTGTCAGGATACAGGTTCCGGGGCGGCAAGGTCGAGCCAATGTGCAATGAAGGAGTCTTACAAGGCAGATATATATGTATATAAGCAGATTTATTGCAAAAGGCACAGAAGAAATAACCAAAGGTAATAAGAGAATATATAGGAGGGGTTTTGAGAAAGAGAGAGAAATACTGAAGAAATGGTAGTCAAGTAGAAATTATACTGAAGGCATAGACAAGAATACTAGAACTGAAGATAGAATAACAATACAATAAAGCTGCAGATACTGATACTGAACATGGGAATATATATACATACACATATATATATATTCATACAGAGAGGAAAGGAAAAGGGGATATATATTATATATGCAGGCTGCAGGTATAGGCAAAAAGGGGAATTAGAAGGGAGACTATATATAATTAGGCCATAGCAGAAACATACTTTAGAAAGGGGTAAGCGTCTGAAGCAGAGAATACTAAAGAATATAAGAAATTGTAGAGGAGGAGAAATAGGAGCAATAACAGAATAACTTTTAAAGTAATATATATAAATATATATCTGAGTCCTTATATAATGCTCTGATAATGAGTCCCAGTATGGTCATAGGTAAGTCCTTGTAATCCAAATGAAAATAAGCTCGAGATCCAGGAAGTGTATAAATAAATCAGAAGGATTCTTGAAAGGATAGGATCCAGCAGAGTATGGGGTCATAGGGTTCTTCAGGTAGCTTGGAGGAAAAGCAGGTAGCTCCTTACAGCTTGGATGTTTCCAAGACAATGAGAAAGCATTGCTTGACAGGCGTGGTCTGATTATATGCAGGGGCATTAAGGTGATTTAAGCAACACCTGAGCACTGCACAGGCAGAGGGGAGTATAGCGAATACTATTGAATGTCCCATCACTACGAGCCGGCGCTGGATATAGACTTTTTATTACGCCGGCGGCGACGCTCCTTACAACCGTCTGTAAAACAGATGCAGTCAAAATCTCATATTGGGGCCACCGTGCTGGTGAGACCCGCTGCGCATCCCTCTCACCTTAAGACATGGTGCTCACCAGTGGCGGAAGTACCAGGGTCGCAGCGGTCGCAGTTGCGACCGGGCCCTGGCATTCCGCCACTGGAGGGGGGCCCAGCGTCGCCGCCAGATTCCGTCAAAAAGTGCTGGAATCTGGGAGCCGCGCGCTGGCCGTCCCTCTCCCTACGCGAGCGGCCGCTGACATGCAGCTTGGCCGCTCACGTGGGAGAGAAACCACCTGACCAGCGCACGAGACCTCGCGCTGATCAGGGGGTTTCCGGCGAGCGGCCAAGCTGGATGTTTCCAGCGGCCGCTCGCCAAGGAGGACAAGATGCCGGCGGAGCCTGCCCTGGGCCTGGGGCCCCCCTGAGCAGGTAAGAGCTGGGCTGGGGCAGTATATCCATGAGCTGGGGGGCAGAGCTGGGGCAATATATCCATGAGCTGGGGGGGCAGAGCTGGGGCAGTATATCCATGAGCTGGGGGGGCAGAGTGTAACGTTGGGAGCTTCCAGCCCTACCTGTGTGCTTGAGGGCAGCATGTCTGATGCTGCTCGCTGACCAAAGCCCGGTTTAAATGGAGACAGGCAGGGAGGTGGCTGCATGAGGCGCGGCTTGAGTGGGGGGCGTGGCCTGGTGAAGGTCTTTAAAAACCCTCAGTGTATTCTCAGCAGTTGCCAGATCGTGGTTATCCATACCTGAGCTCCTTGTACCTGACTGCTATATTGAATTAACCCGTTATTGACCTCTGCTTGTTTCTGACTATTCTGCCTTCTGTTGCCCTAGACCATTTTCTTGTACTACGCTACTGCTCTGATATCGACCCGGCTATTCCATTTGACCATTCTGAACTCTGTATTCCTGATTCTGGCTCGGCTGACTACTCCCTGTGTTGTTAACCCTATCTGTCTAGCTAGTTTACCTGGCCAATTCTAAGGACCAGACAGTTAGATCTTTCACGGCTACTCTGTTGGTAGCTTCTGGGTTCTGTGGAGTGTGGGGCGTTAAGTACTGCGTGGTGGGATCTGGGAACCGTGACACAGAGCTGGGGCAGTATATCCATGAGCTGGGGGGCAGAGCTGGGGCAATATATCCATGAGCTGGGGGGGGGGGCAGAGCTGGGGCAGTATATCCATGTGCTGGGGCAGAGCTGGGGCAATATATCCATGAGCTGGGGGGCAGTATATCCATGAGCTGGGGCAGTATATCCATGAGTTGGGGCAGTATATCCATGTGTTGGGGCAGTATTTCCATGAGCTGGGGGCAAAAATATCCATGTGTGAGCTGGGGCAATATATCCATGTGTGACCTGGGGGCAATATATGTCCATGTGAGCTGGGGGCAATATATGTCCATGTGAGCTGGGGGCAATACTATCTTTTTTATATTGCAGAAAAAAAAAAAAGGGAAAAATATGGATCTTGGTTGGGGGGTTGGGGGGGCCCTTCATGGATTCTTGCACCGGGGCCCTCAGGTTTCTAGTTACTCCACTGGTGCTCACACAACCTCAGTGCCGCTGCGTAGCTCTACCCAATCGCTCTGCATCAACTCCGATATCTGTTGAGTGATTGGTTGAGCGATCCAGTCGGTTTATATACTATTTATGAGCACGTTTGCATAATTAAAGTGGGCCGGTCTGGATGAAGTCCAGGGCTGAATTTTTGTCCCTGTCCAGCCCCGGAAGGGTGGCTCAACCTTTTCCTTGTCCAGGAAGAAAGTGACGAGGAAAAGGTTAAGCCACCCTTCTAACTTGGTCGAACGCGTGCACACCTAGAGCCAGGTTTTAGTGTGGCTCTATAGCATGTGAGTGTTTTTGACCTTACTTGAAAATATTATTTTCTTAAATACCTGGATTCGGCGCCACCATTGCTGTATTTCTCTCTATACTTTCTCAAGATACAAAAAGAAACGGACCCGAGAACTAGGAGCTGACCAAAAATCCTTCATTTTTTAAGTATATTTATTTGAAAGACCTACAGGGTTATTCAAAGAGATCCGAATTGCTGGCGAAAGGTAACCGAACAGTGAAATTCAGCGTTCGGTTACCTTTCCTGGCCATTCGGCTATTCAGAGAGCAGGCAGTTTGCCAAATGTTGGCGAATTGCCTGCACATACGGTGCCTGTTCGGTGCCTTTTCGAGGGCAGTGAAAACCCCATAGAGAAGCAATGCTTCGTCTATTCAGAGAACAAAAACCAGCAGTGAAAAGTTGCCGAATTTCCCTGCTGTTCAGTGGTTTCATGCGGCAGATTTATTCAGGAGAATCCCATAGGCTTCAATGTTAAAAATATTCCCGTTTTAATTCAATATCTAATAATCCGTTGATTATTTTATTCTGCAGTAAAAAGTCCCTTTATTTATAGATTTTTTAGGATCTTTTAGGAATTTTTCGGGATTTTTTTAAGAAAGTTTTTTTCTGTTTTTGTTTAAATCGTTTTTTCTTTTTTCTGTAACAGCCCTTTTTATTATCATTCATTCGATCTTATATGTAAATTTCAGACATTTTCGTTCTGTAGTTTCTTTGCAAACAGCGTTTCACTTTTCAAACATTCAAGCGAACTGTGTTTTTGTTTTCACTCCATTCGTCTGCGGTGACGGCTTTTTCCGGCGGCTGCTCTGATCGGCGGCTGCTCGGGTTCCTCCAGCGTATTCGGCAGGGTTAATCCAGCTGTTTTGCGGGTTTTAATGAGTGTTCGACAGGTTTGCGGTGAGTGTTCGTTGGGTTTGCGGCGGCTTTTCCCTGCACTACGACGGCCCTGTGGTGCTTGCTGAATACACCGCATGGTTGCCGAAATAGGATCGCCAAATCATGCCGAATTGAAGCGAACGAAAAGTCACCGAACGTGCGGTGACTTTTCGAATCTCTTTGAATACCCCTGATTGTTTCTTCACTTGGTGCATGCACACCAGGAGGACATTGAATATTTACTCTCTGACACATGAATACTATTAAGGACTGTGTACTAAATGATCGTAACATTTACCTATGCTGCATGCAGCACTTTCTCTGTATCACATTTATATATTAAACAGGAAAAAAGGCTATACTCCGTGGTGCTAGATATACACTTTTAGGGATTTTCTATATTCCCACACTGTGGTGCTCCCGTCACCAGAACAAATTGCTAAATGAGAAGTAAAGAAATGGGGACAGCGCTTCAACTTAAAAGGATGCAGTGTATAAGTGATGTGGTAAATATGGAATAATGCTCCCATCAATTGGTAGGTCCCTTAAGGAGGATTAGGCGTGGGCTAAATCAGTCAAAGTCTTCATAATAGGATGATGACCTCAAAAAAACAAAAAAAAGCTCTCATAAAGTGTGAGTAGTGAATATTACAACCAGGGCTCGAGTCCTGCGGGAACGCGCCGGAACGCCGTTCCCGCACTTCTCCCACAGAGGGAACGCTGCGGGAACGCAGGTTCCCGCTGTGGCCCGAGCCCAAAACGATTGAGCAGGCCGCCGCCTCACATTGCCGGCGGCCGCGTGCTTCCTGCTAGGAACGGCCGCTGACAGGAAGTGCAGCCGCTCGCCTGGGATCTAACAGCAGCCTGCCTGTTAGATCCCAGGCGAGCGGCTGCACTTCCTGTCAGCGGCCGTTCGTAGCAGGAAGCATGTGGCCGCCGGTAATGTGCGGCGGCGGCCTGCATCGTTTCGGGCCCACAGAGAGGAGAGTTGAGCTGCTGGGGGCAATAATATCCATAAGACCTGGGGCATTATCCATGAGAGCTGGGGGGGCATATCCATAAGACCTGGAGCATATCCATAAGACCTGGGGGGCATATCCATGAGACCTGGGGCATAACCATAAGACCTGGGGCACATCCATAAGACCTGGGGCATATCCGTGAGAGCTTGGGGGCATATCCATGAGAGCTGGAGCATAACCATAAGACCTGGGGCATATCCATGAGAGCTGGGGGACATATCCATGAGAGCTGGGGCATAACCATGAGACCTGGGGGACATATCCATGAGACCTGGGGCATAACCATGAGACCTGGGGCATATCAATGAGAGCTGGGGGCATATCCATGAGACCTAGGGCATATCCATGAGACCTGGGACATATCCATAAGACCTGGGGCATATCCATGAGACCTGGGGCATATCCATGAGAGCTGGGGGCATATCCATGAGACCTGGGGCATTATCCATGAGACCTGGGGCATATCCATGAGACCTGGGGCATTACCCATTAGACCTGGGGCATATCCATAAGACCTGGGGCATATCCATGAGAGCTGGGGGGCATATCCATGAGATCTGGGGCATATCCATGAGAGCTGGGGGCATTATCCATGAGACCTGGGGCATATCCATGAGAGCTGGGGGCATATCCATGAGGGCTGAGGGCATATCCATGAGAGCTGGGGCATTATCCATGAGACCTGGGGCATATCCATGAGACCTGGGGCAATATCCATGAGAGCTGGGGCAATATCCATGAGAGCTGGGGGCATATCCATGAGACCTGGGGGCAATATCCATGAGAGCTGGGGCAATATCCATGAGAGCTGGGGGGCATATCCATGAGCTGGGGCATATCCATGTGAACTGGGGCAATATATACCCATATGAGCTGGGGTCAATAATATCCATTTGAGCTGGGGGGCAAATATACAGTTGTGTTCAAAATTATTCAACCCCCACTGAAATTGAGTGTTTTGGCCAGTTTGACATTGATTTTGATCATTCAGTCATCTTGCTTACAATTAAATCAAAGAGGCACGTGTAGGTCAGACAAATATAACATAACATTTATAATGAAATAACCACAAATGTCTTTTCTGTGCTCACATCATTATCAGTTTTATTCAACCCCAAGTGACATTCAATCTTAGTACTTAGTACAACATCCTTTTACAGTTATAACAGCTTTTAAACGTGAAGCATAGCTTGACACAAGTGTCCTGCAGCGATCTATGGGTATCTTCGCCCATTCGTCATGGGCAAAAGCCTCCAGTTCAGTCACATTCTTAGGCTTGCGCACTGCAACTGCTTTCTTTAAGTCCCACCAGAGGTTCTCAATCGGATTTAAGTCAGGTGACTGCGATGGGCACTCCAAAATGTTCCAGCCTTTAATCTGCAACCATGCTCTAGTGTACTTGGAGGTATGCTTGGGATCATTGTCCTCTTGAAAGGTCCAACGTCTCCCAAGCCTCAGGTTTGTGACGGACTGTATCACATTGTCATCCAATATCTCCTGGTACTGAAGAGAATTCATGGTACCTTGCACACGCTGAAGCTTCCCTGTACCTGCAGAAGCAAAACAGCCCCAAAGCATGATTGACCCCCCCTCCCGCCATGCTTCACAGTAGGCAAGGTGTTCTTTTCTTCATAGGCCTTGTTCTTCCTCCTCCAAACATAGCGTTGATCCATGGGCCCAAACAGTTCTAATTTTGTTTCATCAGTCCACAGAACACTATCCCAAAACTTCTGTGGTTTGTCCACATGACTTTTGGCATACTGCAGTCGACTCTTCTTATTCTTTGGAGACAGCAAGGGGGTGCGCCTGGGAGTTCTGGCATGAAGGCCTTCATTACGCAGTGTGCGCCGTATTGTCTGAGCTGAAACTTCAGTACCCACATCTGATAAATCTTTTCTCAGTTCCTCAGCAGTCACACGGGGACTTTTCTCCACTCTACGCTTCAGGTAGCGCACAGCAGTCGAAGTCAGCATCTTCTTTCTGCCACGACCAGGTAGCGTTTCAACAGTTCCCTTTGCCTTGAATTTGCGAATGATGCTTCCTATGGTCTCTCTTGGTATGTTTAACATCTTTGCAATCTTCTTATAGCCATTGCCCTTCCTGTGAAGAGTAATCACCTCTTCTCTTGTCTTCCTGGACCATTCTCTTGACTTCACCATGTTTGTAACCACACCAGTAAATGTCTAGAAGGAGCTGAGTATCACAGTCATTTTAAAGCTGCCTAATTGGTGCTTATTATGCGATATTGCTGCTCCGTGACATCCACAGGTGTTTTCAATACCTGATTGAAAACACTTGAATGAACCTCTGTTCTTCAGAGTGGTAGTCTTTAAGGGGTTGAATAATTGTGTCAATGAAGAATTCACAAAAGAAACATTTACTACTGTATTACAAAACCAATTGATGTCATTTCAGTTGCATATGGTTCTTTAAAAAGTCCTTGTAGGATTTCATTCTGAATACAATTACAAATGTACACTAAATTCCCTAAAACCCTTTACAGCATTGGGGGTTGAATAATTTTGAACACAAATGTATCCATATAACCAGTGCTAGGTATATTATTCTGGAGGCTCAGTTCTGTATATATTATTCTGGGGGTTCAGTGTTGTGTATGTTATTCTGGGGGTCCAGTGCTGTGTATATTATTCTGGAGCTCAGTGCTGGGTATATTATTCTGGAGCTCAGTGCTGGGTATATTATTCTGGAGGCTCAGTGCTGTGTATATTATTCTGGAGCTCAGTGCTGGGTATATTATTCTGGAGCTCAGTGCTGGGTATATTATTCTGGAGGCTCAGTGCTGTGTATATTATTCTGGGGTTCAGTGTTGAGTATGTTATTCTGGAGGTTCAGTGTTGTGCATATTATTCTGGGGTCCAGTGCCTGTGTATGTATTTCTGGGGGTCTGTGCCTGTGTAGATAATTCTGGTGGGTCTGTGCCTGGATATATAAATATATATATATATATATATATATAATATATATATGTATGTGATATATGTATTGTATATAAAACGCGTTAGTCCAGTTGCCAAAATTACGAGTATACCTGTACGTAGTGATACCTTTCACTGATCAGTATAGTTTCCAGACCTGAAGAGGAGAGGTTACACTCTTGAAAGCTTGTCTTTTAAATGTAATGTTAACCCAATAAAAATGGTATCACCATGTACTGCTATACTCATGATATATATATTTTTTCTTCAGGTAATAGGGGTTGTGGAATTTTTGGGTGAGTTCCCTCACTTTCTTTCCCAGGCCTTGACCCCTGATTACAACCTTACTATAGCAGTATATTTTGTGCAATACTGTACCATTGTCTGGATTTTTTTGTTTTTTTGAGGTCATCCTATTATGAAGACTTTGACTGATTTAGTCCACGCCTAATCCTCCTTAAGGGACCTACCATTGCTTGTGAGCATTATTCCATATTTACCACATCACTAAGGCTGGGGTCAGACGAGCGCAGTTATCACGTCCGTGTTGCCACACATTTGTACGTCCGTGGCAGCATAGCATTCTGACCAATGGAGCCCCACACACGAAGTACGTCCGCACGGAAGTGCGGATGCATGACGGACGCAGCAAACAGACACAGGTTAGGCAAGAACGTAATACTGCTAGAACGGAGTGCGCCACGTCCGCAACGTCCGTGTAGCTTTGTGTGTGAGTGATGCAACAAGGTCAGACGGACTGCATTTATACGTCCAGCATTTTTGACGGACAAAATGTTTTTTCATTTTAATTTATTTTCCCTGCTACATCAGTCAAAAAATACGTCAGTGAAAAAAACGGACTGTGTGGCCACTACCTTGTCGTCAGTCAGTAAGTACGTCCGTACTGCACGGACGCACAGTCCGTACAAAATGTGCTCGTCTGACCCTAGCCTTATACACTGCATCCTTTTAAGTTGAAGCGCTGTCCCCATTTCTTTACATCACATTTATATATGTTGATTGTCATTTTATCTTTGCGCCATATGGAACTTATCTTCTGTTTTTTTTGCACTATCCTGACACAAGTTTGTATGAGTGTTTCATTGTGTATTTTGTTCCATTGAGGCAGCAGTTATCACCTATTGATACCAGATTAGTAACATCACTGTGGAGCGTCTCCACTTGATACTTTGTATCCTCTTTTTTGAAATTAGATTGTAAGCTCTCGAGCAGATCCTCTCTCCCACTGTTCTGTGTGTGTAATGTCTATGTATATTTGTTATTCTGTCTCTCCCATTGTACAGCGCTACAGAACTTGGAGCTTTAAAAATACTTGTAACTGAGACGGTCAGCGTTATATATGAAATAAAAGGGATTTGGAGACTGAATACTGGCACTCATGGGCAGAGGAATTGGGGTGGGCACCCTGGAATAGCTGCGGTGAAAGGGAGACCGTAATGAAAATCTTTCCAACTCCGTTTTTTGCAGCATCGTTCTCAAACCCAGGACATACTTGAAAACGAGAGAAATCTCAATGTATCCTTCCTGGTAAAATCCTTTATAAATAAATAAATAAATAAATAAATAGGGCCCCATGTAATGCTTGCTAGTGAGTGGATGGATGGATGGAATCCAGAAAAGGTATTTCTTTTGGTTACTACTTTAACATTTGTTTTACGAGGTCAAGCTGTTTATTTTTATTGGGCGATTCAAGATGCGGGGGCACACATTACCCGAATGAGAGAATTAAATGACATGAGCGCGATGGGCTGAAAGATTATATTAATGTTGCAAATGATGTTTTCACTGGATTAAAGAAGATAAAATGCATGTGTTGTAATTCAAGATAAGGATAAAAGAACAAGCCTAACATTTATTTGGATTATCCGAAATAATGAGCTCATCCCCAGACGTGGATGAAATATCTCCAGATATATTACTTTCAAGTCTGAAGATCTAAATCTCTTCTTGTTGAGTTTACAGATTGCAGTCCATTCTGTTCGTTCGCCTTGCCCCCTCCTTTGACCATGAATAACCCAACTCTTGGAGGAGAGACGTTCTACATGTGGAACGAATCAACGTGTAGACAGATGCGATCGTGCGATCATGTTCTGCGTTTGCTGCACAACTAATGCTCCCCTCGCCATTGTTGAGCTAGGATCTAAGTGTTTTGTTCTATAACATGTATCAGGAATCTTTTTAAATCCACATTAGCTCATTGTTTTAAGTCAGGGGTGCCCAACCTCGGCCCTCCGGGTGTTTTGGAACTACATCCACCACAAGCTCCTGTCAACCTAACGAGTGACTGAGAATCTTGGGAGATGTAGCTCCAAAACATCTGGAGGGCTGAAGTTGAGCACTCCTGTTTTAACTTATTAGAAAAGCTCCAGCATTCCATGAAGACCCAAATATCAGTACAGAGATGACCCAAGCTCAGACTGTGGTTTATATAATCCCAGTGCTTTTTTTCTGGAAAAATAGGTGGGGGTACTCTCATGCCCAGGGAAAAACTGATTATGAGTTTGACAATTTTTCGTATCCTATTAAATACACCGCACGAATGTATGTAGGCAACCAGCAAGGGTTGAACCACCAGTCTGCAAGGAAACACTTCCAATCCCAAACACTCCAAATAATATTTACCAACTCCTGAATGTGGTCAATTAGAAAGGATTTAATCCTCGGTGAGCAATAAAAGAAGACGTTTCGACACGCAGGTCTTTGTTAAGTCTAGATGCACAATACACCAAACACATGGATATATTTGCCTCCAGGCAGCTCACATAGATATATTTGCCCCAGCTCAAATGGATATATTTTCCCCAGCTCAAATGGATATATTTGCCCCAGCTCACATGGATATATTTGCCCCAGCTCACATGGATATATTTGCCCCCAGCTCACATGGATATATATTGCCCCAGGTCACACATGGATATATTTGCCCCCAGCTCACACATGGATATATTTGACCCCAGCTCACACATGGATATATTTGACCCCAGCTCACACATGGATATATTTGCCCCAGCTCAAATGGATATATTTTCCCCAGCTCAAATGGATATATTTGCCCCAGCTCACATGGATATATTTGCCCCAGCTCACATGGATATATTTGCCCCCAGCTCACATGGATATATATTGCCCCAGCTCACACATGGATATATTTGCCCCCAGCTCACACATGGATATATTTGACCCCAGCTCACACATGGATATATTTGCTCCCCAGCTCACACATGGATATATTTGCCCCAGCTCATACATTGATATATTTGCCCCAGCTCACACATGGATATATTTGCCCCCAGCTCACACATGAATATATTTGCCCAGCTCACACATGGATATATTTGCCCAGCTCTTACCTCCTGTCTGCTCTGCTCTGCTCTCCCCGAGAAGATATTGCCAGTGGCCGCGTGCTTTTCCCTCCTACGAGCGGCCGCCTGCATGAATATCTGCCGCTCGCCTGGGGATCTATACACCAGCCAGCCGCGATCAGGCAAGATCGCGGCTGGCTGGTGTATAACCCCAGGCGAGTGGCAGATATTCATGCAGGAGGCCGCTCGTAGGAGGGAAAAGCACGCGGCCGCCGGCAATATCTTCTCGGGGGGAGCGCTTGGATGCCGCTGCTGCTAATAGGTGCCGGTGCGCGCCAATGGTGTCGATACGCCGTACTGGCTCAAAAAAAACCTGATAATTACTATGTGGTCACTGTAGCCAAACTCAGCTCCCCCTATCTACATTGCGTTTACTCTGTATCAGGTTTTCTATACTTATGTAACATCTCCTCTGTTATCTAATGTATTCAGACACAAATAAAGAGGTGACCAAGATGGTCAAAAAGTGTTGTAGGCGCTGATGTTATAACGTGATGAAAGGAGAAAAAAGATTACACAATGTGTGCAGCTCACCGTAGGGTGTATCCCTCACCCGATAGAAATTATTAGACAGAAATACCACAGTATATTCGGGAGCGCAAAAAGGATTAGTCCTCTGAGTTGGAAATCTCAAAAGAATCTCCGAGAAACAGTCTCTTTATGAAGATAGTCCAGGAAAATTCTCAGATCGCATGATGAGAGTACCGAATGAGAAAAAAAGGAAAGAAAGGAAGGAAAGGAAAAAAAACAATTGGGCAATATCGTATGCGTTATACAAAAGAATTGTGAAAAGGAAAAACACTCACAAGTAAAGAGCTGGATAGCTCAATATTATATGCAGTTGAGTCTCTATGGGGGACTCCACCCTCTGATGGTAGGGGTTCTTGTTGCGCTATTCACTCCAATCGAATATTTCGCGGTGTACGAAGCATCAAAAAGGACCTCGGAGGAAAGGTGATATAGCGTAATCCCGTTACAGGAAGAAATTTTAATCTCCTTTTTCATTCCATTGCCTTTCTGTTTCTGGACATATGGAATATGTTAATAATGGGGTTGTTTGTATGGAGGATATTGACATTGCAAATCTGAGGAACCTCCTATACCGGATGCTCTACGAATGGAACGCAAGCGGAAGTACTTTAGATGGAACGCAAGCGGAAGTGATCCGGTTGGAACGCATGCGGAAGTAACTTGGAACGCATATGGATGGGTTTGGTGTGGAACGCATGCCATAACGCTGCGGCAACAATTTATGGAGGGTATAAATTGTGGAGGCTTAAACATGGGGTATTCGACTGAAGAAACTTACAGATTCGGTAAGAGAAACGCGTCTCAACGATACCCCACCTTTTTATGTATTTTAATATGTTTTAAATTAAAAGTTTTTTTCCCACTTCCCATTCTCCACGTTTATATATACCATCAATGCCCATTTAATATTTGTACCGCTCCACTATATATTACACCGCATTATATCTGCCCTCCATTGGAGTATATGAAAACATCCAACTAGAGGCCAAGATCCTTTGTGAAGTGGTCCACTGCTGCTATTCAACTAGAGGTTAAGACCCCCTGCGAAGTGGTCTACAGGTGTTATTACAGAACCACCTATCGAGGAGGTTCTCAATCATGTGAGTACTTGTCCAGGGACAACCATACGTTATTTCTTCCTGTAACGGGATTACGCTATATCACTTTTCCTCCGAGGTCCTTTTTGATGCTTCGTACACCGCAAAATATTCGATTGGAGTGAATAGCGCAACAAGAACCCCTACCATCAGAGGGTGGAGTCCCCCATAGAGACTCAACTGCATATAATATTGAGCTATCCAGCTCTTTACTTGTGAGTGTTTTTCCTTTTCACAATTCTTTTGTATAACGCATACGATATTGCCCAATTGTTTTTTTTTTCCTTTTTTTCTCATTCGGTACTCTCATCATGCGATCTGAGAATTTTCCTGGACTATCTTCATAAAGAGACTGTTTCTCGGAGATTCTTTTGAGATTTCCAACTCAGAGGACTAATCCTTTTTGCGCTCCCGAATATACTGTGGTATTTCTGTCTAATAATGTATTCAGACAGTTTGATGCTCAGGCTGTAATTAGATAATTAGATTTTAAGCTCTTGAGCAGAGTCCTCTCTCCTATTGTTCTGTGTGTGTAATGCGTATCTATATTTGTTACTCTGCCTCTCCCATTGTACAGTGCTGCATAACTTGTTAGCGCTCTATAAATACTTGTAACTGTCAGTGTTACCTGACATAAAAGGGATTTGGAGACTGAATACGGGCACTCATGGGCAGAGGAATTGGGGTGGGCACCCTAGAATAGCTGTGGTGAAAAGGAGACAGTAATGCAAATCTTTCCATCCACCTTTTTTGCAGCATCGCCAGAATAGGGCCCCATGTAATTTTTGCTAGTGAGTGGATGGATGTATGGAATCCAGGAAAGGTATTTCTTTTGGTTACTATTTTAGCATTTGTTTTACGAGGTCAAGCTGTTTATTTTTATTGGACGATTCAAGATGCGGGGGTACACATTACCCGAATGAGAGAATTAAATGGCATGAGCACGATTGGCTCGACATTTGGTCAGTTTGTGCCTGGGACACTGGTTTAGTAAAAAAAAAAAAATAATAATAAATAAATAAATATATAAGTGCAGGAACTCACCAAGGTTTCTGCTTCTCTATTAACCATTGACATGTCGCACTCAACCCACCACTCCATGTGCAAATTTTGATTTCAATGTTTAAGCAAAGAAACTGGGTTTTAAGTAATCCTTATGATAATTGTAACACATTTCATATTTCTGGTGAATTTAGGTTCGAATGATACGTTTCCTTAAGTTTTTCAGTGTGTGGGCCAAATGGTAATTTTCTTCACAAATAGTAGGAGAACTGTGTTCTCACTCGACTTGACTTCTGGCCTGGGATTAGGAAAAAGTTAGAGATGGAGGTTTATGCTGTAGGTTACCATCTTAACATTGCCGAATTTCCCCAATTTATATGACAGGAAAAGTAAGGACAGCGGTGGAGAAACAAGACTTGATGTCCCCAGGCAATAGGAGATCATGGAGCTCAGGCCCCCACACCTGACCTCTACATACAGGATAGGGATGTGCGTTTCGGGTTTCGGAATTTCGGAATTTTCACGAAATTTCCCGATTCGTGTTTTCGGATCCGGCCGATTTTCCGAAAATTTTTAGATCCGAAAATGGCAGATCCGAAAAGTTTTCCGAGCCGAAACGAAAAAATTTCTGAATTTTCGAATGGACTTGAAATGTGTCAAATCGAAATTTATTTTTGCTCTATTCATGATTTCGGTTCCATTCGTGATTTCGGTTCCATTTCGGTAACTCTGGACATCGTATATTTAACTATTATCGGTTATATCGCTGATTCTGTAAATTTTGTATTTGTAAATGCGTATCACTTGTTTCTTGTGGCATTCGGGTCAGTTTAGCGTTTTTAAAATCTTTTTGTTCATTTTTTTTGTTCCTTGGCTTTCATACCATTTTAATATGATTAAATAAAGTTGTGAAATGTATATTCAATTATTCATAAGAAAAAAAGGATCTTTATTTAATAAAAAAAAACACGATAGAATCGCCAGAATTATCGTAGACACTTTGAAACGAGGAGAACAGATGTTCCGAAAAAACGAAAATTTCCGAAATTTCCGAAAAGTCGATCCAAAAAACGAACAAAGTGACCCGAAAATACGAAAAATGGTCGATATTCCGAAAAAAAATTGTACCTGAAAAACGATCCGAACAGAACCGAATCGAAACAGCAATCGGTCGAAACGAGCCGAATCGAAAAGTTTAAACATCCGAACAAATCGAACCGAATCGAACCGGAAAAAAAATCGGTGCACAAGCCTAATACAGGAGCTCATTGCCTCTTTGGTGGTCAACACTTACAAGCATTTCAGTGAATTGTAAAGGACAGTGCCGCGCATGGCTCCTCCGGACTGATCATGACTGCTGATGTCTGTGACCTGTAATAAAGTACCCATGCCCCCGGTTACCAAAGAAACACACAACTACATTTCTTATTTTGGAAGAGCATAGGCCACAGCTTTATTTAACATCAATAAAATAAATTCTGACCATAACTTGTGCTTCTTTTTGAACATCTGCCCACTCGCTGCCTGTCGTGTGGGTGGTCGTTTATCCTTTCGAGTAAACAACGAGCTCGCTACCTGTTGCGCCATAAGCCAGCCAGAAGGCGCGTCTCTCCAGAGACCACCAAATGTCGACTTACCTTTACTCAACTTAATACGCTGGCCAGGGTTTTCCGCAGCTGTGACTGGAGAAGATCCTGCCAACGTACCAGAGGTGTGGAACGGTGGGAATTTTGAGGTGTTAAAAGCTGGAAATAATCATAAGAGAGTAAGGGGAAGGTTCTTACCTCTTTCTACGACCCCTTCACATGCCACCAATCCTAATCGTCAGGCCACCTTACTGTCCAGCCCCAGACCAGCAGTCATGTCCCCCCTTTTCCTAATGGGTCGGGGGGGTCCTTTCCCTACGCATTTACAAGCATCGCAGGTGTGGGGATAAAGCACCACCCCTATACATCTCGCTTCAAAGTTAAACAGCAGCCAGCATTCATTGAAACTGGCTTAAAATATGATTTCCCCATGATTTTACCTGCAGTGTCATGTGGTCCCGCTGAAAGGATGGGCCTGACCAAGCTTTAGGGAGGCCCTTATGGGGCCGCCTCCTAAGCCAGGGCCCTCAGGCGTGCCCTATTGGTCAGTCCACCCCTGGTATGGGTGGTTAATAAAATGAGGTTGTCTTTACTTTCCTTACAGTGAGAAAGCTATTCCCCAGATATTAGAGGTTCCTACACTGATGCCAGCACTTGCCAACTTTGTGTAATAATACATGGTTACAGCAATGAGTGAACGTGAAGTTATACAATGTTATTTCTTCCACACACATTGCTAAAACATTTACATTCCAAGTATAATGATGTTCCAGTGAGATATAGCTTGCACATATCCGGTGTGTGGAATGGAATGTATGCGTGCTTCCTTTACATCACGTTCATACTGGGAATTTGTTTTTGGCAGCTCATTGTCAGATATTTTTTCACTTGCTGCCCTCCTAGATACCCCAAATCCATTTCCACGACACTCGGCCTACTTTAATTGGACCTACGAGGAGGAGGAGAGGTCAGAGGACTTTACTTAGGAAATCCAGTTGGACATCTTTGATTCTTTGCTTGGCATAGTAACCCAACAAAGTTGTAAAGAATCAAGCTCAATGATTTAAAGTCAACCCACAGGCCAAGGGAACCAAGTCAAATATCAGCTGAATAAAAGCATATTTGAGGGGGAAAAAAATGCAACATCCTACTATTAACGTATAAACTCAATCACACTGGGAGTTATTCAGAGAGCACCGAAATGTCACCGACATTTTGGTTCTCTCTCGTTTCCCGCACTTCCCTGCACTTCGGTGAATCAAATTTCCACACCCTGCAGTGAATTCAGCACTCACCGCAGGGTTCCAGGGGTGCAGGGCAAACCCGGCGCAATCCCTCTGAAAACCCGCTGGAACCGCCACAAAACACACGCCGACGAGCTGCCGATCACAGCGCAGTGCAGCCGCCGGAAAAAGCCGACTTGACAAAAACCTGGTTGCAGGTCGAAACGTTGTTGTTCTTGCGTTGATGGAATAAAAACAGTATTTAATGCCGTATGCTGGAGTATATTTATTTTTGGAAAAAGCCGACAAGCTGACAAAAGGGGTAAAAAAAAAAACCAATATGCTTGAAAGTGTCAAAATTAAAACGCTGTTTGCAAAAAAACTACTGAATGAAAATGCCTGGAATTTACACATAAGGTCCAATGAATGATAATAAAAAGGTCTGTTACAGAAAAAATAAAAGCCGCTTTAAAAGAAAAAGCAGAAAAAGATTGGCCAAAAAATCCTGAAAAATGCCTAAAAGATCCTTAAAAATCAATAGATTATTATTTTTATCTGCAGTAAAAAGTCTCTTAAACGGTTTATTAGATATTGTATTTAACCGGGATTATTTTTAACATTGAAGCCTATGGGATTCGCCTGAACAAACCTGCTGAATGAAAGCATCGAACAGCAGGGCACTTCGGCAACTTTTTTCTGCTGTTCGGTGTCTCTGAATAGATTAACCATTGCTTCTCTATGGGGGATTTCACTACGTTCGAACAGACACCGTACTGGCTGGTAGTTTGCAAAAATTTGGCGAACTGCCTGCTCTCTGAATAGTCGAATGGCCCTGAAATGTCACTGTACGGGGAAATTCCCTGTTCGGTGACATTTCGGGGCCAGATTGGTTAAGATTATTTAAATGGCTTTCAACGTTCTGTTATGCTTATCGACTCCAGTAAAGTCTGGGACGTTATATGTTAAAGGGACACTACCACTTACATAAAGCTGTATCTAGATTGCTTGTGTGATACAAATAAAGTTACTTCATAAAACACATGCTGTTTTTTTTCCTTTGAAGTAATTGCATGTAAAGGAAAAATATAATTAGATTTTTTATCTCCTATTTCCATTTTGTGCATTTTTCCTCTGATGCAACATTTACCAAAAATCATATGGCGAGTTTTAGTTTTGTCCCTGTGCTTTATCTTTATCTCATACAGTAAGGAGGTGGAGGAGGGAATGTTTAGATAAGGCTATTGTGTTCTGCATGCTAGTCCAGATAAGAGCTGGCAGTTAAATTAGATAAAACAAGGAGTTTAGAAGACTTCTAATCTACCCCCCCCCCTTTGTGACATCCTTTGAATACATCCCACACAATACAATGACGTGAATCAGTGATCGACCACTAGAGTCCATTCTATGGCCAAAGCCACACAGTGAGAAGTAAGTGATGAGAAGATACTTGTGGGGGGGCAGCAATTTACATAAAATATCACACAATGGATGCGTGTAGAGTAACATATTTTCTTAACTAAACATACAAGAGAAAAACAAAGCACATGTAAGATATCAGAAACATAAAATAAACACATTTTTTGGTGGTAGTTGCCCTTTAGGTTTACACAGCCCCTTGATGTCAGTTTAGGCCAATGGTATTAAGTCGCCCACTGATGACCGGTCGCCCGCAAGGAGATAAAATAAAGACTCAACACAATTCCACCTTATATCAAGAAACCCTACCTCAGCACTGCCTACCAACCCCCACTGTGACAAAGGGAAAATAAAAAACGCGGTATCCTATCACAACCCCAACATAAGCTCTATCTAAAGGGAGGGAGGGTGGGGATCTTGCTTTCCCGGTTACCTCAGGAGAAAAGGCGGGCAGAGCCACTGATGAGCATGTGCCTTTTATCTGCTCATGAAAACCCCGCCCCTCTTCTTCCCGCTCTAACTCCTACACTAGCCGAAAATCCTCCTTTCATCCTGGCATCAGGGGCAACTTAAGGGCCCTCCACCTGAGCTGTTCCAGGCCTTCATTGTCACATCAGATCCAGAGGTGACCATTGGGACATTATATACGCCCAGTGTTTGCAAATGGAACCCATTATCTCTTTAAGTTTATACTATTGAACAGCACAGCATGCTTGAGCTTCATGACAATCTCACTAAATCCACAATGTATGATGGCAAGATGTCAAATACCAGCAGTTGTGGTCAAGTTGTGATGTCAATGAGAGTGCTGTGAAGAAGCTGGCCATTTCCTCCGATGGATACAGAAATACGCGACTGGAACCAACACCCTGTACCTTGGCATCCGGCATGTTGAAGGAGTAGAGCTGAGCTTTCCTTTCTCTTTGATCAAACCCTCTCTTTCCTGATGTTACAATGAAGCCACTGACTACTGCATTGTTTCAAATAACGATATTGAGCTTAGCGTTTCAAATGGCAAAGTTTAATGCTAAACGAGCAGCATCAACAGGATGTCCATTTAATCACACAGGAAAATCCCGTGTGTAAATATGACCTGTGAACATATTCCTCCAACTGGTGTTATTCTTTGAATAACCAGGTGTCAGCAACCTTGGCCCTCCAGATGTTTTGGAACTACATCATCCATGATGCTCAGCTTCTAATTAGCTTGGCAGAGCCTCATAGAAGAGATGGCAATACTTAGAGTGTACAGCTTTGGTTCAGCAAGCTTTGTTCACCAGATGTTTTGGACCTACCTTTCCCATTTCCAACAAAATTGTTTTATACATTTAGTATCATTAGTCATAAGACAAGATTGTCAAACATGATATGGCCTTGATACCTATTTACAAGTTGGATGAAAGGAAGTTTTTATTTTGTCTACTGTCTAAATGGATGAACTGTTTGCATCCCCTTATCAAAAATATTTCCATCTGGCATCACTCTGACAACAAAGCCATAAACGGGATGGTGTATCAAGATTTTGGCAATAATTCTATCCGGACTGGTCTGATAAACCAAAGGGGTTCAACTCCATGGTAAAGTCCTGAAAGATGGAGATGGTTACATTGGGAGACATCAAAGGAGGTCATCCCCAACCAGTCTAGGCAGGTGCTTTTCTATACTGGTCTGGTGAGATTAAAAGACCTCATTGACTCCTCCAGTGCTCCTTTACTACTCTTAGTGGTGATTGAGTCCTAGATCAGAATAATGTTTCCTGATTTTAAAGGTAATTTTGGTATATGTCTAAGAGCCCTCAGATTATTAGAAGGGCAAACCAGTCACATCAGGAATTCATCTTCTTGCATTGTACCATCCCTCATGAAATTGAAGCCCAGATTTTTTTAATGTTTTTATAGTATACTCTAGAGCAGTGGTTCCCAACCGCGGACCGCGGTTGGGAACCACTGCTCTAGAGCATTACATATTCAACCCAGAGTTTTGAGTTTTCATTAAAAGGGACATTCTACACATAGTGACCATATCTGGGTGGTCTCACTTCTGGGAGGTCCCTGTTCCCTCTTTGAGGGTTCATTCAGCCATCCGAATGCAGTCTTAATACTGCCTAGATCCTCAGCTCAGGTTTCACAGCTTGGAGACCTTTGGGCACTAGCTTTATCCAATGATATCAAAGCATTCCTACACTGAGAGCTTCTGGATTGGCTGGAGCGCCCTGCCCCCTGTGGTCATGTGACATCCTTTGTTTGGTTTTTTACAATCTTTATTTTCAGGCTTTTATACATAGAGACACCAGGAACAATATCACATATATACAAATATATGCAAATATATGCAGTTTTTCCTTAAAACCTGGGCCCTCTAACATAGTATGCAAATAAAAAGCTTACAAATCCTTAATTAAATACACAAATATATCATTATTAACACATTTTCTCCAACCAGAGGTAAACAAAAGCAAACAAACAAACAGAAAAAACTAACAAAAACACACACTGTCGTGGCTCACAAACCGTAACATCGGGACAATAACTTATCACACTACCGGCCAAACATATTCCTCCCAGGGTCCTCACACCTTATAATAAATTTGTTGAGTTTGATTTATCTTAGCTGTAAACTCTTCCATTAAACGAGTGTCCTCAATCTTAACACAGATCTCCTTTATAGAGGGGATTCTATCACTTAACCAGTTACCCGCCAGAGCCCTCCTCATAGCTGGTGTCAAAGTCATGTGACATTCTGAGCTGGGAGCATGTCATTTTCTGTAGGGCTCATAGGGACACCAGTTTTGGATTTGGGGAGAGTTTTTAAAAGGTAACTAAAAGGATAAAACAGGAGGTGGAATATGTTGAGGGGTCAATACTTAACCCCTCTGTTTCCTGCCACCTCCTGTTTTAACCCTTTTGGTACCTCTTTAACACAGTTTTGGGATAATAATTCAAAGTAACAAGCAAAATAATACCATAAATAAAAAGAATGTGTAAAGCAGTAAACTTGCTAAAATTATGCATTCTGATGAATTCCTGGATCAACGTCAAAATATTTTGCCATGTAGATTTTCCTTTAGCCCTTTCGCTGCTGAGCCATTTCACGCCTCTGTGCTGAGCTCATTTTAACCGGCTTCGCTCATCATGTTTAAACGCGTTTTGAAGCCTTATTTTATTATATGACCCAGACATATTATATATCGTTCTTTCCGGCAGACTCGGCAGACTCATAATATATCATTATTACATGTATACATAATGTCCTGTCTGTATATTATAACAAAAAATGCAATAAAAGTAGAATTTTCAATTATTTTCAACGGGTGAAGAGTTTTTTTCCCCATTTTAACATGCAAGCGTTTGCGGTTATATTTTCTATGAGTTGCGCTTGTTAAAAAAATTGAAATGGGAGACTTACAAGATGTCGGCCAGCTCCTGGAGAGGATCGCAAACTGGCACTTTTTTGGCGCCGATTCTCAATCCGGCCCCCAAGGGGTTAAAGCCAGCCACTATTTGGAAGGGCAGGCTGTGCCCTTCCAAATGGTGCCTGACTTTCACCGTTGCCCCTTACAGAAGGGGAGGGAGAGATAGAGAGACCTCCCCCCTCCCTTTCAGGCACCTTCCACTTGCGGGGGGGCGCCTGTAATAGATGTCATCGCGCTAGTGCGATGACATCTATTGTCCCCGCCGGGGTCCCAGAGTGCCAGGCTGACATCCAAGATGTCCCGGCTGATTGCTGCCTCCTGTGCTAGGACACACTCAGCGCGTCCATAGCACAGGAGAACCATTTGGCTGGACGCGCTGAGCGCTTCCTTAGCAGCCAAGTGGTTAAATTTAAGCATTTAAATGATAGCATGACATGAAGCTTCGATAGGCCAAGTGAACAGAGGATCGTCAGAATCCTAATAACTTTAACTTGGCCATAGCTCCGTTTCACGGCTCACAAGACTTCTAACTGTTGAAGTTGGGTGGAGCACAAACCACAGCTTTAATAACATTAGCCGGTATAACAAATGTCAAGGCATTAAAAAGCTGCAAAACCAATAGGATCTCCGGGTAGTTAACCTCACCACATCACAGGGTCGTCGCTCCTGCCAAGCCATCGGCAGCTAACAGTAATCATCGTCATACGCCGGGAGGGTGTATCCACGAATACTGCGTCCATGCTGGCAGAGGTCGTAAAACCGCAGATGTTAGAATAAAGGATAACAAAACGGAGTGCAGAAAATTTGCCCCCGGTGCTCGTGGGGGCCCAAAATAATGACATTCCCTTGACCAGTCATGAATTATGTATAAACCTATAAAAATAAAGACTCAATTTAACCGTCTGTTCACAGTTATGAATTTTATCTTAAGAGCTTTTTTTTATATATATTTATTTATTTATAAAGTATTTTACCAGGAAGGATACCTTGAGATTATTCTCTCATTACAAATAAAACCACATGCTGTTTTTTCTTTCTTAGAAGTAATTGCATGACAAACAGGAAAAAATAAAATTATGCATTTTATCTCCGGGATCCAGAATCTGGATATTACCCATGATGCAACATTTACCAAAAGCTTTGCTTTGTGACTGTTGCTTAATCTACAATATTTACCAGTTAATGAGGTGGAGGAGAGAATGTTTAGGCAATGCTATTGTTTTCTAGGCTACCTGAGATAAGAGCTGGCAGCTGAATGATATCTGACAGGGAGCTTAAAAGACTTCTAATCTACCCCCTGGTGGTGTCCTTTGAATACATCCCACAATTGATGGAATAAACATGGAATAAGTTCCATGTTTAAAGCTGCAGTCCAAGTGAGTCCATGTGACCATTTTTCCCTGCGTCCATTGCTGCTTTGTGACATCTTGATGGGGAGGGCCACATGGTGTAGCGTGCACACTAGTTGCGTGTGCTACCACCGGACATGCTTTCAACCTCCCCACCAAAAAGCTACGACGGCCGTAGGACGTGGCTTCAAAGCGCGAACCTCCATAGGAGGATCGAGCTTTGTAGCGCTGAGCGCACTAACTGCGCTCAGCGAGTTGGCCACACGGGCGTCATAGTGGAAGGAATGTCCACACGCCCGGATGTTCCTTCCAATCTCAAAAAAGATTGTGTGACCGCAGTCTAAGATGTATAGATTTGATTCTTTTTGGCAGGCGTGGTTGCCAGATGCAGTCACAACTAAGCAGCTCCAAGGACCTCCATGTTGTACCAAGGTGGCACCTTGTGACTCTAAGGGCCATTTGTTAAACACAAGTGAATACGAGACCCAGAGTCCATCTCAGTTTCCGCATATTAAGAGATTTAGATAAGATTTTAAAGTGTTGAGCAACCTTGGATCCTTGCAACATTTCTCCAGGTGCAGGAGGTCACCTGGATATGGCTGGGCCTTGTGTCAAAAACAATCTTGGGCAGGGTCGGGCATGGTGAAAGAAAAACAGCAATGAGAAGATGTGATTGGTTTAAGTAGAAGCATAGTATGTACACAAGATATATTTCAGATTTTCGTCTTGGAAATGGGATCCTGTTGGGCTTTTTCCAAGTTGGGCTTTGATCAGCAGTCTGAGTGCTGTGGTAGACAAGGACAGGAAAGAATTGCCTGAGTGGCTTTCGCCGGCATTGCGGATTTCATTGGAATGCAAATGTTTAAAATTGGAAAAGTTCAGTCGCTGTGCTTGGGTTTGGCCACATTGTGTAAAATAAGAAAAGTACATTCTTCCTGCCAAGCCCTCATAGTTTTTTCTTCCCCTTTCCAAACACAATTTCAGAATAGTTATGGAAATTGTAAATGTAAAAGTAAGATTTAAGGGCTCATTCCCAAAGCACCGACATTTCAATGCTCACTGCTTAGCGCTCCGGCGATTTCAACATTCACTGCAGGGTCACCGTAGTGCACCGACGATGGAGTCGAAATGCAGAAAAAAAAAGGAACCCTCCTGTTCTCCTAAGGCTAGGGTCAGACTGAGGCAGTGCGAACGCGCGTTCTGGCGCACTTAATCACGGCCGTGCTAGCAGCAGATGCCGGGCAATGACGGCCAATATACGAAGTACGGTCGCACAAAAGTCCGGCTGCGCAACGCAAGTGGAAAATGAACGCATTTTTTCGAGAACGTTAAACCACTAGTACTGACGTACAGAGTGCGCTGCGTCCGCTAGCGGCGTGTGTGCGTGAATTGGAGACATCAGACGCTGCTAATGTCCGGCCAACATAACGTCCAGATGCAAGAAGTGTTTTATTGATGATCCGTACAAAATCACGGATGAAACTGCGCATAGTATGACCGCTATTGCGTATTCCGTGAAAAAATACGTCCATTCTTCGAACGCACATTTTCACGGACAACGTGAAAAATGCGTTAGTCTGACCCTAGCCTTATAGGTGTTTATACCAACATAAATGAGTCTTATAAAAAAGGTCCTTTAAAAATAAAACGTCTGTTCCTGAGAAAATAAAGAAGCCTTTTTAATATAATTGCGAAACAAAAATTTCGTAAAAAAATACAAAAATGGTGTTCCAAAAATATAAGAATTTTTGCTGAAAATTAAGGGCCATGTCAGAGGAGCGCACTATGTGCGCCAGTACTGACATGCCTCCCGGCGTCCGTCGCAGCGTTCTGATGCTTCAAAGGGGCCGGCCTGCTGTAGCACGTGCACAAACCTCTAGAAAGCCTCCCTGTCGAAGCGCTACGATACGTGTTCGACGTGGCTCTTAAGCGCGATCCTCCATAGGAGGATGGAACCTTGCAGCGCTGAGGACACTAACTGCACTCAGCAGGTGGCCAGACGGGCGTCAGAGTGGGAGAAACGTCCACTCTCACGGATGTTCTTTCCGCTCTTAAAAACGCTTGTCTGACACCGCCCTAAAAGAACAAACGTTTAAAAAATGTATATATTTATTTTTACATAGAGACTTATAGGATTCACCTGTTTAACCCTTTCGCTGCTGTGCCATTTCACGCCTCTGTGCTGAGCTCCTTTTTACCGGTTACGCTCATCATGTTTAAACGCGTTTTGAAGCCTTATTTTAATATATGACCAGGACATATTATATATTGTTCTTTCCGGCAGACTCGGCAGATTCATAATATGTCATTATTATATGTATACTTTATGTCCTGCCTGTATATTATAACAAAACTTCAATAAAATTAGAATTTTCAATAATTTACTCTTCCAGAGACTCTCCGCTCTCATCCCGGACTTCACCTCTATAGAAGAGACGAGGAAACTCCACATCATACTGGGAGAAGAGGAGCCGGCGGTGAAAATATCTGCCCAATACGTCACAGAATGTCACAGACTGAGAGGAACATGAGAGATCCTGGACTTATAAATCCCCAACACGGACTCGCCCCATCCCACTTCACATTATCCCTTACCCCTGATAATGTCCATGGACTTGCCCATTCTCCCCATATATATGTCCCACTACCCCCCTCCTCCCCATATGCTTTGGCAATGCTAAAATGTATTTGGTCCTGCCAATAAAGCTTATTTTGATTTGATTTGATTTGATTTACAACGTGTAAAGTGTTTTTTTTTCATATTTTAACATGCGAGCGTTTGCAGTTATATTTTCTATGGGTTGTGCTTGTTAAAAAAATTAGAAATGGGGACTTGTTACATTTTGTTTGGGGGGGAAACTACGCTATTTTTAATATTTATTTATTTATTTATTTATTTATTTATAAAGGATTTTACCAGGAAGGATACATTGAGATTTCTCTCGTTTTCAAGTAATATACGCACTCCATACAAAAATCGTTAGGGCAGCATAATTGTTCACATTATAAATTAAATGAGAACACTATTGCTGCATTAACATAACCAAAACAAACAAAAAATGTTTATTTTTTTTTAATATTTTTTATTTTCATTTGCTTCTATTAGAATTTTATTTAAACTTTTACCATGGTCATGTTTGGTGTCGTTGGAAAGGGCATGCTCTGGCCGATCCAACGTTACCAAAACATTAACCCATAGCTGACATGGATCGAGAGATAGAGGGTTCATTGGAACCCCCTATCTCCACCATTGGTGGCAGCTAGGGGTTAACTCCAATGCACGATGACGCCAGTCATCAGGGGGAGTTCCCGGAAGTTTGGCCGACATCTTGGATGTCGGCCAGCTCCGGGAGAGGATCACGATCCAGCGCTTTTCAGCGCCAAATTGTTATCTGCAGGCTGTGCCCTTCCAAACGGTGCCTGACTTTCACCGCTGGCCCCGGCCGATCGTGAGGGAGAGAGGTCCAAAAGGACCTCCCCCTCTCTTTCAGGCACCTTCCCTGCACTCACGGGGGGGCGCCTGAAATAGATGTCACCGCGCTAGCGCAATGACATCTATTGTTCCCGCCGGGGTCCCAGAGTGCTGGGCTGACATCAAGGAGCAGCACTTGGCGGAAACACCGAATCGTCGACACTTCAGCTTTCTGTGAATAGATTAACCATTACTTATCTATGGGACAGTTTTGCTGCTGCCGAAGATTGCCGATCTGCACTGTATTTCGCCGTCAATTTGCCAGTATTTGGCAAATTGACAGTTTAGTGAATAGATGAACTGCCTTGAAATTGCACCATATGGCGATTCACCGTTCGGTGCAATTCAGTGGCAAGTTTACCGCTTTGTGAATAATCACTATACTCTCCTTGTTGACTAAAAGCTATGTGTATTTCATCAGATAAGAAAATTACATTGGTTTCTGAAACAATGGACCAGATTCCTCTAGCCGTTACGATAATGGCTGGAGCCATCGGATCAAACAGCCCCAGTTAGCATAAAAGATATTGCAGCTATTACAACCGAGCTGCAAACTTTGCTTGCAACCGCTTACAGTAAATTTATGGCTCTTATACTTTATATAGGAGATGTTAATTTGTGACTACCTAGAGTAGGACAAGCTATTCCAACATAACTTGTTCTCCTTTAAACCAGTCAGTAGTGATGTGCATGGCTGAAAAATTTGTTTAGTTTCGTTTGGTTACGTTTTTAAATCATTTAGTTTTCGGAATTTCGTAACTAATTTCGTTTCGTATTTCGTTTTGTTTCGGATCGATTTGAAATTTCGAATCGATTTAAAATTTCGAATCGATTTTCAATTTCGAATCGATTCGAATTTCATATATCAGTTTGATAGTTGATATCAATTCGAATTTTGGATCACTAGATAAAATCCCAATTAATCAAATTTTGCTGTTAAAAGAAAAGTTAGGGTTAAATTTTAAGCTGTGCCACAGATTTACTATTTGAGTCAAATTAACCGGTGAAACAAAATTAATTTGTTTCATGAAGTCCTTTGCTGACTATTACTTGTATTGTAAGTAAAGATCAATTCGATAGTTGATATCAATTTGATAGTTCATTTCAAATTCAATAGTTGATATCAATTTGATAGTTCATTTCAAATTCAATAGTTGATATCAATTATTCAAATGTTTCTTTTATGAGGATGACACAGTGTAAAACGAAATAAATTCGTTATATACCGTTTTGTTTCGAATTCATATCGTATTGATTCGTTATTCGGAAGTACTTCTGAATACGAGTTATCAAATTTCGTTCCAAATTTTTCCGAAACAAATGCACATCTCTCCCAGTCAGTATTTTCTTCTAAACAAGCTGCTTCCTCTGGTCTAAACAAGGGGAAGACTGGGAAAAAATAGTTCTAGTGTTCTTCTGCGGCCCATGTGCAGCCCCACATGAGAGAGCTCTTGTAGAGCTCGTGCAGAGTCACGCTGTGCTACATGGGGGTCCTATGGATTCCAGGACCAGATCCTGGCAAGGTTGCAACTCTCAATCATTTCGACCCAAGATACTAATAAGTTGGCTGGGTTGGAATAAGCTCGACAATAGGGATCCGGTATGAGAAATTAGTTTTTGACGATTTCCTTCCTTGCTGCCTCACTGTTACCAGTTAGATTGAAATCAAGCCCAACGTGACTACACATCAGTTAATTAGTGCACAAACTGGGATTTACGTTAATTTTTCAAGGTCATAGCTCCCTGACCTAAAACCATATGTATATGTCCAACCTTGTCATTAACCAAGGAGTAAATGTTCAACATCATGAAATACACGAGCAAAAAGAAAAGTATCGCTTTCTTCATTTTGTCTTTAAGAAGCAAGGCAACTGATGCCCAATGTATGACAAAGTACCAATTTGGAAACATAACACCTGGAACTTTTCCCTTGAGAAGATAAAGATGGTTGTTCCATGTAAATGGCATTCCAGTGTTTTTTACACTCCTACCCGTGTAGTTAAGCCAGTTGCCTAGTTTGGAAGGACCTCAGTTGAAAGATGTCCACACGGCTGTCCAGAATGAGTTGTTTCACCATAAGCCCAATTATTAAATCAAGAAATTCCATTTTTGAACCTGCTGTGTTCCAACACATAGAAATTAGACAATTTTTAATTTTTTTTTACTGTATATATATTTATATATAGAAGCTCGATCCCCGCACAACCCTCAAATCAATATATTTGCCCGGTGCTGGAGCCTGGTAACTTGGACACATAACTCTTGATGTTCCGCGACTCAGAGACTTGTTTATGTACAAAATATATTTATTAGTGTCAACGTTTCAGTCCCAACCTGTAACATAACAACAAGCCAACAACAACGAAACGTATGATCGGCAACAGTCACTGCACAGTACATTACTGTATCATAATAAAGAGACATTGCTGTAAAATTACGGAGGTGAGTTTATATATATATATATATATATACATATATATAAAGGGTTGTGGTGGAGGACAAAACTTGAGATAAAAAGCCTAAACACTATAATAAGTGTGTTTATTATTGCAGAAGCCACCTGCACATCACAGCAATTCGATGAATTGCATCCCACCCAGAGCTCCTGTGCCACATTCCCCATATGCAGCAAGGAATTCTGGGTAGGATATGCAAATGACATCTGTCTCACTTTTTTGCATCCTGGATCGAAACAGCGCTGTCCTAGGAGCGGTTTTGACCAGTTGCATAAACCTTATCTCTGCTACAAAGACACAGTGTGGCATAGCATTGATTATAGGGTTCTGTGTAATAACAGATCCAGGATGCATAAAAGTGAGACAGAGGTCATTTGCATATCCTACCCAGGATTCCTTGCTGCATATGGGGAATGTGGTGCAGGAGCTCTGGGATGCAATTCATCGAATGAGTGATGTGCAGGTGGCTATATATATATATATATATATATACCAGAGATGCACTATAACTAGGGAAAATTGGTGTCTGCCTATGGTCTTCTACCATGGCCTCACATAATTTTGTGTGCAATTTAAGCATACCCATGACATTCATGTTTATACTGATATTCCACCCAAATACACTAGTGCATTCAAATACACCCATCTACTTTAAGAGTTATGTGCAAAAAAGAATCATGCATACAGCTTGCAGGCACTTGTGTACAATATCCTGCAATGGGTGCTCTTGGATCCCCAGGAGAAGCCAACTTCTTAGTAATTCTGCAACGAACAAGATAGTGGGACCAGCAGCAGGTACTTCATTTGAAAAGTACAATGATATGGCCACGCCACAGCACTTCTCTAGACCAGGGATCTCAGATGTTGATTGCCTACAATTCCTTGAAAGCAATAGATGACCAGAGAATCATGGCAGCCGTAGTTGAGGCACATCTGGATGGAGGGCCAGTGTATGAGACCAGCTAGATAGCATTGGGTTTAGTACCATTAGAGCTGCGTCAGTCTTGCCCAATTACAACCTGCTAGGTTACATTCTACGGACCCTATTACACTCTGCATGCTAACAATAACGTTCACCTGCGTGAGCACTACCGTTAGCTGCTGTGTTTAGGGCATATTACAATCCAAACGCAAACGGGTTAAAAAACCTGTTTGCGTTTGGGACCTTGCGCTTCTCAGCGTGAGGTTACTGCACTTTGCGCTCCCTATACTTAACATGGGGAGCGCAAAGTGTTAATCAGCGCTGGATTACAATGTCCCAGCGCTGAGTAAGGCCTGGCTCTGGTCAGCGAAAAGTTAACCAGAGCCAGGACCTGGTGTTAACAGATTCCACTGGTGCAGAATCCGTTAACACCAGCTTAAAACAAGTAAAATAAAAATCACATACTTACCCTGTGTCCCGCGGCGAGGACCGCGGCTCCGGTCGCCTCCTCCGGCCGGCGGGAGCAGGGAAAGACAGGGGGAAAAGTCCCCCCTGTCTCTCCCTGCGTATCATACGCCGACCGGCCGGATCTCGCGATGTGAGATCTGGCCGGTCACGTGACTGGCAGAGAGGAACTCAATGGAGTCCTATGGACTCCAGCGAGTGGATGCTCGCGGCTGCGCTCAGCGCTGCCGCGAGCATCCTGTTTTTTAACGGGCGCTACATTGTAATCTGGCGCTCAAAAGCGGGCTCAAGGGGGAAAACTGCGGGTGCAGTTTTTCTTCCCTTGCGCCCCCGTTTTAACGTCCAGATTGTAATAGGGCCCTGCGTGTTTGCATTTCAAGGAAGGCCTTATGTTGGAGCTTTGCTCAGGGCCTTACTAACTCGAGCACTGCCTAAGAATATATGGGTGTTACATTCTTTCTTTTTTTTTAAAAAAACATATTGTCAATGCCCACCAAAGGACATGAATAATATATCATTAAAACAGAAGAGGGAAGGAAACATGGGTTCAACTTTCACCCCTTGACACTCCCCCCTCCCATTTTAACCCTTTTGTTTCCTTCATAAACGAGCCTGAGTCCAGCGCTGGTCTCCCTCTGAGCTCTGCAGGATATGACATGCATGACATGTGACCTGAGGAGGTTATCCAGCCAATCTAGTGGCTCTCCATGCAAGAAGGCTTTAATAAAGTAATCCGAGCTCAGGAAACCTAAATTAAGGTTTTGGGTGGGACCAAGGCCCTGCATTTGAATGAATGGGGGTCCTTTGAGCTCCCCCTTAGAGAGGGGGAGAGGGAGCTCACAGTATTGTGACCTCTCAGATAAGATAGAGCGTCCCTTTAAAAAAAGAGAGAACTAAGAAAAATCGGAAAAATGAGTCGAATTAGTCATTTTTCCAAATACCGCGCCTGCTTGCCTACAATTGTACCATTCCATGAATTTATATGCTGACTAAACAAAATCACGTTGTAACGGCTGCCATGATTATTAAGGCCCAGTAACGTGGGGGGGGGGTCTCTCTACCTCCCTACAATGCTAATTAATTATATGATGATGTAACCTTTTTGGTAGAGCCCAATACACGAGATTATTGTTTAACGTTGCTTTAGAATTTTGCTTATATTACATTTTGCACAAATCATTTTCCACATTAACAATCACAAAACCAATTTCTCAGAAAGCCTCTTTTTTTTAGTGATTCTGTGAGTTTACAGAGGGTTTTGGAAGGGGGCCAGCTGCTCGCCTCTGGCTGGACTCCAGAATTAAAAACAGATGGCTGGAGGTTAAATACGTTCCCATTCTTTATACTTTTTTTCTCTCATACTTTTATTTAAATTTTGATTACTTCCCTCTGGCCTACTCTACCATATCAGTTTCCTTTTACTCTGCAAAGCTTATTTCTTAATCTTTAAATAATGCAGGAAAATAACAAATTTGTGTTAAAACAACAAGGACTCCATAACCGATTTAATTGTATCAGGCATTATTGTTTGTTTTGTTTATATGGCATCATTTATAAAATGAGTAATCAAACTCTATTATAGGGGTTATTCAGAGAGTATCTGGACCCCAAATGTCACCTAACAGGGAATTTCCCCGTACGGTGACATTTCGGGGCCATTCGGCTATTCAGAAAGCAGGCAGTCGCCAAATTTTGGCGACTGCCAGCAAGTACGGTGCCTGTTTGAGGGCAGTGAAATCCCCCATAGAGAAGCAATGGTTAATCTATTCAGAGACACCGAACAGCAGAGAAAAGTTGCCGAAATTCCCTGCTGTTCGGTGTTTTCATTCGGCAGGACTCTGTCTGAGAACAAGGGTGAGACGATGTATGGTCTGTTTCTTATCCTGTAGTGCCACCTAGTGGCCGTTCATAAACATTGCACATTGGATTATACAGTGTAATATGATTTTTTTCTAAGTTTGCGGCTGGTCCCGCCCCCCTGCATCGTGTGACTCGCAGGGAGCCTTATCAGGAAGCAAGTCCCCGCGATCACACTGCGGGGGACAGCCAGGGAGCCAGGAGGAGGTGAGTATGCATCCAGCCCGATTGTGACTCGGGGTTAAATTTCACTACCGTGAACGGTAACCCCGAGCCACACTCGGGCTGGATGCATACTCACCTCCTCCTGGCTCCCTGGCTGTCCCCCGCAGTGTGATCACGGGGACTTGCTTCCTGATAAGGCTCCCTGCGAGTCACACGATGCAGGGGGGCGGGACCAGCCGCAAACTTAGAAAAAAATCATATTACACTGTATAATCCAATGTGCAATGTTTATGAACGGCCACTAGGTGGCACTACAGGATAAGAAACAGACCATACATCGTCTCACCCTTGTTCTCAGACAGATTTCAGTGTTTTTTGTTGTATTTTATTGAATATCATTTAATTGCATTATTTTGGATAATTATTTTTGGGATAATAAAGTATAATGTCGTGTTTCAAACTTTATCGGACTCCGTGTATTTAGTATTTTTGTTTATTTATTTATTTATTTCTAAAGGATTTTACCAGTAAGGACTCTTGATTGCACGGATTTCAGTGCGTGATTCCTAATTATTACTGGCTAACTATGTACAAAAACACGTTTCCTTTAAAAAAAAATTAGACGCTTTTAGACATGAAATTTTGAAAAGATTAGACCGCCAGGGAGGTTAGTACAATATCTAATAAACAGTTTATTATTTTAGTCTTCAATAAAAAGTCTCTTTATTTATAGATTTATTAGGATCTTTCAGGCATTTTTGGGATTTTTTCAGCAAAAGTTTTTTTTCCTTTTTTTTTTAAAGTGGTTTTTCTTTTTTCTGTTACAGACCTTTTTATTATCATTCATAGGATCTTATATGTAAATTCCAGGCATTTCATTCAGTAGTCTCTGACAACACATTATTTTTAGGGATGTGCGTTTCGGGTTTCGGAATTTCGGAATTTTCACGAAATTTCCCGATTCGTGTCTTCGGATTCGGCCGAATTTCCGAATCGGGTCAGACCCGAAGACCAATAGATCCGAAAAGTTTTCCGAGCCGAAACGAAAAAATTTCGGATTTTTCGAATGGACTTGAAATGTGTCAAATCGAAATTTATTTTTGCTCTATTCATGATTTCGGTTCCATTCGTGATTTCGGTTCCATTTCGGTAATTCTGGAAATCATATATTTAACTATTATCGGTTATATCGCTGATTCTGTAAATTTTGTATTTGTAAATGCGTATCACTTGTTTCTTGTGGCATTCGGGTCAGTTTAACGTTTTTTAAATCGTTTTGTTCATTTTTTTTGTTCTTTGGCTTTCATTCCATTTTAATATGATTAAATAAAGTTGTGAAATGTATATTCATAAGAAAAAAAGGATCTTTATTTAATAAAAAAAAACACGATAGAATCGCCAGAATTATCGTAGACACTTTGAAACGAGGAGAACAGACGTTCCGAAAAAATGAAAATTTCCAAAATTTCCGAAAAGTCGATACAAAAAACGAGCAAAGTGATCCGAAAACTAGAAAAATGGTCGATATTCCGAAAAAAAAAAGAACACGAAAAACGAGCCGAACCGAACCGAATCGAAACAGAAATCGGTCGAAACGAGCCGAATCGAAAATTTTAAACATCCGAACAAATCGAACCGAAAAAAAAATCGGTGCACAAGCCTAATTATTTTAGAGAAGCCTATCCTCTCGCTCCCTAATCCCCCTCTGTTCATGTCCTACTGCATCTTCCACATGCACTCTGCTATTTTCACATTCTCTATTAACCCTCACCTAGTGTTCCACCCCTATCCTTTTAGATTGTAAACTCATGAGCAGAGTCCTCTCTCTTACTGTACTGTGTGTTGAACCTGTATGTATATTTATTGTTCTGCCTCCCATTGTACAGCGCTATGGAACTTGTTAGCGGTTTAAAACAACTTTTAACTGTAACTGTATTTTTTTGCAAACAGTGTTTCAATTTTGACACTTTCAATCATATTGTTTTGGTTCTTTATATCCGTTCGGCGGCTTGTCGGCTGCGTTTGGCGGCCCTCCAGTGGGTTTGCATCGGATGTTTGGCGGGTTCGGTGTCTGTGAATAGATTAACCATTGCTTGTTAACGGTTGTTGACAGTGCCTGTTGGACGGCAGTGAAAATCCCCATAGAGAAGCAATGGTTCGTCTATTCAGAGAACACCGAACAGCACCGAAATGTCAGTGAAATACCCTGCTGTTCGCTAGTTTCATTCGGCAGGTTTAATCAGGCAAATCCCATAGGTTTCAATGAACAAAAATAATCCCGTTCTTATTAAATATCTAGTAAACCATTTATTATTTTAATCTGCAGCAAAAAAGTCTCTTCATTTATTTATTATTAGGATTTTTTAGGCATTTTTTGGGGATTTTTTCAGACTTTTTTTCCAGATTTTTTTTTTAAATAGCGTTCTTTCTTTTTTCTGTAACAGACCTTTTTATTATTATTCATGGGACCTTATATGTTATTTCCAGACATTTTCGTCCAGCAGTTTTTTTGCAAGCAGCATTTGAATTTTTTTGAGTTTTATTCCTTTTTTTTTGTCTTTTTTTTACAACGTTCGTCACCTTGACGGCTTTTCCCAGTGGCTGGTCGGCGCTGTCATCGTTAGCTTTTTTTGGACGTGTTCGGTGGGTTTGAGACAAATCGTAGAGTACGTTCAGCGGGTTTCTGAGGTGTTTCGGATCGATCCGATTTTTTGGATCATATTGGCGAGGTTATCGGCAGAATTTCGCCAATTTTTCAGTGATTTTTTTTTGGATCCGTTCGGCCTCTTTTCCTGCACTTCGGGGACTCTGCGGTGAATGCTGTTTGCGGCTAATGCTGAATGCTGATTTGCTGAAGTGCGGGAACGAGAAATGTCGGTGACATTTCGGTGGTCTCTGATTAACCCCTTTAGATATTTTGATGCATCTAGTGAAATGCTGATTCTGTGAGCGATGTAAAGCTTATATTGGTTACTGTTTCTATTTGATGGTAGTTACTTGCTGTTTTAGTAGAATTTCTGCTAAGAAAAGATCGTATAAGGATAGAATACATCAACCTGGGAGAGCAGAAGATCAGGCCGTATACAATATGATTTCCTGTGCTTAGACACATTGAAAGTCCTGGGGATTAGGGGTCGCTAGGGTCTCTGGTAGAGGCATTGCAACACATTTCCTTGAACTGTAGCAGCTTCAGCCGCAACATATGAAACCCTTCCCTGCACACTGTCCCAGGCCAGATGTCTCCTGGAATCTGGAGTATAAACAGCTGCCTCTCTGCTTCCTGTCTCCCAGCCAATAATAAGCCATACTTCTAGCAGAGGTCTCATATCTCTTTATCTGTGTGTATATATCCCCCAGGGGTTAATGAACACCAGATTCACAATTTAAACCTCCTGAAATGTCAAAAAACAAAAACAGAAAGAAAAGGATGACCTAAGAAAAGAAAACCTGACCCTCTGTAGGATTAATCAGAAGTCATAATATATACACAATAGCTATATTTTAGGCTCACCAATTTGTGAGAAAGTTCTAATCAACTCTTAGAGTTTCCCAAGCCCTCTCCGGTACAGAAAGCTGAATTCGTTTACGGAATGCTCTGCAACAGTGATGATGTGAAGATGCCTCTGGTGCACTGTATGTCTTCTAGGGTAAACGGATCCATGTTTTTCCACAGAGGAGCACTGTGGACAAACCTCATGACTGCAAGCGTCATGGATTTATTGGTAGTGGACTGAACATCTTGCTGAAACCTCATCATTCCTGGGTCATCATACGTTCTGCCTGTAGATGGATTGCTGGGTCCAGTGTGGTAATATATAGACTTGTGCACCGATTTTTTTTTTCGGTTCGATTCGGTTCGATTCGTTCGGATGTTTAAAATTTTCGATTCGGCTCGTTTCGACCGATTTCTGTTTCGATTCGGTTCGGTTCAGCTCGTTTTTTGTGTACATTTTTTTTTCGGAATATCGACCATTTTTCGTGTTTTCGGGTCACTTTGCTCGTTTTTTGTATCGACTTTTCGTGATTTTGGAAATTTTTGTTTTTTTCGGAACGTCTGTTCTCCTCGTTTCAAAGTGTCTAACTCTATTCGTTTTGACGTAAACTACTATGGTTTACTTTTTATATACTTTATATATTTTTTTATAATAACTTTTTGGTTTGTTTTTTCGGATCCGATAATTCATTCCGTCGATACGATAATTCTGGCGATTCTATCGTGTTTTTTTTTTATTAAATAAAGATCCTTTTTTTCTTATGAATAATTGAATATACATTTCACAACTTTATTTAATCATATTAAAATGTTATGAAAGCCAAGGAACAAAAAAAATGAACAAAACGGTTTAAAAAACGCTAAACTGACCCGAATGGTCTGACTTTAAAAATAAAAACCAGAACAAAAGGTTTTAAAACGGAAAAATAGTTGATCAAAAATACGCATTTACAAATACAAAACTTACAGAATCAGCGATATAACCGATAATAGTTAAATTTACGATGTCCAGAATTACCGAAATGGAACCGAAATCACGAATGGAACCGAAATCATGAATAGAGCGAAAATAAATTTCGATTTGACACATTTCAAGTCCATTCGAAAACTCCGAACATTTTTCGTTTCGGCTCGGAAAACTTTTCGGATCTGTCGGTTTTCGGGTCCGATCCGATTCAGAAAATCGGCAGAATCCGAAGACACGAATCGAGAAATTTAGTGAAAATTCCAAAATTCCGAAACCCGAAACGCACATCCCTAGTAATATATGAACAACCTGCAACAGTTCCTACTCTTCGCACTATTCCCTCACATCATTCTTGCCCTTCCTCAGACAGTCCTCTCATTCCCCCTACATCACTCCTTTGGATGTAGTCAATCATTTTGTCCCGGAACTCGCTACTTGGGCGTCACCACGTAATTGATGTAGATGCTCCTGTATTATTGTAATGCTGTTGTACACACATACATTCTGGTGCACAAGAGTACTTATGCTGGAACCCCAGGGTCATATGCAAGGAGTGAATGTCACATGCAGGATATTATTGAAGTCAGATAGCTTAACTCATCCTCTGTTGAAAGTAACAGCAAATATAAGGTGTCTTGTGGGTATTATTATTCTTCTAATTATTGATATAGCGCCAACAGTTTCTGCAGTGCTTTACAATAACCAAAGGGAACGAGATTGTTTTTTTTGAGATAGGATTTTACCAGGAAGGATACATTGAGATTTATCTCATCTTCAAGTATGTCCTGGGTGGCTAGAATGTACCATTAGGTGTCTTGCCCAAGGACACTTACTGGGGAGGTGCTCTAGCCAGGATCGAACGCATGACTCCACAGGCTCTCTCCACGGTTATAGAGCAGTGATGTTACTCTACTCCACCCAGCCGGCACTTATTAAATATACATAGGATGGAAACAAGGGGTGTAGAGGGCCGTGCTCGTAGGAGCTTACAGTCTAGAGGCATTGGGGTTGAGGAAGACCAGGAGAGTTTTACTGGACGTCAAGATCATTAGTGTCTGCGGTTTGGGAATGGTGGGGCCATAGAAGCAGCTTCAATCATGTGTGAGTGGGTAAGCAGGGGGATGAGTTGCATCAGTGATGTGGTACATTAATCTGAAGAGATGGGTTTTGAGGGATTTCTTGAAGGCCTGAAGATTAGGGGAGAGTTTGATAGGGCGAGGCAAGTCATTCCACAGGACCGGAGCTGCCCTTGAGAAGACTTGGAGGCAAGAGTTGGCAGCGCGGGTGTGGACAGAATACAGGCGGAGGTCACCCACCGACCAGAGTTGTCTAGACAGGACGTGCTTGTGGAGTAACGAAGACATGTAAGGGAGGAGTTGAGTTATTGAGCGATTTGAATGTGAGCACCAGTATTTTAAACTGTATCCTGAAACGTACAGGAAGCCAATGGAGGGACCGGCAGAAGGTGGAAGTACATGAGGTGCATCTGGGGAGAAAAATAAGCCTGGCCCCTGCATTCATTACAGATTGCAAAGGGGCAATACGGGCATTGGGTGGTCTATAAGGAGCGAGTTGCAGTAATCAAGTCGCGAAATGACAAGCGCATGAACCAGCACCTAGGTGGTGTCTTCGGTCAGAAAGGGGCAAACACAGGCAATGTTCTTGAGTTGATAGTAACAGGATTTTGTCACTCTCTGGATGGGCGGAGAGAACGTTAGGTCAGAATTGAAAGTGACACCAAGACAGGGAGCTTGAGAGCTTCTCTGTATGCTTTGGTATGAGAGGAAGGTAAAAGAGAATGCATCTGCCCAGTATAAACAGGATGCTACCCACAAGCCTGCATGGATAGAATGAAGGAAGTAAAGCTTTGCAGCACAGGAAATGGGGCTGGGCCAAACTAACTATGCGAGTTAGACAGGGAGAGTAGACTAATCCAGTCTAAGAAAAATCATAGGCCTTCGTTAATTGTAACGGGTTTCCCCCTTTTATGTATGTTACTGTTTTCCCTTTTTTCTTTTTGTACCCTATTTTTTACAGCTTGAAACAATAAAAACTTTAAATATATAAAAAAAAAAAAATCCAAACCCACAGTATTAAATCAAAGTGGATTTATTCCAGCACCAAAAAAGGACAACGTTTCGACCAGAACTGGTCTTAGTCCTCTGGGTTTTTAGGTGGGTTTTCGGCGGGTGTGTGGTGTGTTTTCCCTGCACTCCGGGGACCCACAGGGTGGGGAAGTTTGATTCCCCAAAGTGCAGGGAAGTGTGGGAACGAGAGAGCACTGAAATGATCCTGACATTTCGGTGCTCTCTGAATAACCCCCTAAATTTTTCGTAGGCATTATATGGGGATGAACACATGACGTTTTCTCTTTGTACTACTGCTTATGCAGACTTTGTAATAATTGGTATGACAACCCATAAAGGGCTCTATTACATTCTTCACGCAAACGTTAACGTGTGAGCAAAAACGCATTAACGCGAGGGGTAAAACCCTTTGCGCTGAATGTCGTATTACAATGTCAGCGCAACAAACGCACGTATACGTCTACCGTGGGTGAACCTGCACGAACGCTGCGCGAGCTTCCTGTACGTCGCGCGTCCTATACTTAACATTGTGAGCGCAAATGCGTTTGTGCGCTGGTACGCGGAGGGTATTACAATCTATGCTCAGTTTGTAACGCACAGCCTTTGCGCGCATAATTTTAGCAACTCCTAAAAGCTGGTGTTAATGGCAAATTCTATCAACCTGACCAAAACCAAATACACCAGCCCAAACAAAAATACGCAGCAAAGTATAGTTACACATTCTACACATACCCAAACAATAAAATGTAGAAATTGTGCGTGCTTTTTCTTTTTTTGATACAGCATATATGCTTTAGGACAACATAATACCTCAATACATAACATAAGCTCAGATTGACTTTGACAGGCGCAAAAACTTAGGGCCATATTACATTCTCTGCGAAATTGCGCTCGCGCAGCGCAATTTTATTTGCGCACGAAAAAAATACGTTATCGCGCGAAAATTAACGTGGTATTACGATCCGAGCGCATTTTTTCTTCCTCCAAGATTTTTCGTGCGCAAATCCAACGCGCAAAGCTGTTCGCAAATGAACGTTGCGTGCAGGAATCGGTGGGCAGACTGTTTTGTCATGTGATTCAGCCAACATCAATCACCCATTTCCAATAAAATATTTACAAACTAAAAAAAAAATGAAAAAAAAATTAACAACCACCAACCAAAAAAAGAAAAAATTTACAATACACAATTCATACATTTTAATGTTTGGGTATGTGTAGAATGTGTAACTGTACTGTGCTGTATTTTTCCTGCTAGTGTATTTCGTTTAGCCCAGAACGATCACATTTACAGTTACCACCTGCTTTTCAAAGACGTTACGAAAATGCGCGCAACTTTTGTTGCGCGTAGATTGGAATACCATCCGCGTACCAGCGCACTGACGCATTGGCGCTCACAATGTTAAGTATGGGATGCGCACACGAACTTGCGCTCGCGCTGGGTTCGCACAGGGTCACTCGCGTTAGACGTTAACACTTTGTGCGCGAACGTCGGAATACGACGTTCAGCGCAAAGGGTTTTGCCCCTCGCGTTAATGCGTTTTTGCGCACGCGTTAACAAGTGCGCATAGAATGTAATAGGGCCCTTAATGTGAGACAATTGTGGTTCTTAATTCTGATTGGCTGAATCGCGTGAAAAAAAACAGTCCGCACAGTGATTTCTGCGCGCAACGTTACTGCGCGCGCGTTTTTGCCCTTCCGTTTTAGGCTAGGGTCAGACTAACGCATTTTTCGTGTTGTCTGTGAAAAAGTGCGTTCGAACGAATGGACGCATTTTTTCACGGAATACGCGATAGCGGTCATACGATGCACATTTTCGTCCGTGATTTTGTACGGATCATCAATAAAACACTTTTTGTGTCTGGACGTTATGTTGGCCGGACATTAGCAGCGTCTGACGTCTCCCAATCACGCACACACGCCTCTAGCGGACGCAGCGCACTCTGTACGTCCGTACTAGCGGTTTGACGTTCTAGAAAAAATGCGTTCGTTTGCCACTTGCGTTGCGCGGATGAACTTTCGTGCGGCCGTACTTCGTGTGTTCCCCGGCATTGGACGTCATTTGCTGCTAGCACGGCCGTGATTTCGTGCGTCTAAACGCACGTTAAAACTGCTTTCGTCTGACCCTAGCCTTACGCGCGTTACTTTTTGACGGATGAAAAAAGGCGCGAGGATTGTAATATCAGCGTTGATTTACACGCGTTAACGTTTGCCGCTTCGCGCAAAAATTCACTCGTTTACCGTGCGTTTTTGTGCGAAGAATGTAATAGGGCCCGAAGAATTACCAAAGGTTTGGAAACACAGACCTCCTGGGCTAAAAACCCACGTACAAAGACCTTCAGGTGGTACCACCGATCAATCAGGTGGTAAATGTCATCACAAACACTTTTCCTTAATGAAAGTCACGTACCCACAGGCGTGACTTGTACACAAACCCTAAAACATATGTGTTCGCCAGATGTGTGTTACCTACTCTCAAGATTGATGGACCTCGAGTTCTCATGGGGGAGATAATCATGCCCTTGATCGTTGCTTGGTTCTGCACAGGTCACATCAGGGATGGAAAAAAAGAAATATTAAATGCAGCGCGAGCAAATCCCACTTTCTCTTTTTCTCAGGCCTACACCTACTTTAGTTACACAACAGACATGTGTTTCCAATTACGCTGCTCCGAGGACACTGCTCGGCGGAGGAAATGATAGTCTAGATTTGTCTATTATTTTGCACACATATATTCATTCTATTAAAAGTTTTGCTTATTTCCGTACAGATAATAGCATCATAGTTGGCTCGCACTCTCCGCCGAGCAGATGTTGTCCCATATTACAAAAAGTCCGCTCGCAGCCTCACAGGTGTGTAATTATTTTCGACAACGTCATAGCCCTATCTCCACATAAAACACATTTCCTGACGCTCTTGGTTTGTCTGCATTCGGTGGAAAGGAAATGATCACAGGGTCGGGGTCAATGGAGCGGTCACGGAATTGTGATTGTATAGTGACTGAAATCGGTTTCTTTTTTATTCGGCCCAAATGAGCTCAGAGTAGTGACTTTAAAAATATATATACAGGGTTATTCAAAGAGAGCCAATCTGGCCGTGAAATGTAACCGGACACTGAAATTCAGCGTTCGGTTACCTTTCCTGGCCATTCGGCTATTCAGAGAGCAGGCAGTTCGCCAAATGTTGGCGAATTGCCTGCACGTACGTGCCTGTTCGAGGGCAGTGAATTCCCCATAGAGAAGCAATGCTTCGTCTATTCAGAGAACAAAAACCAGCAGTGAAAGGTTCCCGAAATGCCCTGCCATTCGGTGGTTTCATTCGACAGGTTTATTCAGGCGAATCCCATAGACTTCAATGTTAAAAATATTCCCGTTTTAATCCAATATCTAATAAACTGTTCATTATAATATTCTGCTGTAAAGAGTCTCATTATTTATAGAATTTGTAGGATCTTTTAGGCATTCTTTGGGATTTTTTGTCAACGCTTTTTAAATGTTTTTTTCATTTTTCTGTAACAGCCCTTTTTATTATCATTCCCTGGACCTCATGTGGAAATTCCAGACATTTTCGTTCAGTAGTTTTTTTGCAAACAGCGTTTCACTTTTCAAACTTTCAAGCGTACTGTTTTTTTTATTTTTTCACCTCGTTCGTCTGCGTGTCGGCTTTTTCCGGCGGCTGCTCTGTGCTGTGATCGGCGGCTAGTTGGGTTTCTCCGGCGTGGTTAATCCAGCTGTATCTGCGGGTTTACGGTGAGTGCTCAGCTGGTTTACGGTGAGTGTTCAGCAGGTTTGCGGCGGGTTTTCCCTGCACTACGGGGGGCCCTGCGGTGCTTGCTGAATACACTGCAGGGTCGGCGAACTAGGATTGCCGAATCGCCCCGAAGTGCGGGGAACGAAAAGTCTCCGAACGGGCGGTGACTTTTCAAATCTCTTTGAGTAACCCTGATAGAGTAATTTTTGGTATAATGGATGTACCGGGGTGAAGAAAAGTGAAGTAGAAATAAGGTAACAATGTTTCATACAGGAGTGAAGCTCATAGCAGGAAGAATACACTCAGGGTTATTCAGAGAGCGGTGAAAAGCAGAAGAATGACTGGAGAATGGAAAATTCTAGGTCAAAATAGCCGATTTGGAAAGTGAGATGAATGGGAGAATTTTTCTGGTTTGGCTATTTTTACCTAGAATTTTCCATTCTCCAGTCATTCTCCTGCTTTTCACCGTTCTCTGAATAACCCTGATTGTTTGGCCAAAAAAGTCACCACCGGGATTTAACTAAGCAAATAGGTGTGAGCCTTCTATTGGGTAATTACTGCAGTGATTAATATGTTTAAGCTGCAAAAAAAGAGGTCATGTGACTGTTTGACTATACTCCATCCAACCGGTATTTAAAATTATAAGCTGTATGAGTACCGCGGTTCTGAGCATTGTTGTTACTCCCACTTTTCTAAGAACACTACGGGGAGAGGGGGTGTAGATATATGCCAAAATGTCCTTAAAAAGGATCCAGATGTTATTTCTATATATCCACAATTACTTACCCTGTTCAGAAAGCCTAGGTCAGTCCCCAGGTGAACATGGTCCCAGACCAAATTTCGCTAGTCATCTGTCATTTTAACATGGGAACCGCATTGGATGCCAAGTTTTGTTTTCGATGCGCAATAAAATAGAATTAAATTCTTTGATATCAGAATTCTAGTCACCTACAAAAAAATCTTAGCCGGTACTAGTTTACGCAATTTGACCAAAATGCCATGACCATACGTGTTAAAGTGACATCTGTTGAAAAAGGTCATGTCATTAACCCTTTGTGCGCTGGGGTATTTTTCATTATTTTGGTTTTGCCAATTTTGAGTATTTTGCAATCATGTACTTAAAGTCACTTTCGTATAAAGCAGAGATTAGCAACATTGGCCCTACAGAAGTTTTGAACTGACATCACCCATGAACTGCTCATTAGATTGACTGAGCCTTATGGGAAATGTAGTTCCAAAACACCTGGAGGGCCAAGGTTGCTGAACCTGGAATAAAGTCTATGCTCCTTAGTTACATAAACATACAGGGCCCTATTACATTCTTCGCGCGCAAAAACGCATTAACGCGAGGGGCAAAACCCTTTGCGCTGAACCTCGTATTACGACGTTCGCGCACAAAACACGTGTTAACGTCTAACGCGAGTGACCCTGCCCGAACCCTTTGCGAGCGCAATTTAGTGCGCGCGTCCTATACTTAACATTGTGAGCGCAAACGCGTTTGTGCGCTGGTACGCGCATGGTATTACAATCTTAGTGCAAAATTTAACGGACAACGTTTGCGCGCAGAATTTTAACGTCTTTGAAAAGCTGGTGGTAACGGCAAATTGTAACAACCTGACCGTACCAAACTGCGGATTCACAACGGAGAACGTCGATGCGTACGTTTTTTTTACTAGATCCCTCAAAAATGACGGCCACTACCTTGTCTTCCGTCAGAACGTACATCTGTTGTGCGCAGTCTGCACAAAATGCGTTCATCTGATGGACCTGCGTTAAAAATTACATTGCGCTCACTGATTTCTGCGAGCAACGGTACTTCGCGCGCATGTTTGCGAGTCGGTTTTATGAACGCAATTTCCCGACGGATGAAAAAATGCGCGAGGAATGTAATTCCAGCGGTGATTTTCGTGCGTTAACCGTTAACGCTTCGCGCAAAAAAAACACGTGTTTAGCGTGCGTTTTTGCGTTAAGAATGTAATAGGGCCCACAGACTGTTGATTAGGGAACAATTAGGCTAGGGTCAAACGAAAGCATTTTTACACGCGAACGTAAAAAAGTGCGTCCGAATGCATTGACGTATTTTTTCACGCAATACGCGACAACGGTCATACGATGCGCATTTTCGTGCGTGATTTTTTACGTATCCAAACCAGGAAACTTTGGGTGTCTGGACGTTATGTTGGCCGGACACGAGCAGGGTCTGACGTCTCCAAATCACACACACACACCGCTAGCGAGTGCAGCGCACTCTGTACGTCCGCACTAGAGGTTCTGCGTTCTCGAAAAAATGTGTTCGTTTTCCACTTGCGTTGCGCGGCCGGACTTTCGTGCGACCGTACTTCATATATTGGCTGTCATTGCCCGTCATTTGCTGCTAGTGCGGCCGTAATTATGTGCTCCAGAACGCACGTTAAAAGTGCGCTGGTCTGACCCCAGCCTTAGTATATTTTAGGATTAGGTCAAATGTATGGATACATGATACGGTGAGAGTTTGAGGTAGGTTTTTGGAAGGTTAGGGTTTAGGATAGGGGGCCAAGCCTTGAAAAAGTGCAGGAACTCCAAGGATTTCTGCTTCTCAATTAGCCGTTGACATATAACCCCTACCTCACCACAACACATGCAATGTTAATTGCTTTGTTTAGCCATAAAGATAGGCTGGGTTTTTAGGGAATTCTTATAATTATAATAAAGATTATGTATCTCTGTTCATTTAACAAAGAATTATATTCCTGGAATTTAAAAGCTTATCAAGGTGTGGTCCAAAAGGTGAACTCAGTAACCTTTCTGTAATGTTTAGATTTCGTGCCGCCGAGGTGTTTGTACCAATGACGCTCGGATGAAGAATTAAGGATAAGCGTGGTGCTGGTTTTATTATAAGTAGAGCGGTATACATAAATCGCCTACTGATGACTGTGTCGCATGCAAGGAGACAATAAATACACACACACACAAAAAGTCAAATACTTGACTGTGCAATAATATATATATATAGGCCACAGCTAAAACGCCCCACACAATATAACAATAACCATAACATAAAATTTGCCATAACACAAATACAGTGCTGACAGGGGACTCCACACAACCACCATACCCCTCCAAACCAACCAACTACAAATTCCTCCCATCTCCCAACCATCAGATCCATAAATCACCTAAATAAAGGAACCCCCTACCCCAGCACTGCCTACAAGCCCCCGCCACTAGCTCCTTACATAACCCCCTTATGGGAGAGCTCTCCCACCTATAAAGAACAGGGCTTGTTCGATCCCCTCCTTTAAGCCCAGGATGAACAAATCCATGCCCAGATCAGTAAGATGAACGCTATCCTCCATAAAATAACAAAAAGCATCCTCCTCCTCGAAGGGGAGATGCCGCACCACCACACCAACCATCTGCCTCACAAACCTCGCCATACACCGAGTAACCTTTACCCGGCAAAGCTGCAACGCCTCCTGATTCTCTGCCTGCCTCCGAGTCCACACCATCCTCGACAACATCTCTGACCACACCACCACCGTCCATGGCGACCACTCCCTCAGCTGCTGCAGATCCGCCTTCATCTTCAACAGCTTACCATGAGGGACCACTCCCAAATCATTCCCCCCCACGTGCACCCCCAACAATTGGGGGACCTCACCGTGCCTAAAGGCACCCAACACCGTTTGCTTAAACTCCTCCCACAGGAGCCCACGAATTTCGAACCACCGGACTCGTGTCGCCGACCCAGGAAAACCCAGCTGCACGCCGTTCGCCTGCACCAATGCCCTCCTCCGGGCCCAGAACACCAACGACTCTCCAAGGATCCACACCACCCTCGAAGGACCTGAAAAATAAAACAAATTAACACCACCTCCACCACGCCAACCGACTCCCAAAAACTCCACACCACCCCTCCTCACTCCAACCAATAAAATAAACACAATGTCCATACCTGTAAAGACAAACATCCTAACACCTATGCTCGCACTACAACTGCATATATACCCCAACCCCACATACCCACAACAAAAGAACATGAACAAATATACAATGCACAAAAAAGCAAGAATATATATATACAGTCAGGTCCAGAAATATTGGGACATCGACACAATTCTAACTTCTTTGAATCTATACACCACCACAATGGAGTTGGAATGAAACAAACACAATGTGCTTTAACTGCAGACTGTCAGCTTTAATTTGAGGGTCCTCCTCCCCTCAGAGCAAAAGAACGAAACCTGTCCCACTGCAAACGAGATAAAGCATCCGGCACTGAGTTAAGCCGCCCTGGCACCCTGCATAAAACATAAAATTTCAAACAAAACAGCGCAAACCTCTTAAGCAACCGAATAACTGGCAAGGATCAAGCCAACAAAGAATTGACTGCCGACACCACCGCCATATTGTCGGAACGGAACAAAATCCTCCTTCCCTCGAAGCAACCACCCCACAGCTTCAAAGCCACCACCAGTGGAAACAACTCCAAAAAGGCTAAATTCCTAACCAACGTAGATGACAACCAACGATCTGGCCAACGAGACGCACACCAATGCCCCCCAAAATACAGCCCAAAAGTCTCACCGGGGAAGCCCCCATCCTCAGACCCTCCAAGAGGCAAACCGCCCTGTCTCTCCTTCTTGAAACATCTGGACAATGAATGGAGCCCCCACAATGTGAACATTCGTGCCTAAACTTGCACCCATTTCCAAATTTACACTGCCCCTCGTTGAACTGCCAACAAGACCCCTTCCTTGAACCTGCCGGTGAAGAACTTGCCCCTCCCCCACCGGCGATCCCTGGAAAGGGCAAAGCCCTCTGAGCCACCATCAAACGTAACCACAACGTGATATCCATCTGATCCCAACCCATATCCAGATGAGCCACCAAACGTTGCCTGTACTGCTCATCGTACTTCAACCAAGCCCAACCTCCATAAATCCCATAAGACTCCCAAATCCCATCCACATAACAAAAAAGAGCTGAATAATGCTGAGGCTTATTCTCCCCTAACACACTGGCCAAAATACAAAACGCCCGAAGCCAATTTCCGAACAACTTTCGATACCTCTTCTTCCTTTCTTCCTTTTCCTTCAACCCTTCCTTAGATGACTCGTCCCTGACACCCGCAACCTCATCCAATGGAAGCAACGAAAAAAGCTCCACATACTCGCCACGCCAAATACTCTCCTGCTTCAAATGCATCCCCAGAGGGCCTGCAAATTAAACATACACTTTCCGTCTGGCCACGTCCGCCACCCCTAAAGATTCACCAAGAGGACCCAAGTTCCCAACAACCGACTCGGCCCCCCCGAGGCAACTGCTTCACCACCATTGTCTTTCCCGGCTCTCCCTCCGGACCTCTCGACAACCCTCCAAGCCTGCGCCAAATCAACTCCCCGGCTCACACCTCCCTTTGAACCCGATCAGGCCTCAAATGCAACCTGCAAAAACGACAAAAAAGAACCCATATCACTCCCGCCTCCATTACATGATGCCAAACTTGACCCAGCCGCACCTTCCTGGACCTCCTGCTCCACACTTTCCATTGCCGAAGTGCCCACTTCACTGACTCCTCCAGCCTGCCAGCCTCCTACTGGCTGAGGACTCCGATCGTGAACCAAGGGACCTGTGGATGAAAACAAAATCCCAGATTCACACCCCCTTCAGGCCCCCCCAGAAACCTCTTCCAGCATAACATCACCCCTTGACTCTCCTAAAACCAAACCCCCATTATCCAAGTACCCCGAAGCCAGTACCTCTGCAACAGAAACAGATCTAGATCCCCTCATGGAACCCCTGCTAAACAACCGCTCTCTCCTTCCAGCCGATGAACCCCTCGACTTCCGCACCTCGTCTCCTGGTAGCACTCACCACACTACCCCTCCGACCAGACCCTGAAGAATCTGCTGAAACGGAAACACCTCGAGCTCCTACCTGCCATTCTCCTTGAGGAGCTCTCGCCAGCCTCCGGCCCAACTGCATCACCACGAGCCAACATTCGACTAACCAACCATCCTCTGCCTCTCGCCGCCTCCGACCTCAACCTCCCAATCGCCGGTCCACCGCTGGATTCACTGCCCGGACTGAACCGCTCCTGCGGACGAGAAGCCCTGACAGGACGAGCTCCAACCTCCATCTCCGCTGCTAACACCTCTGTCAAACTCCTCCTTGCCCACTCCACACCACGATGCCGAGCCGTCTCACTTACCTCCACCAACAACATCTGCAATTCCCCACCTTCCGCCATCCTCAAAATAGGAGAAAATTTCCAAACCAGCCAAAACACCGCTCTCTGACGCAGCTGCAGATTTAACCTCAGCTCTACCTCTGGAGAAAAAGGCGCGCAGAGACTCCTTGCACGTGACTTAAGTACCCTACTGATACCCCGCCCCTGAAACTTCCCGCTCAATCCCCTCACGTGCTCAATCAAAGACATAAAATCCTCCTTGCGTCCTGGCATCAGAGGCAACTTAAGGGCCCTACGCCTGAGTTGCTTCAGGCCTTCAATAGAGCTGCTGAATGACCATTGCCCAAAGATAATGCAAAGGTCAGACAATTTTAACACTGGCATATGATTGGTTAGATTAGAATATTATTATTATTGTCATCATTTATATAGCGCCAACAGTTTCAGCAGCGCTTTACAATAACCAAAAGGAACGAGATACATATAAACGGACGTAGGATGGAAACAAGAGGTGTAGAGGGCCCTGCTCACAGGAGTTTACAGTCTAGAGGGATTGGGGGTTGAGGAAGACAAGAGGAATTTTACTAGATAGCAGGATCATTAGTGCCAGTGAGTTGGGAATGATGGGGCCATTGAAGCAGCACATACAGTACATATGCAAATATTACACTTTTCTCCTCAATTTGACCCCTGGTTTAGGAGATCTTAGGTTAGGCATGAGTTAAAGATGAAATCAAAGTAATAATTGTTAGAGCTGAATATCTTTATTGTAGGTTAATGTTTACAGGGTAGTGTCTGGTTTTAATAAAATAATAGATGTAGGTGAGGTTTAAGGATGAGTTTAGGGGGTAGAGTAAGCCAAAAGGATATGTTTATGGGCATGTTAACTGTGGGAATAAATTAGCCATAGTGTAAGGCAGGCCTCAAAATTTCCACTCGCCTGCTCGCATTTGGCGAGTGGAAATTACATGAGGGCGAGTGGGAATGCAGAGGCAGGGCAGGATAAGGGGTTAGGTGGGGCAACTAGTGGCGAGTAAATCTTAAGGCCTGGCTAGTAGCATGGGACTTGAAATTTTGAGCCCTGGTGTAAGGGATCCTCTATGTGTTATGTAATGTGAAGTGGTGTGAAGAAATAAAAATCCTACTCCTAGGCCTTATCCTTGCTCCAAACCCCAACACTAATTCCACTTCCAAACCGAACCCTAATCCCTACTTCAAACCCCCAAATCTAATCCTAATCCTCACTCTAAACAGTTTGCTGCATGGTTGATCCAAAACCTTTCAGAGAAATCATGTAGATGGGTGTGGTGTATGGTGGGGGGGTCCTGCAGGGTGGTGAAAATGCATCTCTAACCCTGCATCTACCAGAGCACCTACAGGAGGGTGATGGTGACCATGTATCTCTTATGAGTTTGACCTCCTGAGCTCAAATTCAATTTGCCAACTACTAAAACAAGAGTCAGGAACCTTTGCCTTCCAGGGACTCTATTACATTCTCTGCGCAAAAATGTGCACGTGCACAAAAAACGCATTAACGCGAGGGGAAAAACCCTTCGTGCTGACCGTCAAATTACGACGTTCGCGCATACGATGCGCGTTATCGTCTAACGCGAGTTACTCTGCGCAAGCGAACGTTCTTAACATTGTGAGCGCAAATGCGTTCGTGCGCTGGTACGCGGCTGGTATTACAATCTATGTGCAACTTTTTACGAACGACATTTGCGAGCATAATTTTAACGTCTTTTAAAAGCTGGTGGTAACGGCAAATCTGAACGCTCCGGCCGACACAAAATACACCAGCCCAAAAAAAAAGTACAGCACAGTATAGTTACACATTCTACACATACCCAAACAATAATATTGAGAAGTTGTGCGTGTTTTTATTATTGCTGCAGCATATATACTCAGATTGATTTGGACAGGCGCAAAAATGAACTGGAGACAATTGTGGTTCTTAATTCTGATTGGCTGAATCACGTGAAAAACCAGTCCGCACACCGATTTCTGTACGCAGCGTTAATTTGCGCTCGTTTTTGCGCTTCTTTTTTACGCGCGTTATTTTTTGACGGATGAAAAATGCGCTCAGATCGTAACACCAGCGTTAATTTACACGCGTCAACGTTTAATGCTGCGCGCAAAAAAAGTGCGCTGCGCGTACGAATTTGAGCGGAGAATGTAATAGAGCCCTAAATGTTTTGGAACTACACCTCTGATGATGCTCAGCTCCAAAACATCTGGAGATCCCTTACATGACAGACGAGTGGTCGGCATTCAAAGGACTATTCCAGTGGTGTTCAATTGTACCATAAATAAATTATTGCCACTACGAAGCGCATCGTGATTCCATTTAAATGTGTCCACATAAAGAAGTGGATGACTGTTGTGTTTTACATTTGCGCTGTCTACTGGTCGCCTCACTCTGTCACCTGATATCAATGTTCTACTCAGAGCTTTGAACAGCTGCAGAACCCCTTCTCTACCGCAAGATAAGGAGCAGAAAGTGGAGGCTGCAATATCCAGGACTCTGAATAAGTAGGATTACCAAATTTAGCCAAAAATAAACAGTTTTCGTTAAAATGCTTTTATCAGTCTGTATTTATTCAGACTTTACATATGAGTTCAGGTAGTTGTCGCGCTGCAGCCCATGATGGCAATTGGCTGCCAAGAAGGGAGGGGGACCAGAAATCCATGGGGCCTGCTATGCCGTCATGTGGCATTAAGGCTAGGGTCAGACGAGCGCAATATTAATGTACGTTTAGCCGCACTTAATCGCGGCCGTGCTAGCAGCAAATGACGTCCAATGCCGGGCAGCATACGAAGAACGGCCGCACGAAAGTGCGGCCACGCAACGCAAGTGGCAAACGAACGCATTTTTTCGAGAACGTCAAGCCGCTTGTACTGACGTACAGAGTGCGCTGTGTCCGCATAGCGGCGTGTTTGCGTGATTAGGAGACGTCAGACGCTGCTAATGTCTGGCCAACATCACGTCCAGACGCAAAAAGTGTTTTATTGATGATCCGTACAAAATCACGGACGAAAATGCGCATCGTATGACCGCTATCGCGTATTCCGTGAAAAAATACGTCCATTCGTTCGAACGCACTTTTTCACGGACAACGCGAAAAATGCGTTAGTCTGACCCTAGCCTTAGACTGCGGTCACACAAGTGCACTGAGTGCGTCCATGTGACTGCATTTCCCAGCTTTTGACAGGCTGGACGCGGAGGGCCACATGGTGTAGAGTGTGCATGAATTGCACACGCTACCCCCGTAAGTGATTTCAGCCTCCCCGTCAAGCTACGACGGACGCTGACGGTGCTGCGAAGCGCAATATTCCATAGGAGTATCAAGCCTTGCAGTGCAGAGTGCACTAACTGCGCTCAGCGAGGTGACCACACGGGCGTCAGAGTGGAAGGAAAGTCCACTCTCAAGGATGTCCCGTCCTCTTTGAAAAATGCTTATGTGCCTGCAGTCTAAGCGGTTAAAGCAAGTTCTTTGAGTGCTCTCCAATAGACCTTATAGAATTTTAGCACCACGGCATTATAATTTGACATATGTTATTGGTATTTATATACATATATAATTATTGTATATTATGATCATTGTTTATTATATCCATTTATACATATTTTACATAATAGCCATTTCCACTCTTGGTCAGTAGACTTGTGCACCGATTTTTTTTTTGGTTCGGTTCGGTTCGTTCGGATTTTGTAAATTTTCGGTTCGGCTCGTTTCGGCCGATTTCCATTTCGGTTCGTTTCGGTTCGTTTTTCGTATCGACTTTTTTTGTGATTTCGGAAATTTTCGTGTTTTTCGGAACATCTGTTCTCCTCGTTTCAAAGTGTCTATTCATTTTGACGTAAACTAATTGTTTTTCGGATCCGATATTTCTGTCGATACGATACGATTTCTCCTGTTTTACAAGAAGGATACATTGAGATTTCTCTAGTTTCCCGGGTAGGATACATTGAGATTTCTCTGTTTTACAAGAAGGATACATTGAGATTTCTCTAGTTTCCCGGGTAGGATACATTGAGATTTCTCTGGTTTTACAAGAAGGATCCATTGAGATTTCTCTGGTTTCCCGGGAAGGATACATTGAGATTTCTCATGTTTTCCGGGAAGGATACATTGAGATTTCTCTGGTTTTACAAGAAGGATACATTGAGATTTCTCATGTTTTACAAGAAGGATACATTGAGATGGGAATGATACAAAATTACAAAATCAGCGATATAACCGAAAAATACGATGTCCGAAATTACTGAAATGGAAACGAAATCAGGAATGGAGCCGAAATCACGAATGGAACGAAAATGAATTTCGATTTTACACATTTCTAGTCCATTCTAAAATTCCGAAAAGTTTTCGTTTTGGCTCGGAAAATTGTTCGGATCTGCCGTTTTCGGATCTGAAAATTTTCAGAAAATCGGCCGAATCCAAATGCACGAATAGGGAAATTTCGTGAAAATTCCGAAATTCTGAAACCCGAAACGCACATCCCTATTGCTCAGAGATTCTGAGCAGTCTCATCTCATGATGGGTAAGCTAACTTTACACTGACAGCTGGTTGTGACAATTCATGTGAAGGCGTTAAAACCAGTGTTGAAAGAGTTCATTAGTAGAGATTGCCATCTTTTGTCCTTCTAAAGTTTAGGGTGGCAGTCTGGAGCAAGCTAAGCTCAGAGACAGTGCTAATAGGGGTGTCACAAGATGTCAGGACAGATAAGGCCTGTTGTGAGTCTTCAAAAGCCCAGAGGAGATGAGACATCTTAATGGTGTTTCAGACAATCCCCTGATCAAAAGAGACAAAGGTCCTGCCCCCCTGTGGAGCGCAGACTATTTGAAGGAAATTTTGGTGATGTGATTAAATGTGACCAGTGATAAGGTGACTGCTGACTTGAGGCAAGAAATTCTCTTTATCAACAACATTGTTTCTGAATGGAGTCAAGAATGCATTGTTTGTCCTATGGCAGGATAAGATACGTGGTCCATTTATTGATGCAGTAGAAACCCAAGAGTCATATCTTCAAAAGATATGAAGATTCGTCATCTAAATAAATTTTAAAAAAGTGTTAAAGAGCACCATTATTGTCTTTTTTTCCAACACACTTAGGAGAAATTGTAGTCAAACCACCCTAAAATTGTCACTCTTTCTAGTAGCATGTTGACTTAAAAGACATTCGGCGCCCCTTCGGTGAATAGGAATCCAAGTGTGCCGTACGAGAAAGCACAGAATTTTCGATGCTTTCAAAATAACTCTCTTAGTGAATGACAGCTACGAGTGGAAGAGCTGTCCTGTAGAATATCACTCCACTCACTCAATTGCATGCCAACATCACTACTGAAGGCCGATTGTGGCCCATTGGTCAACGAACCTCACTGCCAATGAAGAAGGGGGTGTCCGGCATTGAACGAGTAATCAGAGGTCTGCGATATCTCCTCGATCTTTATGGCCAACACAATATTCATCTCCTGATGAGACTTTGCAGGAAGAGTCAACTGGTTCATTACAGGTCCGCTTCAAGTTTATTTATTTTATTTATTTATTTATAAAGGATTTTACCAGGAAGGATACATTGAGATTTCTCTCCTTTTCAAGTATGTCCTGGGTTCAAGAGCATTGTTACAGAAATACAAAGTAGTAAAATGCAAGATATTAACACAAAAACAAATATACAGATTAACAGAAAATAAATATGTAGGAAATATAGTCACTATGTTACATGTTTACAGGTGCATTCTGTATATAGTCACTATGTTACATGGTTACAGGTGCATTCTGTATATAGTCACTATGTTAGATGTTTACAGGTGCATTCTGTATATAGTCACTATGTTACATGTTTACAGGTGCATTCTGTATATAGTCACTATGTTAGATGTTTACAGGTGCATTCTGTATATAGTCACTATGTTAGATGTTTACAGGTGCATTCTGTATATAGTCACTATGTTACATGTTTACAGGTGCATTCTGTATATAGTCATTATGTTACATGTTTACAGGTGCATTCTGTATATAGTCACTATGTTAGATGTTTACAGGTGCATTCTGTATATAGTCACTATGTTACATGTTTACAGGTGCATTCTGTATATAGTCACTATGTTACATGGTTACAGGTGCATTCTGTATATAGTCACTATGTTACATGTTTACAGGTGCATTCTGTATATAGTCACTGTGTTACATGTTTACAGGTGCATTCTGTATATAGTCACTATGTTACATGTTTACAGGCGCATTCTGTATATAGTCACTGTGTTACATGTTTACAGGTGCATTCTGTATATAGTCACTGTGTTACATGTTTACAGGTGCATTCTGTATATAGTCACTGTGTTACATGTTTACAGGTGCATTCTGTTTTGAGATATGTTAATAGGGAGCTCTTAAGTGACTTTAGACTGGGGAAGATTTAATGGCGTCTGGGAGGTTATTGCATAATTGAGGTGCTCTGTAGGAAAATGAGGATCGAGCCACTTTCTTTTTGTATTGAGGTATTGCAAGTAAGGTGCTGGTCCTGGATCGGAGGTTATAGGATGAGGGAACTGCTGGAGGAAGCAGCCTATTCAGGTAGGGTGGTAGCTTCCCAGAAAAGCTCTTAACCTTTCAGGTTGGAAAGGTGAAGAGTGCGTCTAGATTCCAGCGTTGGCCAGTTTGGTTCTTTATGATGTGCAGTTCCTGCTCCATCAGTTCACCACTTGGTAAATAACCCCTTTCTTCTATAAAAATTGGGATAGGCATATATAAATCCCTGATGATGGATTAAGAATCATGATGTGGCGTACTGCATGCTTTTATTTGCATTTTTGAACTGATCTTTAAACTGTTTTGGAAACAATGTAGGGTTAAGGGTTGCTTATATGATACCCTCTTGCTTGGGGCACTCAAGTTGAAATGAAAGGAGAGTAAAGATGTGAAACTAATCCCATTTGTAAGAGCGGTTACGCTGAGTGTCCTGTGATTTACAGGCCAACATCCGAACTTTGAGATGAAGAAAGTGGGAAACTGAGGAATGTGGTCTTCTAGTTGCAATATGGATCTCAATTCGGAAGTCAATGTTGACTAGAATCTGACCACTTCCCTTATAGAGGATTTCAGTTACATCAAGGTTTCTCCAAACACAACTTTATGCTCCTTGCATGATGAAATAATGTTCGAACACTTGACAAGCCCCCGATCACCGGTATGATTACATGATGCTACCTATGGTTATGACCGACTTTGTGTTCGATGAGCAAAGTTTCATTAACAAAATGTTTTGAAAGGCAGTAGGGAAGATGGCAAACATTGCGTTGCTGTTACCAGATGTGGTGTTTCTTCCATTCTTTCTCCTCAACGAAATTGGCATGCCACTGATTATTTGTCAGCAAAAAACAGTCATGGATCCGGCTGGTAGATCTATCCATGCACGTACTTCTGCAGAGTTCTACAATGGATGGAAATGCTCTTCAAGGAATGCCTTATTTCAATAAGGCACATTATTGTAACCTGAAAGGCCTGAGGAAGTGATCGCTTAATGGCTGACATCACAGGCAAGATCTTCATGTAGAGTCACATAATATTACCATATTAATCTGCTGGTCATCATTCAAGTAAACACCTATGTTTGCAGTATGATTGATGTATGGTGGAAACAGCAGTAGACATGTCACAGCAGACATGACCATGATGCCTTCCGTTGTCTAGGGGAAACAATCATATTACTTAAGACCGGAAAGTCAATAAGCAAAAACCCTAGTTAGATTTAATCCCATGGGTAGGGTTCACTCCTCATGTACTGGCATGTCCAATCCTCTTGTAAAATAATAATTTTATGCTAAATATCACACTATCAGGGTAATTCAAAGAGATTCGAAAAGTCCCCGCACGTTCGGTGACTTTTCGTTCTCTTCAATTCGGTTCCTTTGCCAATCCCATTTTGGTGACCCTGCGGTGTATTCAGCAAGCACCACAGGGTCCCCAAATTGCAGGGAAAAGTCACCGCAAACCCACCAAAAACTAACCGCAAAACCCACCGAATGCACGCCGAAAACCCGCAAAAACAGCTGGATTAACCCGTCGAAGACGCCGGAAAAACCCGAGCAGGAGCCGATCACATGCAGCGAAGCCGCCGGAAAAAGCCGAGACCGCAGACGAGGGAGGTGAATAAATTAGCAAAACAGTTTGCATGAATGTGTGAAAGTGAAACGCTGTTTGCAAAGAAACTACTGAGCGAAAATGTCTGAAATTTACATATGAGGTCCAATGAATGATAATAAAAAGGGCTGTTACAGAAAAAATAAGTAAAGTTAAAAAACAAAAAATTTGACCTTTTTTAAAAAAAAAATCAGAAAAATGCTTGAAATATCCTAAAAAAATCGATAAATAAAGAGACTCTTTACTGCAGAATTTTATAATGAACGGTTTATTAGATATTGAATTAAAATGGGAATATTTTTAACATTGAAGCCTATGGGATTCGCCTGAATAAACCTGCCGAATTAAACCACAGAATGGCAGGGCATTAGGGGAACCTTTCACTGCTGGTTTGTGCTCTCTGAATAGCCGAAACAGTGCTTTTTTATGGGGATTTCACTGCCCTCGAACAGGCACCGAACAGGCACCGTATCTATGTGCAGGCAATTCGCCAGGATTTGGCTAACTGCTTGCTCTATGAATAGCCGAATGGCCAAGAAAGGTAACCGAACGCTGATTTTCAGCGTTCGGTTACTTGTCTCAAGCAATTCGGATCTCTTTGAATAACCCTGTAAATGTTAAACCGATAATTTATATATATATTTTATTTATTTGCAAAGGATTTTAGCAGGAAGGATACATTGAGATTTCTCTCGTTTTCAAGTATGTCCTGGGGATAAAGTGACAGGACCACTTGAAGATGGGCACCCGTCTTAATACATGTAAGAATTCATTGATAAACTATTTCCCAACACTGGAACCTCCATTCCAGAAGCACATAAGGTTCTGCCATAAATATGTTTATGCCTTTAATTTTCTACATAATTTGCTTACACGTAGATTTCATTCTACCACCTCACAAAATATTTATTAGATTTTAGTATTTATGGTATTATTACATAATACCTCCTTGTAATCAATTTTTTTTTGAGGCCAAACAATATATATATTTTTCCCCATGTAAAATTAGTCATACCTGTGACACATTGGCCTCGATTTAATGTGACCCAATAGCTGACGTCATGACCATTTAACCTCCCTGGCGGTCTAATTTTTTCAAAATTTCGTGTCTAAAAGCATCTCAATTTTTTTTTAAAGGAAAAGTGTTTTTGTACATAGTTAGCCTGTAATAATTAGGAATCACGCACTGAAATCCGTGCAATCAAGAGTCCTTACTGGTAAAATCCTTTATAAATAAATAAATAAAAAATAAATAGTAAATACACTGAGTCCGATAAAGTTTAAAACACGACATAATAATTTATTATCCCAAAAATAATTATCCAAAATAATGCAAATAAATGATATTCAATAAAATACAACAAAAAACACTGAAATCTGTCTGCAAACAAGGGTGAGACGATGTATGGTCTATTTCTTATAGTGTACTGCCACCTAGTGGTCGTTCATAAACATTGCACTGTATAATCCAAAATGTAAACTGTAAAAAAGATTTATTTTATGCTGGTCCCGCCCCCCCTGCATCGTGTGACTCGCAGGGAGCATTCCAGGAAGCAGCTCGCCATGATCACACTGTGGGGGACAGGAGGAGGTGAGTAAACATCCAGCCCGAGTGTGGCTCGGGGTTACCGTTCGCATTAGCGAAATTTAACCCCGAGTCACACTCGGGAATACCGCAGGGAGGTTAAGTTTGTGTTTCGGACATTTTTTTGTTCAGGAGATTCAAATATAAATTTATCTGCATTTCGATTCCCGATATAAATCCGGATCAAATTCCAGCTCTCACGGCTATACTGTTTAGTGGAAATATCGGCTTTAGCAAAATCAAATTTATCAGTATTCGGATTTCTGACAATAACAAATGCTGAAAGAAGCACCTATGCATTTTGTCTGATAAAAGAAGTTTCAGGCAGAACATAACGGGAATTAGACTGAAAGCTTAACCCCCTCCCCCCCAAAGGAATCGACAATCGGTTAATGGCACAAATGTGTATAATGCTGACAAAATAATCTTTTTGGGGCATTTTACAAATATCATTCATATACAGGGTTATTCAAAGAGAATCGAAAAGCCTCCGCACGTTGGGTGACTTTTTGTTCTCTTCAATTCGATACGATTTGGCAATCCCATTTCGGCAACCATGCGGTGTATTCAACAAGCACAACAGGGCCGCCGAAATGCAGGGAAAAGCCGCCGCAAACCCGTTGAAAACTCACTGCAAAACCAGGGCGAATGCACGCCGAAACCTGGAAAAACATCTGGATTAACCCACCGAAAACGCTGGAAAAACCAGAGCAGGAGCCGATCACACGCAGCGCAGTCGCCGGAAAAAACCGACACCGCAGACGAGTGAAGTGAATAAATTAAAAAAACAGAACGCTTGAATGTTTGAAAAGTGAAACGCTGTTTGCAAAGAAACTACTGAGTGAAAATGTCTGAAATTTACATATGAGATCCAATGAATGGTAATAAAAAGGTCTGTTACAGAAAAAATAAGTAAAGTTAAAATAAAAATAAAAAAAATTGGAAATTTAAAAAAAACCACAAAAAATGCTTAAAGTATCCTAAAAAATCTATAGATAAAGAGACTCTTTACTGCAGAATTTTATAATCAACGGTTCATTAGATATTGAATTAAAACGGGAATATTTTTAACAATGAAGCCTGTGGGATTCTCCGGAATAAATCTGCCGAATTAAACCACCGAATGGCAGGGATTTTTGGCAACTTTTCACTGCTGGTTTTTGTTCTTTGAATAGCCGAAGCATTGCTTCTCTATGGGGATTTCACTGCCCTCGAACAGGCACCGTATGTGCAGGCAATTCGCCAGCATTTGGCGAATTGCCTGCTCTCTGGATAGCCGAATGGCCAAGAAAAGTAACCGAACGCTGATTTCCAGCGTTCGGTTCCCTTTAGGCAGCCATTCGAATCTCTTTGAATAACCCTGATAGTGTCTACAGTTTCTGCAGCGCTTTTGTCTCTGGCTGGATTTTTCCAGTTTAATCCTCAAATTTACAGTGGAAAAATGTGGAGAACAGACACTCAGAGCAAAATGAAACGTGAACCCCATCGCCCAGAGCACCAAAAGTGCAGTCCCAAACCACACCAAATACAACAAAAAAGACAGAGAACCGGTGCTCGGCGCTCCCGCGTTCACGGTATAAAGGGAATCTCTTCCGTATAGAGAAAAAGATATACGTTATAACATAGGGTAAATATTTTACTGTCTTGGACAAGGACCTGTGGACTACCTAGGATCCTGAAGGGATACCAAGACTACAAGACGAGACAACCACTGAGGGCTATCGGGTGAGCCGTGTGAAACACCCGCAGGCGAGGTGATCGAGCCTAACGAGGCTCTGGAAAGTGTGAGTGGATCCATCCCCCCCCCCCACTTTTTCATTTTTGTGAAAGCTGGACTTCACTATTATACATTTTTTTTCCTTTTAGGAACTATGACCTAGGTAGTCCACAGGTCCTTCAATGAGGAAGGCTTCCTCATTGAAGTCCTGACTGTGAACCTAAGCAGACCTGTCTCCTGGATACTCCCTGAATACCTGCTTCTATAGAGACTTGCCTCCGAAGCTGAGAGGGTGGGATGGTGGCATAGGACTCCAGTTCCAAGAACTTAACAGTGGATAGAATCCTTTCTACATTATTGAGTATTGTAGACTTCTACTAGTGGAAGACTTATTGACTACCCAGGACTCTGAAGGGATACCAAGGCCTTAAGATAAGCTAACCACTGAGGGCCATTGGTACTCAACCATTGGAGGACCTGTGGACCTACCTAGGATCCTGAAGGGATACCAAGACTACAAGACGAGACAACCACTGAGGGCTATTGGGTAAGCCGTGTGAAACACCCGCAGGCGAGGTGATCGAGCCTAACGAGGCTCTGGAAAGTGTGAGTGGATCCATCCCCCCCCACTTTTTCATTTTTGTGAAAGCTGGACTTCACTATTATACATTTTTTTTCCTTTTAGGAATACTCCGACGAACTATGAATTGTCCAAGACAGTAAAATATTTACCCTATGTTATAAAGTATATCTAATCCTCAAATTTGAAAAAAAGAAAAAGATTGAAAAAGGAAAATAATCCAATTAATTATCCTGTCAACTCTATTAAAATGTATGAATATACATTTACACGAGTCCCTTCCAAACGCTAAAAAAGGGACGCCTACAGGTTTTCCCCCATAGCGTCCGTTTTAAAGTGACATTCCGGGGCAGGCGCTATCTCAGCACATCGCCCCGGGAATCAGCATCAGTGATACTTGCAGTATCCAAACCGTCAAAGTATCAACTCCTGGGGTCCGAAGGACTCAATGGAGGGTTGCGCTGCCGGGCTATGAGCCCTACGCCATCTTGCTCGCATAATGATAGCAGAGGGAGACTGGGAACTATTTGTCCCCAGTCTCACTTGCTCCTGTGGACGAGCAGCGGATCGAGCTGCCGTTCTTGCTGTGGGATGAGTATTGAATTTAAGTTTATGAAAATAAATCCCTGATATGATCTGGATGACAGTTTCCCCTAAGTGAAGGCAATATAGGATGATGTTCGTGATAGAACAGGACACTTTTCATTATCCAGACACCGAACAGATAACTCTAGTTTGAAATATGGTGCAAAAATTCAATTTCTTGATCCCCAGACGAGCCAGACTTTTCAAATTTTATTTCCATTCCTCAGATATTATTCTTCCAGCTTTGTCAAAGAGTTAATAGACACAAAGCAATTTTCTGCCATTTCACTGAGTTTATTGTGATTATAGGGAGAGCCCAGATCTCTATCGACAAACGCCCACATAAACAAAGAATATTAGTCCGCAATGCCATTACCAGACCACAAAAGGAAACCACATAGCACAGTTATCTACGAATCTCGAATCTGTATGAACGCGTGTTACGGAATAATGCAATGTGTGTTACTATGCAGAAACTGTACATTTCGTTCTAGAAAAGGAACACAATCAGGGTTATTCAAAGAGATCCGAATTGCTGCCGAACGGTAACCAAATGCTGAAAATCAGCGTTCGGTTACCTTTCTTGGCCATTCGGCTATTCAGAGAGCAGGCGATTGGCCAAATGTTGGCGAATTCCCCATAGCTTCGTCTATTCAGAGAACAAAAAACAGCAGTGAAAAGTTGCCAAAATGCCCTGCCATTCAGTGGTTTCATTCGACAGGTTTATTCAGGAGAATCCCATAGGCTTCAATGTTAAAAATATTCCTGTTTTAATTCAGTATCTAATAAACCGTTTATTTTAATATTCTGCAGTAAAAAGATTCCTTTTTTTTAGATTTTTTAGGATCTTCTAAGCATTTTTTGGGATTTTTTTCCAAAAAAAATGTTCCCTTCTTTTAAAAAAATTTTTTAAACGTTTTTTTCTTTTTTCTGTAGCAGCCCTTTTTATTATCATTCATTGATTCAAATATGTAAATTTCAGACATTTTCGCTCAGTAGTTTCTTTGCAAACAGCGTTTCACTTTTCAAACATTCAAGCGTTCTGTTTTTTCTTTCTTCGCTCCATTCGTCTGCAGTGTCAGGTTTTTCGGCAGCTGCTCTGCGCTGTGATCGGCTCCTGCTTGGGTTTCTCAAGCGTGTTCTGTGGGGTTAATCCAGATGTTTTTGCGGGTTTCAGTGTGCATTCACCTGGGTTTTGCGGTGAGTTTTCGGCGGCTTTTCGGCGGCTTTTCCCTGCACTGCGACGGCCCTGTGGTGCTTGCTTAATACACCGCAGGGTCACCGAAATGGGATCGCCAAATCGTACCGTGTTGAAGAGAATGAAAAGTCACTGAACGTGCGGTGACTTTTCGGTTCTCTTTGAATAACCCTGCAAGTAATGGCTCACAATATGAGAAAAAAGTCCAGAGGTCACAGTTCCATCATCACTGCTGGTTGTTAAATTTTTTTATATATTATATAACAAATTTTGATCAATCAAATCTATCCATTTGCAGATATTTTGAAAAAAAAATGGACAGTAAAATAAGTCAAAAAAATATTTTTTTGTAATAAGAAAGTGTATCAAGTTAATCACTGCAAGTAAGCCTGACCTTAAAAATAACACTGTCCCCAAAAATAAATCATTTGTAGGCTTCGGTTTTAATTGATAAAGCAACACTGAAATTACATTCAATATCCTCAACTTTGATAGATTTTCAGGCAGGAAAAAACTAAATAAACTCTATCAACTCCTTACGGCACTTGGTATACTGATGCATTCAAATCGTATCGCTAAAGCCAATATTTCCATTAAAAAGTATAGTCGCGAGAGCTGATATTTGAGATAAATTGTTAGCGGAATCAAAATACTGGCAAGCCCAAATTTTTCTCTTCCAATATGAAAAATGGCTGAATTGCAGCCGAAAAAGGTGCCAATTTTGGCTCTGGAGCCGAGTTAAAGCGAGCCCTAAGTTACCTACTTGTTACTTCCAGCTGCTCCGGCATAATTTAGTTATGGTACTAATTCTAGTGATCCCACCATACCATCTGACGTGCAACTACTATTACCTAGACATATGCTTAATTCATTTACAGAGCAGGCATCTTCACAACCTGTTTCTACTCCTCACTAAATAACCACCAGGAGCCAGGATGTAACAATAAAACTCACAAGTGGTGATACAGATTCCATTCTTGCATATATGTGTTACCATGTGGTACATACGTGCCCAACACACAGTATCGGCTGTGGAGTCCAGTGGTAACATCTCTACCCTTCGACCATGGAGAAGCAAGTCAAATCCCGTTCAGCACATCCCTCCAATACAACTGTGGAGAAGCAAGTCTCAACTTTTACGAGAAGCGGGTTCAACCTAACCACCAGGTCGCTGCTCTACAATCATGGAAAGACGACCCGATCCCACTCAGAAGACGCCACCAGCGAGTGTCCTTGGGCAAGATAACTAACGATATGGATGCGCCTACCTCACAAAATACTTGTACATCTCATAGATTGTAGGTTCCCTTGAGAACAGGGACCCCCTGAATCAGGTCATCATTCATGTGTGATATTCTAATGTATCAACTACTTGTACATCGATCTTGTAAAGCGCTGCGGAATTTGTGGCGCTATATAAATAAAGGATAATAATAATGATACAATGAGCTCTTGACTTGACAAGATCTTCACCTCTTCCTGCTTGTACATGTATCGACTGCCTAGTGCTGTGTTTGTTAATTAGAACTGTAATAAAATGGTGCAGAACAGAAAAATATGTTATGAAATAAGGGAGAATTGTATTAAAAGTCCCAAGACAAGGATTTCCAGTTGGAGGAATCAACAGTGTGAAACAAAATTAAATATTTTCACTGATTTCTCCTTACTTTGAGCGATTGTTGATCCAGATGAGTTCTCCAAGTATGGCTTCCAATGTTTAGACAAAAATAAGTAATACATATGGTCAGGGTGGCTTGACCGTCGACGTCAAGTCAAATCTATTCACCCGGCCAGTGTCGGATCCAGATTCCCCACCATGAGCTGGCTGTCTAAGTGGGGCCTCCAGGTCCCCCCCCCACCGCAAGTGGTATGGCCCAGCCAAAATCCCCAGCATGCCACAACATGCATGAAATATCGCCATTTTAGGAGGATCCAAAATTTTTCATCGACCTCAAATATTTCAGATCAATTTGAAATCATTTTCCTACCTGAAAAAATATGTCACTCTGTGCAATACTAACCCTAATCCAAACAACCATAAACGTCACCCTAACCCAATGTTAGAAGTAACCTTGCGCTAACCCTAACTAATATTTGGGGTGTAGAGGGGGTACAATAAAGGAAGGATGGTTGGAGTAGGTAAAGTTGGGAGTTTCCAGAGGGTGTAGGTGCTAAAAAATACACGTGCCTGCATAATGTTGGACATTTCTGAAAACATTCAGATGTGTCCAAAATTTTGGATCGATCTGAATTGGCAAATTTGGAAAATCCCGAAATATGAAAGTTTTGGATGAGCACTTTTTTTTAACATTATATTCCTCTCTCTGTAGTAGATATTCCATATAACGGAGTACCGTAGTTCCTGAGCATTTCCCTCTAATGAACACTGCACGTACAAACCTTTTCCCTCCCCATTCAGTCATGGCAGGGTTTAACTGGTCCTGGTTTAGTTTCATGCAGAAATGCTTATATATTTATGAGGATGGAGGGGGTTGTGCAAAGTTTGGAGTTTTGGCTCAGAGACATTAGAAGGAAATGGGATGCTTAAACACACATCGTTCTATTGCAGTTTTTTTCTGTTTCTTCTCCTGTTGCATATTACTGTATATTTATCTTTGGGTTTTTTAAACTCTATTTTAATTCCTTTTTTCCCCCTCTAGGAGTTCGGAGGGGAGTTGGCAGTCTTCCAATTAGCACAGCTTTTTCTCCCAAACTCCTTACAATTGAATATCCTTAGGGGATTTGAAAGGGAGACCCCCTCCACCCCCTACCCTTAAACAAATTTCTGCACAGCTGTTAGTTTTCTGGACCTTTATCTTCCAAACCCATGAGCACTTCAGATACAGAATAAACAACGCGGAATCGACATGTCTCCAGTCGCGTACAAAAACATCAACCGACAGTTTTGTAAATATTTAAATTCCGTGTTCCAATATTTCTCTGTATCATTTGACGATTTCATCAAATCACTTTACACCAGCTTTTGGGAGCCAATTTTTTACGCTCTTTGTGGATGCAACCATGAATGATGAAAAACCTTGGAGGGAATCACTCGTTATTCTCCTTTCCCCACTACATTCGCTCTTATATATACAAAGTATAGGAGGTGCAAATGTAACATGCTGTACCAGCCAAGCTTCAACAGAAGCTGTGGCTCGGTTTGGAATAGGATGTGAGACACTAAAATTAACAGTGAACAGGGCCGGATTTACAACTAGACATAGTAGGCATGTGCCTACAGGTGCCTTCCAAAAGGGGGCACTTGCTCTGTAATACAGGGTTATTCAAAGAGAATCGAAAAGTCACCGCACTAGTGACTTTTTGTTCTCTTCAATTCGGTGCGATTTGGCGATCCCATTTCGGCGACCCTGCATTGTGTTCAGCAAGCACCACAGGGACGTCGTAGCGCAGGGAAAAGTCACCGCAAACCTCACGAACACTCACCGCAAAACCCGGCGAATGCATACCGAAACCCGCAAAAACATCTGGATTAACCCCACCGAACACGCCGGAGAAACGCGAGCAGCCGCCGATCGCAGCGCAGAGCAGCCGCCGGAAAAACACGACACCGCAGACGAATGGAGCGAGAAAAAAAGAAAAACAGTACGCTTGAATGTTTGAAAAGGGAAACGCTGTTTGCAAAGAAACTAAAGAACGAAAATGTCTGAAATTTACATATAAGATCCAATGAATGATAATAAAAAGGGCTGTTACAGAAAAAAGAAAAAAACGATTTAAAAAACCCGGAAAAAATCTTCTCAAAGAAATCACGAAAAATGCCTAAAAGATCCTATAAAATCTATAAATAAAGAGACTTTTTACTGCAGAATATTATAATCAACAGTTTATTAGATATTGAATTAAAACGGGAATATTATCAACATTGAAGCCTGAATTCACCTGGATTCACCTGAATTAAACCACCGAACATCAGGGCAATTCGGCAACTTTTCACTGCTGGTTTTTGTTCTCTGAATAGACGAAGCATTGCTTCTCTATGGGGATTTCACTGCCCTCGAACAGGCACCGAACAGGCACTGTATGTGCAGGCAATTCGCCAACATTTGGCGAACTGCCTGCTCTCTGAATAGCCGAATGACCAGGAAAGGTAACCGAACGCTGAATTTCACTGTTCAGTTACCTTTCGGCCACAATTCGGTTGAATAACCCTGATAGAATAGTTGAATTTTCCTGTTATGGCGCTCTCACCAGTTGCGGAGGGAGAAGAGATGATTGCACAGTTAGGCAAACATCAGGATCCCAATGAGACTTAACAAGGTCATAGGAAAAAATAACAAATATCAGCTGAAAGATAAGTACCACCTGCCTCACTAAATCTGCACATTTTCCCAGGAGGCTGGAGCGTCCGGGACTTTAGATGAAGCATAACTCCAATGTTTTACAACATAATAGTAACAAAGACAAAACAATGGAAGAAATGAACAAGGAAACTAATATTCCCGGATATAAATAACTAGAATAAAAACATAATAAATCTCTCTACTGTAACATAATGGAAATAAAAGATGAGAATTGAAAAAAGCTGAACAAGGTACATTGCTCTAAATGCAAATCTTCATACAATGAGGTATTTTAGCAAACTCAAAGGGAATCATAGATAACAAATCTATAGATCAGGTTATAAAATACTTTGGGAAGGGGCGGACTGACAACTAATGGGGCCCTTAGGCAATAGGAAATCATGGGAGCCCCCCTTGTGCCACGCCCACACAACAATGCAAAACTTACACGTACATTGTTGTGTTAAAGAATTTATTATTTCTTAACTGTTTTCAAAATAATAATTTTTAGGGATGTGCATGGCTGAAAAATTAGTTTAGTTTAGTTTCGTTACATTTTTAAATAATTTAGTTTTCGGAATTTCGTAACTAATTTTGTTTCGTATTTCGTTTCATTTCGTTTTGGATCGATTTGTAATTTCGATCGAATCGATTCGAATTTCATATATCAATTCGATAGTTGATATCAATTCGAATCCACTAAATAAAACCCCAATTAATCAAATTTTGCTGTTAAAAGAAAAGCTAGGGTTAAATTTTAAGCTGTGTCACAGATTTAGTATTTGAGTTATTTTAAACAGTGAAACAAATTTAATTTGTTTCATAAAGTCCTTTGCTGAATATTACTTGTATTTTAAGGTAAGATCAATTCGATAGTTGATATCAATTTGATAGTTCATTTCAAATTCAATAGTTGATATCAATTTGATAGTTCATTTCAAATTCGATAGTTGATATCAATTATTCAAATTTTTCTTTTATGATGATGACACAGTGTAAAACGAAATAAATTCGTTATATACCGTTTCGTTTCAAACTCGTATCGTATCGATTCATTATTCGGAAGTACTTCCGAACTACAAATTATCAAATTTCGTTACAAATTCAGATTTTTTTTCTGAAACGAATGCACATCTCTAATAATTTTAGCAAGTTAAGAAAATCCACTCAGGCCCAGCAGCGTACTGGGGAATCCATCATGCCCCCTCCAGACTTACAGATGGCCACTGCTCTCCTGTGGCAGCCATCACCCATTAATTGCAGCTAAGGGTGTGCCACGGCACAGAAGGTCTCTGTCGCGTTCCTCCTTGATATATAAATGTATGATCCCTATACGCAGCACAACTAGCCTACACTTATGATCTTTCGAGTGGTCGGTGCGTCTACCCATAACAGGATCGGAGGAGAACGTAACCAATAATAGACTGGAGGTTAACAACACAATACGGAATGTCAGAAGGAAAGTCGAGGGTCGTTTACCAGGGCGGGTTATCCGGAATGCCAGGGATTGTATCGCCAGGGTACAGCGCCAGCCAAATGCTGTTAACGCCTTTCAGCGTTTGAAATTTTTTCGGAAATCGGCATACCCATAAATTCTAATTGAATCAATATAGCCCATATTTCCCTTGAAAAGTCTAGCCGCGAGAGCTGATAATCAATCCAAATTTTTATTAGGAATCGAAATGCCAGTAAATCTGCAATTGAATCTCCCAAACCGAAAAATGGTTAAATAACATCCGAAAAAGGTACCGATTTCAGCCATCAGGCTGAATTTAATCGAGCCATTGGATGTGCCAATTTAAAAAGACTGACATGAACCTTTCATGCAGAGATAATGAGATGTAGAGTAGGGATGAGCTGTTCGGGTTCGGCCGGTTCGGAGTTCGGCCCGAACTTTGGCAGTTCGAAGGTTCGCGAACTTCGAACTTTTTGGGTGTGTTCGGTTCGAGTTCGAAAAAAAAGAAATTTTGAAAAAAATATAGAAAATGCTTAAAAAAATACTAAAAAATCTAGAAATAAGGAGACTCATTACTGCAGAATATTATAAGCAATGGTTTATTAGATATTGAATTAAAAACTAATGTGCACGTGGAAAGATTCTCAACTCTGAATGACCTCTGTTCACAAACGGGCATAACACCAGGTGTTTTTAGTCTGGTAATCAATTTGATACATTGTACACTATACTGAGGTACTGAGGGGGTGGGGTAGTGTCTGCTTCTGATTGAGATTTGAGAATTAATTTCCCTCATAAAACTTCCTAATATGCTGCATTTAAATGTTATTTTTCACCTCGGGATTAAACAATCACAGGGTTATTCAGAGAGCGGTGTAAAGCAGGAGAATAACTGGAGAAGTGAAAATTCTAGGTCAAAATAGCCAAACCAGAAAAATTCTCCCATTTAACTCACTTTCCAAATTGGCTATTTGGTCTAGATTGTTCTCTTCTCCTTCCAGTTCTCCTGGCTTTCACCTCTCTCTCAGGGTTGTTCAGAGAAAGGTGAAAACCAGGAGAATGGCAGGAAAAGAGAACAATCTGGACCAAATAGCCGATTTGGAAAGTGAGATAAGGCTAGGGTCAGACTAATGCATTTTTCGCAGCGGCCGTCAAAAAGTGCATCCGAACGCATTGCCATATTTTTTCACGGAATGCGCGAAAACGGTCATACGATGCGCATTTTTGTGCGTGATTTTTTACGGATCCATACCAGGAAACTTTGGGTGTCTGGACGTTATGTTGGCCGGACATGAGCAGGGTCTGACGTCTACAAATCACGCACACACGCCGCTAGTGGACGCAGCGCACTCTGTACGTCCGTACTAGCGGTTCTGCGTTCTCGAAAAAATGCGTTCATTTTCCACTTGCGTTGCGCAGCCGGACTTTCGTGCGACCGTACTTCGTATATTGGCCGTCATTTGCTGCTAGTGCAGCCGTGATTAAGTGCGCCTAAACGCACGTTAAAAATTCGCTAGTCTGACCCTAGCCTAAATGGGAGAATTTTTCTGGTTTGGCTATTTTGACCTAGAATTTTCCATTCTCCAGTCATTCTCCTGCTCTTCACTGCTCTCTGAATAACCCTGACATGGTTATTCAGAGAAAGGTGAAACTCAGGAGAATGACTGAAGAGAAAATTCTAGGTCAAAATAGCCAAACCAGAAAAATTTTCCATTCTCCAGTCATTCTCCTGCTTTTCACCGCCAAAAAATCAATAAACTTTTTCTGCGTGTCCGAAAATGTCTCCTCTTTTCATACAGACTGCCGCCCCAAGCAGTTGTTTATGGATATATTAAAGGAAAAGCATTTACCGTCATTTGAAATGTCATTTTTTGGTTTTTACATATTTCTATACATCCTAGAAATCCGCCACTTCACGGGCAGGTTATGGGACCTCCTAGGCACGATATTTGAAGGAATTTTTCGTTTTTATTTTTAACCATTATTTCATGGAAAACTCACTGTCCCTTTAAAAACGTTTTTTTTTTTACTTTTTGTCCTTGTTTCCTGTCCCCCAGGGCACTACCCGGACCCCCATACACCTTTTAGCATATAGCATATATGCCCTCTTGGAGGGCACTTAAATCAAATCAAATCAAAATAAGCTTTATTGGCAGGACCAAATACATTTTAGCATTGCCAAAGCATATGGGGAGGAGGGGGGTAGTGGGACATATATATGGGGGGGAATGGGCAAGTCCATGGACATTATCAGGGGTAAGGGATAATGTGAACACTCTAAAAACCGAATTTCCAGCCCCATTGACTTGTATTGATTTCGAGTTCGGGTTCGGATCTGAACATTTGGAAAGTTCGGGTTCGGGCCCGAACCGAACTTGGGAGTGTTCGGCTCATCCCTAATGTAGAGATACTGGTGACTGGTTTATAATTATTTGATTTTTATAATTGCCCACTTACAACTGGATTCAGGTCCCACCATAGGTCTGGTTTGTTTTCATTGACTTGTGTCCAGGAGACATGTATTGCCAGATGTTATAAAGCAGGAGTTGGATGTTTTGGAAGGATTTATATATTTCTTTAAATTTATGCCGAGGGAATTTAACAGAAAGAAATCTGGTAAGTATCCATAAATAATAGCCGGGCAGAAAAGGAACAAAGAGGCCAGTGACAGAGATGCGCATGAACTTTCTATGTTTTAAGAGCTTCATGCTGTTCTGTTAGTTCAGAAACAGGATGTTGTCTTCATGTGAACTCATGGCTTGGGCTATTAAGACCTTTTCAACTTGGCTTAATAGCAGCAGGCCTGTGAGACACTGGAAAGGCAATTAAACCTACCGTGGGATCGCAGCGTTTTTGTGAAGTCACCAACACGCTTATCAAAGCATTATATTTCACGAAAAACGATATGGAAAAAAATTTGTATCTCCAACAATATTTCCACTTATTCTTTAGTGCAATGAAGTTTAGGAAAACTGGATATTTGTTTCCCTAAAAAATAACAAAACAATAGATAGGAAAAAGAAAAATACCCCTTTCCAGGTGCCCATGTTTCAAAACAGACCCAGAGAACAGATAAATATGTCTTCACCACCAATTTTCCACCAACACAATAAGATTAAGTGGCCATCCTCGTATCATCACTCCAAGCCTACACGTTCTGCTCTGCAGAGACCTTGTGAAGAAGTGTCCACCATCTTGTCACAAAAGGGTCCCATTCACATTGTGAATGGTCACATTCTGCCGCACTTCAGTCATTCCAGTGGTTTCCATTGACAGAAGAGATGCCGACTTCAAGCATTTTACCGTCCCCAGAACCGTTTTTGCACCAAGGTCATGCATCTTACGAAGTAGCGCAAGTAATGATGCCCAGTACACCTGCATGTCTATGGGACAATGTGGAGGAGAGTCCAGCACCCATGAGTAGTTTAACACCTACTGTACACCTTCCCCTATAAAGGCTCATCCAAACAACTCCTCTGTGCTCCATTATTCGGCTACTGCTAAATCTGTGAATCATCATTTCTGTTTGTTATCTATTCTACATTACCTACTTCTCCTGCTTCTGTTTGGATCCCTTGACTACCTGACATTGGCTTACTTTCTGGATTACGCTACTCACCTACGCCTTATTGACCTCAGCTTTGTTCCTGACCCTGGTTAGTGTTCCTGACGCCCCAGCTGCTGACCTCTGGCATGTTTCATGGATTCTGTATTCCTGCTTGTCCCCCTATGACTGCGGCTCTATTCCTGACTATGATTACCAGTTATCCTGCTTCTCCTGACACCAGCAACCAGTGTACCTGTCATTGGCTTCCAGTTACTGCAACCAAAGGCCTTGTTCTCCTATAGACTTGATGCAGAGGAACGGCGGACAGTGAGAAGAATTGGACAGAGGAGCATTGGAAGGAGAGGTATGTCTACTTTCAAAATGGGGTTTGGGAAAAAAAACCGAAGATGGTGAATTACAAAAAAGCATATACAAAAATCTCCGGAGGTCCTTAGTTTCTGCTAGGATTTGAAGACTCCTTTTTAGTATATGGAGGTTTAGTGCTGGAGTCAAACATATGTTTTTTATTATCCTAAATTATAATTTAGAAACGTTTAAGTACATATGGCTGAAGGTTTCATAAAAATAAAATCAAAAAGAGGAGAATAATGTTGTTTAGGAGAGTAAACATCCAGCCTCCCACTGGTTTCGTGACATCTGCAACCTGAGGGGGAGCCACACTATGTCACATCCGGTCGACTCTGAGGTTCCCTGGCAATGGAATAAAAGTGTATTTACTAACATGCGATGGAGTGATAACGGGAGAAGGGGTGCAGAGGGGGTCTGGGTGGTTAATGTTAGCCGCACCATGTGTCCCGCTTCCATTTTCTCCATAGAGTACTGTGGATAGTTGAGTATAGCGCGACCCGAATATAACGCGATGGATAGAGATTTATTATGGAAATGAGAGGATAATCAAGACTCGACTATAACGTGTGGAACAAAATTTTACCTTACTGGTAAATAATTAAGATCCTTCCAGGTTCTTTTAACACAGTCGGGCTCCCCCTCAGGTCAGGGTGCTCTGCTCTAGAATGATTGCAGTTGTTACTAAGTATGAAGCTGCCGGCTGTCCGTCTTCTTTACTAGCGATTAGATGGTTGGCAGAGGCGAACGAGGTGAATGATTAGCTTAAACCGAGCGTTCCCTCTGGTCGTGATGGATCCCACCTCTCCCGAATCCGGGAGTTCCTGAAGCATTTGCAAGCATCAGGGAGCCCACATTCACTTCAGCGAGACTACCGGAACTTCCGGGAGACTTGGGATCCAGAGCAAGGCAAGTTTTTTTTGTTGTTTTTTTTTTTACACGCGATGCAGAAGTCTTGGCTATAACGCGACCCCTCCAATTTTAAGGTAAATTTTTGCCACCAAAATCTAGCGGTATCCTCGAGTATCTACAGTATTCCTTTAAATGGATATTCTAGTAATGTTCTCTATGTAATCTCTGAACATGTTATCTAAAAACCAAATGCAACATGATCCTTTTTATAAGTTTGAAAAGATAAATCAAGTAATTAGATTATATTTTACCTTTGTACTTAAATATACTTACCTCTATAATCCTAACCCCTCTATACTCCTAACCCCCTCTCTATACTCCTTCTTTGCTTCCTCTATACGCCACATACTCGTCCTTAGACCCCTCTATACCCATACCAGGTTAGGGTAAGTAGTAGAGTTATTTTTTGAGAAAGTATTTTACCAGGAAGGATACGTTGAGATTTCTCTCGTTTTCAAGTATGTCCTGGGTGGCGAGTATGTACCGTTAGGTGTCTTGCCCAAGGACACTTACTGGAGAGGTTGCTCGCTGGGATCGAACCCATGACTCCACAGGCTCTCTCCATGCAGAGCAGTGATGTTACCTCTACTCCACTTTAGGATTGGGATTAGTATTGGGGTTACTTTTGGGGTTAGGGGTACTTACTGCTTTTAGGATTAGGGTTACTATAGTGTAAGGGTTAAGAATTTTACATTGTATAGTGAGTGTCATTTTTTTAGTCATCCTAATAAATCTGAATCGATCTGATTATATTTGGTTTATACTGTATCTGGATTGATTCGATAAATTTTCAACTTGGTTTGTTGTCAATTCAGAATTTCGGATGCGTCCAAGTCATCAATATTTGGCTAAATTTACAGAAGGCACAAGTGTAATGAACATTATTGTATTTTTTAATATGCTATTCATAAAATAATGTAAGTGCACTCCTTACACTCCTTTCTTAGTAATCTCCATAAACTGTGTGTGAGCGAGAACAGTAAAAATATATATATATAAAAAAACAAGAATAATAACCCTTTAAATATTACTAATTAATGTCAGGATGGAAAAGAACCAAAAAAATACACAGGGTTATTCAGAGAGAGGTGAAAACCAGGAGAATGACTGGAGAAGTGAAAATTCCAGGTGGCAATAGCTGATTTGAAAAGTGAGATAAATGGGAGAATTTTTCTGGTTTGGCTTTATTGACCTAGAATTTTCACTTCTCCAGTCATTCTCCTGGTTTTCACCTCTCTCTGAATAACCCTGACAGCTTGTTCACAAAAAAGGAAAGCTTCAAGACTGGAAGTGAAATGCGTGGGTACCCTTGGCAATCGTGACTTTGAGAGTTCTCATCGTTGGCCTGCATCAGTAGATAAATAGGAGTATGAGACCATTTTGAAATATCACTCAGTGATTCGCATTTTAATAAGAAAGAAGGAATTTTGCCAAATGAGTAAAATGAAAAGCAAAATAAAAATGCATCCGTTCTCTACGGACGGTATTTCCTTTAATAAATTTGTTCCTGGTTTTTATGTAATTTGGGTGTTGGTTTTTAAAAGGGATTTTCAGGACATCACATGCTGTTACTTTTAACTCAATACCGTTAAATGGGGAAAACCTGCATAAAGATGATTTTCTTTGGAGTTATTTATTTAGCCTCGAAATTCACAGTGAAAGAAATTATTATTATTATTATTCTTTATATATATAGAGACAGCATATTCCGCAGTGCTGTACAATGGGCACAATATAGACATTGTTACAATACATTGAACAACATTTGACAAACCAGTACAAGAGGAAACGAGGGCCCTATTCCCGTGGGAATTTACAATCTAGAAAGGTTGGGGGTGGAAACAGGAGGAGAGGACTGAAACGTGAGAGTGATGGACTGCAAGGTGGCAGTGATGGACTGCAAGGTGAGAGAGTGATGGACTGCAAGGTGAGAAAGTGATGGACTGCAAGGTGAGAGTGATGGACTGCAAGGTGACAGTGATGGACTGCAAGGTGAGAGAGTGATGGACTGCAAGGTGAGAGTGATGGACTGCAAGCTGGGAGTGATGGACTGCAAGGTGGCAGTGATGGACTGCAAGGTGAGAGAGTGATGGACTGCAAGGTGAGAAAGTGATTGACTGCAAGGTGAGAAAGTGATGGACTGCAAGGTGAGAGTGATGGACTGCAAGGTGGCAGTGATGGACTGCAAGGTGAGAGAGTGATGGACTGCAAGGTGAGAGAGATGGACTGCAAGGTGGGAGTGATGGACTGCAAGGTGAGAGAGTGATAGACTGCAAGGTGGGAGTGATGAACTGCAAGGTGGGAGTGATGGACTGCAAGGTGAGAGAGTGATGGACTGCAAGGTGAGAGTGATGGACTGCAAGGTGGGAGTGATGGACTGCAAGGTGAGAGAGTGATGGACTGCAAGGTGAGAGTGATGGACTGCAAGGCGAGAGTGATGGACTGCAAGGTGAGAGAGTGATGGACTACAAGGTGAGAATGATGGACTGCAAGGTGAGAATGAAGGACTGCAAGGCGAGAGTGATGGACTGCAATGTAAGAGTGATGGACTGATTGGGTCAGTGAGGTGTTTTAGTGAGTCGGTAGTAGGCTTGCCTGAATAGGAATGTCTTAAGGGAGCGTTTGAAGGAAGGGAAGCTAGGGGAAAGTCTGACAGTACGAGGGAGAGCTTTCCAGAGGATGGGGACTGCGTGTGAGAAATCCTGCAGTCTATCATGGGAAGTGGTGATGCGGGGAGAATCTAGGCGCAGGTCACTGTTTGATCTTAGGGAGCGGGCTGGGGTGTATTTGGTGATTAGTGAGGACAGGTAGTGGGGAGCCGAGTTAGTGACTGAGTTAGTAAGTTCACCCTTATTCTGTCAGTGTAGTTCCTAACAAGAAGGTATCTGCCTTCACATGAAAAAAAAATGAAAGAACAAAACATGGAAATTAAGACTCCATGCAAACTAGGGATGTGCATGGCTGAAAAATTTGCTTCGTTCAGTTTTGTTTTGTTACGTTTTTAAATAATTTCGCTTTCGGAATTTCATAACTAATTTCGTTTCGTATTTCGTTTAATTTCGGATTGATTTGAAATTTTGAATCGATTCGATAGTTGTTGATATCCATTTGATAGTTCATTTCAAATTCAATAGTTGATATCAATTATTCAAATTCATCTTTTATGATGATGACACAGTGTAAAACGAAATAAATTTGTTATATACCGTTTCGAATTTGTATCGTATCGATTCGTTATTCGGAAGTAGGTCCGAAATACGAATTATCAAATTTCGTTCCAAATTTCGAAAATTTGCAAAACGAATGCACATCTCTAATGCAAATGTTCACTGCACCTCCAATAAAAAGTCGCCATCTGAATTTACCTAAGCAAACTGGTCCAGCAGATCTTCAGAGGGCAGTGATTTTAAAAAGCACAAACTTATTTAAAGTAATTTTTGGTAACATTGAGGATCTGGGGTGTAGAAAAGTGAAGTATACATAAGGCGAGGAAACTCATAGCAGGAAGAACACATTGTTTGTCTTTAACTAAGCCAATAGGTGAAAACCTTCCATTGGATAATTACTACAGTGATTAATATATTTCAGCTGCAAAAAATGAGGTCATGTGACTCCCGGAATATACTGAATGATCAGGATTTCCATCAACAGGTTTTCTCTTCCCTGATGGCATATTCCAAGATGACAATGCCAGGATTCATCGGACTCAAACTGTGCAAGAGTGGTTCAGGGAGCATGAGACATCATTTTCACACATGGATTGGCCACCGCACAGTCCAGACCTTAACCCTATTGAGAATCTTTGGGATAATGTGCTGGAGAAGACTTTATGCAGCGTTGCGACTCTCCCATCATCACTACAAGATCTTGGCCACAAATTAATATGACTCTGGATGGATATAATGCTGTGACATTGCATGAGCTTATCGACACGATGCTACAGCGAATGTGTGCCGGAATCAAAGCAAAAGGCGATCCGGTGGAATATTAGAGTGTATGCCTTATTTTTTGGCCAGGCAGGTAATATTCTTTGTGATTCTCCTGTTATTTTTTCTTCTTTTTTACAGCAAAACATTAAAATGTTCAAATAGGATCAGCTGATGACTAGGTATGAGTTGTGTAATTGGCAAGTACCGCTCGGGTATTTTGTTTTCTCAAAAACAAGCACAACTTTATTGGTTTTTGAGTCTCCATCTGGATTAACAAAATAGAAAAATGTTCTTATGGGAAAACATGTAAAAGTCCGCACCTGTGCGCGTCACTTGATACTTTGAGAAACTCAAGTTTGCGAACTAGATCTATGATCGGGAAAAACAAATAGCTGGGGACATCTGGTTATCCACACCCTATGTCCAAGGGGTTGTGCAGTTAAAATGTAAAAACAACTTGCTACTGTTCATCCTTTGAACCAGAGGTCAGAGATTGTGTTCTTCAACCCATTAGGAAGGACCCCTGCCAACTGCAACAAGAAACATGGAGTCTGAAAACAGGTTGGTCTCTCTCTGTGAATCGAATCGGCAGTGTTGAGTGGAGCCACGGAACAGCTAAGGTCAAGTAGGGCAAGATTGCAGTCGGCTGTGGGGTGTTATGCGTAGGGGCAAAAGCATACCTGTGCTTGGATCCTTCTGCAACTTAATGTGTTATGATGCTGAATTGTAGAAGTAGACAATGCTCTCTAGTCCTGCAGAACCTTTGAACTGCATATTAGTCCATTGAAAACCCACAATGAAGAGAAGGGTCCAGGCACATTCTATATACCAATAAGCACTTTATTGCAACATTTCGGCTACATATGCAGTTGTATTTCTCAATAAAGTGCATGCAACTCCCAATAAAGTACAAATTGGACTACATGGTGTTCCTGGACTTTTCTCTCCTTTGTGGCTTTTTCCAAGAAGCTGGTTCTACCAAAGGTCGAGTAACGTTTTTTATATGATTTATTTGATTTGATTTTTTTTCTTTTTTTTGAGAAAGGATTTTACCAGAAAGGATATATTGAGATTTCTCTCGTTTTCAAGTATGTCCTGGGTGTCGAGTATGTACCGTTAGGTGTCTTGCCCGAGGACACTTACTGGAGAGGTGCTCTTGTCTGGATCGAACATGTGTCTCCACAGTCTCTCTCCAAACAGAGCAGTGATGTTACCTCTACTCCACCCAGTCGTACACTCCAACTAGCCGGTACATATGGGTGTGACAGAAACCCGCTCTCTTCCGCCTGTCCTGCTCTCCAGACACCCCCTCGCTGCGGTCAGCCTGGCTTCTGCCTGCTGGGAGACCTGGGCTGGCTGGCAGGCATCTGTGCCAGTGCTGGGCCGAAGTTTACAGCAGCTTCTGGGGATCTGCAGGCTTTCAATCTCCTGACCTGTAGCCTCGATGTTAGGTCAGATTTTCAGATGGCCGCTCGGTGCCTTCTGATGGTGAGTGTAGTGGAAATTACACACCAGACAAGCTGAATGTATCAACCAAGAACTATATCTGCTTTACTGAGAAAACCATATTTATATGGTCCAACAGAGATCATTTACATAACAAAAACCAACAACATTGACTTACTAGAACTCTAATTACATTAGGTCAGTTAGATATTTACTGTAAACATTCCTTAGCATTCAGTTATCACACATCATTTACATAATCTATTGTTTCAATAGATCTGATTGACTTTTCAGTCAAACACTGCCCCAGACTCATGACTCCTCAAACAGATATCAGACAAAGAGAAAAGCCCTCTTGCATAAACACACATTACTCAAACATTCCACACAAAGGAGGGCATTGAAAATAACCTCAGGTTGCAACTTCAAAACACATCTCCAAGTTCACATTTACATAAAGTAATAAAAGTACATTTAAACCAAAACCAAGCAATTTACAATACATTTAAAATCACACCACGCAATATAAATGAACATAAAGTCTTTCCCAAAGCAAATGTCTGTGTCTTTTGGGGTTTTTGCCAGGAAAATAAAAGTCTGAAGTGAAGAGTGCTATGTCAGTTCCATGACAATGGGTCCATGGAGAAATGGCACTGGCTTGTCAAGGATCCGGTGAGGAGAATTTGTGATGTTCTTAATAGGCCAGATGTCTATAGTCATTTGGCCAGCTTGCCCAACAGTTATTCTGAGTAGGGATGTGCGTTTCGGGTTTCGGAATTTCGGAATTTCCACGAATTTCCCGATTCGTGCATTCGATTTTACAAAAAATTTCAGATCCAAAAACGGCAGATACGAACAAATTTTCGTGCCGAAACGAAAACTTTTCGGAATTTTCGAATGGACTGGAAATGTGTAAAATCGAAATTCATTTTCGTTCTATTCCTGATTTCGGTTCCATTTCAGTAATTTCGGACATCGTATTTATATCGCTGATTCTGTAATTAAATTTTGTATCATTCCCATCTCAATGTATCCTTCCTGGAAAACCAGAGAAATCTCAATGTATCCTTCTTGTAAAACCAGAGAAATCTCAATTTATCCTTCTTGTAAAACATGAGAAATCTCAATGTATCCTTCTTGTAAAACATGAGAAATCTCAATGGCAGACTTATCGTATCGTATAATTATCGTATCCGAAAAAACATTAGTTTACGTCAAAACGAATAGACACTTTGAAACGAGGAGAACAGACGTTCCGAAAAACACGAAAATTTCCGAAATCACGAAAAAAAAGTCGATACGAAAAACGAAACAAAACTAACTGAAACGAAAATCGGCCGAAACGAGTCGAAACGAAAATTTACAAAATCCGAACAAACCGAATCGAACCGGAAAAAAAAATCGGTGCACAAGCCTGATTCTGAGCCTGGAATTCCTCATGCATCAAGCTGCTTCCATAATGGATGTAGATAGGCCAAGAAAGACTCAGACACTGATGCCGTGGAATCTGCAGAGGCAACGGGAAGTGGATAGTGCAATATACTTTGTATCTGGATAAAAAAAAAACACATTTCCTGGAGGCAAAGAATCAAAAATTAATGATATGGGGGAATTCCAAATTTAATCCCAAAAAAAAGATGAGATTCAAATTTAGTTTGCAACCGTGTATTCCTGCAACGAGATGATCGTGTCCTAAAATTTGGAATATTCCCTGTAATACTTTGCCAAGTCTCCACTTAGTGACCGGACACATATAACATATAATATTATGCCAAGAATGACTACAAAAGAGAATACATTAAAAAAAAATTCCGATATAGCAATGTCAACTCAAAGTTCCACTTCTAAAGAAGATGATCAGATTTCACTTTCTGCTGGAGAAGCTTTTTTAAAAGAAACCATCTCGCAAGTCTGCTATGTGTTAAATGCAACCTTAAAGCATTCCTTTTGCCACAAGCATTTCCATTTAAAGGCCGCGTACGATTACAGTGTTGATCCAAAAGAAACGACTGTTTGAGATGCTGACAATGTGCCAAAGTAATAAAAATTCATTCGACAGCGGGACTTGCCAGCTCCGTCTTTATAGAGGCAAATGATTGAGGGCTCTATTACATTCTTCGCGCAAACGTTAACGCGTGCGCAAAAACGCATTAACGCAAGGGGCAAAACCCTTTGCGCTGAACGACGTATTACAATGTCTGTGCAAAAAATGTGCGTTAACGTCTACCGCGGGTGAGCCTGCGCGAGCTTACTGTTCGTTGCGCGTCCTATACTTAACATTGTGAGCGCAAATGCATTTGTGCGCTGGTACGCGGATGGTATTACAATCTATGCACAAAATTTAACGCATAGTGTTTGCGCGCATGATTTTAACGTATTCTAAAAGCTGGTGGTTACTGTAAATCTGAACGTTCTGGCCGGACCCAAATACACCAGCACAAAAAAAAAAATACAGCAAAGTATAGTTACACATTCTACACATACCCAAACAATATAATTGAGAAGTTGTGCCTGTTTTTTTTTTGATGCAGCATATATGCGCAGATTGACTTTGACAGGCGCAAAAACGTAATGTGAGACAATTAAGGTTCTTAATTCTGATTGGCTGAATCGCGTGAAAAAAACGGTCCGCACACTGATTTCTGCGCGCAACGTTACTGCATTTTTTTAGCGTCTTTTTACGCGCATTATTTTTTGACGGATGAAACAATGCACGAGGATTGTAATTCCAGCGTTAATTTACACGCGTTTACTGTGCATTTTTGCGTGAAGAATGTAATAGAGCCCTGAGAGTTTTCTTAAGAATTTAGGGTTAGAAAATAAAAGATCAGGGCTTAAAATTTAAATTTACAAGTGAAGTACTTGAAGAATTAGCATTTAACATCTAAATTTTTGTTATGTTTTGAACCAGTGGTTCCCAACCCTGGTCCTCAGATCTCCCTAACACATTGGTTCCCATGGTCCTCATGTACCCCTAAGGCTAAGGTCAGACGAGCGCAGTTTTAACGTGCGTTTAGCCGCACGAAATCACGGCCGTGCTAGCAGCAAATGATGTCCAATGCCGGGGAACATACGACGAACGGCCGCACGAAAGTTCGTCCGGGCACCGCAAGTGGCAAACCAACGCATTTTTTCGAGAACGTCAAACCGCTACTACTGACGTACAGAGTACGCTGCGGCCGCATAGCGGCGTGTGTGCGTGACTAGGAGACGTCAGACGCTGCACACGTCCGGCCAACATAACGTCCAGACGCAAAAAGGGTTTTATTGATGATCCGTACAAAATCACGGACGAACATGCGCATCGTATGACCGCTATCGCGTATTCCGTGAAGAAATACGTCCATTCGTTCGAACGCACTTTTTCACGGACAACGTGAAAAATGCGTTCGTCTGACCCTAGCCTAACAGGTCAGGTTTTCCAGATATGTGAAGCACAGCACAGGTGATACGATTTGCTGCTCAGTGATTGCAGGATTCAGTTTGCATTTCCCCAAGGTGATCCTTAAAACCTGGCCTGTTAAGGGTACGAGGGCCGCGGTTGGGAACCACTGTTTTGGACTATGAGTCGGGAGAGCAAAGTTTCGATTTTATAGTGAACAAAAATAAAATTATGAGCGCACCGAGAACAGGCAGCAACACTAACGGTCCCCACTCAGGTCCGATAAGGTTTTAGCTCAATGGTGCCATTACAGAAAAGACTATCAGGGTTTTTCAAAGAGAATCGAAAAGTCACCGCACGTTCAGTGACTTTTCGTTCTCTTCAATTCGGTGCGATTTGGCGATCCCATTTCGGCGACCCCGCGGTGTATTCAGCAAGCACCACAGGGCCGTCGCAGTGCAGGGAAAAGCCGCCGCAAACCCGACGAACACTCACAGCAAAACCCCAACGAACGCACACCGAAACCCGCAAAAACATCTGGATTAACCCCGCCGAACACGCCGGAGAAACCCGAGCAAGAACCAATCACAGCGCAGAGCAGCCGCCGGAAAAACCCGACACCGCAGACGAATGGAGTGAAAAAAAAAACTCAGTATGCTTGAATGTTTGAAAAGTGAAACGCTGTTTGCAAAGAAATTACAGAACGAAAATGTCTGGAATTCACATATAAGATCCAATGAATGATAATAAAAAGGGCCGTTACAGATAAAACAAAAAACTATTTTAAAAAAACGGAAAAAAATTTCACTAAAAAATCCCGAAAAATGCCTTAAAGATCCTAAAAATCTGTAAATAAAGAGACTTTTTACTGCAGAATATTATAATGAACGGTTTATTAGATATTGCATTAAAACGGGAATATTTTTAACATTGAAGCCTATGGGATTCGCCTGAATAAACCTGTTGAATTAAACCACCGAATGGCAGGGCAATTCGGCAACTTTTCTCTGCTATTTTGTATTCTCTGAATAGCCGAAGCATTGCTTCTCTATGGAGATTTCACTGCCCTCGAACAGGCACCGTATGTGCAGGCAATTCGCCAGGATTTGGCGAACTGCCTGCTCTCTGGATAGCCGAATGGCCAGGAAAGGTAACCGAACGCTGATTTTCACTGTTTGTTTACCATTCGCCAGCAATTCAGGTCTCTTTGAATAACCCTGAATATCATATCCAAATCAGACTGTTATCACCCAAAAAGGAGGCCAGAACAGAAATGCCATGGAAGCTCTCACTGCACGCAAGATACAGCAACCTCAGATGACCTCCTCAGGAGGGTATAGCTGACACCCCTCTCGGAACCTTGAGCACGGAGACCACATCTGGCCAGTTCAGTCCAGCCCTTAACCCCATTGAGAATCTTTGGGATAATGTGCTGGAGAAGACTTTACGCAGCGCTGCGACTCTCCCTTCATCTTGGCCACAAATTAATGCCACTCTAAATGGTAATAAATGTTGTGACATTGTATAAGCATATCGAAACGATGCCACGGCGAATGCGTGCCGCGATCACAGCAAAAGATATACGATAATTAGGGAGCGTGACCTTTTTGGGGCAGGCAGCGTAGTTTATCTCTAACTGTATGGCCGGTCAAAGGTCATCTATTACATATTCCCAGCATGCACTGCTCATCCAGTGGTATACGTTACTGTTCTGGATGCTGAAAACAATTTCATGATAGTTGGGAGGGGTGACATGTGTTACCTTTTCTTTCTGTACATGTGTTAGTAATTTGGCTGCACAACGTATACGGAGAATGTTATGGGCACTTCGTGAGGGTGTTTATCAGAATCCATGTGCTTGCCGTAGGTGGAATTTATTTGGAATAAATGGAAAGATATTGTAATTGTCCCTTTTGTTAAGGAACAACAACAATCAACAATTGAATGTGGGATGGGGTGAGGCAGATGGCCCTGCTGGGAGGCCAGAGACAGGGCACATTTTATTCGGAGTTGATTTATTGTGGCGTGAAAACATTTACTGTCACTGTTACGTGATTCTATGGAGATGGAGGTCCTGTTTCAGTTAAGGAGGACTTAGAATGCCTGCCAAGTGTCCTTATTTAGGAGAGATAGTCCCTATTTTTTGCCCAAATCAGTTTTTTCTTTTTTCAGTCCCAGATATTTAAGTTTTTTTTTTCTATCTTCGGTGAACTATGGTTGATCAAGTACATCGAGCTACAGTGAATTCACTATTTAGAGAGCTACCACCATAGTTCGTTGTACTTTGACCATTCTTTCCACCGCAGTTTCTGCCGAAATTCTTCAGCATAGTTCCCAGTGTAAGTTTAAAGGGGGTTTCCGTCAGTGTTTCCACTAAAGTTCTGTCTTAGTAGTGTAGAGTATTGTCAGGAGTCAAGCTGTGAACGGACTCGTGTCCGCACTGGGGTCAACCTGGCTGGCTGACTCCATTCCATGTCCCGCTCTTGGCTCCCCCTGCTACTCAGTTACCCATCTGTGATCCATGCTGGGTTTGCCCTGATCCTCTCTGGCTCCCTCAGGTGTGGTCATCTTTCTTCAAAAGAGTTATACACCTTCTAGCCCATGCTTCTGCATTGCAAAACACTTCTGAACTCTGCTTAGGAAGAAGCCTTGACATGTTCCCTGTGATCCTGTTGTCCAGCCGTGTACTCGTCTAGCCTTGCTGTGTTCCCTGTGATCCAGTTTTCCAACCTCCTACCTCCAGTGCCCCTGCATCCCTGGACTCTTACCTCCAGTGTCCCTGCATCCCTGGACTCTTACCTCTAGTGCCCCTGTATCCCTGGACTCTTACCTCCAGTGCCCCTGCATCCCTGGACTCTTACCTCCAGTGCCCCTGCATCCCTGGACTCTTACCTCCAGTGCCCCTGCATCCCTGTACTCTTACCTCCAGTGCCCCTGCATCCCTGGACTCTTACCTCCAGTGCCCCTGCATCCCTGGACTCTTACCTCCAGTGCCCCTGCATCCCTGGACTCTTACCTCCAGTGCAATTCATCCCTGGGTTCCTAACTCCGGTACCCCGGCATCCCTGGACTCCTGCCTACAGTGCCCTTGTATTCCCTGTCTCCTGCTTCCTGTAACTCCGGTCCCCTGTCTCCAGTGATTTCTCCAAGTATTCAGCCAGCCCTTTTCCTGTCATTCCTATCTGCCGTCTGGTGCCTCCCGTGAGTCAAAAAACCGACAAACGCATTCTCAAACGCCACAAAACCACCGAATCAATCACACAACCCACCGAAAAAATTGACGAATGCATCCGCTGATCTGCCGAACAGACGGCCAAATGATCCGAAAAAAGCTGACCAGCCGCCGAACAGGGGTAAAAGAAAAAAAAAAAAAACACTTCAACTTTTAAAAGGCGTTTTCAAACAAACTACTGCATGAAAATGCCTGGAAATAACATATAAGGTCCTATGAATAACTATAAAAAGGTCTGTTACAAAAAACAAAAACCTCCATTTAATAAGAAAGAAAAAATCTGCCGCAAAATGGCTAAAAAAAATCGTAAAAAATAAATAAAAAATATTTTTGCTGCAAATGAAAAGAATAAACGGTTGAATAAATATTTAAGAATTTTTTTTTTACATTGAAACCTGTGGGATTCGCCTGCTTAAAACTGTCGAATGAAATTGTCGAAAATCAGGGCATTTCACTGACATTTCGGGGCTGTCCAGCGTTCTCTGAATAGATTAACCATTACTTCTCTATCCGGATTTCACTGTCGTCGAAGGTCACTGTATTTTGCTGGCAATTCGCCAATATTTGGCGGATTGCCAGGTTTTTCAATAGCCAAATTGCACCGTACGGAGAAATTCACTGATCGGTGCAATTCCATGGCCAATTCGGTGCTCTCTGTATAACCCCTATAGTCTTCACAGTTCTCGTGGCAAGTGTCGCGCTATACTGTAATTTTAACTTGTGGTCACGGTTGCCGGCATTTTCCCTGGTAATTCCGCCCATTAGCGATCAGCTCACACATTCGCCGTATGAGATGTATTTTGATTCTGCAGATTCTTCTTGCACGACGGACAATTCCCATCGTGCCCATAGTGACCATTAGAGAATCTCTGACTCACAAATTAAGAAAGATATAGGAATTAAACGGTGACTAGAAGTCCAGGGCTGGCACACGTCTTGTGGGGAGCTTTGCTGGACAATAAATAATCAGGGATTGTAATCAGGGGTTGCGGTGTGGGTCACATACACATAAAGGAAATCAGACAGAGGAGTCATTGTGACTGTCTGGTGGGATTTGCGGGGTCTCCATATGGGTGGGGTCTGTCAGATTCACTATAAGAGCCACATTCATCTGTAAATTGATCCTATAGTCTAATGGTGTCAGCTGTTGTTGGACTTTGGCCAAGTGGGAGGAATAAATGAAGATAAGAAAGAAGAAAGAATGCTGCCCTGAGGCCTAGGAAGGTGAAAGTGGATGGAAGGAGACCAATTCCCCACATCCAACACATCACAGTATGGCTGCTGTCTTGGCACCACATTTATGTATGGGGCAGTGACAGATGGTGAGAGAATAGATTAGTGTGGCCGGTGCCTGCCTCAGTATTAATATGCATTGTGCAAAGCAGATAAAGGGAAAAGAAACAGGGTGACACCGCCAACCAGCTGGAGGTGTCCTCAAGGATCTGGGGCTGATCACTGGGTGCGTAGGACAGAGATCCAGCAGATAACACGTCACATGAATAAATGGCAAAATATAAAGGAACCCAAGAGGTTATCAGCAAATCAAGAAAACTGCTTCAGTCTTTCCTCTTGATCAATGGAGAGAACAGCATGGCCAGCTTCCAACTTGAAACAAATGTCTTTCATTGATCCTGGAAGTTCACATTATCACATACAGCTGATGATGACTAGTAGCTCTCTATTGATTCCTTAGATTGTTTTAGGAAGAGTAAAGAAAGAGTAGGAAATTTAGAGTATTAGAGGGGATCTGATAACTTTATATAAATATATACGGGGCCTTAGAGGGGATCGGATAACTTTATATAAATATATATGGGGCCTTAGAGGGGATCGGATAACTTTATATAAATATATATGGGGCCTTAGAGGGGATCGGATAACTTTATATAAATATATATGGGGCCTTAGAGGGGATCGGATAACTTTATATAAATATATATGGGGCCTTAGAGGGGATCAGATAACTTTAAATAAATATATACAGGGCCTTAGAGGGAATCTGATAACTTTATATAAATATATACGGGGCCTTAGAGGGAATCTGATAACTTTATATAAATATATATGGGGCCTTAGAGGGGATCAGATAACTTTATATAAATATATATGGGGCCTTAGAGGGGATCAGATAACTTTATATAAATAGATACAGGGCCTTAGAGGAGATCTGATAACTTTATATAAATATATACGGGGCCTTAGATGGAATCTGATAACTTTATATATATATATACGGGCCATTATAAAACATTGTCTGGAAACCTATTCATTAACAGGACTATACACAGGACACGAGGTCACCCATTTAGACTGGACGAAAGGAAATTCAGCCTAAAGCATCTCTGTATACACATAAGATCATTTCTATGTATTTTTACGGACTTTGTATTTATCGATAATTTTTTTGTCTGTTTTGTTTCCAATAAAGTTATTTTTATAATTTTTTTGCCATATTGTAGACACGGTGTATCGGCACACTCCAACCTTGCTTGGCGTTTGCCTTCTCTATCCTGCTCCCATCAGTAACCCTGGACTTTCCTATTAACACGGATACACCCATTACACAATGCCTCCGCATTGTCTATTGCTCAGTGTTCTACCTGTTTGCAAGGAGGCAAGAAGCCTGCTCCCTGAACTCCAGCTGATCTTTCTGTACCAGACCATTGGCTTTCCTTTCTGACTTTGCTTACTTGATGCCTGCCCTGACCTATAGATTTTCCCCTGGACTTTGCTTCTTACTCTACCCCTTCTGGATATCCCCCGAGTTCCAGTACCGCTGCCCATGTGTTTCAGGACCGCAACTGTCACATCTTCGGCCCCCGCGGCACTTCCTGGGGGGTCTGGGCACCCAGCGGCATCACTGGCTGGCCGAGTGCCAGGAGCTCGAGCTGGCTGATCGGTGTCTGAGGGGCGGGGCTTGGCGTGATGACGCGGAGCCGCCGGCCTTAAATGCAGGGTGCAAGATTCTGCTCGTCGCCCTGATGTGGAGTTATTGCCGCATCGCCAGCTGATCTCAGTTTACTGTCTCAGTTATTTCTGCCTAGTTGCCAATTCTGCTTGCATGAGGACCCTGCTTGTGACTGACCCGGACTGCCTGCTTGACGATTCTTACTCTTATCCCATATTTATTTTTATTTTATTTTATTTATTTATAAAAGGATTTTACCAGGAAGGATACATTGAGATTTCTCTCGTTTTCAAGTATGTCCTGGGTTCGAGAACATTGAGTGGTTACAGAAATACAAAAAAAAAATAGTAAAATGCAAGATATTAACACAAGACCAAATATACAGATTAACAGAAAAATAAATATGGAGCAAATAAAGTCATTATGTTACATGTTTACAGGTGCATTTCGTATTGAGGTATGTTAATAGGGAAGTCTTAAGGGACTTTAGACTGGGGGAAAATTTGACGGTGTCTGGGAGGTTATTCCATATTTGCGGTGCTCTGTAGGAAAATGAGGATCGAGCCATTTTCTTTTTGTATTGCGGTATTGCAAGTAAGGTGCAGGTCCTGGATCTGAGGTTATAGGATGAGGGAACTGCCGGGGGAAGCAGCATATTCAGATAGGGTGGTAGCTTCCCAGAAAAGCTCTTAAACACCAGGTTGGAAAGGTGAAGGGTGCGTCTAGAGTCCAGTGATGGCCAGTTTAGCTCTTTTAACATGTCACAATGGTGTGTCATGTAGTTACATTGTAGCACAAAGCGACAAAATGAGTTATACAATGTAGTAAGTTTCTGGAGGTGTGTTTGCGGGGCGGCTGCATACACTACATCTCCGTATTCAATGGCTGGCATAAGCATTTGTTGTACAATCTGCTTTCTTACCGCGGGGCTCAGGCAGGATTTGTTTCTGTACAGGGCACCTAGTTTGGGGTAGAGTTTAGATGAGAGTTTTTCGATGTGGGGGCCAAAAGATAGATTTGGGTCTAACCACATACCTAGGTATTTGAGAGAAGTGACTGTGGTCAGCGTGCCATTTGATTTTGTCCCAACACATAGATGGGGTGTTTGCAATTTGTGTAGTTTAGGTGCGGTTCCAAAGAGCATTGTAACAGTTTTGTCAGTATTTAGAAAAAGTTTGTTATTTGCGATCCACTTTTCTACCCCTGTGAATTGTTCTTGCAGCACTGCCTCCAGCTGTGGGAGATTTGGTTTGCTGGTATAGATTACAGTGTCATCTGCGTACATGTGTACAGTAGAAGCTTTGCAGACATTGGGCAGATCGTTTATGAATATTGTGAATAGCAGGGGGCCAAGTATCGAGCCTTGGGGTACACCGCACGTGACTGGGAGGGGGAGGGAAGTGCTGTCAGAAATGGACACAAATTGAGACCTATCAGACACATATGATTGGAACCAGGTTAATGTACTATCACCAATACCAGAGTTCTTAAGTTTTTGTAATAGGATGCCATGGTCTACTGTGTCAAAAGCCTTGGCAAAATCAAGGAAGATGGCTCCAGTTAGATTTCCTTGTTCCATGCCAGCTTGGATATCATTACAAACTTTTAAAAGGGTAGTTGTAGTTGAATGGTTTGGACGAAAGCCTGATTGATCTGGGGTTAAATAGTTCTGATACTGATAATAATCACGTAATTGAGTGTAGACACATTTTTCCAGAATTTTTGACATTACAGGGAGCAGTGATATTGGCCGGTAGTTGGATACCAAAGTATTGTCTCCACTTTTATGGATAGGTACCACCCTTGCAGTCTTCCAGAGTTTGGGTATGTATCCAGTCGCCAGTGATTCATTAATCAGGGTTGCGACAGGTTTTGCAATTGCTGGTGCACTGATTTTCAGCAGCATTGCTGGGATTTGATCAGGTCCAGACTGGTATTTCATTTTTTTGTTACGGAGAAGTTTAGTGATGGCACTGACAGGCACTGGCCTAAAACTGAATTTCTCTGCGTTACGGGGTCTTTGCACTGTTGGTGGGTCCTGACCTGCGTGCGGCCTTTCTGATTGCGTGTCATTTCCTAGCTTAGCAATCAGGGCGGTGGCGCATCCAACAAAATAATTATTAAAAGCATTTGCTACATCTAGGGGGTGTTTTACAGTTTGGTTGTTTACTTTTAAAGCAGCTGGTTGGGAGTGGCTGGGGGTGCTTGTATGTTACTTATGATTTTCCAAAAATTTTTCTTGGGTTTGATATGTTATTGTTTAAATTTTCATTGAAGTATTGGGCTTTAGCCATTTTTGTTTCTTGTTGCATTCATTCCGGCATTTTCGGTATTCACAGTGATCGTTCATGGATCCAGTACTCTTGAACTTTGACCACAGGGAGTCTCTAAGCTGGTACATATGCGTGAGGTCAGCTGTAACCCAGGGGAGATGGGCCCTTTTACTCGCACTTTGCGCAGTGGGGTATGGGTGTTCCAGACTTTCAGGAGCTCGCTTGAAAGTATTCAATTGCACAGTCCAGGTCTGGGATTAGGTTTAGTCTGTACCATGGGAGCTGTTTGAGATCATTTAGGAAGGATTCAAGATTAAATTTCTTGAAAGACCTGGTGATTATTACCTTTGGTGGACATTTTATGGCCCTTATTTTGCGCACACAGTACACAAGGCAGTGATCACTGAAACTGTTAGCGAGAACGCTGCCTCCTGTATTCGATCAGGACATGAGGAGAGAATCCAGTCCAGCAAGGTGTGGTTAGGGCTTTTCATATTAATGCGAGTGGGGGAGGAGATTAATTGTGTTAGCTGCAAAGCCTTAAACAGTGAGCAGTGTTTATTGTTTTTAGGATTCAGCCAATCAACATTAAAGTCGCCGAGGACCAGCAGTTCGCTTTTTTGGTTTTGAGCGACTAATTTACTAAGAATTTGGGTTATGTCAGAAAGGGATTGCACTGGGGAACTTGGTGGGCGGTAGAATCCAGCAACAATAATTGTTTTACTGAATGGGATCTCAATAGTACCAGAAAGGAAATCAAATGTGGCCGGGGAGCTAGGATTCTGCAATGGGGTGAACTTTATGGAGTTGTCAACATAGATAACAATTCCCCCTCCTCTCTTAGCTCTGTCCTTTCTAGAGCATGAATACCCTTGTATTGCTATGGCAGAGTCTGGCACTTTAGGGGTTAACCATGATTCTGTCAGCACAATAACTTTAGGTTTGTAATAGAAGCACCAAGCTTTAAGCTCATCCAGTTTAGGGAGTAAACTGCGGATGTTGCAATGCACAAAGGAGAGGCCTTTTTTAGTGGGGAGATTAAATATGGTGTCAGCTATTGGACCAGGGTTGGATTCAACATCATTTGCAAGTGCAAGCAGCAGAATAAAAAGGAATTTGGACAGGTTTTTCTTTTTGGTAAATAGTGATTGAAAGGTTTTAAAGCTCTGTTGTGTGGGAGTGGGAGGGCTGGATTTTAACACTCTCCACCAGCACTCAGCTGATAAATTAAAGGAGCTGAGCAAGCTATGGTGTATCTGGGTTTCTTTTCCAGCTTGCTGTAATTTGTAGGGTGTATAGGGAGGGAGGGTAGATTTAGAGAGAAGGGAGATGGTGGAAAGAAGCAGCAAGAGGGGGAAGAGAGGGAAAAACATTTCTAGAGAAAGGTGGTGTGGGAGAAGGGGAGGGAAAAAAGGAAAGGTAGAAGACAGGCAGGGAATTGATAAGGAAAGCAGAAGATAGAAGGGAGTGTGGTAGGTGAATTTCCAGAGTGGTGTAGGTTGGTAGCTGAAAATATCACATGACCAAATTAGTTGGGTATAAATGAAATGAGAACTGTGGGGTGGGTGGGAACTAAGTCCAGATGGGAGCTATGAGGACACTGTGAATGAGGCTTGCCCTGTAAGCTGTATGGAGTTGAGTATGCTTGCTGGAGCCTTGGATACATAAGTCCAGGTGGGAGCTATGAGGACACTGTGAATGAGGCTTGCCCTGTAAGCTGTATGGAGTTGAGTATGCTTGCTGGAGCCTTGGATACACAAGTCCAAGTGGGAGCTATGAGGACACTGTGAATGAGGCTTGCCCTGTAAGCTGTATGGAGTTGAGTATGCTTGCTGGAGCTTGGATACACAAGTCCAGGTGGGAGCTATGAGGACACTGTGAATGAGGCTTGCCCTGTAAGCTGTATGGAGTTGAGTATGCTTGCTGGAGCCTTGATACACAAGTCCAGGTGGGAGCTATGAGGACACTGTGAATGAGGCTTGCCCTGTAAGCTGTATGGAGTTGAGTATGCTTGCTGGAGCCTTGGATACACAAGTCCAGGTGGGAGCTATGAGGACACTGTGAATGAGGCTTGCCCTGTAAGCTGTATGGAGTTGAGTATGCTTGCTGGAGCCTTGGATACACAAGTCCAGGTATGTGTGTATGTTGAACTCTGTATACACAGAGTGTATGTTGAGATCATACCGCATGGCCTCTGATCGTGGGGCTGCCCTGCAGGTTGCTGAATCCACCAACCCCTCATGTTACCTGTCTGGTACTAAGTCTATGTACAGTTCATACCGCATGGTCTCTGATTGTGGGTCTGCCCTGCAGGTTGCTGAATCCATCAACCCCTCATGTCGCCTGTCTGGTACTGAGTCTATGTACACATCATACTACATTGTCACTGATTGTGGGTCTGCCCTGCAGGTTGCTGAATTCATTGTACATGCTGAGAACAAGTATATGGGAGTCCTCTCTGTTGCCAACCCTGCCTGTATGACTACCCTCTCTGGTGCCAACTCGGAAAGTACTTTTGACCACACTTTTGATAAACCAAGTTATGTTTATATCTTGCTACACTATCTCTGTCTGTGTATAGTTATCTTGCCTTCACTCAGTAGACACTTGGTCACAAAGTCATTTGCTGCTGAGTATTCTATATCACCTCCCTGGCTGGGAGTGCTAGGTGTTGGAGTTCTAACTGCTATCAAGTCGAGTATCACAGAAATCTGTCCATAAGCATCCAAACCACGCTGATCTGGGGTGAGCGCCATTGCTAACGTGACAGCTACCCACCGTTTTCCAGTGCCGCTGCCCACTGTATTCCTGTACCACTGCCAACCGTGTTCCTACCTACAGAGTTTCTTGGTCCTCAGCCCTTTTCTGACTTGTCTATCTGGTGTCTTATGTGATTTCCCTTTGTACCTGTGTCTAGCTCTCTTCCTGCCTTGCCCCTGTGTTTCTTTCCTGTGTTCTGTGTGTTTCCTAGTCAGCCCCATTCCTGCCTAGCTCCTCATTCAGTGCTTATTTGTTTGTTTTCCTAAATAAACCCCTGTTTATCTACTCCATCTGCGCCTCTCATGTGTGTCTCACTGCATCCAGGGCACGTACCCTCGTCCTCCAAAACACCGACATGACAGTCTGTATCTCAGTTAGATATCTCTCCGGACACTATAAGGACCAGTAGTTTCTGTTGTGGCAGTTTCTACATGTTGGGGTCAGGAACTGTTACAGTGTTTCAAACTGATTGATGAATCAAAATTCGGATGACTTTCATTTTCTCTGAAAAAGAATTCATATGTCTAAACTAGAGACGTGCATTCATTTTGGAAAAATTCGGAATTTGGAACGAAATTTGATAATTCATATTCGGAAGTACTTCCCAATAGCAAATCGATACGATACGAATTCGAAAACGGTATATAACGAATTTATTTAGTTTTACACTGTGTCATCATCATGAAAGAAAAATTTGAATAACTGATATCAACTATTGAATTTGAAATGAACTATCAAATTGATATCAACTATCGAATTGATCTTAACTTACAATACACGTAATAGTCAGCAAAGGACTTTATGAAACAAATTAATTTTGTTTCACTGTTTAATTTGACTCAAATACTAAATCTGTGACACAGCTTAAAATTTAACCCTAGCTTTCCTTTTAACAGCAAAATCTGATTAATAGGGATTTTATCTAGTGATCCAAAATTCTAATTGATATCAACTATTGAATTGATATATGAAATTCGAATCGATTCGAAATTTCAAATCGATTCGAAATTTCAAATTGATCCGAAACTAAACTAAATTAGGCTTGTGCACCGATTTGTTTTTCGGTTCGATTCGGTTCGATTCTTCTGATTTTTAAACTTTTCGATTCGGCTCGTTTCGACCGATTTCTGTTTCGATTCGGTTCGGCTCGATTCGTTTTTCGTGTACTTTTTTTTTTCGGAATATCGACCATTTTTCGTATTTTCGTGTCACTTAGCTCGTTTTTTGTATCGACTTTTCGTGATTTCGGAAATGTTCGTTTTTCGGAATTGTACATGGTTTCGGAATTTCGACCAATTTTCGTATTTTCGTGTCACTTTGCTCGTTTTTTGTATCGACTTTTCGTAAGTTCGGAAATTTTCGTTTTTTCGGAACGTCTGTTCTCCTCGTTTCAAAGCAATAAATTTCGATTTGACACATTTCAAGTCCATTCGAAAATTCCGAAAATATTTCGTTTCGGCTCGGAAAACTTTTCGGATCTGCCGTTTTCGGATCTAAAAATTTTCGGAAATTCGGCCGCAGCCGAAAACACGAATCGGGAAATTTCGTGAAAATTCCGAAATTCCGAAACCCGAAACGCACATCCCTAAACTAAATACGAAACGAAATTAGTTACAAAATTCCGAAAACGAAATGATTTAAAAAATAACGAAACTAAACAAAACAAATTTTTCAGCCATTCACATCCCTAGTCTAAACTCATTCTTCTCCGTGCTCCTATCTCAGTTATTTTCCTTCACATACGCAAGCTATCGAGATATCAATGATATACGGGAAAACTCTCTAAAACTAAAACGCTTATGTACATTTATGCCTGTTCATTCGTACGTGGTAAGTGCCAAGATATAAGAGTGAAAATGTTATGTTATTCTTTTGTGCAGTTTTTCCTCCTAACACTGAACTTGGGTTTCTAGATCCAGATGTTCTCCTCAGTACATAACATCTACAAATGGCTGGGAAGTCCTTTAACAAGGCTTGGGTTAAAGAAGAATACAGGGAAGCGATGAGTCATTACGCTTTGAGTTGTTCCATGACATTTTATGAGTTGCCATTACATGGAAAAATAATCCAGACAAATACACTCTGGTAATCTTTTATGCCTTTTCCTATTGTAGCTCACTGTTTTTTGGGTTTCTTCTTAATATAGTTGATGTAGATGGTCTTTCCTGACATTTTGCTGGATTAATGTTGTTGTTAGAATGTGGCATGTTTTATAATTGAGTTACATCATACAGTAACTCGCGGAGAGGAGATGAGCATGGGAGGAGATAGCTTCTCCCAACCTTAAACCCCATCCACTAGAACCGTATTTGTGCGATCATGCGATTGTCTGTAGTCATCCATTGTCATCAGACTAATCCCACAACACAGAGGTGATGCCACCCTCTTCCACTGCCTCCAACTTCCATCGGATGACTTCAGATGACCTTGTGTGACTACAACAGACTAGCGATCTTTCCCATTTGAATGGGATTTGTCAGATGGAGTTGGAAGATCTGGTACAGAAAACATGAAAAAAAGAGATGAATTGCATAGTTAAAACTCCCTTCGGTGGCAGGGAAAATGTCCCTTAGAGAAGTGAAACAGTTCGACAGGCAAGCCGTTTTATTTCCTTCGCCACCGAACTGAAGACATAAAAAAACCGCTGACAAACGTTGCCGAGGACCTAAAAGTGGCAGGTGTTCTTAAAATTTTAATGGCCATTCAAGTAAACCAAAACCTCTGATGTGTTTTGTTTCGCATTGAGCCACAGGGGAAAGCCTGCGGTCAGACGAGTGTTTTTCAGAGCGAAAGGAACGTCCGTGAGAGTGGACTTCCTTCCACTCTGACACCCGTGTGGCCACCTTACTGAGCGCAGTTAGTGCACTCAGCGCTGCAAGGCTCGATCCTCCTATGGATCCTCCTATGAAGGATCGCGCTTTGCAGCCCTGTCAAACGCCCGTCGTAGGGTTTCGATGGGGAGGCTTCCAACACGTCCGCTGTAGCGTGCGCAATTCATGTACGCGCTTCAGCGTGTGGCCGGCTCCGTCAATGCGTCACAACGCTACGATGGGCGTCGGGAGGCACGTCAGTACGGACGCATGCAGTTCGCTCATCTGACACTGGCCTGAGCGCAAATGACTAGGGTTGTGCATGACTTATTTTTTCGTTTCGTTTAGTTTTTTTGGACAGTTTTTTTTTTGTCGAAATGATCCAAATCGCCGAAATGATCCGAATCGCCGAAATGATCCGAATCGATCCGAAATTTCGGATTGATCCGAAGTTTCGGGTGATCGATATTTCGTTTTCCGAAATGCTCCCGAACCACGAAAATGGTGAATTTCGTCCGAATTTCAATTTGGAACGAGACAAATTGCACATCTTTACAAATGACAACTTTTTTTCTTGTTATGTTTTATACATGAAGTCGGTTGGATATTTCTGGTTTACGCAGCCGCCCTGGTAGGGAATAGGCGCAAAACTGTTTTTTTCTGCAGTAAAGGACTCTGGCTGCTGTCTCTGGTGCTGGGATTTAAATATACAGAGAATATCCAGAGGATTTTAAAATCCCATCTGCCAGGGAACAACACAGCTGACATCATCATCACTATGAACGCTTGCAGCAGCAAGCTTTCTGTTTTATTAGGTGGCTTTGTGTGTAATGCACAAGTAATCTACTTACAGCTTATGTAAGTGAAAGTATCCCTTTAAGGGGGGAAAGGGGGTACAGTTTTTTTAATAGAGTGCCCTTTTAAAATTTTTTATTCGTATAGCACTTCCTTTATGTTTTGAATTGTCGTTACATTTTTGCTAACAGACAGCTTTAGGATCTGAAACATACGTCAGATTTTAACTTTTATTCATTATACAAAATCCTCTGTTTTCCCTTGATGTTTGCCGTACAGGAAGTCCGCTACTTAAAGATTTAACAGCACATGCATTTCTATCCACAAATAGTCTTTATTTTTATTTTGGAAAAGGAAGGATATGACACTCCATGGCTTTTTAATTTCAAAGCCAGCTCCTTTCGGAACTCTGGGAAAAACAATGAGCTACTGTCACCTTAAAGTAGATCCACATTGTTATTGAAATTCATTATAAAGGCTTCCTCCACTCCCCCTCCCTACTTCCTTCCCTTGAAATAATCTCTTGGTGGTTTATGACCATTCCCTGAGCATTCCAGCGCCTTCTGCCCGTAGCGTACATTTACAGGAATACATCTCTTTTTATATTTTGTTCCTGGTGTCCCTTTACAGGAAAAGCAAGGTTTCAGACTAAAAAATTTTGAAAAAAAATTAATTTTTTTTTTGTTTATGGATAAATTAGTTGCAGTTACATTTTATATACCGGCTGGGTGGAGTAGAGGTAACATCACTGCTCTGCATGGAAAGAGCCTGTGGAGTCATGGGTTCGATCCTGACGAGCTCCTCTCCAGTAAGTGTCCTTGGGCAAGACACCTAATGGTACATACTGGCCACCCAGGACATACTTGAAAACGAGAGAAATCTAAATGTATCCTTCCTGGTAAAATCCTTTCACAAAAAAATTAATAATTTAGGTTTACATACCAGGGTGGCTGCAACTACCAGAAGTATCCAGCCCAGTAACATGCATAAACCATACCAAGAAAAAAAGATGTCATCTTCACTCATCCCTATAGCTCCATGTGAAACAAAACACAATCAGAGGTTTTGGTTTACTTACAATGGCCAATTGAGGCCAGGGTCAGACGAGCGTTTTGCAGAGCGAAAGGAACGTCCGTGAGAGTGGACGTTTCTTCCACTCTGACACCCATCTGGCCACCTCGCTGAGCGCAGTTAGTGCCCTCAGCGCTGCAATACTCGATCCTCCTATGGAGGATCACGCTTTGCAGCCCCGTCGAATTCGCGTTGTAGCGCTTCGACAAAGAGGCTTTCAGAATGTCCACAGCACACCCACTGTAGCACACACCATTCATGTGCGTGCTACAGCATTTGGCCGGCCTCGTCGAATTCTCACAACGCTGCGACGCACGCCAGGAGGTACATCAGTACGGGCGCACATAGTGCGCTCGTCTGACCCCGGCCTAAGTAAACCAAAACCTCTGATTGTATTTTGTTTCACATGGAGCTATAGGGAAAAGCGCAGATGAGATCTGATTTAAGTTTATTTATTTAATCAAGGGCAGTCTGTTCTGTTCCTATGAAAAAGGCCACATTGGAGGTTATGCACTATCTTCCGAAATTGTCACCGAATTGCACCAAATGTCGAGTTTAGACCTAGGGGCAATTTGTCTGTGCACATAGCTGTCAATTTGAAAATTGTAGGGAAATGTAGATGAAAACATGAGGAGGGTCAAGGTTGCTGGGCCCTGCTGTATAGGAAGTGCGATCGATATTCTTGCTTGCAGCCGGTAATCGCAATAAGTTGCCAGATACAAAAACAACTGGTCTTAAGGGATTGTAAATGTTTGACCCATTGCCTCTTAGACATACTCGTTCCACAGAAATGCCATCACATATTGCCAAATTTCTTTATTTTTTACTACGCTGGCTATTTGTGTGAGACGTTAGATTTTGCCATCGAACGGGCCATTTTTACTAGATAAGGTTGACTTGCTATGTCCCCAGAATTTGACCAGTTGATGGTCTCATTCGTGGCCTAAATTGAGAGGGACACCTGCAAGAGTACCAAGAAGTGACTGAAACTGGCACAGTTTATAGTCCTAGACCCTTTCATCAAGGTGTTGCACAAACGCAAATTGTTTTTTTCACAACAAGCCTAGTCTAGCCTGAAAGGGGCTATTTAAATAGATTCCGTCAAGAGCGTTTTCCATTGGCTGGCTCCATTATCTGACTCGGTGAAACTCTGGTCTTCCAAGGTCCTGGCCTGGCTTACTGCTCTTGTGTACAGCTGTACTCCTCAAACCTGGCTTTTTGCTCGTTTTGCTTATTCTGCCATATTCTAGCATTGTGTTAAAACCAGCTATTACAGGAACTGCTAACATGCCTATTTTCCTATTTCGCTATTTACGGTTCAAGACCTGCATGCTCAATACAGACTATCTTGACATACTTTTTTGGTTTTGTCTGGATGCAGTCAGACGCCTTGTAGGTTTTATATCCGTTCTTTCGGGATGATTCTAAATTATGTTTTCCTTCAGCACTTTTGGACTTTTTGGATTTCTCTAATCCAGGCGCATCACCTTTGAGTTATTGATGTTTTATGTTAAGCCTGTTAAACCGTCTCTGTGACCGCATTGGCTCACTGGTTGCTTTCTCAGGCTCCTTCTTTTGGTTCTCATTCTGCCAAACTAGCTGAGGCGTCTTGCACTTTGCTGTCTGGTGCCAATCGTACAGACATGTGAAAGTGGCCGATTGGACTCATTTAGAGGCTTTCTTTTTCCTTTATTTCAGACCTGCTTTATGTCCTGCTTTTCCTTTTTTATTGGACTATTTAAAGAGTAAAATATGAAGCCTCCTATCATCTAATAAAATTGTATATTATTGACAGGAGGTAAATATTTTCCACCCTCTATCTCCACCTGGGTATCCTGCTATGGACTGATTTTTATTTTTTCTTATATTAAGAACAGTTTTTTATGTACTACATACAGGTTGAGCATCTCAAATTGGGAAAGCTTGCGACCCAAATCATTTTTTGATTCCTCCGGTTTTCAGGATCTTGTCAGCATTCCGAAGTCAGAACGTATGGGAAACATAAAGGGTTGAGCTGTGAGGCTCATGCTGCAGCAGCGCCAGCTGCAAGCTGGGAGATGCTGCGCAGCACTTGTGAGGAACATGCTGTGCAGCAACAGAGTGTTTCTCGCTGGCACTGTGCATCATGTCCCAGAGGAACCATTGCTGGTGCTGCAGCTCACGGAGGAGTGCTGGAATGAACGAGGACCCATATGGAGGTAAGCAAAAATTACTTATGTTTTTTCACAGTCTTCTGTATTTATGTATTGTGGATACATGGTGGGAAAATGCCCCAATCTGGCAGAAACATGGGGTGAAGTGGAGGACTATCTTCCACCCCACCCAGCGTCACCAGCAGCAAGGATTTTGAATTTCCCAGCCACGGTCACCAGATTGGTCACTAGTGACATCAGCACGCAGAGCGAGCGACCTCAGAGAAGCAGCCGATGGATGAGATCTACACATGCACACGCAGCTCCAATCCATCGTTCTGCGCAGTCGCTGCCAAACCTGTGAAAGTAAAGTGCGCAAGTCCATAACGGTGTGCAATTTGCTGTTCCTACGCTACACAGGTTTCGTAGGAGCGTAAATCGCGAACGAGAGCTTCAGGGACTTCCAGGTTTATTGGTCCCTGAGCTGAAGAGGAGGAGCTGCGTGAGGCAAAGGACAAAAGGCAAGTAAAATCACCTAAAAAAATTTTTTTAAATAATTGGGTAGAGGCTGTCAGCAGCGTCTGTTCAATTATTTAAGGGCAAAAAGAGGGAACAATATTTTCAATATAATATCCCTTTAAACTGAAAATCCAGGTGCATTTGCATTGAAATTAATAATAATATTCCTATATATAGAAGCATAGAAACATAGAAAATGTCGGCAGATAAGAACCTTTCGGCCCATCTAGTCTGCCCAATTACATGGATACTTTACCTGGATTTATCTTTTGTTTAGGATAGCCTTATGCCTATCCCATGCCTGCTTAAATTCAATCACTGTTTTGGCCTCTACCACTTCAACTGGAAGGCTGTTCCATGTATCCACCACCCTCTCAGTAAAATAATGCTTCCTGATGTTACTTTTAAACCTTTGCCCCTCTAATCTAAGACTATGTCCTCTTGTTTTGCTACTTTGTTTCCTTTTAAATATACTCCCTTCCTCTACCTTGTGGATTCCCTTTACGTATTTAAATGTTTCTATCATATCTCCTCTGTCTCGTCTTTTTTACAAGCTGTACATGTTAAGATCATTAACTCTTTCCTGGTAACTTTTCCTTTTTGGAAAATCTTTGCACTTACACGTAAAATACAAAGAGAGTTGTTTGATTCACGGGATTAAATTGTCAAATGTAGGCTGACGTTTCTAAGAGATGATGTATTCGTTACCTTACCTCCTGCTCCGTAAGCTGATTTTAAAATAAGACATGCTATAACACAGCTCCACTCCGAGGTGTCCGACCCTCTGGTTATTCAGCTGTCACAGGAGAGCACACTTGCTAAAGTCTCCCTGATAATTATACAATAGGGCATTTGTATGACAAATAAAACGATCGCAAATATTTACCCTTTCCTGCAAATTAGCTGGAAGGTTTCTGGAAAATATGATAGATGTGCTTGAAAACAAAAGTCGGAATAACACATCAGGATTATTGGGTGATTTAGGTCTTTCTGCATCGTTTTACATTTTTTTGGTTAGGTATAGCATGTCAGGACAAAATGTAACTTTGAGAAAGTATGTTGCGCTGCGAGACAAAATATCCACGTGTTTGCAGAGCTCTCCGGCTGAGTTATTACTTTTTTACAACGTGTCTGACACGTTAATAAAAATATATTTTCTTTGGTAACGGTGGTGTTTATGATAAGGTCTTCACGTCTACTGTGGTGGGATCTCCAAAAATGTACGGGCCTTCATAATAACTTTCATTTTCTGTCGACAAACTGTGTAATCGCACCAGGAATCTCTCTAAGAGGTCGTTAAAAGAAGGGTTATTTATAAAAGCTCACTTAGTATAAAAATAGACTTAGGACGCTTATTGGGTTGACTTTATCTTCTTGGCTTTGGTTAGTGAAATGTCAGACCTCACCTCTGCGGGGGACGACGACTTGGCCTTCAGGGTGTGGCGTGACATCACGCCTCCAGTTTGCTGGCTCTGGGGCGCCAGCATGACACTCGCAGCACTCCAGCCCCTGATCTGTGCTAGGCCCATGCATCTTGCACAGTCTGACTCAGTGGGAGGCTATGGCGCCCAGCAGGAACACCGAACATGGTGGAGATTGTTGGGTCTAAGCACAAGTGTGTGGCCTCTTGGACTAGGGCCTGGTGGTAGTTGAGGGAGGCATCTCCTATCTGGGGGAATGTGGCTCCTGTCTGGATTGGTGGAGGAGGGTTGCCATGGCAATCTGACACAACCCTGGCCTATGGAGGCTTCTTCTACAGGCTGGGGCTCCTCGCCAAAGGGTTGTGACTGGCTCCCTATTTAAACTCACACCTCTGGTGGATGAGGCACTTCTTCGTCTTCAGGTATTCCCTGCTGCTGCCTGCTCTGCTATTATTCTGATTCCTGTGTACCAGACCCTTGGCTTCCATCTACCTACCTTGCTTGTTTTCCAACGGCCCCGACCACTGGCTTGTCTCAACTACGCTTCTCGGATTGCCTGTTTGGATACTTTATCTTGATCTCTCCAGTACCCCTTCCACTGCTACTCCACGCCCTCCATACCGGCCTCATACAATGGCGGGCATAGAACGGAGACTATCAGGGCTATTCAGAGAGAGGTGAAAACCAGGAGAATGACTGGAGAAGTGAAAATTCTAGGTCAAAATAGCCAAACCAGAAAAACTCTCCCATTTATCTCACTTTCCAAATCGGCTATTTGGTGTAGATTGTTCTCTTTTCCTGCCATTCTCCTGGTTTTCACCTCTCTGTGAATAACCCTGTAAGTGTTTTTCCAAAATAACTGGGAATCAAGCACTTTCCTTGTAACCTACAATGAAAAATTCCCTATAATGATCATCACGATGGAAGATTGCACAAAATAAATAATTAATCCAACAAACTGTCATCCAGGGCACACATCTGGCTCTACCGCTCCATATATAGGAGTCGCGTGTAACAGGTGATGGGAAAGAGGAGTTAAGTGGGGCTGGAATGCTTAGGAACACAGCTCTCCCTCTATTGTCACAGGGGGAACTAAGTGCTCTCTTTAATTCGGCCTGATCACCGAACCTTTGTGTTTTTTCAGGGCCCGATTTGGTCATTTTTCAGGCTCAGCAGATTTAATTGAGGGCATACCAGCATTTCAAATCCTGACAAAAATTTGATTTAATTATTGGCACTTTTGTCCATACTTTGTAATGGAAATAATATTATCTTTATCGATTCAATTCAAATTTATCAGTAAGTTCTTTTTTTGAGAAAGGATTTTACCAGGAAGGATACATTGAGATTTCTCGCGTTTTCAAGTATGTCCTGGGAGGCGAGTCTGTACCGTTAGGTGTCTTGCCCAAGGACTCTTACTGGAGAGGTGCTCTTGCCGGGATCTAACCTGTGTCTCCACAGTCTCTCTCCATGGTTATAGAGCAGTGATGTTACCTCTACTCCACCCAGCCGGCACTTGAAAAAATACAAGTGCTGAAAGGTGTTGATAGATGGAATTTCAGGCAGGGAAACAGAGAAAATGAGATGGAAACCCTCATTTAAACATTGGATTTTAAACTAGACATTGTCACGGTTCCCAGATCCCACCACGCAGTCCTTAAAGCCCAACACTCCACAGAGCCCAAAAGCTACCAACAGGGTAACCGTAGAAGAATCCCTAACTGTCTGGTCCTTAGAATTGGCCAGGTATACTAGCTAGACAGAAAGGGTTAATCAAAGACAATGTCGTAATACAAAACAAGGTCAGCAACACGGGGGTAGTCAGACGAGCCAGAATCAGGAATACAGAGTATAGAATAGTCAAATGGAATAGCCGGGTCGATATCAGTGCCGAAGCGTAGTACAAGAAAATAGTCTAGGGCAACGGAAGGCAGAATAGTCAGAAAACAAGCAGAGGTCAATAACAGGTTAAATCACGAGAGAATTCAGGTACAAGGAGCTCAGGTATGGATAACCACGATCTGGCACTGCTTAGAAGGAACTGTTGGTTTTTAAAAGACCTTCACCAGACCGCGCCCCCCTCTCAAGCCGCACCTCATGCAGCCACCTCCCTGCCTGTTTCAATTTAAACCGGGTGTTGGTGAGCGAGCAGCATCAGACATGCTGCCCTCAAGCACACCGGAAAGGCTGGAAGCCCCCAACATTACAGTACCCCCCTCTCCACGGGAGGCCACCGGACGACCAACAGGACAAGTGGCAGGACGACCACCAGGGCGATCGGGGTGCGAGGCATGGAACGCCCTGACCAACCTAGAGGCAGACATGTTGGAAGCCAGAATCGAGGACCGGTCCTCCAGACCATAACCCACCCAATCGACCAGGTACTGCAGAGCACCCCTGAACAGCCTAGAATCCAGAACTTTCCTAACCTCATACTCCATCTCTCCATCAACCTGAACAGGTGGAGGAGGAGGAATGACCCGCGTGTACCTGTTACACAACAAAGGCTTCAGTAGGGAGGTGTGGAAGACGTTGTGCAAGCGAAGATGTCTAGGAAGGGCAACAGCATAAGCCACAGGGTTAACGCGGCGAATGATCTTTTATGGACCGATAAACCGAGGTGCCATTTTCATAGAAGGCACCCGCAACTTCACATTCCTAGTGAACAATCAAACTCTATCCCCCACATTGTAGGAAGGAGCTTGTAACCTATGCCTGTCAGCCTTGCGTTTCTGGACAGCAACATTGTGCTCCATGTTTTCACGAATCTGTCTCCATATATCCTGTAGTTGTGTGAGATGTTCATCGAGAGCCGGGATGGCCTGTTCAGCAAACTGAAGCGGTAGAGCCGGAGGGAAAAAACCATAGATAGCAGAAAAAGGAGAGTGACCAGAGGTCTCGTTAACGGCGTTATTACGTGCATACTCAGCCCAGGGCAACAACTCCGACCAATAGTCTTGTTGTTGTGTGGTAAAGCAACGTATGTACTGCTCGAGACCCTGATTTGCCCTCTCTGCTGCCCCATTGGTTTGTGGATGATATGCTGAAGAGAAGGCCAATCGCACCCCCATCTCTGCACAGAAATCCCTCCAGAAACGAGAGACGAGCTGAGCTCCTCTGTCAGAGACTATTTCAGACGGAACCCCATGTATTCGTACAATCTCTCTAGCAAAGACGACGGCCAGTTCTTTGGCTGTAGGAAGCTTAGGTAAAGGAATAAAATGAGCCATTTTGGAGAAGCGGTCCACAACTGTCAGAACCACAGTATGACCCTTGGACTTCGGCAAGTCCACAATAAAATCCATGGATAGATGACGTACGTCCTGTCGCATGGTGGGCCACCATAACTGTCTGGAGATACTGGTAAGAGTCTTAGTAATACCAGGATGACCTGCTGGTTTTGAATCATGAAACATTATGAGTAATTGTTGTCTTTCCTTTTCAGGCACAAACAACATATCTGGAGGCTTGTTAGGTGGAGCCCCCATTTGAGCTGCTTGGAGGCGTTCCAGAAAAGGCGAGGAAACAGACAAGACCGTGGAAGCCACAATACGTTCAGGAGGAACTATAGGATTGTGGTCTTGTGTATTTGATTCATACGGGTCATATTGACGAGATAAGGCATCAGCCTTTACATTGCGGTCACCTGGTCTGTAAGTCAACACAAAATTAAACCAAGACAGTAGTAATGACCACCTGGCCTGTCTCGAGTTCAGACGTTTAGCATCCCCGATGTACGTAAGGTTCTTATGATCAGTGATTATCAACAAAGGGTCAAGACTAGAGTACCTTCCAACAAATGTCTCCACTCTGACAGGGCAGACACAATAGCAAGCAATTCTCTGTTACCGATATCATAATTGCGTTCTGCTGGTGATAATTTTCTTGAAAAGAACCCACAAGGATGTAGAGGCTTCCCTGGAGACTCTCTTTGAGATAGGACAGCCCCAATGCCTATCTCGGAAGCATCAACCTCAAGAACAAATGGAACTCTGGGATCAGGATGCCTTAACACTGGAGCGGAAGTGAAAGCCTGTTTGAGAGCTTTGAATGCCTGTTTGGATTGTGAAGACCAGACCTGGTTCTTCAGACCTTTTTGCGTCATATTAATGATAGGGAAAGCTACAGCAGAATAATTCTTGATAAATCTCCTATAATAGTTGGAAAACCTCAGAAACCTCTGTATGGCTTTGAGGCCTTGAGGGAGAGGCCATTCTGAGATGGCCGTGAGTTTGGAAGTATCCATCTCAAAACCTTCTGGAGTGATAATGTACCCAAGAAATTTTACAGTAGTAATGTCGAATAAACACTTCTCCAGTTTGCAATAAAGACCATTGTCTAGTAGTTTTGCTAATACCTGTCTGACATGTTCATGGTGGGTTATAAGATCGGAAGAGTAAATTAGTATATCGTCTAAGTATACGATAACAAAGGATTGCAAAAAATCTCTGAGCACATCATTAATGAAATCCTGGAATACAGCTGGAGCATTACAGAGACCGAACGACATGTCCAGATATTCATAATGCCCACTTCTGGTGTTAAATGCTGTTTTCCATTCATGCCCATCTTTTATACGTATCAAGTTGTAAGCCCCTCTCAAATCGAGTTTTGTGTATACTGCTGATTCCCTTAACCTGTTGAACAGTTCTGATGTTAGAGGGATAGGGTACACATTCTTGATGGTGATCTTGTTAAGTCACCTATAAATCGATACACGGGCGTAAATCTCCTTCTTTTTTAGATACAAAAAAGACCCCAGCCCCTGCTGGAGAAGAGAAACGTCTGATAAAACCTCTCTCCAAATTCTCCTTTATGTACTCCTCCATGATTTGGTTCTCTTTTATGGATAAAGGATATACTTTGCCTCGAGGAGGCATGGTACCTGGATGAATATCTATGGCGCAATCATACAGTCTATGTGGAGATAGTTTCTCTGCCTCTCTTTTATCGAATACAGCCCTGAGATCGGCATACCAGTCAGGAACCTCTGTAGACAATGGAGGAGCTGTAGGTGTGTTCAGGGCACCAATATGCTGAATGGGTATTAAACAAGTCCCAAAACAAGCAGGACTCCAAGACAGTATCTCTCCCTTAGCCCAATCAATAACAGGATTATGTTCCACCAACCAAGGGAAACCAAGCACAACAGGATTGAAAGGTGAACGGATAACCTGAAATATGATCTCTTCTTTATGCAAGAGACCAGTGGTAAGAACCACTGTAACAGTATCATGAGTAATTCTGGGACAGGATAACGGCCTACCGTCTATGGCTTCGACGGCCAAGGGTGTCTCTCTTACAACCAGAGGGAGAGAAATGGAGGAAGCGTATTCAACATCAATGAAATTACCAGCAGCCCCAGAGTCAACAAAAGTGGTAGTATGCGTGGTCTTGGTATCCCAAGCCACGGATACTGGTAACAAGAGTCTGGTGTTTTTGACAGGAGACATGAACGTCACACCCAAGGCCTGTTTCCTCAGTTGCCTTAGGTGCAGTAGTTTTCTGACTTATCATGCATTCTAGGGTGAGTGGGACATTGAAGTCATAAATATCCTTTTAAACCACAATACAGGCACGATCCCTCACGAAGACGCCTTGTTCTCTCTTCTTCTGTAAGCCCAGTATGGCCTAGTTGCATAGGCTCAGAGGGAGGGGATAACTCTCTTGGTGGTGCCTGAAAGACAGGGGCCAACCTTGGTAACGGTCTCTTAGGTTTCTCTCTTGGAGTTCTTCTGTCCCTTATCTGATCATCCAGATCTATACAATAATCTATAAATTCACTCAACACCTCAGGTAATTTACGAGGAGCCAACTCATGCATCAATGACTCTGATAACCCCTCCATAAAAGCCAGAACCAGAGCCTCATTAGTCCAGTTCACGTCAGAAACCAACGTTTTAAATTCTATAGCATAATCAGATACAGTCCTGTTCCTTGACGTATGCGGAACAAGGATTTGCCAGCTACCTTGGCCTTTCTGGTAGGATTAAACGTACGTTTTAACTCGGCTATGAATTCTTTATAGTTCAATACGATAGGCTTCTCTGCCTCCCATAAAGGATTCGCCCATGTCAACTCTCTGCCAGACAGATGCTTAATAATGAACCCCACTTTGGCTATGTCAGTGATAAACATTTGTGGATTTAATTTAAAATGAATATCCACCTGGACCAAAAATCCCCGGCACTCTGAGGGAGTACCGTCAAACCTCATAGGAGCGGTCATGGGTACCTGGGATGTCTGAACAACAGAGGACACAGGTATAGCAGGCGGAGGTGCAACCCCAGCTTGTTCCAGGTGAGCCGTACGAGTCAGGATAGTTTGTAAGGCAGGAGCAAACTGATCCATCCTATGGTCCTGCTCCTCCTGTCTGGATACAAAGTTACTCAAATGCTGTGTTAAGTCTGCGGGATCCATTTTGGCCAGATCATAATGTCACGGTTCCCGGATCCCACCACGCAGTCCTTAAAGCCCAACACTCCACAGAGCCCAAAAGCTACCAACAGGGTAGCCGTAGAAGAATCCCTAACTGTCTGGTCCTTAGAATTGGCCAGGTATACTAGCTTGACAGAAAGGGTTAATCAAAGACAATGTCGTAATACAAAACAAGGTCAGCAACACGGGGGTAGTCAGACGAGCCAGAATCAGGAATACAGAGTATAGAATAGTCAAATGGAATAGCCGGGTCGATATCAGTGCAGAAGCGTAGTACAAGAAAATAGTCTAGGGCAACGGAAGGCAGAATAGTCAGAAAACAAGCAGAGGTCAATAACAGGTTAAATCACGAGAGAATTCAGGTACAAGGAGCTCAGGTATGGATAACCACGATCTGGCACTGCTTAGAAGGAACTGTTGGTTTTTAAAAGACCTTCACCAGACCGCGCCCCCCTCTCAAGCTGCACCTCATGCAGCCACCTCCCTGCCTGTTTCAATTTAAACCGGGTGTTGGTGAGCGAGCAGCATCAGACATGCTGCCCTCAAGCACACCGGAAAGGCTGGAAGCCCCCAACTTACAGACATGCTCAGTAGCATAAAACAAATGATGCTGGACAAAAATGTGGTTTTAAGGGTGTTTGTACGGCCTGCTTTTTTCCGAAACATCATTTTTTGATTTGTGGTTGTGGAAGTATTTTTTTAATTAAATCAGCCAATAGTCTAAAAAAAAAATTATCAGTCGAAACTCGACTCCATTTTTCGAGAAAAAAAAATGAACTAACTAATTAATCGAGCATTATGTTCCTATACGCTTAACTTACTGGAATGCTGCAATACTTATTTATTCACAAAGACAAAGGAGGTAATGCACTCGGATCCCACTCAAAACTTCAATAGATTTATCTGCCTAACATAAAGGTGCTCCTGGCTCCATCAGAATCCATGGTTGGCCAATTCCCATACTGATTTGTGTCAAAAGAAAGGGAATCCGGGCTCTCCAAGTGCAGCTTTTATTGGATGAACATTGATGGCAGCGTTAATGTCTTGGCCAAGAATGACCTCTGTTAAGCGTCTTGACAAAGGCCATTCTTGGCTGAAACGTCAGAAAGCTACGACGGACGCTGATGAGGCTACAATGCATGACCCTCCTACAGAGGATCGAGGTTTGTAGCGCTGAGCGCACTAACTGCACTCAGTGAGGTGATCACACGGGCGTCAGAGTGGAAAGAATGTCCACTCTCACGCACGTTTCTTCTGCTCTCAAAAACGCTTGTATGCCCGCAGCCTAAAAGGGGAACCTCTATGTATTAACCTTTCCCTGGGCCCAGTGACTCTGCCCACCTTGGCTTTCATTCTGATTGGCCTTGGCCGTTAACGGGACTCAGAAATTACACAACAAACAACATTATGTTATCATCGCTGCGCACTGCTTAAAGCTTGCGCATATTTTTTATTGAAATGTAGGATAGAAAGGGAGGGGTCGCTGCGTAGTAAGACCCCAGGAATGTTTATACACAAAGTGTGACCTAGACACAAGTCGGTCTTGTGCATAGCTTATCCACTTATTTATTTATTTATTTATTTATTTGCAAAGGATTTTACCAGAAAGGATACATTGAGATTTCTCTCGTTTTCAAGTATGTCCTGGGTTAAAGAACATTGAATTGTACAGTCGTTACAGAAATACAACGTAATAAAATGCAAGATATTAAAAACAAAACACAAATACGTATACAGATTAAAACAGAAAATAAATATGTAGGAAATATAGTCACTATGTTACATGTTTACAGGTGTATTCTGTATATAGTCACTGTGTTACATGTTTACAGGCGCATTCTGTATATAGTCACTATGTTACATGTTTACAGGTGCATTCTGTATATAGTCACTGTGTTACATGTTTACATGTGCATTCTGTATATAGTCACTATGTTACATGTTTACAGGTGCATTCTGTATATAGTCACTATGTTACATGTTTACAGGTGCATTCTGTATATAGTCACTATGTTACATGTTTACGGGTGCATTCTGTTTATAGTCACTATGTTACATGTTAACAGGTGCATTCTGTATATAGTCACTGTGTTACATGTTTACATGTGCATTCTGTATATAGTCACTATGTTACATGTTTACAGGTCCATTCTGTATATAGTCACTATGTTACATGTTTACAGGTGCATTCTGTATATAGTCATTATGTTACATGTTTACCGGTGCATTCTGTATATAGTCATTATGTTACATGTTTACCGGTGCCTTCTGTATATAGTCATTATGTTACATGTTTACAGGTGCATTCTGTATATAGTCACTGTGTTACATGTTTACAGGAGCATTCTGTATATAGTCACTGTGTTACATGTTTACAGGTGCATTCTGTATATAGTGACTATGTTACATGTTTACAGGTGCATTCTGTATATAGTCACTGTTACATATTTACAGGTGCATTCTGTATATAGTCACTATGTTACATGTTTACAGGTCCATTCTGTATATAGTCACTATGTTACATGTTTACAGGTCCATTCTGTATATAGTCACTATGTTACATGTTTACAGGTCCATTCTGTATATAGTCACTATGGAACATGTTTACAGGTCCATTCTGTATATAGTGACTATGTTACAGGGTTTACAGGTGCATTCTGTATATAGTGACTATGTTACATGTTTACAGGTGCATTCTGTATATAGTGACTATGTTACATGTTTACAGGTGCATTCTTTATATAGTCACTATGTTACATGTTTACAGGTGCATTCTGTATATAGTCACTATGTTACATGTTTACAGGTGCATTCTGTATATAGTGACTATGTTACATGTTTACAGGTGCATTCTTTATATAGTCACTATGTTACATGTTTACAGGTGCATTCTGTATTAAGGTATGTTAATAGAGATCTCTTAAGTGACTTTAGACTGGGGGAAGATTTGATGGCGTCTGGGAGGTTATTCCATATTTGCGGTGCTCTGTAGGAAAATGAGGATCGAGCCACTTTCTTTTTGTATTGTGGTATTGCAAGTAAGGTGCAGGTCCTGGATCGGAGGTTATAGGATGAGGGAACTGCTGGGGGAAGCAGCCTATTCAGGTAGGGTGGTAGCTTCCTAGAAAAGCTCTTAAGCACCAAGGGCTCTATTACATTCTTTGGTCAAAAATGCTCCCGCAGCGCGTTAATTTGTGCGCGAAGCGTTAAACGTTAACGGGCGTAAATTAACGCTGGTATTATTAAAATACGAGCGCATTTTTTCATCCGTCAAAAAATAATGCGCGTAAAAAGACGCACGAAAATGCGCGCGCATTAACCCTGCATGCAGATATCAGTGTGCGGACTGTTTTTTCATGCGATTCAGCCAATCAGAATTAAGTACCACAATTGTCTCCCATTAAGTTTTTGCGCCTGTCAAAATCAATCTGCGTATATATGCTGTAGCAATAATAAAAACACACACAACTTCTCCATTTTATTGTTTGGGTATGCTTTGAATGTGTAACTATACTGTGCTGTATTTTTTTTTCGGGCTGGTGTATTTGGTTTCGGCCAGGATGTTCAGATTTGCAGTTAACACCAGCTTTTAAAAGACGTTAAAATTATGCGCGCAAACGTTGTCCGTTAAAATTTGCGCATAGATTTATAATACATCCACATACCAGCACACAAACGCATTTGCGCTCACAATGTTAAGTATAGGACGTGCAAAGTACATTACGCTCGCAAAGGGTTCGCGTAGGTCCACACGTGGTAGACGTTAACGCGCATTTTTTGCGCGGACGTTGTAATACGACGTTCTGCGCAAAGGGTTTTCCCCTCACGTTAATACATTTTGGCACACGCGTTAATGTTTGCGTGAAGAATGTAATAGAGCCCCAGGTTGGAAAGGTGAAGGATGCGTCTAGATCGCAGCGATGGCCAGTTTAGCTCTTTTAACATGTCACAATGGTGGGTCATGTAGTTACATTGTAGCGCAAAGCAACAGAATGAGTTATACAATGCAGTAAGTTTATCAAGGTGTGTTTGTGGGGTGGCTGCATACACTACATCTCCGTATTCAATAGCCGGCATAAGCATTTGTTGTACAATCTGCTTTCTTACCGCGGGGCTCAGGCAGGATTTGTTTTTGTACAGGGCACCTAATTTGGGGTAAAGTTTAGATGAGAGCTTTTCGATGTGCGGGCCAAAGGATAGATTTGGGTCTAACCACATACCTAGATATTTGAGAGAAGTAACTGTGGTCAGCCTGCCAATTGATTTTGTCCTGACACGTAGATGGGGTGTTTGCAATTTGTGTAGTTTAGGTGCTGTTCCAAAGAGCATTGTTACAGTTTTGTCAGTATTTAAAAAAGGTTTGTTATCTTTGATCCACTTTTCTACTTCTGTGAATTGTTCTTGCAGCACGGCCTCCAGTTGCGGGAGATTTGGTTTGCTGGTATAGATTACAGTGTCGTCTGCGTACATGTGTACAGTTGAGGCTTTGCAGACATTGAGCAGATCATTTATGAATATAGTGAATAGCAGGAGGCCGAGTATCGAGCCTTGGGGTACACCGCATGTGGGAGGGGAGGGAGGAGCTGCCAGAAATGGATACATGTTGCGATCAGTTGGATACATACAATTGAAACCAGGTTAACGTGCGATCACCAATACCGGAGTTTTTAAGTTTTTGTAATAAGATGCCATGGTCTACTGTGTCAAAGGCCTTGGCAAAATCAAGGAAGATGGCTCCAGTTAGGTCTCCTTGTTCCATGCCAGCTTGGGTATCATTGCAGACTTTTAAAAGGGCGGTTGTAGTTGTAGCTGTTCATGTACTGCAGGAACAGGCAGCTTATGTTCCTGATACACTTCATGTACTGCGGGAACAGACAACTTATGTTCCTGATACAATCATACAGAAAACACTTTTTCTCTAAGGCAGAGGTATTACGTCTTTGCTACACCCCCTTACATCTCATAATCAGTTTAGCAACAGGAATCGTGGGTGGACAGAAATCTTGGGGAGTTTGTGCGCTCCTTTTTTCCCGTCTCCTCCGGTTCCATCCTGCATGGAGAAATAGCTCTCATAATCGAAAGAATCTGTAGTTCTAGGTAGCTTTACCCGGAACATGCTAAAGATGGAGATTAACCAAAAGTCCAAAGTGACAAGGAAGGCAGAACTTCATAATGTTGTACTTCCTTTCCTCTTTTCCCCATGTGATAACATGTAAGGTAACATATGGCAAATCCTTAAAATGGGGAAGGCAAGGCTTTGTGCAAATGCATCCTATGGGTGGACAGACAAGACTTGGGGCCCCCGGGCAACAGGAGATCATGGGCCTCTTAATGTGAGGTTTTGGCATGCAAGGTGGCACTCTGTCTGTCTTCCACATGAGGAGTTCATTGCCATTTTGGGCAGGTCTGATCAAGTCATAGAGGACCCTCATGGGTCAGAGCTCTAGGGCAGTGACCTACTGCCCTAATGGTCAGTCTGTCCCTGATGTACATTCATCAATAATGGATGACATAACCTTCTCCAACAATGATGAAGCAAGTCCAGCTTTTGGTAGAGTCACTCTGCAAGTCGGAGATTAGAAAGAGCAATCCTTAAAATATTTTGGCTCCTACTAATTGCTCCCAGCAAAACAATTAAGCCCAGAATGGTTTTACACGTATAACAGGATATTTCACCTGGCTTTCCTGGCCCTCGGGGTATCTGTCACATATGTTTTGTTATCTCAGGTACTTCCTGTGTTTCAATGCATGGAGATGATTTGAGGATGCTCTTAATGGTTTCAATGGAGATGGGATTCAATTGAACTGGGGACAGTAGGTAATAAGTGAATTTAGCTGGTAGAGTCTTTAACAATAGAAATGCTTCTCAAACAGGTGGAATGGATAATATTGTCCTGAAATGATGACCTGTAACGGGAGCTTCCTCTCTCAGGTCCACGAGTCACCTGCCCAATACTGATACTCACGTCCTCTCCCTTGGATGAGTGAAGTTGTGTACATGGAATTTCATTGCTGGCTTGTCCTAACGACTTCATTTAGCTACGTCTTAATGAACCAGGAGCTCAACCAGGACCAGATTTAGAAGGTCTACCAGAAGAAAAGAAAATATCAAAATAAGAGACCAAAAGGAGAAGATTCTACGACCAAACATTTAGGACAAGAAATAGCTGGAAAATAAGCATCATCAATGCATCATCAAAGCTATCGCATTACACCTAATTTAGCCCTCACAATATAATTTGCCGTTTGGCTCGCTGCATCTGGCTGCTAATTACTGTTAATTTGTAGGTTGATGTGCCTCTTAAAATTTTCCCTTCGTCTACATTATGACACAGACGTCACATTACATTCTGTGGTGTCTAAACTGAATCATTGGCCTCACCTAAACCACAGCCAGCTCTAATCATACTAATCTCATACTTGGGAAATCTAGTGAAAGGGAAGAATACAATTAGTTTCAGAAAAAAAATAGCTGAGAATGGGTTTATAGGAAATGTTCAAGCTTCAGAGACTTTATATGAAGCCATGAGCCGGATTCACTTTCCAGATGCGGTTCCCACATAATTTAACACATACTATTGTGAAACTGATTAGATAGATAGAGATAGATAGATAGATCCTTCCTGGTAAAATACTTTGCAAATAAATAAATAAATATGAGATAGATAGATACTGGATAGATAGATCGATAAGGAATCGATAGATAGATGGATAGATAAAGGATGGATAGGTAGATAGATACACTATATTGCCAAAGTATTCCCTCACCCATCCAAATAATCAAAATCAGGTGTTCCAATCACTGCCATGGCCCCAGGTATATAAAATCAAGCACCTAGGCATGCAGACTGTTTTTACAAACATTTGTGAAAGAATGGGACGCACTCAGGAGCTCAGTGAATTCCAGCATGGAACTGTGATAGGATGCCACCTGTGCAACAAATCCAGTCGTGAAATTTCCTCACTCCTAAATATTCCACAGTCAACTGTCAGCTGAAATATAAGAACGTGGAAGTGTTTGGGAATGACAGCAACTCAGCCACGAAGTGGTAGGCCACGTAAACTGACGGAGCGGGGTCAGCAGATGCTGAGGCGCATAGTGCGAAGTGGTCGCCAACTTTCTGCAGGGTCAATCGCTACAGACCTCCAAACTTCATGTGGTCTTCAGATTAGCTCAAGAACAGTGCGCAGAGAGCTTCATGTGATGGGTTTCCATGGCCGAGCAGCTGCATCCAAACCATACATCACCAAGAGCAATGCAAAGCGTCGGATGCAGTGGTGTAAAGCACGCCGCCACTGGACTCTAGAGCAGTGGAGACGCGTTCTCTGGAGTGACGAATCGTGCTTCTCCATCTGGCAATCTGGGTTTGGCAGTTGCCAGGAGAACGGTACTTGTGCCAAGAGAACGGCATTGTGCCAAGTGTAAAGTTTGGTGGAGGGGGGATTATGGTGTGGGGTTGTTTTTCAGGAGCTGGGCTTGGCCCCTTAGTTCCAGTGAAAGGAACTCTGAATGCTTCAACATACCAAGACATTTTTGGACAATTCCATGCTCCCAACTTTGTGGGAACAGTTTGGAGTTGGCCCCTTCCTCTGCCATCATGACTGTGCACCAGTGCACAAAGCAAGGTCAATAAAGACATGGATGACAGAGTCTGGTGTGGATGAACTTGAATGGCCTGCACAGAGTCCTGACCTCAACCCGATAGAACACCTTTGGGATGAATTAGAGCAGAGACTGAGAGCCAGGCCTTCTCGTCCAACATCAGTGTGTGACCTCACAAATGCGCTTCTGGAAGAATGGTCAAAAATTCCCATAAACACACTCCTAAACTTTGTGGACAGCCTTCCCAGAAGTGTTGAAGCTGTTATAGCTGCAAAGAGTGGACCAACGTCATATTGAACCCTATGGATTAGGAATGGGATGTCACTTAAGTTCATATGCGAGTCAAGGCAGTTGAGTGAATACTTTTGGCAATATAATGTAGATTGATATGGGGTGATAGATAGATAGATGATGGATAGGGGATGGATGGGATGAATTCTCCATCTCTCAGTCATTTGCTCCCACTCCCTTCCAGGGAAACGTCACTATGGGGGTTATTCAGAAAGCACCGAAATTTCAATGAAATTTTTCAAGGAATTTTTATGTGCACTTCGGAGCGCTTCGGCGATTCCAGTTCTCCGACACTGCAGTAAATTCTCTATTTATCCTAGCTACCCCGAAGTGCACCGAACGTGGAGCTGGAGACCGCCAAACAGACTGCCGAACGCTGCCGAAGATTGTCAAACTGCCAAATGCCGACGAACACCAATGCTGCCGAACTGCGGGGAAAAAAAATCGAACTCTGCTATTTTTTTAAAATGGTGTTGAAACCAGTAAAAATGCATAAAAATGTATGTAAACAATTAAAAGGTAATATAAAAAGATAATAAAATGGTCTGTTATAGAATTTAAAAAATACACCGTTAAAAAAAATTGGGAATCAAAAATTTCACCTAAAAAATACCCACAAAAATCCTAAAAATAAATAAATAAGAGATGGTTTGCTGAAAACGAAAAGAATAAATGGTTGAATATTTTTTTTTTTTAAAACGATAATATTTTTTTAGAATCCTATGGGATCCTCCTGCTTAAACCTGTCGAATTGAACCACCGAAAATCAGGGCATTTCACTGACACTTCGGTGCCGTTCGACGTTCTCTGAATAGATTAACCATTACTGCTCTATGGGACAATTTCGCCAAATTGTGGCGATCTGTGGCGAACTGCACCGTATTCCGCTGTCAGTTCGCCAGTATTTTGTGAATTGACAGCTTTCTGAATAGCCGAACTGACCAGAAATTGCACCGTACGATGAAATTCACAGTTCAATGTAATTCGGTGGCACGTTTTCCACGCTCTTTGAATAACCCTTTATATCTTCTCCATGTTGGTGACTACACTCATATACACAATATATGCATTGCTCATCCCGTGAGCATCTGGGAGTCAGAATGAGAATGACATCATATCACAACCCTCGAGCCCTATCATTCATTATCATTACATCATAGGGGAGGGAGCCTTGACATTGCCTCTATAATGATATGTCTTACACTGCATCGTGTGTTATAGCGGTAAAGACGTTGCAAAAAGGGATAATGACTTTTATTTAATTTAATCATTAGCTGACTAGTAATTAATTGACAAATAGCCTTTAAAATTAAATTACAAAGCATGTGTCCTGTCAAAGGAACCTGAGAAACCCAGGTGTCCCTGATTAACCAGTGAATACCCTATTATTTTCTCTTAAAATTAAATTACTTGCATATAATTGCTCTGAAATACTTTTTTTGGACTCTGGGCTGCTGGAACCAGACAGGTCTTTGAAAAATTAAACGGTGCATCACTTTTTTTTGTAATTCCTGTCTAGCCAGGACAAAAAAAGAGGCATAAATGGATTTTCTTTAATCTGAGGACCTTTCCTTGGTATTTTCAGTTTTGACAGCGGTAGGCCACATCGTACAATGGGAAAAACCAAGGGATACGCTTAGCGATTGAAGCCAAACAATGTCAGCTTGTTATGCAATAAGCAATGAAGGCCAGGAACAACTCAGGTGGAGGGCCCTTGAGTTGCCCCTGATGCCAGCGGGCTAGGAGTTTAGTACAGGAGGGGTGGGGTCGCACCTATTCCCCGATGGGGCGGTTGCAATCACCAAATGCATCCAGCCCAACAACATGTGTAAAACATAGCAAAGAAAAAAATGTCATCTGCGCTAATTCCCCTTATACCGTGTGAAACAAAACGCAATTAGAGGTTTGGTTTCTTATTAATGGCCATTATAAGATTAAGCTCGCCCGCCAGCGTCAAGGCACCTCTAATGAGGGTGAGTCCTATCCAAAATTGAAACCACAGGCTGCTACATAGCAAACCATACCTGCTCATGCTGCTTGTCAAACATGAGATAGACTGGTGGGCCTTTATTTATGCTCCCCCAGAAACAAAATCCACTTTGGGATCGAAAAGAAAGACACGGAGCGGAACCTTGCTGCAGGGATGACCTGGCTGGAAGTAAATTAAAACATATAGTACAGGAGGGGTGGGGTCGCGCCTAATCCCCGATGGGGCGGCTGCAACCACCAAATGCATCCAGCCCAACAACATGTGTAAGGCTAGGGTCAAACGAAAGCATTTTTCCCCGCAAACGTCAAAAATTGCGTCCGAACGCATTGACGTATTTTTTCACGGAATGCGCAAAAACGGACAGACGACGCGCGTTTTCGTGCGTGATTTTTTACGGATCGTCAATAAAACACTTTTTTGCGTCTGGACGTTATGTAGGCTGGACATTAGCAGTGTCTGACTCCTAATCACGCACACACGCCGCTATGCCGCCGCAGCGCACTCTGTACGTCAGTACTAGCGGTTCTGCGTACTCGAAAAAATGCGTTCAAATTCCACTTGCGTTGCACGGCCTGACTTTTGTGCGGCCGTACTTTGTATATTGGCACTCATTGCCCGTCATTTGCTGCTACTGCGCCCGTAATTAAGTGCGCCAGAACGCACGTTAAAAGTGCGCTGGTCTGACCCCAGCCTAAAACATAGCAAAGAAAAAAATGTCATCTGCATTTTCAGATGACAAGCATGTCAAGCATTTTCTTTGCTATGTTTTACACATGTTGTTGGGCTGGATGCATTTGGTGGTTGCAGCCGCCCCATCGGGGAATAGGCGCGACCCCACCCCTCCTGCACTATGTATGTTTCAATGTACTTCCAGCCAGGTCATCCCTGCAGCAAAGTTCCGCTCCGTGTCTTTGTTTTCGATCCCAAAGTGGATTTTGTTTCTTGGGAGGCATAAATAAAGGCCCACCAGTCTACCTCATGTTTGACAAGCAGCATGAGCAGGTATGGTTTGCTATGTAGCAGCCTGTGGTTTCAATTTTGGATAGGACTCGCCCTCATTAGAGGTGCCTTGACGCTGGCAGGCGAGCTTAATCTTATAATGGCCATTAATAAGAAACCAAACCTCTAATTGTGTTTAGTTTCACACGGTATAATGGGAATTAGCGCAGATGACATTTTTTTCTTGGGCTAGGAGTTTAGTTTGGGTAAGCAGTTAGAGCGGGAAGACAAGTGGGCGTGGCACAGCTTTTTTCCTGAGGTAATTTGTAGAGCGGCATCCCCACCCTCTCTCACTTTAATTATAGGGACTAGTCTGGGGGGTTTCGTGGCGATTGTGGGTTAGTTATTCCCCTTTTGTCATGGCGGGGGTTGGTAGGCAGTGCTGAGGCAGCGTTCTTGGTAGGATGTGTAATTTGTTGATTAGAAGTAAGTTAGATGGGAACGGAGTTAAGTTGGGTTTAGGTTTGGAAAGGTACAGGTGAGAGCGAGAGAACTCATATCAGCACTGTCCTCTATTTTCATTGTTCTATGTTATGTATTTTTTAAATATGGAGGATATTGTAAGTTGTGGCCTATAATAAATATTATTCCACAGAACAAAGTTGTCTGTGTTATTATCGTTTAGTATGTTTTCTTTGGCTCCTTGCGGGCGAATGGTTATCAGTGGGCAACTCAAAGGGGTTATACACAAAGCACCGAAATTTCGGTGCACTTCGGCGATTCCATTTCGCCAAAACTACAGTGAATTCACTATTCATCATAGGGTCACCGTAGTGCACCGAAGATGTAATCGCCGAAGCCTCGTGAAAAAGTTGGCGAACATTATTATTATTATTATTATTATACTTTATTTATAAAGCGCAGGCATATTCCGCAGCGCTGTACAATAGGCACAGTATAGACAGGGTTACAATACATTGAACAACATCACCGAAGGGCGGTGAACTGACGAATCCACCAAACTGCATATAAAGAAATTTAACAGAACTCTGCTATTCTTGTAATAGGTGTTTAAACCAATAACAATGCATTAAATGTGTCTAAATAATAAAAAAGGTTCTTTAAAAAAATAATAAAAAGGTCTGTTACTGAATAAAGAAACCGGCCTTTTAAAAAAAAATTGGCGAAACAAACGTTTTGTCTAAAATATACAAAAAGGTGCTATAAAAAAATAAACAAATTAAAAGACTTTTTTGCTAAAAGTGAAAAGAATAAACATTTTTAAAAAAAATAAAAATGATAATATTTATTTTTACATTGAATCTTATGGGATTGGCCTGTTTAAACCTGTCAAACTGAAGTACCGAAAATCAAGGCATTTCACTGACACGTCGGCGCATTCTGTGAATAAACCAACCATTGCTTCTCTATGGAACAATTTCGCTGCCGCGAGAGACCGATGAACTATGGCGAACTGCAACGTATTTTGCTGTCAATACGTCAGTATTTGGAAAATTCAGAGCTTTGTGAATGGACAAACTGCCCCGAAATTTCACTGTACGGGGAAATTCACAAGTTCAGTGCTTTGTGAATTACCTCTTAAGGCTGGGGTCAGACCAGCGCACTTTTAACGTGCGTTCTGGCGCACATAATTACGGCCGCACTAGCAGCAGATGACGGGCAATGACGGCCAATATACGAAGTACGGTCGCACGAAAGTCCGGCCGCGCAACGCAAGTGGAAAACGAACGCATTTTTTCGAGAACGCCGAACCGCTAGTACTGACGTACTGAGTGCGCAGCTGCGGCATAGCGGCGTGTTTGCGTGATTAGGAGATGTCAGACACTGCTAATGTCCAGCCTACATAACGTCCAGACGCAAAAAGAGTTTTTTTGACGATCCGAAAAAATCACGCACGAAAAATGCGCATCGTATGACCGTTTTCGCGCACTCCGTGAAAAAATACGTCAATTCGTTCGGATGCACTTTTTTACGTTCGCGTGTAAAAATGCTTTCGTTTGACCCTAGCCTAAGTCTTCTAGAATTATTCACTATGCATCGTTATTTTATTAAAATATGGATTCACTCCGGCGAACTTTGCAGTATACAGTGGTGGATCAACTACAAAGGAACTACAGTGAATTCACTATCTAGGGACGTTCCACCGTAGTTCTCCATAGGTTTAACCAATCTTTCCTCCACAGTTCTTACCAAAGTTGTTCACTGTACAGTAGATTTAACATACTATTAAGACCGGGTCAGACGAGCATTTTTACGAGCGGAAGGAACGTCTGTGAGAGTGGACGTTCCTTCCATTCTTACGCCCGTCTGGCCACCTCGCTGTTAGTGCGCTCAGCACTGCAAGGCTTGATCCTTCTATGGAGGATCACGCTTTGCAGCCCCTTCAAACATGCGTCGTTGCACTTCGATGGGGAGGCTTTCAGCACGGCCGCAGCAAATCCATAGCAGCGTGCGCAATTTGTGGGCGCGATACAGCATGTGGCCGGCCCTGTTGAAGTGTCACAACGTTGTGACGCACACCAGGAGGCACTCCAGTACAGGTGCACATAGTGCGCTCGTCTGACCACGGCTTTGGTGTGATTTTCACCCTTCTTTCCACCACTGTTCCTGCCAAAATCTGAAACGTAGCGCTGACCATTGTTTCCACCGTGTTTCAGTCTACGCTGTATAGCGTTACTTTTACCATTGCTTTCAGGGTAGTTCCCAATCATTTGTTTTGCAGAAGCCAGTCATCATTTCAGCTGTAGAACATACTAAATAAGGGTTTAACAACATTGGCCCTCCAGATATTTTGAAGGTACATCTCCCACAGGGACGTGCAGTCAGGTGTGGCAGGGGAGGCAGAGCCTCCCCTGCCATTTCAGTAAATTTATTTGGTCATTGTGCTGTAATGACATGTGTGATGTGTATATTTAAACTGTAAATTAAATTTTTATTTATTGATAAACATTCTCATAATCACCTGCTCCACGCTCCCTCGCTGTGCTTGCTTCTTCCTCCGCTTTTTTTCTCCTGCACTTTCAGTTGGTGTGTGTGTGTGTGTGTGTGTGTGTGTGTGTGTGGTGTGTGTGTGTGTGTGTGTGTGTGTGTGATTTCACTGCAGGGACAGCACTGAGCCAGCCTGGCCTACGCAATTTGAGCAGCTGAATGCTACACTAATTTCGAAGCTCAAGCTAGTTCTATGCTTTTCAGTGCCTCCAGAAGCAATGAGAGCAATTGAAAGCTTGAGCCGATGTGAAAGCTCCATTGGTCTCAAGCACTTCTTTTTTTAAAAAAAAACGCCCCCCATGGGAGGCAGAGCTCCCCATGGATTGATTGATGCAGGACAGTCATGTGACTGTCCTCGTCAGTCGTGGGGGGGGGCAGGCAGAGCTCAGCAATCAGCATGTGTGTAATAGCGCCCTCTATTAGTCAGTATTGTAAGTGCATGCTCTTAGCTGTAAAAAAAAATGCGAACTTTATAAATAGTGAAACTCTATTCTCCTATATAACGATAATCAAATGCGTAAATTGCGACTGCGTAACTCTGTGTATATCTGGCTCTGATACTAGCCAGTGCCTCACCAGCCACTGACCTCACCGCACGTCACTGATCTCCACTGAATCTCATCTACTCATTAGGTTGTTGGAGACTTGTGGGAAATATAGTTCTTTCACTTTAGAGAATTGCAGGTGCAGGTTTTCCCTGTTAGCGTCCACATTTTAGTGTTAGGTTGGGAATAGGGCTTTCCTAATGCCCCCTAAGGCTAATGTCAGACGAATGCACTCAGCGTGCGTGCATAATGGACAGACGTACTGATGGAAGATACTGTAGACACCACACAGTCCGTTTTTGTTGACAGACGTAGAACAAAAAAGGGAATTATGGGAAACAAAATTAGTATGAAAAATTATACAAATTGAAAAATGATATGAAAAGCCATTTTGTGCGTCAAGGTGCTGGACGTCTCAAATGCGCTGCGTCTGGCATCTCATCACTCACACAGAACGCTACGCGGACGTGGCGCACTCTGCGCATCTGTCTAGCGGTTTTACGTTCTTGCCTAACTTGGGTCCGTTTGGCATGTGCGTTGTGCTTGCGCAGTTCAGTGCGCACGTACTTTGTGTGTGAGTCTCTATTGCTCATGATTCTATGCTACGACGGTCGTTAAACTGTGCGGCAACACTGACGCGATCACTTCGTTCATCTGACGCCGGCCTAAACGGTGAAACTGTTGTGTACTTTAGGTCAAAATTGTCAAGCAGAAGGAACACTCAGATTTCTCCATTGATCCCTAGAATTTGCGATTACCATGTCAGTTTCTTCAGACGCGCTGTTTAGTGAATAACCCCTTTGTCTGTAGCAGGGAGTCAGTGTAATTAAAACACCACACAATGAAATGAAAGTATTAGCAGGAATGCTAAAATACAAACAGCATTGTATGCTCCTCGGTGGGGGGCGCCAGTCAGAAGCCACCTTAATCTACCTCTAAATTAATGAAGATTAGGGAGACATAGGAGGTCTCTTATCCTATAAAGTGTCTTGTGTGTGTGTTTGCTTGGAAGATAAAGTTGGTGTTGATTATTTGGAGTTCCTTTAAATTCTTTCTTTTACTTTCTTTAGTGGTTCGTCCTGCTTCAAAATGTATATATGCATATATACAGTATATATATATATATATATATATATATAACAGAAATAGAGGTTTCATACTTAAAAAGAAAAAATATACGTTATCTATCAATTAAATAAGATTAATGTTTCTGCTCTCTATTGGAGCTTTCATCAGGATATATTGCGTATTTTCTTGTCAGTTATATTGATTTTCATGTGTATATATATATATTAGGTATATCCTGATGACAGCATCAATAAAGAGCTGAAACATCAATGCTTCTTAATTGCTAGATAATAACGTGTTTTGTTTTTAAGTATAAAACCTTAGAGTGCTAGCTCTTTTTCTGTTCATGTATTTTTGGTCACGCTTAGCACCAGGCATCTCTTTTTTTTTTTTTTTTAAATATGCTTATACATTAATAGCTATTGAAATTTAGGAAGGACAAAAAATGTGATTAAAATCCTGCAAAATTACAAGAAATATATATTATTGTGTTCTTGCTTAGTTCTATATACACCACCTGGGCAAAAAAAAGCCACCGTCTGGATTGAACTAAGTAATAAGGTGTGAGCCTTCCATTGGATAATAACTGCAGTGATTAATATAGAAACATAGAAACATAGAAACATAGAAAAATGTCGGCAGATAAGAACCTTTCGACCCATCTAGTCTGCCCAATTACATGGATACTTTACCTGGATTTATCTTTTGTTTAGGATAGCCTTATGCCTAGCCCATTCCTGCTTAAATTCAATTACTGTTTTGGCCTCTACCACTTCTACTGGAAGGCTGTTCCATGTATCCACCACCCTCTCAGTAAAATAATGCTTCCTGATGTTACTTTTAAACCTTTGCCCCTCTATTCTAAGACTATGTCCTCTTGTTTTGCTACTTTGTTTACTTTTAAATATACTCCCTTCCTCTACCTTGTGGATTCCCTTTACGTATTTAAATGTTTCTATCATATCTCCTCTGTCTTGTCTTTTTTCCAAGCTGTACATGTTAAGATCATTAAGCCTTTCCTGGTAACTTTTCTCCTTCAAGCCGTACACCATTTTAGTAGCCCTTCTCTGAACTCTCTCTAAGATGTCTATATCCTTCTGGAGATACGGTCTCCAGTACTGCACACAATACTCCAAGTGAGGTCTCACCAGTGCTCTGTACAGTGGCATGAGTACTTCCCTTTTCCTACTGCTAATACCTCTCCCTACCCAACCAAGCATTCTGCCAGCATTTCCTGCTGCTCTATTACATTGACTACTTACTTAAAAACGAGGTCATGTGACTGCCTGAATGAACTGATTGAGCAGGTTTCTCCATCAATGGGTTTGTTCTTCCCTACTGGCACAATTTTGCATTTTGCAAGATAGCAAAGTCATTGGGCTCAAATTGTGCAAGAGTGGTTCAGGGAGCACGAGACATCATTTTCACACATGAATTGGCCACCGCAAAGTCCAGACCTTAACCCCATTGAGAATCTTTGGGATAATGTGTTGGAGAAGACTTTATGCAGCGCCGCGACTCTCCCGTCATCAATACAAGATCTTGGCCACACATTAATGCCACTCTGGATGCAAATAAATGCTGTGACATTGCATGAGCTTATCGAAACGATGCCACGGTGAATGCATGCTGGAATCACAGCAAAAGATATTAGGGAGTGTGACTTTTTTGGCCAGGCAGGGTATAATAAACCCCTATAACATATATATAAGAGTCTTACGTCACTTCAGTAAATCTGTATCAAGTTCAGATATTATTGGCCGGAAATCAATAACTGTAACTCCTCCAAACCCTCCGTCCTTGGCAAGTCGTTGAGTTGACCATCTTTATTTAAGGATATCATTATGGAGACGGTTGTTGTGTTGACTCTTGGTGGGGTCACCTCAGCCAATTTGATTATATTATGTTGTTTATCAGTGAATTCAGCAAGATAAAGAGGCTCTGTCACTTTTATCAAAAGAATTTGGCTGTACAGGACTCCAGTTAAGAGAGTAAACGGCACACATGAGTTAATACATTCCAGTGCTGTTACCTGGGAAATATAACCTTCAGAATGTCCAACCAATCTCTAAAAACACCATGTGTTTTAACAAGACAAATATTCTCTCTAGTCTTTAAGATGCAATGCTTTGAGATGGGCTACACTTTTGGTTTCCATTCTTGAGTGTGACAAAAGGTGTGGAGATGCTTGCAATATTTTGGCCGTCATCATGGATGTCCAGGATGATGTCTACCAGCCAAATACGACACAAGGAATGTTAAAAAAGCTTGATGCCACATTACAGTTTTCTATATGCAAAAAGCCTTTATTGGAATTGCAAGACATCCCAAAATTTGACTCAACATATTTATCAAATCCACACGAACTGGGTGGGGTGTCGATCAAAGTGTTTATAAGGCAAAGTGTCAAAATAAGGAAAGACTATCCAGCTCTAAGAAATGTATTTTTCCGAGACTAAAATGATGCAAGGATCAGCAGAATATTTAGATTTAGTTTAGGTTTCAGATAGCAATTCATTAATAAGTTCTTCTTACCTGTGTTTTCTCTTCTATTCTTAAGTAGTCTGGGTTTCACGGGATTCAATTCATTACGAAAGTGTCCCTCATTGTTTTCTATATTATACTTTCCCCGAAAAGTGTTGCCCGTTGTCAGTACCCTCACAAACCTTGTGCTGTTGCCTGTTCTCAGGGCCCTCACAAACCTCGTGATGTTGCCCGTTCTCAGGGCTCTCACAAACCTTGTGCTGTTGCCTGTTCTCAGGGCCCTCACAAACCTCGTGATGTTGCCCGTTCTCAGGGCTCTCACAAACCTTGTGATGTTGCCCGTTCTCAGGGCCCTCACAAACCTCGTGATGTTGCCCATTCTCAGGGCTCTCACAAACCTCGTGATGTTGCCCATTCTCAGGGCTCTCACAAACCTTGTGATGTTGCCCGTTCTCAGAGCTCTCACAAACCTTGTGATGTTGCCCGTTCTCAGTACCCTTTTATTATTATTATTCTTTATTTATAAAGCGCCAGCATATTCCGCAGCGCTGTACAATAAGCACAGTATAGACAGGGTTACAATACATTGAACAACATTTGTCAAACAGTACAGGAGGAGATGAGGGCCCTATTCCCGTAGGAACTCACAATCTAGGAGGGTTGGGTTTGGAAACAGGAGGAGAGGACTGTAAGGTGAGAGTGATTGATGGTTGCGTCAGTGAGTCAGGTGGTAGGCTTCCCTAAATAGGAACGTTTTAAGGGAGCGTTTGAAGGAAGAGAAGTTAGGGGAAAGTCTGACAGTACGAGGGAGAGCGTTCCAGAGAGTGGGGGCTGCACGTGAGAAATCCTGCAGTCTATCATGGGAAGAGGTGATGCGGGGAGAAGCTAGGCGCAGGTCACTGTTTGACCTTAGGGAGCGGGCTGGGGTGTATTTGGTGATTAGTGAGGACAGGTAGTGGGGAGCTGAGTTAGTGAGAGTTTTGTAGGTAAGGATAAGGATTTTGAACTTAGTTCTGCAGTGGATGGGGAGCCAGTGAAGGGACTCGCAGAGGGGAGCGGCAGAGACAGAGCGGCGGGTGAGGTGAATTAGCCTGGCGGAGGCGTTCAGGATGGATTGTAGGGGGGAGAGGCGGGACAGAGGGAGGCCAGATAAGAGATTATTGCAATAGTCGAGTCGGGAGATTACCAGGGCGTGTATGAGTTGTTTTGTGGTGACAGCGGTAAGAAATGGCCGAATTCTGGAAATATTACGCAGTTGGTATCGGCAGGAGGAGGAAAGAGACTTGATGTGGGGGATGAAGGAAAGAGCAGAGTCAAGTGTAACTCCAAGACAGCGAACTTGGTTGATGGGGAGATGGTGATACCCTCCACCGTGATAGAGAAGTCAGGAGGTGGGGAGGCATTGTAGGGAGGAATAAGTAGGAGCTCAGTCTTTGACATGTTGATCTTTAGGTGGTGGGAGGCCATCCAGGAGGAGATGCCAGATAAACAGTCACTGACTTTTGAAAGGACAGGGGGAGAGAGATCAGGGGTAGAGAGGTAGATCTGAGTGTCATCAGCGTAGAGGTGGTAATTAAAGCCAAAGCTGTTGATGATTTTGCCCAGGGAGGAGGTGTAGATGGAAAAGAGCAGAGGACCAAGGACAGAGCCTTGAGGTACACCAACAGATAGAGGCAATGAGGAGGAGGAGTTACCAGCAAAGGACACACAGAAGGACCTGTTGGATAAATAGGAGTCAACCCAAGCAAGTGCAGTGTCACCGAGACCCAGAGAGTTGAGGGTCTGTAGAAGGAGGAGGTGGTCAACAGTGTCAAAAGCAGCCGAGAGGTCAAGCAGGATGAGAATAGAATAGTGGCCGTGTTTTTTAGCAGTTAGGAGGTCGTTGGTGACTTTGGTGAGGGCAGTTTCAGTTGAGTGTAGGGGACGGAAGCCAGATTGCAGGGGGTCAAGTAGGGAATTGGAGGACAGGAAGAGGGAGAGGCGGTTGAAGACTAGTTTTTCTAAGAGCTTTGATGTGAAGGGAAGCAGGGATACAGGACGGTAATTGGATGGAGAGTTGGGATCGAGGGATGGTTTCTTTAGTAAAGGGGTAACTAGCGCGTGTTTGAAGGCGGATGGAAAGGAGCCAGTGGAGAGAGATAGGTTGAAGATGTGTGTGAGAGCAGGGCTGAGGGAGGAGGAGAGGGGTGGAATTAGATGTGAGGGAATGGGGTCGAGCGGGCACGTGGTGAGATGTGAGGAGGACAATAAGGAATTGACTTCCTCCTCAGTGGCTGGGAGGAAGCGGCAGAGGGTGAGAGAGGGGACCTCTGGGAGTGGAGGTGGCAGATAACTATCTTGTGTTGGGATGTTGCTTCTGATAGTTAGAGTTTTACTGAGGAAGTAGTCTGCCAGGTCTTGAGCGCTGAAGGCAGCTGAGGGGGGAGGTGCAGGTGGGTATCACAAACCTCGTGATATTGCCCGTTCTCAGGGCTCTCACAAACCTTGTGGTGTTGCCCGTTTTCAGTACCCTCACAAACCTTGTGATGTTGCCTGTTCTCAGGGCTCTCACAAACCTTGTGGTGTTGCCCGTTTTCAGTACCCTCACAAACCTTGTGATGTTGCCTGTTCTCAGGGCTCTCACAAACCTTGTGGTGTTGCCCATTCTCAGTACCCTCACAAACCTCGTGATGTTGCCCGTTCTAAGGGCCCTCAAAAACCTTGTGTTGTTGCCGTTCTCAGGGCCCTCACAAACCTTGTGTTGTTGCCCGTTCTCAGGGCTCTCACAAACCTTGTGTCATTGCCCATTCTAAGTGATCTCACAAACCTTGTGTTGTTGCCCGTTCTCCGGGCTCTCACAAACCTTGTGTTGTTGCCCATTCTCAGGGCTCTCACAAAGCTCTTGATGTTGCCCGTTCTCAGGGCTCTCACAAAGCTCTTGATGTTGCCTGTTCTCAGGGCTCTCACAAACCTCTTGATGTTGCCCATTCTCCACGCTCTCACAAACCTGGTGATGTTGCCCATTCTCAGGGCTCTCATAAACCTTGTATTGTTGCCCGTTCTCAGTACCCTCACAAACCTCTTGATGTTGCCCGTTCTCAGGGCTCTCACAAACCTCTTGATGTTGCCCATTCTCCACGCTCTCACAAACCTGGTGATGTTGCCTGTTGTCAGGGCTCTCACAAACCTGGTAATGTTACACGTTCTCAGGGCTCTCATAAACCTTGTATTGTTGCCCGTTCTCAGTAACCTCACAAACCTTGTGTTGTTGCCCATTGTAAGGGCCCTCAAAAACCTTGTGTTCTTTTTTTTTTTTTTTTTTTTTTTTTTTTTAAATTCTTTATTTAGAGAATTATACATAACAAGAAATTCACGAAATCAAACGTAGAAAAAGACAGCCATCTAGGGCTGGCCAAACTAACTACGGTCAGCCAGTCAGATAATGTAAGATGCAAGTAGTAACAGGTCAATAAGGGAATAATAAAAACAAAAAGCAAGAAGTCCCAACCTCAGTGAAGAAGAACACAAAAGAAACACATAAGCATGTAGGACTATCAATGTAAATGCCATAAATTGTCCTGATAGATTATACTCAGAGCTTATCTATAGACCAGTGACACGTAAACAGAGAAGAAAAAAGCTGGGGGGTAAACAATATCGCTCAGGTCTCAGTCTGGCTGAAGTTCCGGAGGGTCCGGCGAGATGCCCGCCGCTTCAAGGTCGGACCAGGCGGTTTCAGGATCAGTGATGGTGTAGGGGACATTATTATGTGTCACCACCAATGCTCCCGCCAAGCCCCATCGATAACGGATCCCCCTCCGACGAAGAACCGCAGTCACAGGACGGAACCGCCTGCGAGCAAGCAGAGTCTGGAATGGAAGGTCGTGATACAAAGCCAACGTGGAGCCCTCAAATTTCACTGGATCTCTTGCGCCAGGAGCAGACATAAGCTTGACCTTAAATGCTACGTCACGAAAGGCCACCACGACATCACGGGGTGTCCCTTCGAAAGCGCCGCAGGTTTCCGAACCCTGAATACCGATCCGATCACATCTGGCTTGTCAGGAGGGAGTCCCGCCATCCGAAGGGCCAAACGAGACACATAAGCTGGGAGTTCATCCGACGACACAGAGTCCGGGATGCCTCTGACCCTGACGTTACGACGGCGGTGTCTTGTTTCCAGCATCTCCACAGAGCGGGACAAAAGCTCGACCTGGGATCTTAGACCAGCGACCTGTCCCAACAGTGGTATGTTCCGATAGCACTGTAGAGGTCGTCGCCTGCACTGCTGTCACCTGCGCACGGATTGTTGCCACCTCCTCCCGAATCGCCGCCACTTCAGGTTTCCACACCCCCGGATCTCCCGGAGTTCGTCCAGGATCCTCCGAAGGTCTCTTTTCGTAAGAGGAAGATCATCATCCTCCTCCTGCCGACTTTCCTCAGGCTGTGTCATACAGGTTTCGAGTGAGGTCGCTCTCGTTTGTTGTGGTTGGGCACCCGGTCTCAAAACGTCCTGTCGTAATGAAGCCACACTACTGCTGGCTGAAAGCTGGTGTTCCTCGGCCAAATCCCCGTCAGAGAGGCCACCAGCAGCAAGTGAGGCACTCAAAGACGCCGTCAGCGCTGCTTTTCGTTTCTTTTGCGCCCTTTTTTTTGCTGCTGCAGATAGTGGTTGGAGTCTGGTGTACGAGATTGTGGGGAGATCCAGGTCATCGCAGAGCTACCACCCGAGTGCCAGGGGTCCTCTTCATCTTCCGAAAAGTCATAGCCCGGGGAGGAGGAGGAGATCGCGATCTCCCTTCGAAGTGGACCCACCTCTCATGGAGTCCCGAATGTCCCTCTGTCTGGACCGCAGCTTCTGTGAGCGACCGGTGGGCATGTCACCAAAAGCGCAGGCACAAGGAAGAAGAGCGGTAAAAGGTCTCAGAAATCTCCTTCCAGGCTTCTAAAATGGCCGCTAGTACTAGGCCCCGATTGTGCTGCGGGGGTTAATCCACTCCGGAGCGTCAATTTGTGTTCTTGCCGTTCTCAGGGCCCTCACAAACCTTGTGTTCTTGCCCATTCTAAGTGATCTCACAAACCTTGTGTTGTTGCCTGTTCTCAGGGCCCTCACAAACATTGTGTTGTTGCTTGTTCTCAGGGCCCTCACAAACCTTGTGTTGTTGCTTGTTCTCAGGGCCCTCACAAACATTGTGTTGTTGCTTGTTCTCAGGGCCTTCACAAACCTTGTGTTGTTGCTCAATCTCAGGGCCCTCTCAAACCTTGTGCTGTTGCCCGTTCTCAGGGCTCTCACAAACTTTGTGTTGTTGCTTGTTCTCAGGGCCCTCACAAACCATGTGATCTTTCCCATTCTCAGTACCCTCTCAAACCTTGTGATGTTGCCCGTTCTCCGGGCCTTCACAATCTCTGCTGACTTGTTTACATGATATGATGAGTTTTCTTGCCTATATGAACAGCCAGCATGGATGCTCGGTTCAGATAGTGCAAGCTCCACTATCTTGTTATATTACTAAGTCACGGCAGTGATAAAATGTAACCACTTCAAAAGCAGAAACTTGCTTATTAAAGGCTGCTTTCTGCAAGCTCAGACACACAGAGCAGGCCGACTCTAATCCCAAATAGTGTAACGAGCTGTCTACTGCTTTACAGGCATCCTTTTAATTACGCAAAAAATAAATGGACTATGAAGAGGCATGTGTTTTTGAACCATTGAATTTAATGAGTCATTTACCTGTGAGACAAAACCATTAGGAAGTGATGCTACAGGGTCTGTGTACCATGGTAAATTCCCATGAACCCCTAGGCACAGTAAATAAGCACATGTGTGCAAACTGGGAACATTAAGTCCTGTGTACATATTGAGGGAAAGGGGGGGGGCATTGTTAGATGTTTTGGAACTACATTTCCCAAGAGGCTCTCTTGACCTAATGAGTGGCTGAGTATGATGGGAGATGCAGGTCTGAAACATCTGTAGGGCCAAGGTTGTGCTCCCTTGATTTAAGTGCTGATGGTGACAGTAGACTATCCCCCAACCCATCACCATCACCACCATCAATTGACCCTGGCCAATGGTCAATCAGTGGTTGCTGGACAGCCTTGAGGGGGTTTAGGTTTATAGAGTGCAACTCTAGCACACTGATTTAAGTACCCCATACTGCCTCCCATGACTTCTTCATTGAGAGGCGTCAGATTGGCTACATGTGAGCTAGTCTTGCATGCGTCGAGCTTCAGAGGGTCATCGTCTTAGCTGCTTCTTGCAGAAAGAAAAGAAGATGGAAGACTCTGGCATAAGAGGAGAAGCAGGTTATAGAACACAAAGCAAATAAGAAAAAAAATAGAGGGGTAAATGGGGTGTGGGTCAGCAGGGGTTAATGATTAACCACTTGGCTGCGGTGGACGCGCTCAGCCGTTTAGCCAAGTGGTGTAGGCTGCGGAGCATGAGCTCAGCGCGTCCTGTCACTGCAGCCCGCGATCGGCCAGTATTTTGGCCAATCACTGTGGCAACCTGGGGCGGGCTGACATCTTAGATGTCAGTCCAGCCTCCGGGACCCTGGACGCAGGAGTAGATGTCATCGCGCTGGGCGCGATGACGGCTATTCCAGGCACCCCCCCGCCAGTGCAGGGAAAGTGCCTGAAGGTGAGGGGTTTCCTTGGGACCTCTCTTCCTCCCCATCTGTTTGAGTCACACATAAAAGGCAGGCACCACTTTGAAGGGCACAGCTTCCAAGCGGTGGATGCCTCTAACCCCTTAGGGATCGCGGTCCCCCCCCAGAGGTGGCCGACATCTTGGATGTCCGCCAAGCCTCCAGGATCTCCCCCCCACCTACTGGCATCATCGTGCATGGATGCGATGACATCAGTTCTGGAGTTAACCCCTAGCTGCCACCTATGGTGGAGATAGGGGAGGTCCAATGACCTCCAGAGCATGGCCTTTCCAATGATACCAAACATGACCATGTTAAAAGTAAAGAAAAAATATAAATATTTTTTTTAACCCCTTAGTGACCGGGCGGTTTTACACAAATCCGTCTTTTAGTGAACACTGCTGTTTTTACGTTTCTGCGCTGTTAGTGTTTAGGACAATTTTTCCTCTTACTCGTTTATTCGACCCACACATATTATACACCCTTTTTCCCGCCATTAAATGGACTTTCTAGAAATACCATTATTTCCATCATATCGAATAATTTACTATAAAAAAAATATGAAATATGAGGAAAAAAATGGTAAAAACACACTTTTCGTAACTTAATCCCCAAAATCTACAACCACCCAAAAAGACCCCGGCTAAATAGGTTCAAAATTTTGTCCCGAGACTAGTAATACCCAATTTTAACATGCGTTTGCTTTTTAACCCCTTCACTGCTGAGACAGTTCACCTATGTGCGCTGCGCTCATTCTGACCATTTTGTGCTAATTATTTTTAGATGACAGCCTAGGTCCTATTTAATTAAACTCCCCCAGACAAAAAAAACTTTTTTAAAAATTTTTTTTTTTTATTTTATTTAATTTTTTTTTTTTTTTTTTTTTTTATTTTATTTTTTTTTTAAAACCAAACCTGGTCATGTTTGGTATCATTTGAAAGGCCATAATCAGGCCTTTTAAATGATGGCAGCTAGAGGGATAACTGGCCCACTGACATCCTCACACATATGGTGAGGTTGTCAGTGGGTGGGGGGGGACCTGGAGGCTTGGCTGACATCCAAGATGTCAGCCCCCCTCCAGGTTTGAATCGCGTTTTGGCGCCAATTGGCGCCGAAAAGCGATCCGGCGGCGAAACTGTTAATGCCATACACCGCTGGAAAGGGGAGGCTCTCCCCTCTCCAGCGGTGCAAACGGCATCTCCCTAGCTTCAATGGTTGGGGAGATAGAGGGCTCCGAAGGAGCCCCCCCCTCCCCTCCATTGAAACACATGGGGGCACCTTCTGATGACGTCACCACGCAGCGTGGCGACGTCATCAGCCTCGCCTGCCCATGTAAATCACATGGGCAGGCTTCCTCCCTGCCAGATCGCCGTGGGATCCGACGAGGGAGGTGAGTATCGGGCAGGAGGGGGATTTGGCGCCGCTGACGTACCCTGTACGTCCGCAGGTCTAAGGGAGACCCGAGTACAGGACGTACAGGGTACGTCAGAGGTCCTTAAGGGGTTAAATATTTTCTTTTTAAAAAAAAACTTTTTTTTGTTTTATTAATGCAGCAATATTGTTCCCAATTCAATTATAATGTGAACAATGATGCTGCACTAACGATTTTTTCTTTGGGGGGGGTTTGCTAAAAATCATGTAATTTCCCCCCAAAATGTAATGTAACGAGACCCCATTTCTAATTTTTTTTAACAAGTGCACCCCATAGAAAATATAACCGCAAAGGCTCAGATGATAAAATGTGAAAAAAAAACACTTTACACGCTGTAGATGATTGAAAATTCTAATTTTATTGCATTTTTTGCTATAATATTCAGGCAGGACATGACGTATACATATAAAAATGATATAGTATGAATCTGCCGAGTCTGCCGGAAAGAACGATATATAAATTGTCTAGGTCATATAATAAAATGTGACTTCAAATCGCGTTTAAACATGATGAGCGAAACCGGTAAAAATGAGCTCAGCACACAGGGGTGAAATGGCTCAGCAGTTAAGGGGTTAAAATGTATTTTCTTTTATCCAGAATGCTCAATTAAAGATCAGACAGCAACAAAAGGGAATATGTGAAATGTTACCCCTTCAATTGTTTTTCTAATGCTTAGTTTTTATACCTGTCCTGTTTAACACTAAATCTGTTGGTGACAGTTTCTTCCACAAACTTGAATAACCTACAACATGTAACAGTGACAGAAGTTGGAGACATAGGGGGATATTCAGAGAGCACCGAAATGTCGTCGATATTTTGGTGCTCTCTCGTTCCCCGCACTTCGGGGAATCAGATTTCTCACACTGCGGTGAATTCAGCATTCACCGCAGGGTCCCCGAAGTGCAGGGAATCGGAATGCCGCCGCAAACCTGCTGCAGACCCGCCGCAAACCTGCTGCAGACCCACTGCAAACCCGTCGCCCGCCGCCGTCAACCCACTGAACAAACCCACCAGAGGGATGCCAAACGCAGTCGACAAGTCATCGGACGGGTAAAAAAAAACAAAAAACAATACCATTGAAAGTGTCAAAATTGAAACGCTGTTTGCCAAAAAAATACTTAACGAAAATGCCTGGAATTTGCATATACGTAAGATCCTATGAATGGTAATAAAAAGGTCTGTTACAGAAAAAAGAAAAAACGCTTTTAAAAAAAAACGGGAAAAACATTTGCCTAAAAAATCCTGAAAAATGCCTAAAAGCTGCCTTTTACTGCAGAGAAAACTAAAAACGGTTTATTAGATATTGAGTAAAAACGGGAATATTTTTAACATTGAAGCCTATGGGATTCACCCAAATAAACCTGCCGAATGAAATCACCGAACAGCAGGGCACTTCGCCAACTTTTCTCTGCTGTTCAGTGTTCTCTGAATAGATTAACGATTGCTTCTCTATGGGGGATTTCTCTGCCGTCGAACAGGCACCGTACTTGCTTGCAGTTCACCAAAATTTGGCGACTGCCTGCTCTCTGAATAGTCGAATGGCCCCGAAATAGCACCGTACGGGGAAATTCACTGTTCGTGACATTTCGGGGCCAGATCAGCTCTCTTTGAATAACCCCTATAGTGTAGTTGTTTGATATATGTATAATTTATGGGATTTTCATGTGTTTGTTTGGATCTAAGAAGTACTAATTCATGTAAATCTCTAGCCTTGATTTAAAAAACCTTACACATGCACAAAATCACACATACTATCCCTGCGCAAACATTCTTTCATGATCAAAACAAGGTTCCGCATTTTGAAGGCCACAGCTGCCATTAGCATGAACAGCATGGTTTTTAGGCTAGGGTCAGACTAACGTATTTTTCACGTTGTCCGTGAAAATGTGCGTTCGAAGAATGGACGTATTTTTTCACGGAATACGCAATAGCGGTCATACTATGCGCAGTTTCATCCGTGATTTTGTACGGATCATCAATAAAACACTTCTTGCATCTGGACGTTATGTTGGCCGGACATTAGCAGCGTCTGATGTCTCCAATTCACGCACACACGCCGCTAGCGGACGCAGCGCACTCTGTACGTCAGTACTAGTGGTTTAACGTTCTCGAAAAAATGCGTTCATTTTCCACTTGCGTTGCGCAGCCGGACTTTTGTGCGACCGTACTTCGTATATTGGCCGTCATTGCCCGGCATCTGCTGCTAGCACGGCCGTGATTAAGTGCGCCAGAATGCACGTTCGCACTGCCTCAGTCTGACCCTAGCCTTAGAAGCGGTATGGACTAACTAGACACACTCCAAATTAACTGAGAAATGAATGCCAGGTCACATGCTTTTGTCTGTTTTAGGGGTTAGGTCCTGAAAATATAAGTGTGAGAACTCTCCAAGATATCTGTTCCCCAATTAATAGGGTGTCCATTTCCCCTCCAACACCCCACCCATGTAACCCTTTATGTCCTAATGTTTAATTCTAGGAATTGATCAGTAAGCTTCCAGACCTGAGGAAGAGAGTCACACTCTCGAAAGCTTGTCTTTTAAATGTTACGTTAGTCCAATAAATAAGGTATCACTACGTACTGCTATACTCGTGATTTTGGCAAACTGGACTAGGGCTGCAACTAACGATTATTCTCATAATCGATTAGTTGGCTGATTATTATTTCGATTAATCGATTCATCGGATAAATAGAAAAAAATTGTTTACTTAAGAATTTTATGTAAAAAAATAAAAAATTTGCGTAGTGTATGTAACTTTTGTACGTACGTACATACGCAATTTGCGTATCTTGCATTCTTTTCACACACGAGATATGCGAGTGCTGGGTCAGAGGGAAGGGTTGATGCTGCATGCACAGCTTAAGCCCATGTTTGCTTTTTCCAATGAACGCAGCTACAAGCACTTTGTCATTGACGATGTCGGCATGAAATCGGGGTTAATGAGCTAAAGTGGTCAGGGTACGTAGAGTGTCCCTTTTAAATAATTTTGTGAACAGAGTGGGAGGAGGGACTGGAGGTGGGAGTAGCTTTGCCCAGGTGACTTGACATGAGTGTGAGAGGGAGTGGGTCTGGAAAAAAGACCGGATCTGAGTGTGGAAGTGAGTTTGGGGAAAGGGACTAGACCAAAGGGAGGGAATGGCAGTTCCCAACCAAAGAGTGTGTGGCAGGGAGGGTGGGGTGGTGGCACAGGACTCCAGCTTCAAGTAAGGATGAAACACAGGCATACAGCTCCTTCACCCAGTATCCTATTGTTTGTGTTATAGTTCTGCTACTGTTGTAAACGGAATAAAAACAAACTGGTTGTGTCTGACATAAACCTAGAACTTAATCATACCTAGTAAAGCAGCGGCACGTCTTCTCCAATCACCTCCGAAGCTGAGGTTATTTACGTTTAACTCAGTCTGACTCTAAATAGTGTGTGCTGCACAGAGGACGATTAATCGACACCGATTAATCGATAATGGAAATAGTTGACAACTATTTTAATCATCGATTAGTTGTCAATTAATCGATTAGTTGTTTCAGCCCTAAGGCTAGGGTCAGACGAAAGCATTTTTCCCCGCAAACGTAAAAAAGTGCATCCGAACGCATTGACGTATTTTTTCACGGAATGCACAAAAACGGTCAGACGACGCGCATTTTCGGGCGTGATTTTGTACGGATCGTCAATAAAACTCTTTTTGCGTCTGGACGTTATGTTGGCTGGACATTAGCAGCATCTGACATCTGCTAATCACGCAAACACGCCGCTATGCCGCAGCTGCGCACTCAGTACGTCAGTACTAGCGGTTCAGCGTTCTCAGAAAAATGCGTTCAAGTTCCACTTGCGTTGCACGGCCGGACTTTTGTGCGGCCGTACATCGTATATTGGCCGTCATTGCCCGTCATCTGCTGCTAGTGCGGCCGTAATTATGTGCGCCAGAACGCACGTTAAAAGTGCGCTGGTCTGACCCCAGCCTAAACTGGACTAACACGGCCTATCAAATTTACATTTAACAAGAACACAGATAAAACAAAAGTTCTGGATTACGCACGCACAATGTGTACTTATTAAAAAAGTATAGCGAAGTCCTGTCACTTAGAGTCCAGGTAACTACAAAGTATAAAAATGCAAAGATGCTGGAATATACTGAAACTTTTTGTTTGTAAATAAATTCCTTTGCATTCCAGAATCAGCCTATACTGGGTATACTTGGGGCACCTGTATACTCGATAACGGTAGTGAAGATTTTAAAATGCCATCGTTGTTTTCTGGCTGGCCGCTAATTAGCGCTTCCTATAACAATCACACCGCAAGTGAAGTTTGCGATTCGGCTGGAACAGGAAGTGCCATTAGCGTTAAGGTGTAGGCTCATTATAGGTGCACACGGGACATTTTCTTTAACGCACATTACGTGCGTTAAAGAAAACTGGTGTCGCACTCGACGCCCGCCCAACCCCCCTCGCGCGATCCTCCATAGGAGGATCGAGCAGCCCCGTCGACGCACATCCTAGCGCATCGACAGTGATGATGCGCTAGGATTCACGTCGACGGGGCTCCGCGATCCTCCTATGGAGGATCGCACGAGGGGGGTTGGGCAGGTGTCAAGTGCGACGCCGGTTTTCTTTAACGCACGTAATGAGTGTTAAAGAAAACGTCCCGTGTGCACTCGGCCTTAATGGTTCACTGATGCCATCTCGCTTGCAAGAGGCCTGAGATAAAATAATATGAAAAATATTATCTCCCCTATGAGAAGCTTTTTTAACAACTGTTTAGGCTAGGGTCAGACTGAGGCAGTGCGAACGCGCGTTCTGGCGCACTTAATCACGGCCGTGCTAGCAGCAGATGCCGGGCAATGACGGCCAATATACGAAGTACGGTCGCACAAAAGTCCGGCTGCGCAACGCAAGTGGAAAATGAACGCATTTTTTCGAGAACGTTAAACCACTAGTACTGACGTACAGAGTGCGCTGCGTCCGCTAGCGGCGTGTGTGCGTGAATTGGAGACATCAGACGCTGCTAATGTCCAGCCAACATAACGTCCAGATGCAAGAAGTGTTTTATTGATGATCCGTACAAAATCACGGATGAAACTGCGCATAGTATGACCGCTATTGCGTATTCCGTGAAAAAATACGTCCATTCTTCGAACGCACATTTTCACGGACAACGTGAAAAATGCGTTAGTCTGACCCTAGCCTTAAAGGGAAATTATTATTATTTTTAATAATAAATGAGGTTTTGAGCCGTGTACGCCTTTACATCTCCAGGAAGGGGAAGTTTGGAATGAAATGCTGGCTTTGTGTGACCATGATTATTTGGAACAAAGGGACACTCTATGAGTAAGTTTTCTACATCATTTGACAACAAGGGGAAAAAAAACAAGAAAATTCTGCAATAAAATAAATATTTGGACATTTAATTTATGTAATAATAATTATATTTAAATAAAATTAAAATAAAATGATAATTAAAACATTTATTTAATAACATACAATTTTATTAAAACATTTATTTAATAACATACAATTTTATTATTTTTGTGGGTTGCTATTGTTTTGGTGTATTAGGAAAGTGATGTGCACATATTTTTATTGATACAATATTTTGCGGCACTTTTGTCCCCATCTATTGTTTCTTTGTTTGTTAAGTTGGGTGTAATGGCAAATGTGCTCTTAGGAACTTACTTGGTGAGATAGTTCATTTGGTTAAAGTAGCAACTGAAGTTTCTGTTCTCTTCTTGGTGATTGCACGCTCAGCTCCTGGCAAGATCAATCCAGCCTTTGACACTTTTTATATCAATACATGAACTATTTAACAATAATAATAAAAATGGGATTTTTTAGAACATGTCAGAATACAAGAGACATTCTTAATGCATCCTCCCTTGTAAAACGTGTATATCCAGAGATTCTCACATATGTTTTTATTTACTTTTGATAAGCCCAAAACCTTGTGGTTAAAAAAAAAAAAAAAATTGTATGTATTAACATTTGAAGGTTGACATTATCCTGGTAGTAGATTTATTTATTTATTTATTTATTTATAAAGGATTTTACCAGGAAGGATACATTGAGATTTCTCTCGTTTTCAAGTATGGATGGAGGGACAGATGAATGGATGGAGAGATGGTGATGGAGAAATAGATAGATAGATAGATAGATAGATAGATAGATAGATAGATAGATAGATAGATAGAGATAGATAGATAGATAGATAGATAGATAGATAGAGAGAGAGAGAGAGATAGATAGATAGATAGATAGAGAGATGGATAGATAGATAGATAGATAGATAGATAGATAGCAAGGTGCATCAATAGATAGATAGATAGATAGATAGACAGAGAGATAGATAGATAGAGGTGGATAGCAAGGTGCATCGATAGATAGAGAGATAGATAGATACAGTGATACAGAGATAAAGAGATGGAGAGAGCGGTGGATAGAGAGATACAGAGATAGATACAGAGATAGATAGATAGATAGATAGATATAGAGATAAATAGATGGATACAGAGATGGATGTATACAGAGATAGATAGATAGATAGATAGACAGACATGGGATAGATAGATAGATAGATAGATAGATAGATAGATAGATATAGAGATAAATAGATGGATACAGAGATGGATGTATACAGAGATAGATAGATAGATAGACAGACATGGGATAGATAGATAGATAGATAGATAGATAGATAGATAGATAGAGATATATAGATAAGATAGATAGATAAGATAGAGAGATAGATGGTAAATAGATAGATAGATGGATAGATAGATAGAGAAATAGATAGATAGATAGATAGATCGATAGATAGATAGATAGATAAGATAGAGATAGATAGATAGATAGATAGATAGATAAGATAGAGAGATAGATGGTAAATAGATAGATAGATGATAGATAGATAGATAGATAGATAGATAGATAGATAAGATAGAGAGATAGATGGTAGATAGATGGGTAGATAGATAGATAGAGAAATAGATAGATAGATAGATAGATAGATAGATGGATAGATAGAGAAATGGATAGATAGATAGATGGGTAGATAGATAGATGGGTAGATAGATAGATAGATAAATAGATAGATAATGGATAAGGACAAAGCCACTGTCGTATTTTACTCAATTATTCTGTGTAGATCCCCTTTGAAAACTAGAAATAAAAATTGTTCACATAAAAAACAGAAAATGCAAGAAGCAAAACATAAGAATGTGTCTGTGGCCTTTGGAATCTAGAACATCTCATATTTCGGAGAATTCCGCTCCTTTGAGTCAGCCATTGCAGAGTCATTTTACGTGAATAACCTATAAATGTTAATACAGTGGGAAAAAAGCTACACATTGTTTAGGCGAGTCATTGTGCACTCCCTTCAGGTGTTTTATGACCCAGTAAGCCTAACTGAGGTGGAAACACTGGCCTCTACAAAACTAGGGGGTAGAGCAGGAGAACGCACCTACTCGTTTCCTGTTGGCCAATGCAGGCAAATGCTTCGGGGCTCAGTGAGCAATGGCGGAGGCTGCCAATCGGCATGTAGTAAGTCATTCTTTAAATGAAGTTATGTTAACATTGCAGCAAATTAACATGCCTTTTCCGATTTCTTTGATGTATTAAAAATAGGCATGCCTTCAACCACCATCCAGGTTGTGAACAATAGCAGGGTTATTCAGAGAAAGGTGAAACTCTGGAGAACCTTTGGAGAAGTGAAAATTCTAGTTCAAAATAGCCGATTTGGAAAGTGAGATAAATGGGAGAATTTTTCTGGTTTGGCTATTTTGACCTAGAATTTTCACTTCTCCAAACGTTCTGCAGAGTCTCACCTTTGCCTGAAAAAGCCTGTAAGTCATGATGTAAGCCACATCACCCTTTGTTTGTGAGACAATTAAGGGTTCATTAACTTTGAGTAGGTCTTTAAAAAGTGTAATAGGTTTATATGTAGAATTTATGTGTGAAACCAAGTTTCTAATTACTAGTTAGAAACCTGAAAGAACTGCCATTATTCCTTTGTTTTTTTATTTCTAAACAAGCACGACACATTTTGGGGATACAACTGTGCAATATGTTAATTCCCTGTCTGACAAAATCCCAAAATAATCAAGTGTGGAAAAACATGGGGACTTACAGCAACACTAAGCACTCGACTTAATTTTGTAGGCTGTGCTTTAAAAAATATATATATACAGGGTTATTCAAAGAGATCCGAAAGGCTGCTGAAAGGTGACCGAACGCTGAAAATCAGCGTTCGGTTACCTTTCTCGGCCATTCGGCTATCCAGAGAGCAGGCAATTCGACGAATGTTGGCGAATTGCCTGCACATACGGTGCCTGTTCGGTGCCTGTTCGAGGGCAGTGAAACCCCCATAGCTTCGTCTATTCAGAGAACAAACACTATCAGTGAAAAGTTGCCGAAATGCCCTGCCATTCGGTGGCTTCATTTGACAGGTTTATTCAGGCGAATCCCATAGGCTTCAATGTTAAAAATATTCCCGTTTTAATTCAATATCTAATAAACTGTTGATTTTAATATTCTGCAGTAAAAGGTCTCTTTATTTTTAAATTTTTTAGGACCTTTTAGGCATTTTTTGGGATTTTTTTTGCCAAACTTTTTTTTCAGTTTATTAAATCATTTTTTCTTTTTTCTGTAACAGCCCTTTTTATTATCATTCATTGGACCTCATATGTAAAATTTCAGACATGCAGCTTTGCCGCTCGCCGGGGATCGCGCGCTGGTCAGGTGGTTCCCATCCCAGGCGAGCGGCAAAGCTGCATGTCAGCGGCCGCTCGCCTCGGGAGTAGAAGAACGCCGGCGGATGAGGAGCCTGGGGCCACAGAGGAGGTGAGAGCTGGGGGCAATATATACCCATATGAGCTGGGGGTAGTATATACCCAAATGAGCTGGGGCAATAAATACCCAGATGAGCTGGGACAATATATACCCATATGAGCTGGGGGCAGTATATATCCATATAAGCTAGGGGCAATATATATCCATATGAGGTGGGGGCAATACATACCCATGCGAGCTGGGGACAATATATACCCATATGAGCTGGGGGCAATATATACCCATATGAGCTGGGGGCAGTATATATCCATATAAGCTAGGGGCAATATATATCCATATGAGCTGGGGACAAAGAGCGGTGAACAACACTGAACAAACTTCAGTGTTCAATGAACAACTTTACTGCCATTATTATTTCTTAGACATCGTAAACTGTGGCTTTTCTCCATTTAAAGTTGTTTCACCTTTGTTTGCAACAACAGTGAATCTACTTTGGTGATTTCGAAGTGGTGAGCTCCATAGACCTCTGATACAACCTACAGTGAAAACGATAGTAGAGAACAACACTTGACAACTAAGTCACTGGTGGAACCTACGGTGAAATATAGACTAAATTATTATGATGGAAACTAAGGTTCAAACCCATTTAAACCAATGCTGAGAACTACATTATAGAATATCAGAAGAAACTACAGTGGAAAGGCCAGTGAAAAGTATGGAGAACTATGGTGACATTTCCGTAACGTGTGCATCCACTGTAGCTACACCTTACTTAATTCACCATAGTTTGCGACCGTCCGTTGAAGTAAATCCATAATACTTTCAATGACAGAGCGGTGCTTAGTGAATAGCCCCTTGAGTTTGACCGTTAAACCACGTAAGAGTCTACAAACCAAACCAACAAATAGTGGTAGCACCTCAGTTTGGAATCTGAGTGCCACTATCTCCAGGTTTCTTGGTATTCATCATTTTCCTGATTTACAGTTAAAGAAGTGCAGTAACTAGACATATCAAGCTTAACTGGGTACCATGATGCTGATAGGTTTTCTCAAAACAGATGCCAGCCAACTCCACACCATCAGGGTAAGCCACACCAGAAAAGCCACCATCTTGACCGTTGGGGAAACTATGAGCTAACTATCCAGCATCTTCCAGCAAAGCAAAACTGTCCACACCAAGTTTACTTTCTCTAGATCAGAGGCGTCAAACACCTGCCCCCAGATGCTGATGGCCTACATTTTTATGGATGCAAAATACAGCCATAGAATCATGAGAGCTGAAGTTCTTCAACATCTGAGGGCCAGAGTTTGAAATCTGTCCTCTAGATGGTTAAAAAAGAAGTGCTGTAAGGTACCTTAGCCATTAATGAGTAGCTCCTTTGATAGGAGATGCCAGCTTGTAGTTCTTCTTTTACACTGAGGTACTGTATAGAGATACGATTTTGTAATAAACGTTTTATACTTGGGTCCCAGACCATAAACATACATGTCTGTTGACTGGGATAGTGACTTTACATGCCCTTCATGACCATAACTGACTGCATTGTTCTTCTACCAGGAAGACCGGCACAGAAACAAGTCATGAGTCAAGTGAAATTTGAGTCATCGTACCACAATTTCCTAAAGATAAATGACTACCACTGAATAAGTACTTAAGTGATGTCATAGAGTTACTATTGTTTTCATTAAGTGTTCATTTGAAATAGTTTACAAAATACCCCATAGGAGCATATAACAAACATTGCGCTATACACTGCATGGAACTTCTTCATTTCTAAAAAATTTTTAAAACTTCAATAATTTTTAGGTGTCTAATCGAGCAAATTCAACAAAACATACTCTTTAAATACTTTCAAATACTTTAAATATTCTAGACTTTTAAGAAATCAGAGGAACACTTGAGATTGTACAATAAAATTGTAGATATAGATGTATAATTTGACCGTATATGCAAGGCTTGCTCTGTTATCACTAATTTAAAATATCACTGTCTTGCAGCACTTTTAAAAAAATGATATCATAAATGGCTTCATAGAGGGTTAGGGTACCAGTCTGGATTAGAGGTATTGAGGATTAGTAGCAAGGGCATTAAGACTACGGTTAAGGTAGAGGTGGGAGACAGCGGTGGTGACAAGGGTTGGCTCTATAACGATTAGTCTTGGAGCTGGACTAGGGCCTAGGGCAGTGATGGCAAATCTTGGCACGCCAGATGTTTCAGAACTACATGCCCTATGATACTTACTTTGTCACACTGAAGACTGGCTGAGCATCATCGGACATGTCGTTCAGAAGCATCTGGTGCTGAGGTTCACCATCACTGGCATAGGGTAAGAGGCATAGAGTGCAGGTTTTCAAATGATCAGGCTTGGAGTAAGGTTAGAATAGAGGTGGAGTGTATATATTGCCGTTACAGAGATTAGATTTGGCGTTAGAATAGAGGTTAGGGTTAGAGATTGTGGGTATGGTTCGTGACGTGAGATAGTGATTTGAGTTGATATTAAGGTAGAGGGTAGGGTTAGAGATGATGGTGAGGGTGGTTGTCAGAGTGATAAGGGTTGGAGCTATTTTAGATGTTAGGATTAGAGATTGTGGCGAGGCTGGGGGTTAGATTGATAACAGTTGAAGTAATATTAGAGGATAGGGTTAGAGACGGTGTGAGGGTTAGCACTAGAGTGATTAGGGTTGGATCTAGAGTAAAGGATAGGTTTTGAGATGGTAGTGAGGGTTGATGTTAGGCTGACTGGAGATTAGGTTTAGAAGTGGTGATGAGGGTTCCCAGAGTAGGGCTACATTTGTGAGGGTTGATGGTAGGCTGACTAGGAGATTAGATTTAGAAGTGGGGACGAGGGTTCACAGATTAGGGTTACATTCATGATTGGGATAAGAATTGGGGTAAACTTTCCGATTAGAGGATGCAGTAAGACATAGTAATAGTGATTTGGGTTGGAATAAGGGTAGAGGTTATGTTTAGAGGTGGCGTGGTTGTAGGTGTAGTAATTAAGGTTGGAGTTATGGTTAAAATTTGGGTTAGGAGTGCTGGTGTTGGCGATTGGATTGCAGTTGGAGTTGGGTGTTTGAGCAGTTGTTTCGGGTTACAGGTGGAGGTGAGAACTGGTGTTTGTGAATAGATTGGAGGTAGGGTAGAGTAGGGTTAGAGGTGGTGGTGAGGATAGATTGCTAGGTGATTAAATTACAAATTAAGAATATAAATAGTGGTGGATGTTTCTGATAGATTTTTACAAGCTACGGTTGGTGTTAGGAGGTCTTCAGCTTCACGGAGCTTTATTTTAGGGCTAAATGTTACACACATTGAAAGTTAAAGTCTACTAACCGATAACCTTCTTCAAACTTTCTAAATATAACCCTAAAACCTTAGACATAACTGTCTAGGTCGGAGATTTGAACATCTTGCCCCAGATATTGTCAGCCTACAGTTCCCAGAATTCATGGAATGGAAAAGATGGCCAGAGAAACATGGGTGTTGTAGCTCAAAAATACCAGGGGGGTAGAGTTTGAGATGACTGGTCTAGAAAGATGCAGACAGAAAGACCTCTATGGTATCATGTCTTTGAAAGGTGATAATAATAGGGGGCTTAGACCAGAAGGGCTTAGACCAGATAGTTTGGCCAAATTTACACATATTGGTGAACAACACCTTCCCAGACACAATTCTTGCTATCAAGTGTAAATCCATTGCAGCTAATCTAATTCCAATGTGTTGATTAACTTTAGGCTCCAAGAGCTGATATCACTGTCTGCATGTGCCAGGCATTGTTTAATTATTCTGTCACATATCTACCCTCCCTCTATGTCTGGCCTCCCTCTGAGATTGCCTGAGGAGACCTACTATCTCCTGCATAAAGTTCAATTTAGACATCTCAGGTCATGAGGTCGTCTATAGTACAGCAAAGATAGACCATCACAGCCTCTGTCAGGCCACCACAAGCGATATGGTATACAGCATCTCAAATGCAATCTTGACGCGACCATACATTTGAAACGGTGGAAATATGATATCAGTATACGACCATTTAATAAAAAGAAGTTATAAATATATACATAGACACTGAAGGGGTTATTCAATAAGCGCCATTGCTTCTTGCTGTTGAAAATAGTAGTGGAAATCGCTGTTGTTCCTACTTTGGTGAACGATGGCGATCCAGAGTGGAAAAAGTCAAAAGTTCCGACAAACTATGGTGAACAACACTGAACGACGCCACCAGTGTTGTTCTCAGGTACATAGCGTAAACTGTGGGTTTTCTCTCTATAATGTCGTTTCATCGTTATTTGAGACACCATTGGAAATACGTTGACGATCGTAAGGTGGCAATCTCCATAGACCACCCACACAAACTACGGTGACACCCCTGGGACAACTTTGCCCAAAACAACGGTGGAAACAAAGGCGAAAGCTATGCAGGGCAGCAACTAACCTCATTGAAACCTACACTGAGCACTACACAAACTAAGGCAAACTCCAGTGGTAGTTCACCGGATTTAGGCCGTAGTTCATGTCCGAAATCGGTTCAAGTAAAACCACCGTCCTTTCTATGATAGAACAGTTGTTAGTGAGTTACCATCTGAGTGCACCGTTGGGTGAATTGTGTTTATGCCTTCTACCCACATCTCTTTTGCCATTGGTTGAATGACTTACGATTTGGCAGTCAATGTTCAGAAATACCATTAATAACGGGAAACATGTACTTGGTGCCTGAGTTTGACAAACATGTCAATGTCTGAAACCTAGAAACAAAGAGCCTTTTCTACATAAAATTTGGACATTAAACTTGGATTTAAACATTTTCCTCTCCAATAATTATAATAATAAGCTTAGTATAGTAATACCGACTCATGTCTTGGCACATATATGTCAATTTTAGTTAACCCTCACCCCACAGATCATCTAGGCATTAAGCCAAATCCCATCAGATTAGATGTGTCCAGAAGCATCGTATTAGGAGGTGGTGGTCTATCAGGATTATTCAGAGAGAGGTGAAAAGCAGGAGAATGACTGGAGAATGGAAAATTATAGGTCAAAATAGCCGATTTGGAAAGTGAGATAAATGAGAGAGTTTTTCTGGTTTGGCTATTTTGACCTAGAATTTTCCTTTCTCCAGTCATTCACCTGCTGTTCACCTCTCTCTGAATAACCCTGTTTGTTTGTTTTTTTACAGGAAAACCAATACCTCCACCAATGCCGTATAAAATGATATAAAGGGTTATTCAATAACATCAAACTTGTCACCGAATTGCACCGAACGGTGAATTTGCCCGTACGGTGCAATTTCGTGGCAATGCGGCTATTCAGAAAGCTGGCGATTTGCCAAATAAATTGCCAGCGAAATAGGGTGCAATTCGCCTCAGACCACTGCAACTCGGCGATCTTCGGTGGCAGTGAAATTCCCCACAGAGAAGTAATGGTTAATCTATTCAGAGAACGCCAAACTGCACCGAAATGTTGGCGAAATGCCCCGATTTTTGGTGCTTCAGTTCGGCAGGTTTAAACAGATGAATCCCAAAAGTTTCAATAGAAAAAAAATACTCTTTTTATAATTTCTTTATTCAACCGTTTATTCTTTTCATTTGCAGCAAAAAGTCTATTTATTTACATTTTAGAATTTTTTTAGGCATTTTTCTGCATTATTTAGGCAAAAATTTTGATATCCACTTTTTTAAATGTTTTTTTAAAAAAAAATTCTGTAACAGACCGTTTTATTATTATTTATAGGACCTTTTTTTATTATTTCTGTGAATTTTCTTGTATTTTCATTTTTTAGTTTTAAACGTCTTTTAAAAAATTTGCCATTTTTTTTACCCCCAGTTCGGCTGCTGAATGGCTTTTTTCAACCACGTTCGGTGGTGTATTCGGTGACGCTCGGCAGAGAGTCGGCTGCGTTTAGCGGTTTGCGGCTGCGTTCGACGGCCTGTTCACGATGTTCGGCGGATCATCGGCTGTGTTCAGCTGCAGAGCATCAGCTGCGTGCTGAATTCACCAGTGTCAGCGAATTGAACTCAGTGAATTGAACAAGGCGAAGTGCGCCGAACAAGAGAGCACTGAAATTTCGGTGCTCTCTGAATAACCCCTATAATGTTCTTTGTATCAGGTTTGCCAGACGGCATTGGGTGCCGTTATTCAAAGAGCGCCGGTGTTTGTTGAAGGTTGCAAACAATGACGAAAACTCCCAGATCTACCATGTGTTCCTGGGCGCATATAATTTATACGTGTTGATGGACAGTGCATGAAAAATGCATCCCTGCAGTATGTAGAAATCAAAAAGGAATCCCAGGTGATCTGCCTTGGCTTCCTTCCTGCAGCGTATGAATTATGCATATTACAGGGCAGCACTTTTCCCTGCGCTCCCCTATGCATGAAATAATATGTGTCTGGGAAAACATGGCCGATCTGGCAACCCTAGCGACAAATCCACCTTTTTTTTTTTAGTATTTATATTCGGAGACTGTATAAACCGACACCTTAAAAAAACTTCACTTTTCTTTTGTAACTTTTACTTTTAAATAAAAAATGATTGCGTTTCTTTTTTCTTTTCTTTTGTTCTGCGCGTTGTGTGTGTCTTTTTTTTTTTTTATATATACTACGAAGACATTTTTTACTGACTTGGCTCCTTATCCCACGCGACACCCTAAGGCCTGAATCTCAATCCAAACCCACAAAAAAAAAAAAGGAAAAGAAATCTGGAAGAAATTACACTAAGAAACTGTTTCAGGAAATTCCAACAATGGTCTGAAGGGGCCAAGGGTCACAAAACCCATTTAAGAATGTCTATCATTTCCTCCCAGATTTTTTATCATATTCGGAATATTCGACCATTACTTTTCTCGCACTTCCTAAACTAAAAGATTCCATTCCTTAAAAAAAACGCTTTGCGTCCATGAAAGTAAATAATAATCGTGTTTTTTTTTTTTTTTTCTCTTTTTCAGTATTTTTTTCTTACCTTTTTTTTTTTACTATTTTTTTTTCTATTTTTTTTTTTGTGGGACCAGCAGCCAGATTGAGGCAGAAAGTTGGGAAAGTTGAAGGATGGGTGATGTCATCCCACCCCCTTTAACTCCCTGTGTCCTGTTTCAGGAAGGGGGAGGAGGAATTGGAGATTAGTTCAGTGTGTGCTCAGTGAGGATTGCATTAACCTCCCCACAGGCTCCATTCACACAGTCACATCAGGCAGAGAAACAGAGGAGCCCAGGCAAAGCCAGCCTCCAGCATGGACATTGATCCCTAATCAGAACATCAGGTAAGAAGACATTTATAGCAGAGGGTTATACAATGACTATATGATCTCTGAGTATGTGGGGGGGAAAAAATAGTCATTTTCTTGGCAAAACACCGCCTTGCTCTGTGTGTAATTTACACTCTATTATATTGTTTATACTTCTTCTATTATGTTTTCATTTACCTTGAAAAGAATTTTAATTTCATTAAAAACCAACATTTTTTTAAAATACTTCTGGGTGGGAATCCATTTAAAAGCATAAAAATGCATTTTTTTTTTCTTTTTTGGAGGCAAAAGTACAGATTTGGTATACTCGTAGTGTGTGACATTTTCTTTCCTACTTTTGCAGCATTTCTTTATAATATATATTAGCTTTTACATATTTTTTTTTTTTTTCTTTTTAACAAAGCCCTAATTTCCATATTTTGTGAGTTTATATGGGTGGAGCAGTGGGCTGAGCTGATAAGTGCTTTGTTAATTGGATTATTTTTTTTTTTTTTTTTTTTTGAGATCCTGCTGATTTTAAATCTTTTCAGTTTACATTTTTTTCCTCCTTTCTTTTGATAGGAAGAGCTGATCTGAGAAAGTGAGATTGGAAACCCCCGCCCCAGTCTTTTTTTTTTTTTTTTATACAAGAGCTAGAAGACAAGGACCTCACTCAGACCCTCTGCTGGTGGACCTATAGCACCTTCAGTGAAGGACACAGGAGGAGAGCGAGAGGACTGCAGTGCCAGCTCTCTGGATACAGTGCCTGCAGTAAGGGGGATCTCAAAGCACCCCCCCCCCTCCCCAGTGGATAATATCAGCCCTCCTTGGATTACAAAACAAAGAACCCCCTATTACTCAAGGGTTACCATCAGAAAAATCCCCACAGCTTCTTTAAAGAAGGGGCGAATAAGGTGAGCGATGAATATTGCTTTGTTATGATTTGTAACATTGATGCTGTTTACTAACATATTGCCTTATTTTCTATCAACATGAAGAGGACGTGTTACACGAAGGCCAGATCAGCCCGGCTTTACCCCTTTTTGTTTTTGTTCTTCTGGTTTATTACGTTTCGTTTCTATATGGGGGTTTTGGGGTGGTGGATCAGAGCCCCAGTAATTAGCCCTAATCTCCCTCCAGGGTTAATTGTAACACTGTGTATGGGGTCTGTGTTAGAGCAATGGAGGGGGGGGGGGCTTCATGCAGACTTGCTGGGGCCTGGGAGAGGGTCTCCATTAGCACAGGAAGTGATTGCTGACACATGGTGAGGAGTGGGTTTTAAGGATTAAGCTGGACAGATGTTTTGGCTCCAAATCTGAGGGTGATAGGAGTCGTAAGCGGAACAGCTGGATTCTGCAAAATTCCCATGTAAAATTTGTTGGTGTTTTGCTTTTTATATAATTTTTATTTATTTTTCCTATATCTGATGGCAGTTGGCTATTATTATTATTATTATTATTATTATTATTATTATAGATTTTATTGTTCTAAATAATAACCTAAAATATTTATTGCAGTATTGGCCATATTGTTACAATCCTTGACAATTACACGGTCTACTATGGTGTTAAAAAGTAAAACCGTAACAAAAAGCTCTCGTCCATGGCAGAAGAGAGGATGGACAACTGCCCTATGAGGCTTTCCATTTATTATTTATAAAGCACAGACATATTCCGCAGCGCTGTGCAAATGGTAGGACATAAAATGAAAAACGTGACATCTGGAGAACGATGGGACAAGAGCTTACAGTCTAATAACAGTAATTATGTCAGCACTGAGGTTGCGCTGCATTTTATATTTTCATTTATCTCTTTATGCAACTGCAACCCTGGATCCAACTTCTACATGAGGAGAGCGATAATCCGGAACATTCCTTTGGATTCCATAATGATTGCTCCACGTTCTGCAATGGAGCAATCGGCAGGAACATTGTTTGGTTTTCCTGTTGATTTGCTTCCCCCCCCCCTCCTTTTTATCCATGGGGCAAGGGTTGAGGTTTGAATAACTGAGTCATGAGGACACAGGATGTGAGTGACTTTTTAAAGGACACACGTAAGACGACAGACTCCATTTGTAGTCGACGACGGCTCGTTCCATCTGTACGTACGTCGCTTCAGAAAATATGGGGTAGATTTTAAAATATTCATGTGACCGCACTGTTATTTTTGGAAGTGCTGTAGTGAGCCTGTGCCCCCTCTCTGCTTTAATTTCCAGTTATTAGAGACCATATCTTTTTATATTATCCATACAGTTTGGGTGCAAGTACACCTGCACTCCAGCCAGGGCTTTGTAAAATGCCGTGTGCCAATGTTTCACTTCCGTAACGGAACCTTCATCAGGGATACAAACCTAATGAATTGTTGTTGCTTTGAAGGTTCCGTTACGGAACTAAAACGTTGACCTATGGCATTTTTATTGCGTAATAAAAGCTATGTTTTATGAAGCCCTAGAGTGCAGCTGTACTTGAAGTCAAAATGGTGTGGACTTAGCAAAGAACTGGACGTGTGTGTGTGTGTGTGTGTGTGTGTGTGTGTGTTCGGCTTCATCTGTTCATATTATATGTAAAGCCGTTCTCTGAATTGCTGGGTGTGTAAGGCCGGCGTCAACACGGACGTGATAACTGCGTTCGTCTAACGTCGGTCGTAGCATAGTATCATGAGCAATGACCCACACACACAATACGTGCGCACGAACTGCGCATGCACAACACATATGGCAAACGGACGCAAGTTCGGCAAGGATGTAAAGCCGCTACCACGGACGCGCAGAGTGGTCCACATCTGCGTAGCGTTCTTTGTGAGTGATGAGCTGTCAGACGCAGCGCATTTGTGACGTCCAGCACTTTGACACACAAAATGGCTTTTCATATAATTTTCATATTTTTATCATTTTTCAGTTATTTCCCATAGTTCCCTTTTTTTTTTTTCTACATCCGTCAAAAATACACGTACCATGTGGTGTCTACAGTATCTTCCATCGGTACGTCCTGTCATGCATGCATGCACGCACGCACGCAGAGTGCGCTCAGACTGCGTTCATCTGACATTAGCCTTTAATGTCTTCTACAATTTTATAAACTTTAAAAGCCTCCATAGCAAATAATAATCTTTTTGCCCTGCGGCTAAAGCCTCAAACAGATCACGGCCTAAGCCCAAAACAGCTGTCCAGGAGTTGCACAACCTGACCTTTTGCTAAAATGCCATATGGCACTGGCAAGGAGGGATCTATGTTTAAAACTACCCCAGGATGCAAAAAAAGTGGGAAATTGGAGACTGAATTTGCATGCCCTACCCTGAGTTCCTTGCTGCATATGGGGAATGTAGCACATGAGCTCTGTGGGCAAAGCAGTTCTCTGATTTGCTGGGATGTGTAAGTAAGGGTCTTCTACAATCATAAACTTGTGTACAAATATTCTTATTTGTAGGAGTTAAAGTGGGGTGTGTGTGTATATCTCCTTTTCTAATAATAAAAGCCTGGTGCAAAAATTCTGAATTGTATGTTTACTATAGAAGACGCACTCTGGGACAATGTGCAAAATAAATAAATAATAAAAAAAGTCATTGTCCCAGAGTGCCTCTTCTATAGTGTGGTGTATATTTTTAATTAGATTTTTCAGGGCTCCTGGATGCATTAATTATTCATGTACTTGAGTGTGACAATCAACACCATTAATGCCGCCCACTGCAACCTAAAGGCTAGCATTAAGACTGACCCCCCTTACCTTTGGGGTGTAACCTCTGACACCCGGAGATAAGCTTTGAAATCAAGATGGTTATTTCTATCCTTGATCTTCTTCAGAAGGAAGTTTTTTTTTTTTTTTTTTTTTTTTTATTCCGAAAGGGGTGAAGATTTGTTGGAACTTCGGTTTGAGAATCACTGTATGTTTTAGTAAAATGCCAAGAAAACTGCCCCGTGTGTCATTTCACAAACACTTTGAAGCGTCGTCTAACCTTTAACAAGTCCTTTCTTCACGCATGGTTTACACCCGTATTTCCTTTTTTTTTTTGTATACCTGTACGAGCAGGTAACCTGCGCTTGCATTGCATCATCATCGCTGTGTCTTGGCAGGGTTGGTCTTGATTCGACTCCGCAGCTGTTATAAAACTATAATTACTTGATTGCGATGTCAGCCGTAAAGATAGAAACGCGTTGCGGAGATTGTATTTCTACAGTCGCTGTTGATCCACCTCTTTGGACAGCCATGAGCTAAGCATGCCTTGACTCGGGATGCTTATGTCAGCAGAAGCCTGATCTCCATTGTCCTTCCATCATGGTATCTTTTTATCCAGGACTTGACAAACTTGTATCAGTCTTGGCGAGAAGAATAACTTGTGAGCCAGCTACATATTTTTGGGAGAAAAGGCACTGGTTTCGCCACGTTTTAGATTTATTATTCCTAGGGCTTCCTTGCACCCCCCCCCCCCCAGATGTTTTAGAACTACTCCCATAATCCTATTCAGCTCAATACCTGAGCATTATGGGAAATGTAGTTCCAAAACATCTGTGGGGCCAAGGTTGCTGACACCTGATGTAGAACGTTTGGAGACATGTCTACCTGTCTCCTGGGTTGGTCAAGCCCTGACATAGTTTGCCCATGCTACCAGGGCCGGTGCTAACCCATTTTGCACCCTAGGCAAGACCAGGTACTTGTGCTCCCCCCCCAGAAAAAAGTTGTTGACATGCGGGGGGGGGGGGTGTAATACGGGCGCACACACACCGTCAGTGTGGGGGGGGGGGAATCGACACACACTGTGAACAGGGCCACCCACAGTCGTTCGGTGCCCATCTTACCCCTCCGCTGGTTGGGCCCAGGTTCGGTCTGTGCCTCCTTTCTTTCCTCTGCCGCTTTCTTTCCTCTGTGCCTTTTTTTTTTTTTCCTTTTTCTTCTTCCTCTTATGCGCCTTTTTTCCTTTGTGTCATTCTTTTTTCCTTTCGTTCTTCTGCCTTTTTTTTTTTTTTCTTTCATCTACCTCTTGTGGCGTGCCTGCGTGTCACCATAAGACCCCTGCCTTCTGCACTGCTAGCGGGGGTCCACTTTGCAAGCCGCCACTGTCGGCTACACAAGCAAACAATGAGGAAGGGGTACAAAAATGGAACCCGGTTTGAGGCCAGCTGCACCCCCTTCGTTGCAGTGCGCCCTAGGCAGTTGCCTAGTGGAAGCACCGGCCCCGCATGCTACGCAACATATAATTTATTTTCTGTCTGGACAGATTCTCATGCAGATGGGACAGTTTGTTGAAAGTGCTGTCCTGCTGTATGAGGGCTTAACATGCTGCATGTGGGCTCTAACCCCCCCCCCTTAAACAATGAGAACTCCATCACTACATGAAGGACCCTCCTAGAGTTAGTTCCTCTCCCTTAACTTGGCCATACTTAATGCTGTATGACGACTTTTGAAACGCTGCTGACCAGTGTGAAGCCTTAATGGGTGGTCTGGGAAGCAGGGCATATCTGCCACCCGTGCTTGGCATGCTGGGCTGGGGAAGGATTAAGTAAAGCATGCTTTGAATGACACGCATGAGACCGTAGACTGCAACGAATCATTTAATCTTCTGCAAGTGCCTTCTGGGAAACTAATGTTATTTATCAAGGGTGTCTGCTCGACATGCTGCCCCGGGGGAAAAGTCAATAGCTCTTAAAAAAAAAAAACAACAAGAACAGACACCTGTGACTTTTTAATTCTACTTGAGGGGTTATCCACTCACACCGGAAGTTGCCACCGAATTGCACAGAATTGTGATTTACACACACACACACACCATTCTGGGCAAATCGCCAAATACAGGCGAATTGATGGGGAAATACGGTGCAGATCGGCAAGTTTCGGTGGCAGCAACATTGTCCTATAGCGAAGCAATTCTATTCACAGAAGTACAAACTGTACCAAGTTGTTGGCGTCATGCCCAGATTTTCTGTGTTTTGGTTCAACAGGTTTAAGCAGGCGAATCCCATAGGATTCTATGTAAATACGTAATCTAATTAGTTTTGTTTCATTTTAAGCAATTTTTTTTTTCTTTTAAAAAGCGGTCTCCATTTTAATTGTGTAACCGACCTCTTATTATTATTATTATTATTATTATTATTATTTTTTTTTTTTTTTCTTCAAGGGCGTAACTACCAGGGGTGCAGAGGATGCCACTGCACCCGGGCCCTTGAGTCCGGGGGGCCCACACTCGCCAGCTTGGGCCTGGGAGCTTGCCTAGAAATAATAAATATATATAATTTTAGCTTTTGGAGTTCTGTGATATGCTCACATATATGTATACACCACATATTACTGTGAGTTTTGTTGCTGTGGCGCTCTGAGATGCACATTACATTAAAAATGGGATGGACTGAAAAGATCATAGTGGACCTGGGAAAAAAAAATGGGACACTGATTTCTGGAATCAACATTGTGGACCTGGGAGGGAACCAATGCATGTTGACGGGAGGAGGGACAAAATATGTTTTTGCTTGGGGGGGGGCGTTATGGTTCATGCACCTGGGCCCTGAGGTTTCTAGTTACACCTCCTGATTTTTATACTCCTGTGTCTTTTTTTTTTTTTTCCCTCTTCAGTTGGGCAGTTTTCGCCGACGTCAGGTAATTTTGTTTTGGCAAAATACAGTGACTATTCACTAAATGGTGATTTCACCGTATTTTTGGTGAAATGGAATTGAAGTATGCCGATATTCCAAAGCACCAAAATTGTGTGCAATTTTTGTTGCTTTGCGAATAGAACATGGGTTAACTCCTGCGGGAACGCATTTTTCCTCACTATTTTAGCAGGAGGAACTTGGTTCCCTTTTGGCTGATATCCTGGGAAGCTGCAATACCTTTCAATATTGACACAATTTTTATGAAACAGTCTGTTTACGGGTTTCTCGTGGATTTTAAGTACATTGGGAAGGCATGGGAGTGACGGTTTCTCAATGCTTGCCAGAGGAATGGCATTCTCTCATGCAAAAAGAAGCGCTGCAGCTCCCGGTAACATTTTAAGACCGGAATGGACAGAAATGTTGGTGAGTTCCCACACTTATTCTTTTAGGACTTCATCCCTAGAATAGACCCTTTGGTGTCTAAATAGAATAATCCTTACGGCCCGGAGTTAACACAGATGCAGATCGTGTCTCTGTCCTCCCAGCATTGATGGCTGTGGGAAAAGTAAACGTTTGTTTCTATGTTTATACCTGTTATGTTTCTGTCTACTCTGCAGATGTTACCAGACCACTACAATTACATGTTTCTCTAGCAGCCAAAGATGTTTGGAAGTTGTAGGCCACCGATATCTGTGGGTCCTGGATTTGGGGTCCCAGATGTAAAAAAATAAAGTGCAGAGATGTGCAACCCCGAAACTTAGATTGGTGGACGTTATATTGACGCCAACATGTGGGGGCGCAGTGTCTTTGCTCGATGCCTTGTAAAGGACCACATGTTATACAGTAACTTTAACTGGTAATTGTTTAATCTGGCAGAAATCTCATAAATTGGCGCTAAATTCCTTACAGGTCCATGCGCAACACATTTTCTGTGAACTTTCCAATGGACCTACTTCTAGTTTTTTTTTTGTGGTTGAGCATGAAGGTCTTTGCTCCACCAGAGGTGTTAATTTGTGAAATAAATGCCCTTCAGGAAGGATTATCCTGCTACAATCCCACCTCCCAGGCGTTGCAAGGCACTCTGGGGGGGGGAGGAGGCACTTTGGCCAGTGGCGTTGTCCTCCCTCTGTTATCAATGTAACTTTTGAAGTCCTCAATTACCCACTAGAGGAATTCTATATCCCCCTGTCATAGAGCTCTTGGGTCTTTTCGAGACGCCTGAGATGTGTCATTTGCATTCTTCTCAAATGTTTTGGGTCTTTGTCGGGTCACTGGTTTGCACTGATATCCTGAAACAAATACACGTGTCAGGTGAAAATGATAGGCTGTTTAATTGCATAACTCAAAAATATATATTTTATATATCAAAAATTATTCTTAAAGGGTATTTGTCAATTTTAGTGTTGACATTAGTTCAGGGAAGGGAGATGACCTGTAAATTATTATTATATATATATATATATATATATATATATATATATATATTATATATATATATATATATATATAAATAAATTTTTGTTTTCTCTACTTCCTGTCTTTTTAAACTTAGATTTTTAATTTATTATATAAATAAAATAATTAAAAATCCAAGTTTAAAAGACAGGAAGTAGAGAAAATGTCTCCCTGGTTTTGCGGCGGCTTTTCCCTGCATTACGGCAGCCCTGTGGTGCCTGCTGAATACACCGCAGGGTCGCCGAAATGGGATCACCGAATTGAAGAGAACGAAAAGTCACTGAATGCGCAGTGACTTTTCGATTCTCTTTGAATAACCCTGTATATATATTTTCTCATTTGTTCAGGGATTGAGGTACTATATATTTTTTTAATTTATTCCCCCCCCCCTCTCTGTCAGAAAAAAAGAAAAGTATAAACATAAAAATGACCCCGCGCCCTCATTGTTCCTGTCACGATAGGCCCGGGCCTTGTTATTGGCCTGCACTAAAGTACAGCCCTGTGGTAGAGCGCAGTAAACAAAGGGGACTCAGACTAGCTCTGGGTATTTTTAAGCCTTGGCACTTTAATAAAACGCTCTTTTTAAAGGGTGTCTTGTCTTCTATATGATGCATGGACTTTCCACCCAAGTAGGAAACTATTTCCGTGTCGAGGTGTGAGCGTGCGCTCTCTATACAATGTGCTGTTGAGTAGGCCGAGTCAGGCAAGGTCCGGCGTATCTCAACGCGCACAATGCTTAATGGTTTTTCTCTTTTTTTTTTTTTTTATTCTAATATATAAGCCGTGGCTTCATTGTAGGAGCTGACTCTTCACTCCAGATGGGGAGAGGGCTTTTTCATTGTTAAAGCGCACGCACGAGGAACAAGCTGTGTTCTGACAGTTGCCTGGGACCTGCCCTCCGGCCAGAAATAAAAGATCGTGACGCGGTGTTACCCTGCACCCTCTCCCCGTTCCAGAGACTTCGTCCCGGTGCTGCTCGCAATCTGAGTGAGTTTTCACCCTCGGCACGAAGCCCGAGATAAGTCGCGGCAAGAATGGGAGAAACTGGTCTAACGAGTTCTGCTGTCGCTTGCTTTCACTTGTTCTGGCTTTATGTTTTGCTTTTTTCATTACACGGTCACTGGAAGGCAAATCCACAGGTCGGACGCGAAGCTGGCCGGTTGGTTCAGAAATCGTCACGCTTTTGTTACTCTTTAGGCGTCTACTCGTCACTGAGCTATTAAATACAAAGACTAAAACGCAGCCGTCAGATCTCTGTTCAGTTTAACACTGTAAATTATGTGTGTAATATATATATATATATATATATATATATATATATATATATACAAATTTTTTTGTTACTCCATGTGTGTCTAGCATAGCCAGATAAACTCAGCGGACCCTATTCCTCTGTCCCCTTGTAAAAGGGTGATGTCAATGGGGGGGGGGGGGCAGCCTATTACTAACGCCTGGCCCTGCAATGAGGGGCAACCTGATACCAGCCGCAGTGGTCGCTGCCACTAGGATTGGCTCCTGAAATCCATAGGTCACCATGGAGCCCAGCCGTAAACTTACACTCGCAAGAGCCATGGCTTAAGGCTAGGGTCAAACGAAAGCATTTTTACACACGAACGTAACATATGCGTCCGAACGCATTGACGTATTTTTTTTCACGGAATAGGCGAAAACGGTCATACGATGCGCATTTTCGTGCGTGATGTTTTACGGATCCAAACCAGGAAACTTTTTTGCGTCTGGACGTTATGTTGGCCGGACACGAGCAGGGTCTGACGTCTCCAAATCACACACACACACCGCTAGCGGGCGCAGCGCACTCTGTTTGTCCGTACTAGCGGTTCAGCGATCTCGAAAAAATGCGTTCATTTTCCACTTGCGTTGCGCGGCCGGACTTTCGTGCGACCGTACTTCGTATATTGGCTGTCATTGCCCGTCATTTGCTGCTAGTGCGGCCGTAATTAAGTGCGCCAGAACGCACGTTAAAAATGCGCTGGTCTGACCCCAGCCTAAGTGAGGAGGGACACTGGAAACTATTTGTTCCCAGTCTCCTGCTCGCGGTTAGCGGAAGTGGTGGATCGTGCCATCGTAGTAGGTGTGTATGAAAATATCTGTTCCTATTATTTTTTTTATTGTAATAATATATATATATTTTTTTTTTTATAAAAAAAAAATAAAATAATAGGAGCGACTAGTTTCATATTTTTTAAAAAAAATAAATAAAATAAATAAATAAATACACCAACTCCAGAGAAAGCTGCCCTCTTAATGACGAGGGGAATGGGGCCCAACATATCTTGGTACATTTCTGTTTTTCGCTGTATCTTTGGACTCTATGTAAGGCTGGGGGTCAGACGAACACAGTGCAAACGCGCATGCAGCTGCACTTTTACGGCCGTAGTAGCAGCAAATGACGGGCAATATACAAAGTACGGCCACACGAAAGTTCGGCCGTGCAACGCAAGCGGCAAACGAATGCATTTTTTCGAACGTAGAACCGCTAGTACTGACGCACAGAGTGCGTTGCGTCGGCATAGCGGCATGATTAGGAGATGTCAGACGCTGCACGTGTCCGGCAAACGTCACCTCCATTTGTTTTTAATAGCTCCGTCAAAAATGCGTATCCTATGACCACTTTCGCGTCTTCCGTTGAAAAAATACGTCAATGCGTTCGGATGCACTTTTTTACGGGCGACGCGAAAAGTGCGTTCGTCTGACCCTAGCCTATACCTGTCATGGTTCACACAACTAGCCATCATGTGATAGAATTTAATTCCAATCTATACATTGTGCCATAGTGTAGCAAAGAGCGTTTTAACAGCTCAGTCACCATCAGATTATGTGCCTTTTTGATTGGCATCAAGGTCTGGAAACACTTCTATACCAAAGAAACGTGTTAGGTTCAATGTTGCTTTGTTAGAAACATTGTGGGGAAAATTGTATTTTGAGCGCTAAACTAGGCAGGTGTTTTTTTTTTTTTTTTTTTTTGCTTTTTAGGAAATTCCTGCATACTCCTCAAATGCACAGAATAGACTATATTTTATCTAATGTTTTTTATTTTTAAATACCTTTTTTAGTAAAGGTTTTAATACGAGGCTGTTCCTTCCCACATGGCTCTGGAATAGAGGGTGTGACAGCTGTGTGCAACGTATTGGGGTGGAGGACTTGTGAATTAATGACATCTGTCGCTAAGCGAATAAATGCCAAACCTTTTTGGATCTTTTTTTAAAAGTTTAGTAGCTCAGATTTCAAACATGGCTTTTATTGGGAGAATAATATGTGGAAGGACTGTTTTACGGAGAGCCTGGGCAATGCATGGAATGTCTAAGCGTCTGATACAGACTGTTGTGGTGCATTATTAGAGTTGTGTAGAACGTTTAATTTTCATACATGGTGTGGCGGCGGAAGAGGAAAGTAATACTGAAATTGATAGATAATGGTAGGATTAAGAGATCTTTCTCTGCTAGCAACTAATTTTTGGATTAAGGGCATTTTAAGGTCTTTTCATTTCCCTTCGTTGTTTTGTTTCACGTTGTGCTCGGATTCCCTCAAGCTGTCGCATACAATGTCCCATGTCGTACTTCTGCAATTTGTGTATAATAAACTAATTAAGGACTTATTTTCTCCGGGATACAATACCATTTGAGCTCCGGCACATTATCCCTCATGCGTGAGTTGTTTTTGGGATATTGCTGGCTGGAGCAACGTTTTAGTTCGGTTTTCTTGTACGATGGGAAGAATCAATAAAGACGTGAACAAGTGGTTGTATATTTCCTGGCCTAAATGGTCACTCTAGATCAGATCTAATACTCTGTCACCCCAGATGGTTCACGTTGCACTGAATTCTTTGTATTTGAAGACCAAGGGATCTGTAGTTCAGAAACAAAGTGTTGGTGTGGAGATTGGCCTACGTTGGCTTATGCTCGGCAATGAGCAGCCTCACTGAGTAACCAAGTGACATTTCTTTGTCATGCAAAGCCACGTTGGCTTTATTTTTCGCCCATTGCACCCAACCCACTGGAACACTTTCCAGAAGCAGCTGATGGAGAGGAGACCTTTGCTTTCATAGTCTCACAGTGGCCGTAGACATCTACCGGCGAAGGGGACACTCCCCACCATGACTATTTCAATAGGGGGGTGGTGGAGGAGTTAAATGGTAATTCATTTTGCATCTTCCCATCGTTTTAACGCTCAAAGGTTTCTACATCATGTAACACCGGTGCATTGCGTGCCAGTGGCTTGCTGTACATTCATCAGCCAACTCTCACTGAGCTAATCGGCCGTCGCTGATCAGCTCGATGACTTTCTAAGCTCTCTCTTCCAATGGGCGCAGTTCTGTATTGTGGAGCCGCAAACCATGGTTACTGTACTACTTGCTATCCTAAGTTGAGCGGTTATCGCTCAGTTTTTGTGCTTTCATAACATTGGTTCGCTTGTCCTATACTTTGTATATTCCAGATCACTCGTCATCCGTGTCGTGAGAGAGAAAACATGTGCCGAGCTAGTGCCTCCTACAAGCAGGTGTAATGTGACTTTGCAAGACATTCAAAATGCAGCCCCTACATCGCTAGTCACAACCTAGGTGACCCCCCCCCCCCCGGAGATCCTCTCCCTGATCAGACGTCTCCTTTACAATGCAATTGCAAGGAGGCGGGGGGGATCGTTCCTTTGTTTCCTTCCGACTGATCTCGCACAGCTGTGGTTGGAACACTCGGTGAAGCCCAATGGACTCGAGTGTAACTCTTCAGTGGTGGTTTGGAGTAGTAGCGCTTGGCATAATATGTCTGTGGTAACCTAGTCACACAAGTGACTCATGGATTACTCCCCAAAAAAAAAGGCATAGGCATAAGTGGGGAGAGGACACTTGTATCACTATGACCATCAAAATTACATTGGTCATGGTGGTTACAGTGTCTCTTTAACCACCTTTCCTACAAAACGTGGCCTGTGGGATTGGATTCTACTGGAAGCGTTGTCGACAACAATGATCTCTAGACGCACGCATGCTGCATGTGACCGGCCCCGTCCGCAGCATCACAACGCTGCGATGGACGCCGATAAGTGCGTCATAACGTGCGCTAGTGCGCACAAGAATGTGCCTAAAGACTGTACACTCATGTGCAAAAAAAATCTAATTTGGGAGCAAGATACACCTTCTGAGGGGCTATCTAGAGTTCTGTAGTTAAAGGGAGACTCCAGGCACTATAATAATCTGTTCTTCTAGACAAGCCCACAGCCTTGAATGGTTCCAGGCCTAACTTTAACATTGCTTGGACCCTGGGCAAACATTCTCTTTCGCCCGCCCACCATATATTTTTGCTATCCACCCCAACATCCCAAAAAACACATACTTCATGGACTTGTCTCAAAAAGCTTTAATAATGTAAAAATTAAAGAACTGGCTCTAAAGCAAGTCCTTAGATTGATCTGTAACAGTATGTACATGCCAATTATTGGCTCTTCTAGGCTCTTTCTCATATGTTTCTATTAAGAGTTGCATGTTCTTGGGAGAAAAGGCATGTTAATATCTTAATAATGTTCATTTGCACTTTATTACTGAAAGTTATTATGTTTCAAGTGTAAAACAAGTGGCTATATAGTCTAATAATACAAAAATAAGAATTATATGTACCCAGCACAGCCCCCCCCCAGAAATATATGTATGCAGAACAGCCCCCCCAAAAAATATATGTACCCAGCACAGACGCACCCCCCCCCCCAGAAATGTATGTACCCAGAACAGACCTCAGGATCAGGTGACCTGCATGTTCCTCCGAGCACCAGCATTCTGCTCCACGTATGCCGGCTTCTGAAGGCTGTGACGCGCTCTCATGAGATCTTTCCAGTAGGCCGCGTCACTGCCTTCACAGGATGGCGGCCGCATGAGGGAGCACACTGGCGCTCACAAGAAGACACGGCCAGTCGAGGGGGGGCTGCTACGAAATGCTGTTAATGCATTGTGCTAGCAGCGGTCATCCACGGTTTACGCGGGCCCAAGGGGCAGCTGATTTGGGCCCCTCAACAATGACTGGGCCCGGGGCAACTGCCCCTTTTGGCCTGCGTTAAAGACGGTCCTGCAGGGGACGTAGAAATCTACGATCCATTACCTGACTTCTAAAGATATTTAACCCCAAGGTTATCTTATTGGTTTGATTTTTATTTTCTTTTTTTTTTTTTTATTGTAATAAATTTTATTGAGTTTTACAGTATTACATTGGTTCAGTGATATAGGATATGCAGTTCAGAAGGTTACACCAGAGTCGTAAAAATCCATTCTAATCCAGTCAATGAAGTACAGCTATAATGCAGGGTTATGACGAAATGAAAACGTACGCTAATGCGTAAAGGGATAAACTGCAACATTGCGCGTGACATTACATGCGACAGAACAGTACATTGTAACAGTCCGTGTAAAAGTGGGGGTGTAAACTAGGTGAGGAGGGAGGGGGTTGAAATAACACAGGGAAGGAGGGGCGGGAAACCAATGGCCTCTTAGCGGTCCGGTATTTGCGGAATGGGGAGCGTGGGGTCCAGGGGCACGTTGCACGCTTCTGCCCAGTAAAACCATCGTCGCAAGTGTTTGGCCACCCTGTCCGATGATTGATGGATCAGGTCCTCAACATCCCTGATGCGCTGCACCTCATCCAACCATTCCCTAAATGACGGGGCAGTTGGGGACTTCCAATGTCTTGGAACTACCGCTTTAGCGGCATTTAAGAGGCGGATATCAAGTGAGTTTTTATATGTGGAGATGGGTAGGGAGGTGTGATGGAGCAGCATGGCTGCCGGGGTAAACTCCGGTGGGGATGCAGAGATCCTACTAATAACAGTGTGGACCTGTCTCCAAAACGGTTGGATCTCGGGACAAGACCACCAGATGTGCAGAATGTCCGCCCCTGGGGCTCGACATCTCCAACATGAGGCAATAGGGTCTCCAGAGTATGTGGCAACACTGGCAGGCGTTCTGTACCAACGGGACAACAATTTATACGCCGTTTCCTGTGCCCGAGTGGCGATAGAGCAGGACGTGGTCAGAGTAAAGATCTGTCGCCATTCCTCCTCCGTAAAGGTTTGCTGGAGATCAGCCTCCCACCCCTCTACGTATTTGGGTACCAGGGGTGATAGAGATTGCAGGGTGCCGTACAGTCGTGAGATGCCATGCGCAGGGGCGGTCCGTCTGCTAACCAAACTTTCAAATTCAGTCAGCGGTCGTGTGAATTTCTCCAAAGGTGCCAGAGTACGCAGGTATGACGTAAGGCCATGGAGATGAAAGCAAGTAAGGAAGGAGTCCGGATGCGCCAAGGGAATTTCGCGTGGTAACTTAGGGCGGTCTCTGTTTATGTACGCGCCAGGGAGGGGGGGCTGTGGCACCTCATCATTGGAGATTGGGAGCAATCGCGGGGAGAATGCTGGCAAATATTGTAGCGGGATTAACGGAGAGGGCCAGGGTGCTATTGATGTGGTGCGTTGCAAACGTCGCCAGATCTGCAGGGTAGCAGTAATCGTCGGGTGTGTGGGGACGCTGTGCTGAGCAACAGTACCTAGCAACCAGGGGAGGGAGGCAAGAGGACACCCAGCCAACTCCTGCTCCAAAGCAATCCACCGCTTTTCCGGAAGACCCGTGCTCCACTCCACGAGACGCAGGAGATGTACCGCATTATAATAGTTTCTCAGGTGGGGCAGCGCCAGGCCTCCCTGGGAACGCGGGGCCGTCAGCAGCGCCATGCGGAGTCGCGGCCGTTTCCCGTCCCAGACATAGTGGATAAAGAGAGATTGCAGGGTGCGGAAAAAAGTGACTGGGACATAAATAGGCAGGGTCTGTAGTAGGTATAATATTCTGGGGAGGACGTTCATTTTAATGACGCTGAGGCGACCAAACCAAGTGATATGCGGGTGGGCCCACCGCGACATGTCCGACTTCAGGACCTTCAGTAGCGGAAGAAAGTTAGTGGCATATAAGGCCGAGGGATCAGGTGTTAGATGTACTCCCAAATATTTAAGTGACGAATCACACCAGCGGAAGGGGAAGGCCGCCCGTATGCTAGCCTTAAGGGCGGGGGACACTGAAATATTCAAAATCTCAGACTTAGACATGTTAATTTTATAATTACTGAGGTTGCCGTAGTCATGTAGTAGGCCATTGAGGGAGGGCAGGGAGATCAGGGGTTGTCTGATAAAGAACAACAGATCATCTGCGTAAGCTGCTACCTTATAGTCTACGCGCCCAACACGGATGCCGTGTATGGAGGGGTCACCCCTGATGGCCTGCAAAAGGGGTTCCAGGGACAGCGCAAACAATAGGGGTGAGAGAGGGCATCCCTGTCGGGTGCCATTCTGAATAGTGAAGGGGGGGGAGAGTGCCCCGTTAAGATTAATCCGAGCAGTTGGGTGGGCATATAACGCCGATATCCATTGTAGGACATGTGGTCCAAAGCCCATGTGGCGCAATGTGTTAAACAAGAAGGGCCAGTGGACTCTGTCAAACGCTTTCTCCGCGTCCGTGGAGAGGAGCAAGGTCGGGCTAGCCAAATTTTTCCTAGCAGCGTGGATGAGATTTATTGCCAGAGTGGTGTTGTCCCTCCCCTCTCGTCCCTGAATGAATCCCGTCTGGTCAGGGTGTACTAGGTATCTCATATATCGAGTCAGTCGTGATGCCAGGACCTTTGCAAAGAGCTTCACATCCTGATTCAGGAGTGAGATGGGGCGGAAGTTCCCGCAAAGGGTGTGGTCTTTGTCAGGTTTAGGGATCAGGGTGACAGTAGCAGATAGGGTCTGAGGGGGAAGACTACATTGAGGTCGAGAGAGCCCATTAAACGATGCTAGCCAAGCCGGGGAAATGAGCCTTTCACATAATTTATAATACTTCAGAGAGAACCCGTCGGGGCCAGGGGTCTTACCCGTAGGGGTAGATTTGATAGCGTCATGGAGCTCCTCCGCGGATATAGGGCCCTCTATCGTTTCTCTCATGACTGGTGTCAGCCTGGAGTGGAGATGTTTTTCCAAAAAATTTAAGGTGGGAGTGTGGGGTAGACTATAGAGAGAGGTAAAATGATCTTGAAAAAGTCTAGTCATGTCTCTAGGGTGGGTGACCGTCGTGCCTTGTGGAGAGCGCAAATGAGTGATATAAAGCGCCTGTCTGTGGGACCGAAGAGCATTAGCCAGTAATTTTCCACATTTGTTGCCATGCTCGTGAAAGGCCCTGCGAGTGGTGAGAAACGCCTTCTGCGCCTTGTGATTAAAGAGAGAACGTAGTTGGGACCTGAGGTCTAGAAGTTCTGCGTAAACAGTGTCATCTAAGTGTAGTTTGTGGGACTGTTCCAATGCCATTATCCTAGACAGGAGAGATTCCTGTTGCGCCCCCCTTTCCCGCTTACGCCTGGCACCCTGCTGTATCAAAAAGCCGCGAATCACCGCCTTGTGCGTTTCCCATATAATCTGCGGAGAGCTGTCTGGGGTGGTGTTTTCGGCGAAATAGTGATGGAGCGCATTGTGTAGGCCGTCTTTAACCAGGGGATCAGTGAGGAGCGATTCATTAAGACGCCACAGCCTTTCCCTAGGGCGTGCAAGTGGGGAAGAGATGGTGATCAGCACCGGACTATGGTCCGACCACGTCATCGGACCGATAGATGCGGAGTCCAAAAGATGCATATTACCAAATGGGAGGAAGATGTAGTCTAGTCGTGTGTAAAGCTGGTGGGGCGCGCTATAAAAGGAGTAGTCACGGGTGTCAGGGTAAAGCGTGCGCCAGCAGTCCAGTAGTCTAAGGGAGTGTAACGCCAGTCTGGTGCTGCGCAGAACAGTTTGGGGGGTGCTAGTTATGCCCCTAGACGTGTCCAGTCGTGGATCCAAGGGTAGGTTAAGATCCCCCCCCACTATTAAGATTCCCTCCTGAAAGTCCTTCAGGAGCCGGAGGGCAGTTCTGAGCGCCTTATGTTGCCCTCTATTAGGGAGGTAAATCGAGGCGAATGTGTACCATTGCCCACCAATCTGACCCTTAACGAACGTATAACGACCACAGGGGTCGAGGAGGGAGGTGGGGTTGAGGAGCGAGACGGCACGGGAAAACAGGACAGCCGTGCCACAGACCTTGCCAGCCGTGGCATTGCTAAAGTATCCCACTGGGTATGAGCGGTCCCTAAAAGAGGGGGTGCGTGAGTGTGCAAAATGTGTCTCCTGGACTAACACCACATCAGCGCGGTAGGACCAAAATTCTCGAAGGGCGGAATGGCGCTTTTCAGGGACGTTGAGGCCCTTAGCATTAATGGAAAGAATGGTAAGCTTACGGGGAGCAGTGGCCATTGTGATGTTGGGGTGCGGTGGGGAGGGGAGGCGGGGAGGGGCTCAGCAGTGTTTGCCGATAGAGGAGGGGGGGGTAGGGGTCACTAGGCTAGGATCAACCAGGATAAGGGGGGTAAAAATGGGAGGGGGGGGGTGGTGATGAGGAACACAACCAGAGATTAATTTCAAAACACAAAGTCAAAGAGAAAGGGGGCAAAAAATGAGCGTGTGCCTGTCGGGACGAAACACCGCGCGGTCTAAAAAACACGCGGCGAAGCCCCAGTTCCGGGAGGGGGCAGTGACTACTACCAGACCCTCCGGGAAGGCACCGGCTCAGGGGGTACCTGGCACGGGACGGCAGGTGACGGTTTGAATCAGAAAATTACAATAAAAATACAGAGCTGTGGCAAGCAACAATAATCATACACAGATAAATGCAATCAGCGAGTGAGTTAAAATAAGTAAAATATTCAGACTGCTCCAAAAAAAGGGAGGCAACCAAAAATATATAACAACCCTCTGTGAGCCCAGAGAGGGGAAGAAGAAAAGGGGGGTGGGGGGGCAGAAAAAGAAAAACGAGAAAAAAGAAAAAAGGAGAGGGAGCCGAACGGGCATCCCCAGGTGCCAACGACCATTGGGAAGAACCTTATTAAATGGGGGCCTTACATGAAGGTCCAGGCGGAGGACACAGCGGTAGTCCTCCGGGGCGCCCAGCTCCGGCGTAATGCTCAGGGCAGTCCAGCGAGCAAGCGGGATCCAGCGCCACCCGCCTCAGTTGACTCCAGATAAGGGAGCCCACACCTCAGCGGTAGGAGAGAATACTCATCTGGTCGATGTTAGTCCGCCGGTATCTGCGATGGTTGAGGCAGGGTTGAGCGGTGGCGCCCGCGGGTTCTCTGCGGACGCGGTGGAGCCAGTCCCACCGGCGTGTAATATTGTAGCGGGTCCGGCCAGGCCCGAAGCGTGTCAGATGGGAGTGAGAGTTCCTCCAGGAATAACGGTAAATCCGTTCCACAGCGTAATACCAGGGTTCCAGAAGGTGCTCGAACCTGAATGCCAAAAGGGAACAACCACTTGTATGGTAGTCTCAGCTCCTGCAGGGCGGTTGTAAGGGGGCGCAACAAGCGCCTGGATTGTAACGTTGCTGGTGAGAGATCTTGAAACAAGGACACCTTAGCGCCTGCAAAGTCAATTTCGCGGGAGCCTCGTGCCGCCGCCATGATACTTTCCTTCAATGAGTGGCGCAGGAGGCAGCAGACCACATCACGGGGAGGCGCGTCGGGGGGGCCCTTAGGCCTCAGTGCCCTATGGAACCTTTCAAATTCAATTTCAATCTCCGAGTCTCTGTTTAGTATAAGGTTAAACAATCCGGTGAGTGCATGATGCAGGTCTCTATGAGAGGTTTCCAACTCCGGCAGACCCCTAATTCTAATATTGTTTCGGCGGCCCCGGTTTTCAACATCCTCAAGGTGGCGTGCCATCATCTGTAGGGCTGTTTGCTGAGTGTCCAGGGTGGTGGAGTGAGCTGTTAGCACATTCTGCTGCTGCTCTTGTGTGGCTTCTGCTTGCGTCAGCCGAGTTTGTATGCCGCTGATGTCTGTGCGCAGCGCCCGGAGCTCCGTGAGAAGGGAGGCCCGGAGGTCCGCTGTGGCTGCTGTTAAGTCCTCTCTGGTAGGGAGGGCCTGTAAGAGCTGGCGGAGGTCAGGTGGGGCAATCCCCTCCGATCCAGAGCGCGCAGGGGAGCCAGGCGCCGAGTTGCATGTGGCGGCCGCCATCTTGGATTCCGGCCCCATCTGCAACTCCGGCGGGGAGGAGGTCAGGAACTGCCGAATCGTACCCGCCTGACGGCTACCGCCGTGCTCCGGGAGGGCTGGGGTGTGAGGAGCCTTCTTAGGTTTGCCCATGGGTGCTTTGTTGCGGCGGAAAGTGGGGAAAAGACGGCCCGTGCGGCGGAGCTCTCTCCTTAGGCGTCCATCTTCCTGGACGTCCCGGCCACGCCCCCTGATTTTTATTTTCTATAAAAATTTGTCTGGCCCAGGTCTAGAGATAAATTGGCTAAAATGTTGACTAGAGATCATCACGATTAAGGCTAGGGTCAGACGAACGCATTTTTCGTGTTGTCAGTGAAAAAGTGCGGTCGAACGAACGTACGTATTTTTTCCCGGAATACGCGATAGCGGTCATACGATGCGCCTGTTCGTCCGTGATTTTGTACGGATCATTAATAAAACACTTTTTGTGTCTGGACGTTATGTTGGCCGGACATTGGCAGCGTCTGACGTCTCCTAATCATACACACACGCCTCTAGTGGACGCAGCGCACTCTGTACGCCCGTACTAGCGGTTTGACGTTCTAGAAAAAATGCGTTCGTTTGCCACTTGCGTTGCGCGGACGAACTTTCGTGCGGCCGTACTTCGTGTGTTCCCCAGCATTGGACGTCATTTGCTGCTAGCACGGCCGTGATTTCGTGCGACTAAACGCACGTTAAAACTTCTTTCGTCTGACCCTAGCCTAAATGAGCTTCTGATCTCTCCCGGTGCCACAGATTAACTCATGGACTAGCATGAAAGAAGTGGCTGCCATTGCTTTACTGCACAGCCAATAAATTCAAGGTGGGCATCCATGGACTGCAGTGACCTGTGATATACAAATATTTATTTGTTGTTTGTTCCGTTACAAAATGCTGTAAGATTAGTGCCAAAAAAAGTTGGCCCCAAATTAGTTCCCGAGAATAATTTAACTCTTTTAGGTTCCATTCCTTTTTTCTGATACTGTATCTGTTGATGGAAGGAATGTGTTTGCACAATTTTGAAGGGTTTTGGGTGTTTTTTTTTTTTGTTTTTTTTTTTTTTCCCCTGCTCTCCCATCCCAAGATTTTCTTCTTCCTACTTTCAACTTAAAGTCACACGTGTTTTAATGATTTTTATTTTCCTACATACAGAAAAAATGCCATCGCGCCCGTACTCATCAGAGCGGCTACAACAGCCAAATGGGAAGTGCTATGTGCATGTATAAATAAAACCCACAGTTTTTCAGCCTCTTCTTGGCTAGAAAGCAGCGAGGGGGCATGCAGCTTCTCAGAGGAGCAGATTTTGGTACATTGGTTAGGACTCACTCTGCAAAGAGGTGCCTTTTGATGGGGCGAGTGAGCTTGCGCTTCAATGGCCATTCAAGCAAACTAAAACCTCTGACAGTGTTCTGTTGCACATGGGATTGTATAGAAACGAGCACAGATGACGACATATATTTTTTCTCTTGTTCTATTTATTTTCCTCCCTAATGTGTGAAGTGTATGAGCTATATAAACGGCTCTATATGAAAAGGATTTATAAACGATACGAACACTCGGTAGAAGCTTTGTGTTTTTCAATTGGGGGGGGGTGTTCTATTTAAATTCAGAAGACCATCCAGCGGAAGGAAGGAAGGGCAGGAGTTCTCCGCTTTCCTTTCAACCCAACCCCATGAGGCAAGCGTCTGATTAACCTGAGAGATGAGGCTGCGATGAGCAGACTGAGCTTGTGCAAGAGCAGGAAATCTGTGGATGTTTTGTAGACTTTAGATTGTTAACAGGTGGGTTTGAACGAGAGTTGCCAAACCTCTTGGCCGTGTCGTCACCGGTCGTGAATCCAGACGCTTACTTCATGGCTCTGACATTCTGTTCCTGGTGCTTGTTTACTTGGTATACTGTTAGCATGACCTAGTCATCTATAGACAGGTTGTGGACGGTGTCTGAGTCATTTTTCTAATACTTTTTATGCAATCAATGAGTTGTTCTTGCTGTAGCTCGAGTACAAGCATAGATTTACGTTGTATTGAGTTGTTTGGCGTCGCCTGGTGCAGGTTGTTTTTCATTGGATTAAATTTTTGTATACTTCGTTCTATTTAGAGAACCTAATCGTAGGTGTCTACATGTTGAACACCTGTTATACAGAATGTTAGAGACCCCAAACGTTTAGAATTCTTCTGCATTTCAGAATCAAGGAGAAACTGATGTTGTCGAGGGAAGGAGATTGTGGTGGCAGTGCCAGGGTCACCGTCTTGCAGCAGCCAATAGTGTGTACACGATACCGGGAGCGGTGTTACTCAATGGATATGCCTCTCGGAATCGATGTTGCTCCGAGCAGCATGTCACCCACAGGCTTCAGCGTGTACTGTGGTTTACTGCAGAGCTTTGCAGCTGGGTTCCTGAGCAGCGGGACCAATCTGGAGGCTTCCGAAAATTCCAGTTTTGGAGTCTTCAGGATTTTGAGCACACCTTATCTGGAATTCCAGTCTGTATTTATACGCGTGCTTGCGCAAAAGGAAAGAGGACTTTTACTGTGGGCTTTGATCTAATACTTTTTTACATTTACATTTTTTTTATGCACAGATTGTGAGCTTAAAATGTTGATGATATATATATCTCTCATTTTAATGTTAATCACACACACACCTGTGTAACTGGCTGGGTGGAGTAGAGGTATTGTCAATGCTCTGCATGGAGAGAGCCTGTGGAGTCATGGGTTCGATCCCAGCGAGCACCTCTCCAGTAAGTGTCCTTGGCAAGACACCTAACGGTACATACTCGCCACCCAGAACATACTTGAAAACGAGAGCAATCTCAATGTATCCTTCCTGGTAAAATCCTTTCTCAAAAAAAAACTGCGTTTCCCCTTTGGGTAACTATGGAAGAGGTGACCATATAATTATGCAAAGTATACGGTCTCCTAAGACATTTCATGTGGGTCATTCACGTAGACAGTGACATTTCTTACTCCTACTTTCGCATATATACCACTGCAGCAATGTAAGGCGTCATGGAATAAATAATCTAACCATGTATTGTTTCACAAGAAAGGGCCTCGTGGTTGAGCGGTGATGGCGATCATTGGCACCCAGGGTGTTCAGAACTATATAGTCCCATGATCACTGGCATTAAGGCTGCTGGAGTATCATAGGACAAGCCACAAAAAAACCATTTTGGGTGCTGAGGTTCACTATCACTGCTCTAGAGCCTCCTCTGGAAGAAGACCAACATAGTCGTCGTTTTCAGGTCGAGAGAATAAAATAAAAAGTGGTGACTTTTTTCTAATTGTTACTTTTTGAGGTTTACTCCAAAGGAGACCTCCTGAGGTGTATTAAGAGCTTGGCATGACGTGTCTCCAAAATTCTTGGAATTCCATATGTTCTCATTAACCACAAACCCTTTCTTCCCATATTTTTAGACCTCTATGATGATCCTTAAAGGGACCCTTAATTACCATGGCTCTTTAAGCAATTCTAAATGGTCATTGTGTCATGATTGTCCCCGGGTGCTTTAATGCACCTTTTTTAAAGTGGAAGTCTCTGCACTTAAGGCTGTCAATCACATGATGCTGGACATCTTTCCGAGGGAAGGGTGGTAACTGGGATGACACACTGGATCAGTGAGTTTGAGTTACTGGTAGACTTGGGCGTTTCGGTTTGTTTCCAATACAAATCCAGGTGACCATCAGTGAATTCTGAGCAGCGAACAGAATCCGACTAAAATTAGATCTTCAGAATCGGCTAATGTGTGTGGTTTTTGGACCGTTTTCTGCCGTTGAGCAGGCTGTGATAATGTGCAATTTATGGTAGGTAGTCAATTGCTTGATGAGGCTCAGCTGTTCTTCAGGGATCCATCAGAAAACTATGTGATGTTTTCTGAAGTTGAAAATTGTGACCTGAACTAATCTGGTGTTTATAGTTCACCGACTGAAATATGATAAATTGGTGCTGTAAACTGACAAGTCTCAGGTCACAAGTCCCTTTCATCTTTTTGACCAGGCAACTTGTGTAGGAGCGGTGTACGTCAAAAGGGCAGCCATACGAAAACAGACATTACTTGATCTTGGATAATGGAGCATACATGTGTGAATACCCTGGGAGCTACATATTCTCCTATTTATGGGAGTCATTCAGTAAGCAGTGACTTGGTGCGGAATGGCAATTTTAAGTCCAAAACTGTCAAGCTGAAGGAACAGTGGATTGGGGGGAGGGGGGCAAAATCATCAACCTATCTACAGTAGTTTGACTTTGCATGTTTAATCCCCTCTGAAAATTTAAAAATTTTCGGAAATAATCCTATATTGTGTTTTTTAAGATATGGGTGACATTTGACGTAGTCGTATATAGCTCATGGCCGTTTTCGATGCAGAAGGATAAAGACAAACAGTGCATTGTGACCGTGTCGCTAAATATGGTTCCTTGGGCCAGGGTCAGACAAGTGTGTTTTTTTTTTTTTTTTAAAGATTGTAAGGAACGTCCACGCTGGCTCGTCTGGCCACCTCGCTGAGTGCAGTTAGTGCGCTCAGCGCTGCAAGGCTTAATCCTCCTAAGAAGGATCGCAATTTGCAGCCCGTCGAACGTGCTTCGAAAAGGTTGGTTTTCAGAACATACGAAGGACGCTCACTGTACCATGTGCAATTTGTGTGTGTGCGCTACAGACTTTGGCCGGTGCCATCGAAGCATCACAACGCTGCGACCGACGCTGGGAGGCACGTCCTTACGGGTACACAGTGCACTCATCTGACCCCGGCCGTAGGCCTGTTTTTACTTCTACCACCGTCTCTGCTTGGCGAGCTTTCATCTTCTTGCATCTGAAACAATGTTTACAGGAGGTATCGCCATCTAAATAAAATGGTTTCTATTGTTTACTAGTGTGTGGAAACCTTGCTGTGTTGTTACACCGGTTTTCTTTTCTGTTCACGCTTCCAGTTTCTTGTCTTGGCTATAACAAACCTCTCCTACATTCCTAGGCGCATACTTTGCACTCTGCACATATTTCCTAATACGTGTCACATTAACGACTCTCTAGATTTGCTGGCGACTCTGTTAGAACGTGTGTGTGTGTTAGTCAACGCAGAAAATTTGGGTTTTTCTTATGCCGTGTAGACACATTTCAAACCGGGAGGACTTGTACGAAATTACAGTATCAAGATCAACATTTGTATCAATGGTTCAGTCCGCACTGAAGACTTTTTATCATGTCTTTATACAACGATGGAACGAAATTAAAAATCTAATTAGTGTAGTACGACTTTCCTTTTTTTTTTTTCCTTTTTCCCCAGAGAGTTCTCTGACGTTTTTCTCAGTTGTTAATGTGCCATAGGATAATCACATACATTTATGATGGATCAGGTGGTGCTCGTTCAGTCACGGAAGGATCTAAGGTTAAACTCCGTTTCGACATTAAATGATTAAAGTTGGAGTCGGCCATGTTTTGTTTGAGTAGTTTGCCATAATTACATAGGACATTGTAAGTCTTTTTAGAACTCGTTCACTTTGTAGCTTCTTTTTGTTCTTTCGTTGTCTGGCTGTGTCTTCAGCCGACGTGCTATGCATTTCGTGATTAGGATAATGAATGGCTGTCACGCTTAATCCACGACATGATGGTTCTGCTATACCGGTGATTGGCCCCTGACTTGTACCGAATGTAGGTGTGGTGGCCAACTAAAGAAAAACTGCTTTCATGACTCCAGAAATAATTTTAGTGTCACACCTTGCCTGTACCCACTGGCAGATCCAGCAGAGAGGGGCATTTAAACCCCCCCCCCCCCCGTTGCAGTCCCATTAAGGCTGGGGTCAGACTAACGCATTTTTAACGTGCTTTTAGGCGCACTTAATCACAGCCGCAGTAGCAGCAAATGACGGCCAATATATGGTACGGCCGCACGAATGTCCGGCCGCGCAACGCAAGTGGAAAATGACCGCATTTTTTTGAGAACGCAGAACCGCTAGCACTGACGTACAAAGTGCGCTGCGGCGGAATAGCGGCGTGTGTGCGTGATTAGATGTCAGACGCTAATGTCCAGCCTACATAACGTCCAGACGCAAAAGTGTTTTATTGCCGATCCGTAAAAAATCACGCACGAAAATGCGTGTCATCTGACCGTTTTTGCGCATCTCGTGAAAAAAATACATCGATGCGTTCGGACGCACTTTTTGACGGTTGCTGCGAATAATGCGTTTGACCCTAGCCTAAAGGTCATACAAGGGACCTTTTACGCATTTTTGAAATCCTGGATCTCCAGGACATGTTTATGTACAGAGGGAAAATATAATGCATGAGAAAACAGTGTTTTTATTCTCCATTTATTTAAAATTCTCTTTCCTTAGAAAAATGGAGGATGGAAAGTGAAATGGCTCAGAAGTCAACCCCTTTGCTTCTATCTCCCAAATGTCTGTTTTCGAGGGACAGTCCCTATTTTGTGCCCAACCCCCCCCCTTTTGTCTTTTTTAATGTTCCTCATTTTTAGGAACTCCAATGTATTCAAGGAGTGCAGGTATAACAGAGCTGCACAGCAATAAAACTCCCAGCAACGAGTCTGTAAACTATAATAAATGTAAATAAGCTTTTTTTTTTTTTTATTTATTTTTTTTTTATTTTTTTTTTATTTTTTTTTTTATTGACATAAATGACCCAAAATTTTGATGCCGCCTATAAAGTCTGGGAACAGCAGAGTTTCTGAGCCTGGCTTTAGCAGCTTCCCTAAAGTGTGTGTGTGTGTGTGTGTGTGTGTGTGTGTGTGTCCAGTGTCACCTAAGCTGCATGAGGACAGACCCTGTGCTGCAATGCTCTGGAGAGCGTGTCGTCACTGCAAACCCAAAACTGGTAGTGCACCCCTGAAACCTGTGTCTGGATCTGCCCCTGCCTGTACCCTTCAACAGATTTATCGTATTTTGAAGAGCATTGATATCCTAATGGATGACTGCCCTTGACCCAGCATGTTGACGGGGAGACGTGTATGTTCCTGACTGTATCTTGGCTGTGTCTGTCTCATTTAATCTGAGTATGCAAGGCTTTGTAGGGAAGTATATTTTGTTCCTCAAATTAGTAACGGATTTCTGCAGTGGATATTCCCAAACCTGGAACTAGATGATAACCAAAAGGAACAATTCCTCGCGTTGTCCTTGACTTACTAGAAAAGGAAATGGACTGTTATGCGTCATTAGAAGACGTTTATGATGGATGAGGAGTATTACACCTGGGAGTCATTCTTTCAATACCTACAGTGTAAATGTTTATTATAGTAAGGCGTCTGTACTAGTAATGGCAGAACTTGCTTATCCCAGTGTTCAGATGGCCAAATGTTCTTCAAATTTGTTTCATTGGATCATATATTTCTCGACCTCATACACAGGTTGCGCACCTTTTGTCCAGAATGCTTGGGACACGGAGCATTCCGTATTTCGGATTCTTCTGTCACACATTGGGGCTGCCCAGAGGCTCAAAGCATGTGCCGGGTTCCCAAGCCGCAGTATGTGTCTGGAGCGCCGGTGAACTGGAATTTGTAAAATCCAGGCAGTTTCGACCATTCCGGTTTTCAGAATCATGTGGCAATCTAAAATCCAGAAATAGGGCTGCTCTACGTGTTTCTGAAACTTTTTTTTTTTGTTTGGCTCTGTCTAATGGTGGTTTGTAGCTAAAATAATACCCATCAACCAGAGCTTTATCGATCCCTTTATGCATCCTTCAGTCATTGTACAGTGGCTATGGTTGATGGAGTAGAGCAGCTGCATTCAGTATCCTGCTTCCCAAACAAAATACTATTTTGAGATCTGAAGTCTTTAAAAATAGTGTTTGCTTTATGTGCATTTCCATCATTTTCTACGTTTTGCAATGCTTCGGCCAATGGCTGTGGAGTCTTATGTCCATGGAAGGCCCAGTAAATCATAGCATGTTTCATTTTATTTCTTCTAAGTTACTAATAATATTTTCTTTTTTCAGATCCTGTGGCAAGATGCCAATCCTCAAGCAAGCCAGCTCGCACACCAAGAAGCGAACCCGCATCGATCGAGAGATGATCAGCGCTCCCCTTGGGGACTTCAGACATACAATGCACGTTGGAAGAGGAGGGGATGTGTTTGGAGACACCTCCTTTCTTAGCAGCCATGGTCCTTCCTCTGCTCCACCTGTGGAGATTCAGGCCCCTAACAAGAACGGCCTCACAAAGATCACAACAGGTTTGAAAGACCACGAAGAAACCAAAATGGCTGACTCCCTCAGTCAGCTCTCACAGTCGTCTGGAATAGGCTCTGGTGCAGGAAGTGTTTCTTCCAGTCCTGTTAATAATGTACCTTCTAAAGATGACAGCCTGTGGAATAACAGCAGCAGTGGTGGCCAGCCAGATCAGTTGGACTGGCTGTCTCCTGATAATGACTGTGGTCTGAAGCATGCAGAATCCATGTTATCCTTCCACCTCGACTTGGGTCCTTCCATCATGGATGACGTATTGGGCATCATGGACAGAGATTCCTCCAGTCCCGAATGGAATACCCCAAATGATTTGTGTGGTTTTGATTACAAGTTCTCCCCTGTCCGTGTCAAAGAAGATGAAAAACGTGTAGTAGCCAGAGAACCAGAAGAAATTTGCTATAGTCAACCCAATACCATTCCGGTTGTCAATTCTAGTATGGACTACACTTCCAGCATGGCATCAGAAAAGATGCAGGAAACCCAGTCCGGTTCTGATGGTGACAGTGAGGAGGAAAAACGTTCAGTTTATGAAGGGGTTGCAGATAGTCCACAGGAACATGAGAGTAGTTTACATATACGTCACCATGCTGAGGATCAGGAAGATGAAGACGACGACGACGAGGAGGCGGGGCAGGAATACGAATTTGATGAAGACCTTGACGATGAAATTGGCGTATAGGGTTTAATCTGGCTTTATACAAACTCTTGAATCTCGTTTATCTTTAGTGACTTATTGAATATGTTGACTTCACTAGGGTCAATGACTGCAAATGGGATTGAACTTTTATACTGAAAACCTAAGAATACATGTATATATAATTTTTTTTTCTCTTCCCACTCCCCTCCTCCACTTTATGCAAGTCATGTGTGTAAGAACAGTAGCATTGGACTCCATGTGGCATGAATATGAAACCCCGTCCTTTTGATTCTTCCAATTATGGTTTTGTACTTCATTTTGAAATCTAAAATATTTTACACTTTTTTTTTTTTTTCTTGCCCCAATTTTTGTTATGATAATAGTGTAATTTATGGTAAAGTCTGACAGGGTCAATTAGGTTTTGTGTTTTTTTTGTTATACATCATGTAAGGATATAAAGAATGTGAGAAAGTGAAACCTTTTCCTTTTAATTTTGTAGTTTATTGCGATAAAATTCCACGTTGCTCTAGAACACTAAATTTTTGTTTTTCATTTTTTTTTTTTTTTCCATGTCAGATATTTCTTTGGAGACATACACCAGCATGGCCACATAACTTTATATTTTTTTCCATCCCAGGTACTGGAGCAACTTTTTTTTTTTTTTTTTTACTGCTCTTGCACCCCCTCTCCCTGACAGCGCCATAGGAGATGTAGTCCAGGCGGTCTTGAATTAAATATGCCTCCTATCCCTGGTCTAGATCAAACTTATGCTCTGTAGTACTGTGATGTTCTGATTAAAGAGTAGATAACACATGGAATCCTGAAAGGGGAGGGAATATAAAAATTACACTTTTGTGAGTCACAAAACAAAACACTACAGTATTTTTTTTTTTTTTTTAATTCTAAAAAGATGGTTTTCACGTTATGGGTGATAGGCAAAAAAGTGATTTATCACAGGTCTTTTGAGATGTGTTGGACAAGTATTTTACGATTGACTACCCTGTAATAGAATCGTAATGAAAAGTGTTTTTTTTTTCCCTTTTTATGTAAATAGTATTTTTTCCCTCAAGTTGTTGAGCAAACATGGGGTTAATAAATTTATGCCAAGATAATGGAAAGGAGTCTTAAAATTCCTTTTTTTTTTTTTCTCTCGTTAAATGCTTGCAGAACAATGCTCACTTTTAAATACAGACCATATTGTAAAACCGTTTATTGTAATTTTTATATGTATAAAAAAAACAAAGGTCTTTTCAAAACATTTGTCTCATGTTACGTCTGGTTAATACATATTCTGCGGTTTGAGACTATAAAGCGTTTCCTGTGGATTGTCGTTCAAATAATTCCATTAGTATGGAGTACACTTACAGGTCTATTCGAAGAGAGGTGAAACTCGGGAGAATGACTGGAGAAGTGAAAAATTCTAGGTCAAAATAGCTTTATTAATAATAATAATTTTTTTCTATGTCAAAGTTTATGTTTTGCCCGGTTCATGCTGTATAGGGAGTGACGGCTCTGAGTGCTGTCCTATGGGGCACATAACCCCTTCACTACCAAGTGAATAAAAAAACTGTCAGGATCCAGTGTTTTATGGGGGGGAAAAATAATTTATAGCAAGAAATGGGAAAATTCCCACAGTATTTGGCAGGGAGATAACGCCACGCCATCTGCTGACCAAAAGGAGTTACTACAGTTCTGGTCTCCATGCAGGATCAGCAGGGCAGATGTCCAGTAAGATGCCTTCCCCAACTGTTGTGAAAAAGTAACACCTCGGGCAACATGCCAAGGGTGCTAAAATGTCTAAAGGCACCTTCTGGAGCCCAAATACGAAACTATTTTACCTTGAAATGATACAGTATAGCCCCATATGTTCTCTCTGCTCCTGCTGATCATGTAGACGCTAGCACGGTAGTGAAGGAACCGGTGCGTTCGTGCACCTGATTGACCTTTTGTCCCTGCCGAGGGCTAATTGGCCCTCAGCTTCGTCATACATACGTCACACATTGATGATACGGCCTGATTTCAGGGGGACCCTGTTCCCAAGGGAATTTACAACCTGAGCGGCAGGATCCATCCTGAATGCCCCTAATTTTGAATCTGACTGGATGACCTCCTGTTTCCTAAAGCTGAATTTCTCGTCTTCCCTCATTCTAAAACTAACATTCCTAAACTCCTTTGCCTTGAGGTGAATGGTGCCGTTATTACTTCTACCTCACAGGCACCTTCCCTCGGGTTCTTCTTAGACTTTGATCTCTCCTTCACGCCTCACATTCAGTCGCTAACCAAATCCTGCTACTTCCACCTAAAAACATTGCACGTGTCCGTCCCTGTCTTAAACAGGACTCTGCTAAAATGCTCATCCAAGCTCTTATCTCCCACCTTCACTACTGCAACCTCCTTCTCTCTGGCCTTAAGAGGCAGGGCAGCCATCAAATGATGGGACCCCTTACTGAACCTCACGATGCCCCCCCCCCCGGCACTCCCTCAACCTCTAACAGCTTTTCTCCCCCTTCAAAATAAAAAAAGGACATAACATAGCACCACAGCAATAAAACTCACAGTAATGTGCGGTCTGTATGTATCACAGAATCCAGCAATAAATCTCAGTAACAGGCTGTATATGATGGCGTCTGGGTCTGGTCCCTGGGTCTGGTTTGGGCCTTGGGCTCTGGGCCTGGTCCCTTGGGGTCTGGGCCCTGGGTCTGTGCCCTGAGTCTGGGCTTTGGGGTCTGGGCCTTGGTCTGGTCCCTGGGTCTGGGCCTTGGGACCCGGGCCTTGGTCTGGTCCCTGGGTCTGGGCCTTGGGTCTAAGCTGGGCCCTGGCTCACCACTCCGCCGCCTTCCTTTCCTGTCCTCCTTCCTTCAGCTCTTCTTTTCTTCTTCTGCTCTTCGGCCCTCCATCTCAGGCTCGCAGCTTCACTGAGGTGGAGGGGGCAGAGCCAAAGCAACGTGCTTGGGAGGCCCCCACACACTGCTTGGCCGCGCCCAGCCAACCAGTGAAGCTGCTAGGAGCCGGAGGAGACAAAGCTCCAGATTCAGACTCGGTCCGATACTGGAGCTGTAAGGCTAGGGTCAGACTGAGGCAGTGCGAGCGCGCGTTCTGGCGCACATAATCACGGCCGCACTAGCAGCAAATGACGGGCAATGACGGCCAATATACGAAGTACGGTCGCACAAAAGTCCGGCCGCGCAACGCAAGTGGAAAATGAACGCATTTTTTCGAGAACGTTAAACCGCTGGTACTGACGTACAGAGTGCGCTGCGGCCGCATAGCAGCGTGTGTGCGTGATTAGGAGATGTCAGACGCTGCTAGTGTGCGGCCAACATAACGTTCAAACAGCCGGATTTCCCTAGACTTCTTTTCACCCCATCGTCATGAAATACGTCCAGAATTGCGCATCGTCTGACCACTTAAGCGTATTCCGTGAAAAAATGCGTGCGCACGCATCGACGTACATTTTGACGGTGGCCGCAGAAAATGCGCTCATCTGTCCCTAGCCTTAAAGGGCGAAGCTGCTGCGGACGGGGCCCGGGACCCCCCCCCTGGGCCCCTTACAGCAGCATGGGGCGTAATGCCATGATGGCGGCCCTGTTAAGAGGTCCCAGATTCTCCCACTGCAGCCGGTTATGAATGCTTGTGCCAGGCTCATCCACCTCACCTCCCACACCTCACCGCTGTCTCCTGTAGAATCAAATTCAAAATACTGGTGCTCACATCCAAAGCTCTCCAGAACTGCGCCGCTGCCTACATTTCCTCCCTTATTCGGAGGTACATACTGTTCCAGCCACTTCGCTCTGCCAATGATCTGTTGCTATCAGTTCCTCGTATCCATACCTCCAACTCCCGCCTTCAGGACTTCTCCGGAGCTGCCCCCTTTCTATGGAACTCCCTCCCCCCACACCATCAGACTCTCCCCCTCTCTCCAGTCCTTCAAGAAGTCTCTGAAAACATTGCTTTAGAGAAGCCTGTCGGCTCACTCCATGATTCTCCAATTGTACATTTAAATGCACATCTTCCCACATGCACCCGCTACATCTTGTACTCTATTTACCCTCCCCTAGTGTGTCACCCCTCTCCTCTTAGATTGTAAGCTCTTGAGCAGGGTCCTGTTTTAACTTGTATACATGTTGTTCTGTCCCACCCATTGTACAGCGCTACAGATCTTGTTAGCACTTTATAAGTAACTGTAAAAGCCGTAATGCTCTGAAAATTCTATGGAGTCTTGCTGAATTTTTGAATTCTGGATAGGAGGTTTGTGTGTTTGTGTGTGTGTGTGTGTGTGTCTTTTTGTTTAAGATTGTTATGCAGTGGGAAACCTGAGCAGAAGACTCTTGTTCCTTGATTAGACCACAGGAACATGGGCAGGTAAATGTACAGACCCAAACCTGATAGTACTGCTCTAAAATTCTGTTTCCGTCTCTCACTTTACATTCTGTTTTGTTAATGTATCTATAGTTCAGAACCTTTTACTGTTTGGTTTAAGCATGAACCAATGCTTCATCATGATGTCCATTGATTTCCTGCCTCATTGTCGAGCAGTGTTTCCCAGCACTGTGCTCCAGTCCCCCTAACAGGACAGGTTTAAAGGTTTACCTTGCAGAAATGTAGACTGAATCCTGCAATCACTGTGCAGCAAATCCGATCACCTGTCCTGCAGATATCTGCCAAATCTGGCCGATTTGGGGATACTTGGGGACCAGGTTTGGTAACCATTTGATCCAACAGGCTGATGCCAATTTAGAAGACTATATGCAGAAATATGTATAGTGTTTTATGTATACCCTGTATTTTAAAAAATTTTTTAGTCTAGATTGTCCTTCAAATAACCTTGGGAGTGGTTTCGGCAAATATTGGTTACTTCTCTGCTCCTAAGAAGGCGATTAATCAGCTTGGACTGTAGCTAAATCCAGGAGGCCGTGATGGATGGTTCTCGGAGTTAGGATGTCACTAAATCTGTCCATTCCAGATTCCTCTCTAGGTCATACATTCCTGTATCCTTTTAGTAAGTCGTGTTCTCATGGACTACTGTATGCATTCTTGACTTGAGTGAGGGGAGGTCATTGCTTTGACTGGTGGTCAATTCCACGAGCAGCGGCCTGTTTAATGACTTTAGGAAGAAACCAGCAAAATCTATCATGTCTTTTACACACTTCGACCTTCTGGGTGACATGTGTCCAGTCTGTAGTACTCTGGTGTTTGTTTCCTGTTTCCGACCCATAAATCCACAAATGATTGTTCTTGTGTTGGAATGAAGTGAAAGCCTCCTTGTGCTGATGGTCTCCGTAAATGACAACCCTAAAAGGAACAATTTGCCTGTTTAGTGACTGCTATTGTAAAGCTCTTACAGACTCCGTTATTCTGGTTACTTCTATATTACACATCCTTGTGAATTTTAATTTTCTTGGGAAAACAAGTTGGCCAAATCATTTATTTTTTTTTTTTTTAAGAAAAAAATTAATTTTTGTTTTTATATTCAAGCTGCATTAAAAACAAATGACGGAGCGTTTTGGCTCTAAGGCTAAGGTCAGACGAACGCAGTATGAACGTGCGTTTAGCCGCACTAAATCGCAGCCGCGCTAGCAGCAAATGACGTCCAATGCCGGGCAGCATACGAAGAACAGCCGCACAAAAGTGCAGGCGAGCAACGCAAGTGGCAAACAAACGCATTTTTTTGAGAACGTGATACCGCTAGTACTGACGTAGAGTGCGCTGCGTCCGCATAGCGGCATGTGTGCGTGATTTAGGAGACGTCAGACGCTGCTAATGTCCGGCCAACATAACGTCCAGACGCAAAAAGGGTTTTATTGATAACCGTACAAAACCACGGATGAAAATGCGCATCGTATGACCGCTATCGCGTATTCCGTGAAAAAAAATGTCCATTCATTCGAATGCACTTTTTCACGGACAATGCGGAAAATGTGTTCGTCTGACCCTAGCCTAAGGCCCCGTTCACACTGTGCGATTTGAAAGTTGCGCGATTTTCATATTCGCGACAGTGCGATAATGTCGCGCGACGTCGCAGTTTTGTGCGATTTTTGCAAAGCACCACCAATGAAAATCGCAGATGGCAAATCGCAAAAAAAGGGTCATGTACCAGCGACATGGCGCGGCAAGATGTGAACAGCTCCATTGAAATGGAGAAGCTACACAGCGCGACGTCGCGGCAAAATCCGTGCGATAAATCGCACAGTGTGAACGGGGCCTTACTGAGCTGTGTGTGCGTGTCCGGTCTCATGTTCTAAAATCAAGAATGAAAAGCGTATGTGTAACCTAGGAGGAGGTAAGAAAACTTTGAACCCAATAACATGGTTTAGGAGTCAGAAAAATAAACCAGTTCTGTAGGATTGAGTGTATAATAATAATATAGACGTTTAGAATCCAGAGATACATTTCTAGAGCTTTTTCTAGTGTCTGTATGTGTATGTATATATATATATATTACAAATTTTTAACATTTTGGGCAAACTATCAGCCCAAAATAATGGAATATTAAAGTGTTTTGTCAGAGCCGAATTGGCCACCATATTTTCCCGCATGGAGCAATTTTGTGGCAATTTGGGTATTCAGTAAGCTAGTGATTCACCAGATCTTAGCGAATTGCCAGCAAAATGCGGTGCAATTCGGCAGCAGTGAAATCCCCATGGAGAAGGGATTTCAGAGAAAAGTTGTTGATGCCCTGATTTTCAGTGGTTTAAACATGCGAATTCCATAGGTTTCAATGAAAAAAAAGTTCCCGTTTTTATTAAATATTTATTCAACCATTTATTCTTTTCATTTGCAGCAAAAAGTCTAGACCTCCTTTTTTTTAGGATTTTTTTCTGCGAAATGTTTGACTCATTTTCAATGAGTTTTTTTCTTTTCTTTTCTGGAACAGCCCTTTTTATTGTTGTTCATAGGACTTTATATATTTCCGTGCATTCGTTTTAAAAAAAACGCCTATTTAAAAGTTGCTTTGTTTTTTACCCCTCTTCGGCAGCTACTTGGAGTCGTTCGGTGGATCGTTACTTTTTTTTCAGCGGGTTTGCGGCTGCGTTCGTTTTTTTCCTATTTTTTTTTTTTTTTCCAGCGGTTTGAGGATGCATTCCCTGCAAATTCACCGCAGGGTCGGCGACTTGAACTTGCCGAAGTGCGCTGAGCGAGAGCACCAAAACGTCGGTGACCTTTCGGTGCTCTCTGAATAACCTCTTTAATTTGTGCATAATGTCACATACAATAACAAAATAATATCTGAAATTGAATCCATGAATAGGGTTTGGGGGGGGGGGCTGTATATTTTAACTTCTAGTTCTCTGACTATTCTAGGCACCGGTTCAATCTGCCTGGTTTCCCTTTTTTTTTTTTCTTTTTCTGACTGACACCCCCCCCCCCCCCCCCCCCCCGGAAAAATGAATTTTCAACTCAAAGCCGTTTTGTGGTTCTCGGCTGCGCTTTTGGTCTTGGCCCTTCACTCTGAAATCTGATATCAATCTTTATCCAGGATAGAACAGCCCCATCCGACGTGTGGCAATTGCAGGAAGTGTGTGCTGGATGTCTCCAAAATGTCTTAAACTTTTAAATTGTTTTAGAATTTCAGGATTTCCCATAGAATATTCTATGTGTAAACTCGAAATTACCGTTTTAAATTTCCTGCGTGAAATGAGGTCCTCGTGATCTCGTGCCGCCTGCCCCATCAAAGAAAGTGATGGATGAGGGTATTTAAGCTTCAGAAAATCCCATAGCTAGAATTCCACGTCCCGTTATTCTTTAAAGAAAATGCTTAATATGGCCTTGCAAAACAATAACTGCTTCTAGGCAGCTGTCTAAAGCGCTCGGATTGTAACGTGCGAGATCCCAGTGATGGATATCACTGAATTACTGTAACATTCTTGCCATTCATGCGTCATGGATGTCACAGGGCAGATCTAAATATAAAAGTGCCGTAAATATGAAATTTCAGCCAGATTAAAGGGCCGCTACCACCAAAAAAATGAAATATCCTTATTGTGTTTATTTTATGTTGCTGATATCTTACATGTGTTTTGTTTTTCCTCTTGTGTAGTTAAAAAGATTTTACTTGTATCACTGGATGCATCCAATGTGTGATCGTTTGTGTTGTAACCCCACCCCCAGTATCTTTACATCACTTGCTCCTCACTTTGTGGCTTTGGCCATAGAATGCAGTCTACAGGTCAGGCAGCCGACTCTCACATTCTATTATTCAAAGGGCATCACCAGGGGTAGATAAGACGGGGAGCTTAAGGCTGGGGTCAGACCAGCGCACTTTTAGGCTGGGGTCAGACGAGCGTAGTGTTCACGTCCGTGATTACGCCTAAAAGTACGTCCGTGATAGCATGAAAGTAAGTCCATTGGAGCCTGACACATGAAGTACGTCCGCACTGAACTGCGGACGCACAACGGCCGCGGCAAACGGACGCAGGTTAGGCAAGAACGTAATACTGCTAGAACGGACGTGCGGAGTGTGCTGCGTCCACAACGTCTGCATAGCTTTGTGTGTGAGTGATGGAGCATGGTCAGACGGACTGCATTTATACGTCCAGCATTTTTGACGGACAGAATGTTTTTTTCATTGTAATTTATTTTTCCCTCCTACATCCGTCAAAAATAACTTCAGTGAAAAAACGGACTGTGTGACCACTACTACGTCATCCGTACTGACGATGTCCGTACTGCACGGACGTACAGCCCGTAGAAATCACGCTCGTCTGACCCCAGCCTTAACGTGCGTTCTGGCGCACATAATTACGGCCGCACTAGCAGCAGATGACGGGCAATGACGGCCAATATATGATGTACGGCTGCACAAAAGTCCGGCCGTGCAACGCAAGTCGAATTTGAACGCATTTTTCTGAGAATGCAGAACCGCTAGTACTGACGTACTGAGTGCGCAGCTGCGGCATAGCGGCGTGTGTGCGAGATTAGGAGATGTCAGACGCTGCTAATGTCCAGCCTACATAACGTCCAGACGCAAAAAGAGTTGTATTGACGATCCGTACAAAATCCCGCCCGAAAATGCGCGTCGTCTGACCGTTTTTGCACATTCCGTGAAAAGATATGTCAATGCGTTCGGATGCACTTTTTCACGTTCGCGGGGAAAAATGCTTTCGTCTGACCCTAGCCTTAAAGTCTAAACTCATTCAGCTGCCAGCTTGTATTCTTAAATTATTACTATACTGCTGTTTTGCTGCGGGAACCGGCTTGCAGAAAATGAAAGGTAACCAGAATGTGCAGCTTGCGTTTATTTTGCCCTAGAAGAAAGTGGCAGTGAAGGATCTTGTCACACGATATTTGTATATTTTTATTTTTTGCCATGTGTTTTGGGCACATCTCCACTTTGAGAAAAGGAAGACACACTGTATTAATATTCTGAGGAGGTACTCTAGCCATCATGACCATTTTTTTTTTGAAATTTAAGATTTTTTTATTATTTTCAAAGCACATAGTCAATGGGGGTACAGAAAAAAAGATAAGGGAAGGGAAACCAACATGTATTATAATATGCTTACAAACTTAGAGGCGGGAAGATAAAAAAAAAAAAAAAAAGGAGGGGGGGGGGGACATCACCATCACCTGTAAAGTAAGAGCCATTACCTATTATGTACAGATAGATTTCTGGCACCCATTAACTAATCACTCGATTCGCAGATTAGCAGGATCACCTTTTAACTTCCGAGACGCTCGCTTCTTCCCTATCCACAGGCCTACTCACCCCTCCATGCACACACTGTTTCACTAGATATATGTCCCACAATTCCCATGGGTCCTGTTTAGGAGGGGTCACCGAGAGAAACTCTATAGCCCTACTGTCATAGGTCCTATCTCTAGTCATGTACGTCTTAAGGAGCCCCATAGAAGGGACCGTGTCTGATTTCCATCTCTGTGCTATCAGCAGTAATGCGGTGGACATAATATGAAATGTCATTCTGGTCTGTTGCCTAGTTAACTTGGGGCCTCCCAGTCCCAACAAGATGAATCCGGGATCCATAGGAATAGGAGTACCCACCACTGCTGTAGCAAATTCCACCACCATAGTCCAGAAGGGAATCAATAGGGGGCACTGCCACCAGATATGCATATAAGTACCTGTCTGTGAACTACAACGCCAACATACTGAGGAAGAGGACGAAGCGAATTTAGACGTTTTATCCGGCGTCCAGTACCATCGGTAGAGAACCTTCCTACTTGTTTCCAGGAGAGTCGCGTTTCTAGACACCCCCACATCTCTACGGAACACAGCTGCCCACAATTCTGGCTCAATGGAACGTTTCAGATCTTTTTCCCACGCCGAGTGATACCGCCACAAGGGTAATTCCCTGTCCTTCATGATTGCATTGAGGCCGATGGAGATTAAACCTTTCGGTAACAATTGGGAGACACCCAGGGATTCAATTAACGTCAAGGGCGGTTTATGGATCGAGTAGAATGCCGTGAATCCCTGAGTCCTCAAGTATGAATGTAATTGGCAATAAGATAAAAAATAAGAGTCTTGCAGGTGAAATTTAGATTGCACCGACGCAAATTCCAATACCCCGCATTTATCTGTTAATTGACACAAATTGAAAACCCCCTTCGTCGCCCAACATTGCGCATTAAAATGGGGAAGGATATACTGAAACATCCTCAGTGGTGCCGCTCTTGATACGGGGCCCGTCCCCGATATCTTCAGAAACATACTGTCCCATATTCTCAAGGAGAGTGTCGTTGTAGCAAACAGAGATGTGAACACCCCCCTTGGTCTATTCGGAGGGGGAACCCACAACAGTACCCTTAAATCGTGAGGGGTCAGAGTAATGGCCTCCATAACCGCCCATTGAGGACGGGAGGCATAGCCCAAGCATACTATCATCGCTGCAACATGGACAGCTCGGCTATATTTTGCAAAATCCGGTACCCCTAATCCACCCCCCTCGATTCGGCGTGAGAGGACAGGAAATTTGATTCTGGGGCGCCGATAATTCCATAGGAAGGCATTAACCACTCCCTGCAAAGTAGAAAAGAACGCTCTAGGTATAAAAATAGGAAGGGCTCGAAAAACATATAAAATTTTCGGTAGTATCGTCATTTTCACCGCCGCAATGCGACCGAACCACGATAATCGTCGGGGTTGCCAAGACCGCAATAGGGTTTTAATTTCTATTAACAACTTCCCGTAATTAATATCGAATAAGACCTGAGGCGAAAGAGCTAGCTTGATACCTAAATACGTGAGAAATTTAGTTCTCCAATCAAACGAGAATTCCTGTTTTAGTGTAGTCAGCACGTCCTCTGGGATATTAACTGGCAGCGCCTGGGTCTTGGAAAAATTAATCTTATGATATGAAAATGTTCCATATTCGTGCAATATGTTAGTCAGCGCCTCTAAGGAAGTTTTAGGGGATGTCAATGTAAGGAGGACGTCGTCAGCAAAAAGGTTTAATTTGTGTGTCTGCGGACCCACCTCTATGCCCCTTACGTCATCGGACTGCCTGATCATCTGAGCCAGAGGTTCTAAGACGAGCGCGTACAGTAGTGGAGACAGCGGGCAACCCTGTCTTGTGCCGTTCGTGATAGGAAATGCTCGAGAATGGAATCCCGCAAAACGTACCGTGGCAGACGGAGAAGCATAAACCGAAAAAAAAACCTTAACAAACTCAGGTGGGATAGAGAATTTTGCCATCACCTCTGACATAAAACCCCAATGCACTCGGTCAAACGCCTTTTCCGCGTCCAGTGACAGTATGAGACCAGGCGTGGAAGACGAAGTAAGCACTTGAATGAGATTGAGTAGTCGACGAGTGTTATCCGGACCTTGACGGCCGGGTATAAATCCGACCTGATCCATCCCGATCAAACTCGTGATAGTCAATGCCAAGCGATTCGCCAGGATCTTAGTATATATTTTAAGGTCTACATTTATCAGAGAGATTGGTCGAAAGTTTTGACAACTAGTGGGGGGTTTACCTAATTTGGGTAAGGTGACTATAGCGGCATTAAGTAGCTCAGAAGGGAGGTTCCCACTATCCATCGCAGCGGTAAACAAGCCATGGATATGGGGAAGTAGCGTTTGATGGAAAGTCTTGTAATAAGTGGACGTGAACCCATCGGGGCCTGGAGCCTTGCCTTTAGGTAGGGATGTAATCACCTCCGCAATTTCCTCGCATGTTATCGGGGAGGCCAAAGAGGCACGTTGTGTCTGTGATAGAGTCGGTAAGTTTATTTTGTCTAAATAGCCTCGTATATCCGATACCGAAGGTCCTGGGCCTGCGTTCCCGTCTCTTATATTATAGAGAGCCCGATAGTATGTCGCAAATTCGTTCGCTATGTCCTGTGGTTTATATATCCTTTCCCCTCGGCTATTTAACAAAAAGGAAGTTCTGGTTGATTGCTGAAGAGTACGGAGGCGGAGCGCCAACGAGTGCCCCACCCTATTCGCGGTCGAATATCTATTTGCTCTAAGGCGTTGTAATGCGTAGAAATGTGTTGTACTGTCTAGGTCGGTCAGGTCCGCTCCCGCTTTGGCCAGTTCCCGAGCCGTACGTGGATTCGGGTGGGTTTGGTTGGCCTTGGTCAAAGCGTCTATACGGGTCAGTAACTCCAGTCTATCTGCGATATGTTGTCTCTTCCTGATAGCTGCCCATCTAATGCACACCCCTCTCATAACCGCCTTGTGAGCTCTCCAGAGAATAGTCGGATCCGAGGAAGAATCTTTATTCTCCGAGAAGTAATTGTCAAGTGAGGACTGCAAGTCCGCTAATATCTCTGGATCGCCCAAAAGAGTGTCGTTGAGGCGCCAAGGAGGCCTGCTAAACACCTGAAAGTCATCTGCAAGTGTCAAGAATACTGGGGCATGATCTGACAGCGTGAAGCTCGAGATGTCGCAGTCACGAACAGAAGGCAGTAAAGAACCTCTTATGCAAAAAAAGTCTATTCTGGAATATGAATTGTGAGGTGGGGAGAACAAAGTATATCCTCTCTCGCCCGGATGGAAAACCCTCCACACATCATATAGATTAAAATGAGACAGAAGGTCCGCCAATTCCCTACATTGTTTTCTAATGTGTGCGTATGATGCGGCTGACCTATCTAGAAGCGAATCTGGACAAACATTAAAATCCCCATCACAATCACCTCGCCAGTTGATACTGTTAACATTTTGAGCAGTACATGTTTAAGAAACGATATTTGAGATGAGTTAGGACTATAGATATTACATATAGTGAACAATTTCTGATTAATCGTACACACTAAAATAAGGTAGCGGCCCTTCGGATCACTCAGCTTTCTGTGAAGTTGGAAAGACAGTCTATCATGCAGTAGTATAGATACCCCTCTAGACTTGGTGGGGCCCGTAGCATGGAATTGCGTGGTATAGCGAGGTACCTGCAACAAAGGGTGAGACAATCTACGAAAGTGCGTCTCCTGTAGACAAACCATATCTGGGTCTCCCCGTTTTATCTCTGAACATAATGCATGTCTTTTAAAGGGAGCGTTTAAGCCCCTAACGTTGAAGGACATAAGTTTCATACAATTGAGACCAAAAACTGTATACGGTTCCTGGGCCAACAGAGCCCCCAATTCTCATTTTGGACAAACAAAGCAGCCCACATGGCTCGGGTCGAGCGTGTTTGAGAACAGTCCGTGAATGGTGATGAGGAAAAAAGAAAACCGCATAGAAACAAAAAACAAAAAAACACCACAGTGGTGTTGAAGGAACTATATACATGTCTCAAAGAGACAACCTCTCTTGAGAAGCCCCGAGAAGCGGGTGTACTTCTCATACTCCGAGTGAAGAGCGAGAGTGGGGGGCCAAAAAATGAACCCAACAGAACGCCCGGATGGAGGAACAAAAAGCTGCGCCGTGCTGCGCACGTCGGGACCCAGCAACTCCAGCTGCTTCCACAGTCCCGAAACCTGGGCCACGTTTATGGGAACATGGAAGAACAACAAAAAAAAAAGTACCCTGGAGGCACACTCGGCGAAATACGATACCATAAAGACGATGAAATATCCCGAGAACTTTCTTCCTCTGCCCAAAGCACGTGGCGATCCGAACATTCGCAAGACATCAATAGCCTAGAGCAAATCACTTTTTCTTCTTGTGCCACTCCGGGTCAAGTCGGGATGGAGGATCTTGCCGCTGTGACGGAGGGGTAGCAGGTTCCATTCCCCAATCTTTCAGGAGTTGCATGCCCTCCGATACGGAAGTCACCGAGTGGAAAACTCCGTTGCGAGATATCAACAGTTTGGTTGGGAAGCCCCACCTGTATGCGATACTGCGATCACGGAGCATCGTTGTCACTTGTTTAAAGTTGCGGCGATGTTGGAGGGTAGTGCGAGACAGGTCTGGAAAGATAGCAATATGATCGTAGGTCGGGGATAGAGCCCCAGGATGTCTCAGGGCACGCAATATGTCCTTGCGAGGTTTATAATAGTGAAGACGAAGTAAGACATCTTTAGGCGCCTTAGCCGGAGCTGACGGTGGTTTAGGAAGTCGATGAATTCTGTCAAAAAGGAGGGAATCCGAGGTGGCTTCAGGCAGGAGATGTTGAAATAGTTCAGTAACATAATCCGGAAGGTCATGAGCTGATATCGAATCTGGGATACCTCTCACTTTCAAGTTATGGCGACGTGATCTATCCTCCAAGTCCGCAATTTTAGTAAGTGCCCCCAGAAGTTGAGATTGTAAATCCTCCACTTGTTCTGTCAAAACATTATGCGCCCCTGCAAATTCCGCCATCTTTGTTTCCAATCTGTCTGTGCGGTCTCCTATTTCTTTAATATCTTTTTTAATGTCCGCCGCCACGCTGTCTAGTCGATTCGATAATGCATCAGAAAGGGCTGCCAGCATAGGTGCTAGTTTGGCCGTCACCACGTCAATCCCTGAACTGTCTTCAGCGGGGGAGGCAGATGCACGTGGGGACGAGGAGGATGAGCCGCCGCCATCTTGGGAGGCCCCTATGCCGCGCTGTTTCTGGCTCTTCGGCGCGAAAAAGTCGGCGGAACCCGCTTTTTTGGTACCGCTGCGGGAGGACATACTGTGCTCCACTGGTTCCCCAGGTCCTGTGCTGCAGCTGCGCTTACTTTGAGTCGTTTTTCCTCGTGTTTAGTGGGTCTCTCGTGCGGAGCTCCGGCGCTACACGTCCACCATCGAACGGAGTCAGGCCACGCCCCCATCATGACCATTTTTAAGATTATTTAAGTGGTCATGGTGGCATCAGCCTGACTGGTATGACAGCTCTTCAATGCTAAGCTCTTACCCCCTCCCCCTTGAAGGCTGTAAATAAGCGGTCACTATGCTGCCTTCTTGAACTCAGGTTTGTCATCTTCCTGAGTTTAAAGAGTCAAAGAAAAAATGGAGCTGCCCTCCACTGCAATATTTCAAACAGATGAAGATTGCTCATGACACCGGTGAGGCCAATCACAACAGCATGGTGAACAAAAGAAGGGTACCATTCCATAGCTGGTGTTAACTCCAGACTATAATGGCTCTGTTAATGGCTGTGGAATTCTCTGCCTGTTGAGGTGATTGGGTCAGAGACTGTACAGACTTTTAAAAAAACGACTGGATGATTTCCTGCAGACACAGAATATTAAGGGTTATAATATTTAATATGTGGGTAAAAGCTTCTTGATCCATGGAGAAATCTGACGCCATTCTGGGGTCAAAAAGGATTTTTTTTTCCCAGTGTGTTGCATATTGGCGAGCGCATCAGACTGGGGTTTTTGCCTCCTTTTGGATCAACAGCAGTAGGTGATGTGTGAGAGGCTGAACCTGATTGACGCAGGTCTTTTTTCAGCCTATGGTACGTTCGCAACAGCTCTGGTTAAGTTAACCCCAATGTAATGTTTTTTGTAATCGTGCCCTTTGGGTGGTGTTTATTGTGAAGGGCACGATGTTTCGGTCAGCACTGAGTCTTTTCTCAAGCGCCTTGTGAAAGGTTGGAGTGCTGACAGAAATGCCCGGGACCTTTCTTTTGCTCACCATAGTATGAGGAATAGAATGAATGAGCATTCGACCCGACGCCTCATAAAATTTCCTAGTGGGAAGCACTGACAGCCGTTTTGCGCTTTAGTGATTATGGCCCTGTGTTGTGTTGAATTTTCAAACTATTCTTTGCCTTTTTTTTTATATTTTACAAAACCCTACATTGTTTTAACCTTTCCTTAGGGACAAAGGGACATCAGGTTTGTTCCTTAGGGACAAATCTGATGATTACAAGTTCTACGCAAAAAAAAACCATAAAAAAAGAATAGTGCGAGTCAATGACACATAGAATTTCAGAGCCGAGATCGTAAAGTATTTTTAACACATTAAAACTCTGAACAAATTAGCAAAAAACTTTTTTTTTTTCTTTTTAACACCTGATTTCCTCTTCCGGGTTCAATGTCCTTTTCTCTTTAAGTTTAACATAATCCTGTTTTAGCATTATTTAACCCCTTCACTACCAAGTGATTTTTTTTTTTCCCCCCAAAAATACGTTTTTTTTTTTTTTTTTGTAAAATCATTTTAAATAAATATTAATTTGAGCATATACACAATGTATTTCTTACTGTAAATAACCTATTTTGCCCAGTAGATGGTGCCATCTACTGCCAAATTGAGTTACAGCTGATTGAGCTGCAGGTCAATTTTCTCACCCCCCCCCCCATTGGCTGCTGAAGCCCGATGTAAGGGCATCAGACTATTTTACAGTTTGGGGCACTATGCCCACAGGGCTAAAACTTTGGGCGCATCTTCTGCAGCAAAAAGCAAACCATTTGTTTGCTGCAGACAAGTTTCATTTATCTCTATATCGGGGCACCGGATGATGCCTTTGAAGCCTGAAATATCTCGGTATTGAAGGGGTTAAAGGGTTTTTTTGTTTTTTGTTTTTTTGTAGGTTTGTGCAAATCTTTGGCACAGTCATAAAATTTCCATCTGTTGTATAATTTTTAAAACCCTTTTAAAGGGATAGTAGCCCATTCTTTCCATGATGACGTGAGGTTTGTCACTGCTAATTGGGTATCGTTCTGGATATTTATTTACTCTTATGCAGCGTCTACCCTAAATATGCTATGGATTGCATCGCAGAACTCCCAACACAAATCCCATTGAAATAAATAAATATATATATATATTCCACTGACTCCCTAGTAATTTGTAAGCGCACTCGTAGGGTCTTACAATAATTCCACAAACTTTCTTTCCTATGAAATGAACAATGTCAACATTCCAAATACAGTAACACATTGCATCTCTACTAGGGATGTGCATGGCTGAAAAATTTGTTTTGTTTAGTTTTTTGTTCCGTTACATTTTTAAATCATTTCGTTTTTGGAATTTCGTAACTAATTTCGTTTCGTGTTTTGTTTTGGATAGATTTGAAATTGCATATATCAATTCGATTAGTTTTATCAATTCGAATTTTGGATCACTAAGTAAAACCCCAATTATTTAATAAAATTTTGCTGCTAAAAGAAAAGCTAGGGCTAAATTTTAAGCTGTCACAGATTTAGTATTTGAGTCAAACAGTGAAACAAAATTTAATTTGTTTCATAAAGTCCTTTGCTGACTATTACTTGAACTATCAAATTGATCTTAACTTATAATACATTTCAAATTCAATAGTTATCAGTTATTCAATGTTTTTTCTTTTAGGATGACACAATGTAAAACAAAATAAATTTGTTTATATACAGTTTCAAATTCATATCGTATCGATTTCATTATTCGGAAGTACTTCCGAATACGAATTCTCAAATTTCGTTCCAAATTCTGAATTTTTCTGAAACGGATGCACATCTCTACTGTGTACAGATATTCAGTAATTCTAACCTCCTGAATCTTATCCCTGTACAGTAGTGAGTGACCCCAGAGCTCTCCCTAGCTGTTGTAATTCAGCAGTAAAGTTTGAACGTTTTGTTACAGTGAGTGTGGGCGCTGCTCCTTGTAGATTCTTTACAGTAATACAGGAGTGAGATCTCAAGGAGATCAGTAGAGAGCACCGAAATATCAGTGTTCGCTCCTTCGGCACCCTTAATCTGATGACCCTGCGGTGAATTCAGTGGTCATCGTAGGGTCCCTGAAGTGCGGCAAATCGATGCACTGAATGCTTCCGATAAACCTGCCAATTGCAGCCGCAAAATCACCGAATCGATCCGATAACCAGCCGAATGCATCCAACGATCCGCCGACCAGACTGCTGTACGCATCTGAAAAAAGCCAACAAGCCGCTGAACAGGGGTAAAGAAAAAAAAACAAACCATAAAAAAACCCTAACTTTTAAAAGGCATTTTAAAAAACCAATGCATGACAATGCCTGGGGAAATAATATGTATGGTCCTATGAATAACAATAAAAAGGTCTGGTACAGAAATAAAAAATCCGCCATGTAAAAAAAAATAATTGGTATACTTATACTGACAAATGGCTAAAAAAAATTCTGAAACCGAGACCTTTTGCTGCAAATGAAAATACTAATCCGTTGATCAAATCAAAGAAACATAGAAAAATGTCGGCAGATAAGAACCTTTCGGCCCATCTAGTCTGCCCAATTACATGGATACTTTACCTGCATTTATCTTTTATTTAGGATAGCCTTATGCCTATCCCATGCCTGCTTAAATCCAATTACTGTTTTGGCCTCTACCACTTCTACTGGAAGACTGTTCCATGTATCCACCACCCTCCATGTAAATCAGGAAGCATTATTTTACTGAGCGGGTGGTGGATACATGGAACAGCCTTCCAGTAGAAGTGGTAGAGGCCAAAACAGTGATTGAATTTAAGCAGGCATGGGATAGGCATAAGGCTATCCTAAACAAAAGATAAATCCAGGTAAAGTATCCATGTAATTGGGCAGACTAGATGGGCCGAAAGGTTCTTATCTGCCAACATTTTCTATGTTTCTAAATATTTACTAAAAACAGGAAATCTAGTATTTACCTTGAAACCTCTGGTATTCGGCTGACGGTTGAAACCACCGAAAATCAGGGCATTTCGGTGCTGCTCGGCGTTCTCTGAATAGATTAACCATTACTTCTCTATGGGAAATTCCACTTCCACTACTGCCAAAGGTCATCGTATTTTGTTGGCAGTACGCCAATATTTGGCGAATCGCCAGATTTTGAATAGCCGATTGGCCAAGAAATTGCACCATACGGGGAAATTCACAGTTCGGTGCAATTTGGTGGCTCTTTGAATAACCCCTTTAAAAAGTGATGCAGTTAGTGTTTTGAGTGATAATTACTGTTCATGACAAAATCATTTATAAAGGTTTTTAGTTGTGAGAGGGTAATCCTTCCGGTTATGCCGTTTCGTGTCACTAGTGTGTATTTCAGTGAAAAAATGTGAATTCTACAAAGGTGACAGACCCACCTTGACATCTGTCCCAGTGACGTATTTCTTTTTGTGCATCTTGTCCTATGATGTATTTCTTCCCGGCGCCTATCTTTTCAAATTACTCGTTTCACTTGACAAGCTGTTATGTTTGTACAAATTTTTGACCCCGGCGGTAAGAGTAACCCTACAATTAGTCTTTTAAAAATACCTTTTTCTACGTAATCCCTGTAATCAGTACCCATCAGGGCATGGCCGCCTCACAGTCTTGGCATTTTCTAGCCGATGCCCACTTCGCTCTCCGTCAGTGACCGGGGTATAATTAACCAGAAGAAAGGGAGGAGAAAAGGCAAGAAAACACAAAAATTAGTCTTTTTCACCTCAGGCATTCATCCCTTCCTCTAACCCGAGAAAATAGGAGTCGCAGGACCGTCGCTTGTGACATTCTTTAGTGTATGAGCCTGCTCAGTCTTTCATTACCAGTTTTCACCGCGGCCTTTTTTTTAAAGGTCAGTAGACAGTGATGTGCTTAGCACAAAGAAAACACATCTCCAGCTTCTATCTGCTGACCATGGAAGGCCTCGATCCGGGCCTTGTGTATATTTGGGAACAAGGGAACCACCCGCCTGTTAAAAGCCTTATTCTTTGTTCTTGGATCAAGACGTTCAACAAAGCTAAGTGGCTGAGCTTCTGTGGTGGTGAATGGTTTGTAATCCGGGACGAGGGAGGAGGGAGAAGCATATTTTCTCTCTTTTCAGGGTATGGCTATGATCAGTGCGTGACATTGCTGACAAATACCATATGCTCCAGCTCGGCCAGACAAAACATGGCTTCCCACATGATCAATGTTCACAGGGCTCCTTCACAGTAATGTGACCTATGGCTTTTGAACTATGCTCGACAAGGGTTATGCCTTCAATAATCCCAACATAAATATTCTGGTGTAAGTCTACATGTGCTAGTGAATCTCCTGCTATGTTAGGGAGGGTGCAAGGAAAGATCTAGAATCCCTTTCAGATTTTATGGATACAATGTTCTTGTTAATGCCATGGACACATTGCTTGAAATTGGTCTTTGAAAGTGGAACGCCAACCTAGGAACCAATCGGGACGATCCCACCAAAACTAGGACAGTTGGGAGGTTTGCTTTACTAATGACTCGGGGCTCTTTTCGATGATTCCAGGACAACAAAATAGCTTGCTATTCCAAGTCAAGCAGTAAACTATCAGGGTTATTCAGAGAAAGGTGAAAACCAGGAGAACTGACAGGAGAAGAGAACAATCTAGACCAAATAGCCGATTTGGAAAGTGAGATAAATGGGAGAATTTTTCTGGTTTGGCTATTTTGACCTATAATTTTCACTTCTCCAATCATTCTCCTGAGTTTCACCTTTCTTTGAATAGACCGGTTAGTCACTCTTCCGTTTTATTGCATTCCAAAACTTTTTTTTCTAAAGGGATAAAATGGCGTTTCGTACAATACTAACACTGAAACTAGGTCCACCGCCTCCCACAGATGCCCCATAACAATAAATAGTCCCTCTAGTGTCCTCCTGATGGAAGGTAGAGCATTCAGGATCTGTTGGGTAGTCGTAGAAAATGTCATTTTACATGTAATATGCACATTTACTTTTCACATTTGGATCACAGTGTTGACTATGGACAGGGTGACATTCACCCAATGTCAATTTCAGTGCGGTTGGGTGATTCCCATTTGCCGACCCTGCGGTGAATTCAGTATTCACTGCAGGGTCTCCGAAGTGCGCCGAACGTGGAGCCACCGGTCAGAGTGCCGATAAAAACGGAACACTGCTAATTTTATATAAGGTGTTTAAAACCAATAAAAATGGGTGGAAATAATAAAAAATCCTATAATAAAACCGTTCGTAACAGAATTTTAAAAAAACGCCTTAAAAATTTCGCCTAAAATATACAAAAAATACATCAAACTGTTTCAATAAATAAATAAAAAGACATTTTGCTGAAAATGAAAATAATAAACGGTTGAATAAACAATAGATAGAAACGATAATATTGTTACATTGAATCCTATGGGATTCGCCTGTTTAAAGCTGTCCATCTGAAGCACAGAAAATCAGGTCATTTCACTGACATTTTGGTGCAGTTCAGCTTTCTCTGAATAGATCAATCATAATTTCTCTATGGGACAATTTTGCTGCCGCCAAAGATCACCGAATTGCAGCAAACCGCACCGTATTTTGATGTCAGACTACCACGACATTGCAGCGACCGACGGGGAAATTCACAGTTAGGTGCAATTCGGTGGCAAGTTCGTCACTTATTGAATAACTCTTGTAGCGAAGTCCGTAAACCAGGGATCTCCAACTCTGGCCCCCAGATGTTTCTGAACTACAACTCCCATGATTCTCTGGCCATCTATTGCATTCAAAGAATTCTGGGAATTGTAGGCAATAAAACATCTGGGGGGGGCGGAGTTTAAAATCCCTGACGTAAATGTTACAATATACTCGATCTATCTTAACCCCTTCACCACCGATAGAGATATCTCGATATGCTAACCTGCAGCCCAAAAGCAATGAAATTAATTTGCTGAAAACGAATTTCAATAGCTTTTGGCCTGTAGAAGGTGCCCCCAAAGTTTTTAGTCCTGTGGACATAATGCCCAAAGAGCTAAAACTGTAAAATCAGCAGCTGAAAGCTCTAAAATAACGGGCTGTCAGAAGCTGTCAGCAGCCGATGCAGGAGAAATACAAGAAAATAGATGTTCTGGTAAAATCTCTGTAACTCAATTTGGCAGTAGATGGCGCCATCTTCTGGCCGAATAGATTATTACAGTAATAGATATGTATTACTGTACAATTTATTAAAAGTCATTTTTCAAAAATAACCACTGGTTTCTGACAATGTTTTTTGGAAAATCACTTGGTAGTGAAGGGGTTAATGGTTAAACTAGCACTTATATATGTGGCTCCAGAAAGTGTGAGTTTAACCATAAAGACAGATTGAGTATATTGTTTACGAGCTTCACTATATGTATATTTCTTATTTTTGTTACTAAGGCCTTTTTCTACCGCTTTACGCCGAGATCTATACATACAAATTATTTTATATATCCAGTATATCTGATATGTGTGTGTGTGAGTGGGGGGGGGGGGTCACATCAGTGTTGTGTATAGCGACATTGGCACTTCCTTATAGAATTCTTTGCTTTTCAGCACTCTCTTACTTTATTTTAACCTCTTAAGGACCAATGGCGTAACTGTTACGTCTTAAATGCATTGACTTTAAAGACTCTTAGTCATTAAGAGGTTAATTATGGATCTAGCCAACCCCTCCAACCAGGGTCAACATGGCCAAATTAAATTTTTACAGGGTTATTCAAAGAGCTCCGAATTGCTGGTGAAAGGTAACCGAACGCTGAAATTCAGCGTACGGTTACCTTTCCTGGCCATTCGGCTATCCAGAGAGCAGGCAGTTCGCCAAATGTTGGCGAATTGCCTGCACATACGGTGCCTGTTCGGTGCCTGTTCGAGGGCAGTGAAATCCCCATAGAGAAGCAATGCTTCGTCTATTCAGAGAACTAAAAACCAGCAGTGAAAAGTTGCCGAAATGCCCAGCCATTCGGTGGTTTCGGCAAGTTTATTCAGGAGAATCCCATAGGCTTCAATGTTAAAAATATTCCCGTTTTAATTCAATATCTAATAAACCGTTCATTATAAAATTCTGCAGTAAAGAGTCTCTTTATTTATAGATTTTTTTACGATCTTTTAAGCATTTTTCGTGATTTTTTTTGCAGACTTTTTTTTCCCTATTTTTTTAAACCTTTTTCCTTTTTTCTGTAACAGACCTTTTTATTATCATTCATTGGATCTTATATGTAAATTTCTGACATTTTCGCTTAGTAGTTTGTTTGCAAACAGCATTTCACTTTTCAAACATTCAAGCGTACTGGTTTTTTTTTTCACTCCATTCGTCTGCAGTGTCGGGTTTTTCCGGCGGCTGCTTTGCGCTGTGATCGGCGGCTGTTCGGGTTTCTCGGTGGGGTTAATCCAGATGTTTCTGCAGGGTTTCAGTGTGCGTTCGCCCTGGTTTTGCGGTGAGTTTTCGGCGGGTTTACGGCGACTTTTCCCTGCACTATTTTTCCCTGGACTATGGTGCTTGCTGAATACACCGCAGGGTCGCCGAAATGGGATCGCCGAATCGCACCGAATTGAATAGAACGAAAAGTCACCGAACGTGCGGTGACTTTTCGATTCTCTTTGAATAACTCTGATAGACTTCGTGAGAATATCTGTATTAAAAAGAACTTTGCGCGTCTCTGTTGTGCCAACATCTGAAATGATGTGATTGCTGCAATGTTTGACATTCTATAAAAAATGCTCTTTGATCATCATCAAAAACAAGTTTCTACGAGAAATATTTGTCTTTGTGGTATGCCGAAATCACAGTTTACCATGTGCTAGCGCTGGTATAATTATGAGAAGATAAATCCTAGTAGGATAGAAATTGCTAAATTCATGTTTTTTTTGTTTGTTTTTTTATTTTCATTCCTGTTCGGGCGAAATGTGGTTACATTAAGGAATAAAATGATCTCCTAGCAAAATCTTTTTAAAGGGGGTCCTGCCTTCTAAGACAATATGATCAACCTCGTGTTATAAAGTGATACAATCGGGAATTCAGCGTCCAATGCATAAGCAGAATAAATAAATAAGATTAGAGGGGCATGACTGTAACCCAAGTAATGGATTTACTATCATAAATTTAGGAATGTAATACATGTAGTCACATGTTTGCCTTTTTAAGATTGTGACATTTAATCACTGGTGAATTAGTGATACGCAAAAAAAGAAGAAAGGGGGAAAAAGGCGAGTAGGCAAATGAAAGTTAGAAGAAAGATAGTAAAATCATACAGAGAGAGCAGTTACAGTTACAAGCATTTATAAAGTGCCAACAAGTTCCGTAGCGCTGTACAAAGGGAGATACAGAATAACAAATATACATACACATTACACACACAGAACAGTAGGAGAGAGGACCCTGCTCGAGAGCTTACAATCTAAGAGCACAGACTCCTATTTATTGAAAGGGGTCTTAAAATTAGAGATGCGCGTTCGTTTCGGAAAAATTCGGAATTTGTAACGAAATTTGATAATTCGTAGTTCGGAAGTACTTCTGAATAACGAGACGATACGATACGAAATCGAAACGAGATGAAACGGTATATAACGAATTTATTTAGTTTTACACTGTCGTCATCATAAAAGAAAAATTTGAATAATTGATATCAACTATTGAATTTGAAATGATCTATCGAATTGATCTTAACTTACAATACAAGTAATAGTCAACAAAGGACTTTATGAAACAAATTAATTTTGTTTCACTGTTTAATTTGACTCAAATACTAAATCTGTGACACAGCTTAAAATTTAACCCAAGCTTTTCTTTTAACAGCAAAATTTGATTAATTGGGGTTTTATTTAGTGATCCAAAATTCGAATTGATAGCAACTATCGAATTGATTATATGAAATTCGAATCGATACGAAAAACGAAACAAAATGAAATACGAAACAAAATTAGTTACGAAATTCGAAAACGAAATTATTTAAAAACGTAACGAAACTAAACTAAACAAATTTTTCAGCCATGCACATCCCTACTTAAAATTGGGCATGACATTCCCAAATGGGGTGTATATTGATCTAATACACAGCGGACTGTGATGATAGGGGACTACGCCACCAGCGGAGATCAGCCCTACTTCCTCTCTATTGGTTCTTCAGTGGTTTTTAGCTCAATGGGCAACTCTAAGGCCCAAAGTTGGCAACATTTAAGGTTTGCAGCCTCTGTCCAGTTCACTCCGAAGAACCTGCTGATCCCACACCTCTGGCACTGACAAGGTCGGGCAGTGGGGCCCTATAAGACCTGGATAGATAGCAACTGTGACAGTTTATGGGTCTGGACTTTCTGGAACATTCTATATAATCACAGCCTTTTCTGCATGTAGTCTTACGGCAGGGATCTCAAACTCAGCCTACAGATGTCAATATTGCACGCAAAACTCAGTACCATCCATGGTCCACAGAACACTTGTGCCCGCAGCAGCTTTACTACAAACAGACATTAAGAAACACTCCATGTTTTCCTTCCTGTCCCACCAGAGGGAAGCCTCAGATGCTGGCTAATTCCATGGGCTTCATCTTTAAGACAGTCACCTTGTGCAGTAGTGTTCGATTGTACTTGGTGTAGTGTCATCATTGTACTTGTGATGCTGTGTCCAAAAAACCTTGTATCATTTTCTGCCATATCCCCTTTGCCTTGTGTCCAACCTGGGTTTCCATTTGACCTGTGTCTTCAAGTTGCTTTCATCAAATCCGAATGATGGAAATGTACCAGAAATTTCAAACCCAAATGCAAATGACGGAGACTCCGCACAGAGCAAAAGGACCTGTATCCTTGCAGAGTGATGATGGCAGCAGGATCCATTGGATGGAATAAGAAGCTGTCCATGAGCACTTGCAGGTGAGTGAGAGTCACGGTACTCTGCATTGGTTTGACCAGGAGGACAGTTTTACCCATGAAGGAGAGTGCCCTGGGTTCACAGCCTACAACCAGAGGTTATCTGAGGACATTGACCTGCGGAAGACCTGTATTCTTGCACCCTGTCCTTCCAGAGAGGAAGAAACCATATTTGTTAAATATAGTAGATGCACTCGACCTGGAGGGAAAGTAAGAATCCCTTCAATCCCTAATTTGCCAGGAGTACTATGGTCAGTTTGAGTATTCCCCACTCTGGGGTTTGGTTCCTTGTGGCCCAGGAATACTGTGGTATACTCTGGCATATGATGAGTATTATAGCAGAGTGCCTAATGTACGCTACTAGGCGATACGGGAAAAGAGAGTAGACTGGCTGAGTCTGTCAGATCTTCCGAAGTTCTGGGATGAACTGGATGACCTTGTGGCAGAGGAGTGGACTTTGGAGATCGCTTTCGAAGAACTCCAGGAGGCCAAGCCAACGAACTGCCAAGGGAGATCAGCTTTCATGCCACATGGAATGGAGGAAGTCACATGGAGCTCACACTGGAATGCAGAATGGGATATCCAGGAGGGTTAAAGGGAGTTGCAACAGTTGCTGTGGAACCATCTCCGGTGAGCACAGATAGATTTGGTTCGAAGCAGCCATGGGAAGTTTCCAGAAATAATACAGTCATTGAAAAGTCCCAGCTGGAATTTGAGGTCCAGGAAGACAGAACTGTTGATTTGTCTCCTCAGTGTGAAAGAAATGTTTCTGGGCATGGTTGAAACATGTGCCAAGGAGGGTGAGGGCACAAAGGTGGAGGGAGCTTTGGTTATAAAGATTCTTTATAGAATTTAGCCATTTCTGCAGCCTTTTATAAGGTTTGGATGGTAAAAGATCTTCTTTGCATAATTGAGATGTGAGTATTGAAGAAAGAAATGTTGTTTTCTGCTAAATGTTGTTTTCTTCAGTGAATATTGATTATTATTTCCTGATGTCCATTATGATTATGAGGCGTTACCTGTAATAATCAGAGAGTTGCAGACAGAGGAGAGTCTTCTGATTCGTTCTTTGATCTCCCTCTATTGCCAACACTTTTTTTTGCTGTTGTTGAGAAAGAGTTGGACAGAGAAAATAGACAATCAGACGGGCGGCATACCTTTTATGAATCATGTGAATCAATTTACTGCATGACCATCTGGCAGCAAGCGAGCAATGTTTCAGTCATGGGACCTAGACCTGGCACCCAACATTTTTTATTTTTTTTTGTGCTTGCCAGTTTTCTGCAGATTCCTCCTCCCAGACATCACTGAAGGATGTTGAGGATTTTACAAAAAAAATCTACAGACAAAAACTAAGTACAGTATACAATGTCCCCCCCCCCTCACACCTCGCATTGTTTACATTTGAACGAGACTTAAGAATAATAGTCCTTTTATTTAGAACGCTGGTCTGGTGTCACTACCCTCTAGACCATTGGTTCCCAAACCTGCCCTCGGGACCCTCAATCAGGCCAGATTTGCAGATCACCTTGGGGAAAACGCAGACCGAATCCTGCAATCACTGAGCAGCAAATCATATCACCCGTGCTCAGGCCAGCCTTCAGAAATTTTGGGGCCCCTTACTGACCCTCAGAATAGGGCCCCCCCCCTCTCCCCAAAGGAAATAAATTTTTAATGTGAATCGTGATCACATTACAGAGTGTTAGTCCCAATATCTTAAAATCACACATATTGTTCGCACAACAGCACATTTAACATAAAAAAGTATCTATCTGGTTCAAATAAGTTAAGACAGTAAAAAATTCAATTTTTTATTAAAAAAAATATGAATCAAGATCGGATTACAGAGTGTTGCTCCCAATACCTTTAAAACCACACAAAATGTGTATTCGTGCAAACAATGTATGTTAGGACCCGAGGGTTGCGTCCTCCTCGCGGCCCCTCCTGGTGTCCTATGCGCGCGGGCCGCCGCCGCTTCCGGGTATGAGGCTTCCCAGCGGCGTGACGTCATCACGCCTCCACCGTGGTGCCTCCTGTGTCATGTGATCCTGTTGGCCAATCGGGAGGCAGGGCGCCTGATTTAAACCTGCTTTTTGCTTTTGTCTGCGCCCTTTCGTGGTTTTAGCTTGCTATACCCTTTGGTGCTGTATTCTAAGATTCTTATTTGACTTTGTGCATGACCTGGCTTTTGGCAACCGACTCTGAGTATCTCTATATCCCTTCGACCCGGCTTTTGTGTTTTGACGCTGCATTTGGTTTCTCCCTGTGTACTGTACTGTTTTACTACTCGCTATCACTTAACCCAGCCACCACAAGGACTGGTATTGTGATTAGATTTCGAGGTTTTTCCAGTTACCTGTGTATCCTCCTAACGTACCCTTCGACTTGCGTGTACTAGCTTGACGTACACTATCTGGCACTCCGTATTGTCTTGTTTCTAGACCAGCCACCCTTAGGACTGGTTTCTGTCCTCTTTGCCTACGTCCCTGCCTTATAGGTTCACTTCTAGCTACTGCGTAACCCAGCCAACTATAAGGACTGGTATCGCATTTAGGGTTCCACCCTCCTGTTTCGCCTTAGGGCTGACCATAGCTCCCTACGGGTACGTGTGTCCGCCTGACAATGTAGCATAAAAGTATAATTAAATAATTCCACTGGCAAAGCACCACAGCAACAGAACTCTCAGTAATGTGCAGTGCGTATGAGCATATCAGAGCACCACAGCAACAGAACTCTCAGTAATGTGCAGTGTGTATGAGCATATCAGAGCACCACAGCAACAGAACTCTCAGTAATGTGCAGTGCGTATGAGCATATCAGAGCACCACAGCAACAGAACTCTCAGTAATGTGCAGTGCGTATGAGCATATCAGAGCACCACAGCAACAGAACTCTCAGTAATGTGCAGTGCGTCTGAGCATATCAGAGCACCACAGCAATAGACCTCCAACAGTAAAGGCAGGGAGTATGAACGTACACAGGATCCACAGCAATAGACCTCTAACAGTAAAGGCAATGGACCACATTACATACTTGGTGCTAACGTTTACACTCACCTGAGTGAGCATTAACGTTAGCCCAAGTATTTAACGCATATTTCAATCCAAACGCTAATGGGTTAAGTAACCCGTTTGCGTTTGGTATCTTGTGCTTTTCAGCGCGAGGTTACTGTACTTTCGCTCCCTATACTTAACATGGGGAGCGCAAAGTGTTAATCAGCGTTAGGATTACAAAGTCCCAGCGCTGATTAACATTCAGCTCTGGTTAGTGGAAAGTTAACCACAGCCAGAACCTGGTGTTAACGGATTCCGCTTCTGCAGAATCCGTTAACACCATCCAAAAAAATTAAAAAAGTGAGCAGATACTCACCTCCTGTCCCACGGCGAGGACCGCCTCCTCTGGCCGGTGGGAGCAGGTTAAGACTGGGGAAAAAAGTCCCTGCAGTATCCCACTGAGTATCACTGCACTCACCGTCCGGATCTCGCAAGGCGAGATCCAGCTGGTCATGTGACTGCCGGCGTCTGCTTCAATGGAGTCCTATGGACTCCATTGAGAGGATGCGCGCAGCTGCGCTTAATGCTGCCGCGAGCATCCCGGGTGTTAACGCGCAGTAACAATGCAAGCAGCATTTTTTGCGCCTGTATTGTAATCTAGCATTAAAACGCGGGCGCAAGGGTGAAAACTGCGGGCGCAGTTTTTCCTCCCTAGCGCCCACGTTTTAACTCTAGGAATGTAGCGTTACATCCAGAGGGATGGATGGATAGACAGTGGGATGGACGGACTGGTATGGATGGACAGATAGACAGACAGGGATGGATGGAGGGATGGATGGACAGATAGACAGACAGGGATGGATGGAGGGATGGATGGACAGATAGACAGACAGGGATGGATGGAGGGATGGATGGACAGATAGACAGACAGGGATGGATGGAGGGATGGATGGACAGATAGACAGACAGGGATGGATGGAGGGATGGATGGACAGATAGACAGACAGGGATGGATGGAGGGATGGATGGACAGATAGACAGACAGGGATGGATGGAGGGATGGATGGACAGATAGACAGACAGGGATGGATGGAGGGATGGATGGACAGATAGACAGACAGGGATGGATGGAGGGATGGATGGACAGATAGACAGACAGGGATGGATGGAGGGATGGATGGACAGATAGACAGACAGGGATGGATGGAGGGATGGATAGACAGATAGACAGACAGGGATGGATGGAGGGATGGATGGACAGATAGACAGACAGGGATGGATGGAGGGATGGATGGACAGTGGGATGGATGGATGGATGGATGGATTGACTGACCTCTCCCCAGCCCCCTGTGTTCTCTCTATCACCCCCCCCCCCAGCCCACAGTGTACATTCTGTCACCTCTCTAGCCCCCCTCTTCTACCCTTCCCAGTGCAGCATCTGTTACCTGCCTCTGTCCAGATCCAGCATGTGCAGGGTGTCAGGGCAGCTGCTCCTCAGCCTGGCTTCTCTCCTTCTCCCATCCACAGGCACGTGCTTGAGGTGGTGCTGTGTGAGGAAGGGGCAGGGCAGGCAGTGTGCAGACTCCAGAGCCAGGGGAAGCAAGGGGCAGCCATGATGGTGGAAGGGCTGCTCCCCCTCCTCTCCCAGACCCGGCTGTCACATGGAGAGGCGGGGCTTGTGCCGGCCGGGGGCGGAGTTTCTCAGCACAGCTTTGATCTCTCCCCACAGAGACACAGTGCTGGATGAGCACACAGAGGCAGGATGATACAAAGGCTGGCCCTGAGTGGTGTCACCCTCCAAGAGGGTGTCACCCAGTGTGGGCCTGGGGCCCCCTCCCCACGTGACTCGGCGGCCATCTTGCTGCTCACAGGGCAGCCAGGCCCAAGTAGGCCGCAGTACCTCCTCCAGAGGCCTGCGGCCTAAAGTAATCAAAGCTACCGATGGCGGGCCCCCCCAGTCGGCCGGGCCCCTTACTGCAGCATGGGCTGTAATGCCCTGATGGCGGCCCTGCCCGTGCTTCACATATCCTGCAAACCTGGCCTGCCAGAAGGCCCTGAGGACAGGTTTGGGAAACACTGCTCTAGACCAATGATGGCGACTCTTGGCACTCCAAGTGTTTCTGAACTACATGCGTCTTGATGCCTAGTCACACGTATGATTGGTGGAGAATCATGAGACATGAAGTTTAGAAACTTCTGAGGCCCTGTTCCACTTGTTGTCTATAAGATAACTACAGGAGACATTATACATCTTATCGACAGGGATTGCTATTTCACCAGGGTGTGCTGCCAGGGTAGGCAGGTGAGGCAGAGCCTCACCTACCATTAAGAGATAAAATAATAAAATAAAGTATGCTCACCTGCTCCGTGCATCCCCACGTCGTCTCCGTCCTCTGCCTCTTCGTGCAGTGCAAGCATTCTTTTTACAGCCTGCGCAATTTGCATAGCAGGACACTTCCCCGGAACGCTAATGGCATAGGCTGTTCAGAAGGTCTGCACCGCGCGTCTGTTCAAATAGAAACACACGCGCGCTGCATACTTCTTGTACACAGCTCGTCAGAGCCTCAGAGAGGCCCTGACATAGCAATAGAATAGTTTGGACTAATTGGAAAGCACCATTGGTCCAGGCCATTTACAAAGCCGTCTGCATTGGAGGCTGGCCTCTGATTGACAGGAAGGGGCCCAGGCAGCTCCCTCTGCTCCCTCTAGTGCTGGATACAGAGTATGACAGGCACAAGTAGCTCCCTCTGCTCCCTCTAGTGCTGGATATAGAGTATGACAGGCACAGAAATACAGTTTTCCTATCATATTTTTTTTTGAATAGTAAAGTATATGATATGATGAAAAATAAATAATGGTATCTTTGGAAAGTGCATTTAATGGCGAGAAAAATGTTATATAATATGTGTGAGTAAATGAGTAAAAGATCATTTACAGATAAACACAAACCGCAGAAAGTTAGTTAATACCTGTGTATAACTGATTCTGATACTAGCCTGTGCCTCACCAGCCACTGACCTAACCGCACGTCCCTGTTAATTACACTTGCTGCAAACTGTAACAATTCTCTGCACAAGGTTGCTGCATGTTAACATTTTCTATACTTATTATAGCAGCGGTTCTTAACCCGTGGACCCTCAGGACCCACAAATGTCCTTGGCCATTAAGTTGCAACCCAAAAATAATTGAATTTCAGAAACCTAATTTATTCCACAAAACAACGTGTGCAATATTGTACGATGTATACACTTTTTAAACAATTTTGTAAACAAAACAGGGATTCTTTCCAAAATGGATAGTGCAGTAATCGCAGAACTAGTGGAAGCGAAAGCAAAAACCCAATAAAATAAACTGTAATTGAGATATGAAATTAATTAGAACTTGTGGGAAAACTGGGGATGCTTCTTGCTCTTAATAAGTGTTGCAAAGTCTGGGGTGATGGTAGACAAAGCAACTCTTAGGTCATGTTCAATGTCCAGTCTGTTCCTATCATGCCGAGTCAGCCGGTGCAAGCTGGGATCAGAGATCCCAGCTTGCACCTCTCTCCACTCTCTCTCCTCTTCCATGCTCCTTTTCTCCCCCCCCCTTCAATCTCCTTTTTCCTCAGACCACCATCTGCTGACCTATAAGAAGGACCCTATAAGTAGTTAAATAACACCCCAGGAATTATAATATTAATAGATAAATTAAGGTTTAAAATATAAGAAATAGTTTTAAGATAAATTGATAATCAGCAGTATTATAGGACTAAGGTTCACTTCTCAAGATGTTTGCAAATGTTTTTAGAAGGACAATGATGCTGATGTTTGCAAGTTTCTCTTAAGTGATAAAAAAAGTGCTGATGTCTTAAAAAAAGTGCTGATGTCTTAAGAAATGCTGATATCTCAAGAAATCACATGCCGAGGCCACGGGAAGGTCCAGAAATGTGTCACCAGACCTGTATTGAAACTGGCCAATGAACTATGTTATGTTTTGAAATGTTAACTAATGAAATAAAAAGACAACGCCTTGACATAGGTATAAATATGTGTCAAAAACCGTTGGAAGGCAGAGAGAAATTGCCAGACAAAATTACATGCCTCGTGTGTCCTTTTTGAACGGATTTCTCTCTCCCTGCGCAGAAGGAGAGTTAACTCAAGGTGTGCCTAAGACAGGATCTTAGGGGTTAAAGGACGGACAATTGGAGACCATTATTCTCTTCAGTAGACAAAGCAACTCTTAGGTCATGTTCAATGTCCAGTCTGTTCCTATCATGCCGAGTCAGCCGGTGCAAGCTGGGATCAGAGATCCCAGCTTGCACCTCTCTCCACTCTCTCTCCTCTTCCATGCTCCTTTTCTCCCCCCCCCTTCAATCTCCTTTTCCCTCACTCCTGTTTGTGGGGGCACTTGCTCCACGACCCAGTCAGTCCCTGGTCGCGACCCACTTTTGGGTCGTGACCCACTACTTGAGAAATACTGTATTATAGGACAAATTAATTTGCAAGCGCTGGCTATTCCAATGTAGCATGGGCTTCCACACTGGAGATGGTATTTCACTGTGAAATACTGATTCCCAAAGCTGGGGTTATGTGATTCTGCAAATGCAATATCACTTAACTCAATCTAAACCCCTCCTAAATTTTCCTGCTTACCGTATCCATTTTACTGACAAGTGTGTAGTAGGGCCCCTGGAGTGCCAAAGTTTGCCATCCCTGCTGTATACTTACAAATCCAGACTAAAATATAATGGTTGGATAATAATTGCGTCAGTGACAGGGAGCCACAAAGACTTTCCGGCTCTTAGTGATTTTTAGTCCTTGACCCTGAGCTGAAATAAAAGGGAAATATTGTGATAAACATATAAAACATTAAAGGGTAATTATACACGCAGACATGGCGCAATCATTTTAAATATAAACAAAACTTTTTCTGTATTCTTTTGAGAACACCAAACAAAAATAAGAAAGGATGAACCAGAGCGCAGGCAGAGAGAAACAAAGTGGCAAAAAAAAAGACCAACCGCTTTAGACCTAGGAGCCTCTTGCACAATTTATAGCTAAAGTCTCCTACAAAAATCACAGATTGTTTCAGTGCTTACACAATTGCAACACGTCTTGGCTCTGGCAGGTCTTAAAGGTTATAATGGGAGGGGGTTAAACATTAATTAATCTGTTCAGCAGAATTATCGAGTAACCTGTTCACTACAAAGTGATTTAAAAAAAAAAAAAAACACTGTTGGGATCTATTTATTTATTTTTTTTAAAATAAGGTTATTTTTTACAGTAAGAAATATTTGGTAATATTCCCAATGTATTCCTTCTTATTATAACCTATGTATCAGGCAAATGTCATCATCCGCTGGCCAAAAGGGGTTACTGCAGTTTTGGGTTCCATGCAGGTTCAGCTGGGGGAGATGTCAGGTACAGTCCTAGCTGATTTTAAAAACTGTTAGCACCTCGGGCATCATGCGCTCATTGAGTAAGGGGTCCACGTCTGAAGTACCCTGTATACTTGTAGTGAGAAAAGAGAAAGTTTGTGAGGGTTGTCAGGACGAGCAACGTCACTAGTTGCCTGCTCTATGATGGGGCCTGGTCAGGTCTCACAAGGTTTGTAAGCCTTCTGAGACCTGAGCGGGCCCCACCGTAGAGCAGGCCACTAGTGCCGTTGCTCATCCTCAGTACCCTCACAAACCTTCTCTTTTCTCACTACAAGTATACAGGCTAATTCAGACGTGGACCCCTTTCTCAATGTGCCTAGAGGGGTGTCAGCTATACCCTCCTGACGAGGCCTAATAAGGCCAAAACGATCGTCGGGGGTTGCCACACCTCTCCTGCACGGATGACGTCCATGACATTTCAGTACTGACCACCACCCTTTTTGGGTGATAGCGTCTGATTTGCATATTGAGCAGTCAGTGCCTGTAATGGCACAATCGAGCTAAAACCTTGTGAAACCTGAGCGGGCCCCACCGTAGAGCAGGCCATTAGTGCTGTTGCTCGTCCTCAGGACCCTCACAAACCTTCTCTTTTCTCAAAACCCCCTTATATTTGCAATAATTGTGTTAACTCAATCATGAGCTGCTGTGTCTGCTGCTGCTGATTGTGTATACACAATCATGGTAGTGAGTGGGGTTTAGATAGAAACTCAGAAGGTCAAGGAACTCAAGCACAAGCCTACTGAGGAGCTTAATCTAGGATAAGATTCAAAACACATCTTGGCTCCTCACAGGAGGAGGCAAAACGTTCTGTGATGCCTGTTGCTCTTAGGCCGGGGTCAGACGTGCGCAATATGTCCGCCCGTACTCACGTGCCTCCCGGCGTCCGTCACAGTGTTGTGACGCTTTGACAGGGCCGGCCACACGCTGTACCGTGAGCACAAACTGCATGCACTACAGCGGGCGTGCTGTGGACGTTCTAAAAGCCTCCTCCTTGTAGCGCTTTGAGATGCGTTCGACGGAGCCTGCAAAGCGGATTATTATTATTATTCTTTATTTATAAAGCGCCAGCATATTCCGCAGCGCTGTACAATAAGCACAGTATAGACAGGGTTACAATACATTGAACAACATTTGACAAACAGTAAAGGAGGAGATGAGGGCCCTATTCCCGTAGGAACTCACAATCTAGGAGGGTTGGGGTTGGAAACAGGAGGAGAGGACTGTAAGGTGAGAGTGATTGATGGTTGTGTCAGTGAGTTGGGTGGTAGGCTTCCCTAAATAGGAATGTTTTAAGGGAGCATTTGAAGGAAGAGAAGTTAGGGGAAAGTCTGACAGTACGAGGGAGAGCGTTCCAGAGAGTGGGGGCTGCGCGTGAGAAATCCTGCAGTCTATCATGGGAAGAGGTGATGCGGGGAGAAGCTAGGCGCAGGTCACTGTTTGACCTTAGGGAGCGGGCTGGGGTGTATCCTCCATAGGAGGATCGAGCCTTGCAGCGCTGAGTGCACTAACTGCGCTCAGCGAGGTGGCCAGACGGGCGTCGAGTGGAAGGAACATCCACTCTCACGGACGTTCCTTCCACTTTTAAAAACGCTTGTCTGACCCCTGGCCTAAACAACCCCCGGAGTGCCCGGTACTTCTGCGTTTTCTATCTTTCTGGAACAGCATTTTGGCCGTCCCTGGCTGGGTGGCAATATGTGGAAGGGTATATCTTGGATATGATTAACATTACATTAGGTGTCATGGTTACGTGAGTTTTTTAGTACCACCACATAATCAATACATAGATTTTTTTTATAGTTATAGGAATCTGAAATTACCAGAATGGACTGAATGCTGTGGAATGTGAGATTTCTATTCTTTTCAGTAACTTAACATTATCGTGGGACTTTATTGTTACCTGAAGCAGGTTATAACGTCACCTGGGAGTGTAGGCCTCGAGGTAAATTGCCCTAAAGCTCTGTGTAAATAACTCTAATACAAAGCAAACATCACGAAGCTGAAAATATACCATGACGGCAACATTTCAGTTTATTCTCTTTTTTTTGCGCAATGAAAGGATGCCAGTGAGGTGACCCTGCTTGCTTTTCAGAGCTATATTTAAGGTTATCTGATTCACCATACATTGCAGAGATAGCCCTTCCCTTTATACGCCAACTGGTACGGACTGCAATCCCTATTGTAGTCACAGACAGCAGGGCTGGCAGCAAAGAACCCGTGTTCTGCCCAGGCAGCGAACTTGCCAAATTAGCGAACCCGCGTCACCGGACGTGACGCGGATCAGCTTTTCCCCATATCCGCTATGGGAATATCAGCAAATCCCCTCTCACTGGGCATGCGCGCAGACGTCACCACATGCCTTTAAACACACCCCGGTGTGTTTAAAGGCAAGGTGGTAAACCAGAGAAGCGGTATGAACGTGCATGAGCGCGTTCATTAAGGCTGGAGTCAGACGAACGCAGTGCGAACGCGCGTGCAGCCGCACTTTATTACGGCCGTAGTAGCAGCCAATGACGGGCAATATACGAAGTATGGCCGCACGAAAGTCCGGCCACGCAACGCAAGCAGCAAATGAACGCATTTTTGTTTTGAGAACGTGAAACCGCTAGTACTGACACACAGAGTGCGCTGCGTCCGCTAGCGGCATGTGTGTGTGATTAGGAGACGTCAGACGCAAAAAGGATCACGGACGAAAATGCGCATCGTATGACCGATATCACGTATTCCGTGAAAAAATACGTCCATTCGTTCGAACGCACTTTTTCATGGACGACGCAAAAAATGCGTTCGTCTGACCCTAGCCTAACCCGTTCACCACCGCACCATCTTGCAGTACAAAAAAGGATATTCTTCAAGACGGTGCAAAATGTGTAAATGCAAGACAGTGCGGTGATGAAATGGTTAATGTATGCACGCATGCGCATTCGTTACGTTTCGCTGGTTTACCACCTTGCCTTTTAAACACCCCGGGGTGTGTTTCAAGGCATGTGGTGGTGACGTCAGTGATTTGTTTCAGACACAATGTGTTCCGAAATACTTTATCTGACACTGTATGGTTCTTACATTGTAACCGGAATCCACTTGGTTCACTCGGGACGAGGCCGGGCCGACACGAACAAGGATTGTCTGAACACGAGTCTCTTCAGGAAAGGCAAACTTTATGGTGATATCACAGATGCTCAGACAGGATTGAATTGCTAAGACTGAGCCCCGAACCCCCAGTGACATGAGGTTTTATACCCCGAATACATAATTAGGTACATCCCAATTAGCCCACCTCCCGGTGACACTATCCCACCCCACGTGGGTTAGTACCTCCCTTGGTTAATTACAAAGACATTCCATACATTGGTCATAAATTGGCAAGCTTCATGTTAGTTTGACAGAACATGATTTGCTACTTCTCTGGATCCTGGCTGTGCCCACCTCCCTTGGGCTTGTTTATTGTTTTCTGGAGATAAGGTCTGGTCTGCTTTTCACGCTCTTCTTTCTCTCAGCTATAGGCCTCTGTGACCTTGGTGTATCCATCCCTCATCCTGTCTCTGTGTGCCAGGAACGGCCCCGGATCTTCCTTAATTTTAATTGCTTCTCTGCTAATCTAACACATTCCTAAAACTCTATGTAAACTTCATTCTAATTCCAACTAAAATCTACCTAGTTATATTCAAGTGAACCAATATTCTGAACAAGATGGCCGCCCGGCTCATAATGGCGACCATCTCCTGGCCTGAATCTCCTTCAACATGACTTCCTATAATTTTAGTCATGTTCACCCATGGCATTGCCAATGCCTACATGTTCTCCTTCATTAGATCCTATGTGCTGGAGAATGAGCAGAGTATGAACCACCATGTGAGTTGGAACTGCAAGAGTTACAGTTACAAGTTTTTATAAAGCGCTGTACAGAGGGAGGCAGAACAAGACATATACATACAGGTTCAACACACAGTACAGTAGGCGAGAGGACCCTGCTCAAGAGCTTACAATCTAAAAGGATAGGTGAGGGTTAAAATACATGGGGCTTGCGCAGCGCGTTAATTTGTGCGCGAAGCGTTAAATGTTAACGCGTGGAAATTAACGCTGGTATTAGAATTCGACACATTTTTTCATCCATCATAAAATAACACGCGTAAAAAAGACACGCAAAAACACGCGCGAATTTAGGCTAGGGTCAGACTAACGCATTTTTCACGTTGTCCGTGAAAATGTGCGTTCGAAGAATGGACGTATTTTTTCACGGAATACGCAATAGCGGTCATACTATGCGCAGTTTCATCCGTGATTTTGTACGGATCATCAATAAAACACTTTGTGCATCTGGACGTTATGTTGGCCGGACATTAGCAGCGTCTGACATCTCCAATTCACGCACACACGCCGCTAGCGGACGCAGCGCACTCTGTACGTCAGTACTAGTGGTTTAACGTTCTCGAAAAAATGCGTTCATTTTCCACTTGCGTTGCGCAGCCGGACTTTTGTGCGACTGTACTTCGTATATTGGCCGTCATTGCCCGGCATCTGCTGCTAGCACGGCCGTCATTAAGTGCGCCAGAACGCGCGTTCGCACTGCCTCAGTCTGACCCTAGCCTTACACTGCGCACAGAAATCGGTGTGCGGACAGTTTTTTCACGCGATTCAGCCAATCAGAATTAAGAATCACAATTGTCTCCCGTTCAGTTTTTGCTCCTGTCAAAATCAATCTGAGTATATATGCTGCAGCAATAATAAAACACGCACAACTTCTCCATTTTATTGTTTGGGTATGTGTAGAATGTGTAACTATACTTTGCTGTATTTGGGTTTTTTGGGCTGGTGTATTTGGTTTTGGCCAGAACGTCCAGATTTGCCATTAACACCAGCTTTTAAAAGACGTTAAAATTATGCGCACAAACGTTGTCCGTTAAAATTTGCGCATAGATTGTAATACCATCCGCGTACCAGCGCACAAACGCATTTTCGCTCACAATGTTAAGTATAGGACGCGCAAAGTACATTACGCTCGCAAAGGGTTCGCGCAGGTCCACCCGCGTTAGACATTAACGTGCATTTTTTGCACGGACATTGTAATACGACGTTTTGCGCAAAGGGTTTTGCCCCTCGAGTTAATGCGTTTTTGTGCACGCGTTAACGTTTGCGCAAGGAATGTAATCGAGCCCTAGGTGAGAGTTAATAGAGAATGTGAAATAGTGGGGCGGGTGGGAAGATGCAGTAGGAAATGAACATGGAGGATTAGAGAGTGAGATGATAGGCTTCTCTAAAGTAATGTGTTTTCAGAGACTTCTTGAAGGACTGGAGAGATGGGGAGAGCCTGATGTTGCGAGGGAGAGAGTTCCATAGAAAGGGGGCAGCTTGAGAGAAGTCCTGAAGGCGGGAGTTGGGGGTGCGGGTACGAGGAACTGATAGCCTCAGATCATTGGCCGAGCGAAGTGATCGAGATGGGATATACCTGTTAGTAACATCAGGAAGCATTATTTTACTGAGAAGGTGGTGGATACATGGAACAGCCTTCCAGTAGAAGTGGTAGAGGCCAAAACAGTGATTGAATTTAAGCAGGCATGGGATAGGCATAAGGCTATCCTAAACAAAAGATAAATCCAGGTTAAGTATCCATGTAATTGGGCAGACTAGATGGGCCGAAAGGTTCTTATCTGCCGACATTTTTCTATGTTTCTATAAGGGAGGAGATGTAGGCAGCGGCGCGGTTATGGAGAGCTTTGTTTGTGAGCACCAATGTTTTCAATCGGATTCTAAAGGGAACAGGAAGCCAGTGTAGAGATTGACAAAGGGGGGAGATGTGAGAGGTGGGTGAGATGAATGAGTCTGGCGCAGGCATTCATAACAGACTGCAGAGAGAAAATGTGGGATCTCTTAAGGCCAGAGAGGAGGAGGTTACAGTAGTCAAGGCAGGAGATAATAAGTGCTTGGATGAGCATTTTAGCAGAGTCCTGATTAAGACAGGGGCGGATGCGTTCAATGTTTTTTAGGTGGAAGTAGCAGGATTTGTTTAGTGACTGAATGTGAGTTGTAAAGGAAAGATCAGAGTCTAGGAGGACACCAAGGCAACGAGCCTGAGAGGTGGAAGTAATCATGGCATCATTCACCTGAAGGGAAATGGGTTCATGAATGTTAGTTTGAGGCTGGGGTCAGACGAGCGCAGTGTTCACGTCTGTGTTGCCGCACATTTGTACGTCCGTGGCAGCATAGCATTCTGACCAATGGAGCCCCACACACGAAGTACGTCCACACGGACGTGCGGATGCATGACGGACGTGGCAAACGGACGCAGGTTAGGCAAGAACGTAATACTGCTAGAGTGCGCCACATCCGCAACGTCTGCATAGCTTTGTGTGTGAGTGATGGAACATGGTCAGACGGACTGCATTTATACGTCCAGCATTTTTGACGGACAAAATGTTTTTTCATTTTAATTTATTTTCCCTCCTACAGCCGTCAAAAAATACGTCAGTGAAAAGAACAGACTGTGTGGCCACTACTGCATCTTCTGTCAAAAAGTGCGTCCGTACTGCACGGACACACGGTCCGTACAAAATGCGCTCTCGTCTGACCCTAGCCTGAGAGAGAGGGAAGACGAGAAGTTCAGTTTTAGAGAGATTAAGCTTTAAGGCTAGGGTCAGACGAACGCAGTGCGAACGCGCGTGCAGCCGCACTTTATTACGGCCGTAGTAGCAGCAAATGACGGGCAATATACGAAGTACGGCCGCACGAAAGTGCGGCCACGCAACGCAAGCAGCAAACAAAAGCATTTTTTTTGAGAACGTCAAACCGCTAGTACGGACGTACAGAGTGCGCTGTGTCCGCTAGCGGCGTGTGTGCGCGATTAGGAGACGTCAGACGCTGCTAATGTCCGGCCAACATAACGTCCAGACGCAAAAAGGGTTTTATTGATGATCCGTACAAAATCATGGACGAAAATGTGCATCGTATGACCGCTATTGCGTATTCCGTGAAAAAATACGTCCATTCGTTCGAACGCATCTTTTCACGAACGACGCGAAAAATGCATTCGTCTGACCCTAGCCTAAGAAACGGGAAGTCATCCAGTCGGAGACAGCTGACAGGCAGGCAGTCAGGATCTCCACAATACACAGGCTGGTATCAGAAGTGTGACAATAAAGAGGCAGGTCTTTTCTTAGACTTCACAAATTCTTTATGTGACTTTATGTTCCTCTGTCCTCCAAAATGTTCAAGTAGTCACTGTTTATCAGGTTGGTCTTGGTAGTCAGTGTATTGTACCTCGCTCTTACTGACGACAGATGTACAAGCATTCTTTCCAGAAACCAATTGGACAGCTTAGACCAGTGATGGCAAACCTCGGCACCCCAGATGTTTCTGAATTACCCGTCCAGGATGCTCTGCCAGCCTTGTGTGACTGTCTAAGCATCATGGGACATGTATTTCCGAAACATCTGGGGTGCCAAGGTTTACCATCACTGGCTTAGAGTGTGTGAAGAGCCAAATAAACTAAATACACCCAACATTGCATCCACTGGAGTCATTTTATGGACTCGGAGTCATTCAGGAGACGTTTGCCCGTGTGGCTGCAGACATGGGGCCTTTTTTCTCTATATCTATAATGCATTATATATGAAGGGTGTTTAGAAATGGGAAAAAAAAATGGCCTGGCTTCCAGCCCCGGGGTTCGTTTTAGGCTAGGGTCAGACTAACGCATTTTTCACGTTGTCCGTGAAAAAGTGCGTTCGAACGAATGGACGTATTTTTTCACGGAATACGCAATAGCGGTCATACGATGCGCATTTTCGTCTGTGATTTTGTACGGATCATCAATAAAACACTTTTTGTGTCTGGACGTTATGTTAGCCGGACATTAGCAGAGTCTGACGTCTCCCAATCAGTAGTAGCGGTTCGACGTTCTAGAAAAAATGCGTTCGTTTGCCACTTGCGTTGCGCGGACGAACTTTCGTGCGGCCGTTCGTCGTCTGTTCCCCGGCATTGGACGTCATTTGCTGCTAGCATGGCCGTGATTTTGTGCGGTTAAACGCACGTTAAAAATGCTTTCGTCTGACCTTAGCCTTAATTGCAGCATATTTGAAGGATTTTATTTCCAAAAATGCCAATTATTTCTTTGTCCACTTGGTGGCACTCCACAATCCAAAATAATGGAAAATAATAATTTATTTACCGTCCTACGTCCGTCAAAAATAACGTCAGTCACAAAAAGGGACTGTGTGGCCACTACTGCGTCTTCCGTCAAAAAGTGCGTCGGTACTGCACGGGCGCACAGTCCGTAGAAAACGCGCTCGTCTGACCCTAACTTTAGGGAGTGGCACCTGATAGTGACTTAATAAAGAAACACGTGAATAAACACCTCAATAAAAGCTTTATAGTGTGTGAGACCAATGGGAACTCCTTTCCCACACGTCCCTGCTCCACTTGACCCCTGATTTTACCACAAACACTAATGACAACAAAGTCGCTATCCCCAGCCTATAGTTGACGATAGGGGTTGTTTATAACTTTGTGTTATATGTGGCATAGTTGCTGTTTAATATCCTTGCTGGGAGTATCTGTTTATTTGCTGTCTATACTCTGCACACATAATAAACTTGTTTTGCTCCTGTTGTTCACTTCCCTCAATATGGCCGCGGTCAAAGTACATTCTGGGCTCCACCAAGATGGCGGTGTCAGCAGGCCGCCTAGCTAAGGGGGAGGGTGTTGGGACACGGAGGGATGCGATGATTGGCTGAGGCCTTCTCAGCGGGGCGTCGCTTTCCCTGAGGCGCGGACTCGAGACTGAAACCGTCGTCAGAAGGACATACGTAAGCCGCCGCCATTTTGTGAAGCGGAAGCTGTCGCTACGTTTGGCGAATGATCCGAGCTGCCTCATCGAAATAAACAGCGCGAGTCTCCGGTGAGGGCCGTGTGTGAGGAGAGCTGTGTGCCGGCCTCCGGACAGGCCGCGTACCTGGACAGACGGGCCCCGTAGCTGGCTGCAAGCCCGGGTGGCCGCTGGGCGTGTGGCTGAGGTGGTCAGAGGAGGCCATTTGCTTCCAGGACTCGACCCTTGAGGTAACGTGAGCGAGCAGACCCCGGCGGGAGAGGGGGCGTCTGGGCCGTTTTATCTCACATTTGTACATATTTTTGCATTAACTCATTTCTCAGCCTCGCAAAGCATCACGGGAAGCGCTGGCCCTCATGGGTCTCAGTCTGAAAGGCCCAAAACACCCAGGCGGGGGGGGGGGGGGGGTTACAACCAGGGTCAGCACCCTTGTACCTCCCCAGATGTTTTGGAACTACATCTCCTTTCACGCATTAGCTGAGCCTCATGGGAAATGTAGTTCTAGAACATCTGGGTCTCCATTCCAGGGTTGGCGATGCGATTCGCTCTAGAGACTTTACTGTGTTTGCAAATGGAGCGTAAATGACACCTGCTGTACCCTGTATACTTTGTATAGGAGGGGTTAATTTGCCCATGGGAATGCCAGTTATCCCATGGCCGCGCGTTGATCTGTCATAGACATATTGACTCCTACAAGCTGCTGTTTTAACGATTCTGCTTTTGCAAAATCACTTGACCTGTTACCACCGTGGGGCCTGCTGTGGCATCCCTGCGGCGGGTGAAACCATGCCACGGGGCAACATGGCATGCCCTGCTGGCGTCTGTGCCGAGCTAGGCCTGCCAGCCAGATGGCGCATCATTGGTTGCCATGAATTGGCCTGAACTCAGGCTGACCCCCTGCAGCCAATGGTGCGTGTCAGCCGGCTGGATGAGGGGCCGTTGCAGTGGCTGACAAGCAGGACATACATGCGGGATGCTGGTGTTAACGCCTGGGTTCCCTTACGCATGGGAGCCGCCATCCAGCAGCAGGTCATGCGGTAATAGGGTTTGGTATCAGCCGATGACCGCATGATTCTGACGGGGGGGGGGGGGCTTGAAAATCAGGGCCAGGTCCTCCCTTGTCTCCACTGTCAATAAGCGTAAGTTTCGCTGTGGCTCCTACCGTTGTGTCCGTTGACTTTTTTTCACAGCAGTTTGTGAGATCCGCAGAAATCGCCACTTTAAAATAGTCAAATATCCGCTGGTGTTATAAGCGCCTGTGAAGCACAGGTAAGGCCGGACTCAGTTGATCATTTTGCAGAGGGGATGGATCGTCCGTGAGAGGGGACGTTTCTTCCACTCTGACGCCCACCTCGCTGAACGCGGTTACTGCACTTAGCGCTGCAAGGCTCGATCCTCCTATGGAGAACCGCGTTTTGCAGCCCTGTCAAACACGTGTCGTAGCACTTCGACTGGGGGGTGGCTTTCAGCACGGCTGCTGTAGCGCGAGTTACAGCGTGTGGCCGGCCCCGTCGAAGCATCATAATGGATGCAGGGAGGCACGTCAGTACAGGCGCACATAATGCGCTCGTCTGACACTGGCCTAAATGGAGAGTAGACGCTGTTTTCACATATGTTACGTAAGAGTAACAGCGGCACGGTAGTTCAGTGTTTGCAGCAACGTTTCCCTGCCGGTGTTGGATTTTCCGTCTGTGCATTGCCGAAGTTCACTTTGGATGCAATAACGATGAACATCAGTGATTAGTGAATGACCCCCAATAGGTTTTTAATGTGTTCAAGTGAACCTGTAATGCCCAGCGCACCTCATCGGTGATATCGGATCGTGGATGGATCAAGTCGTTATCTCCTCCCTTGGTCTTTGGGAGTGCTGCCATGTTTGACCGTGTGTGGGCCATCACGCGGTGACGCACAATTGGCTCTCAGTGGTAATATAGACAATCACGAACATGGACTGAGTGGAAGGCTTCAAGTGGCCCCCCTTGTGGCATGCCACGTTACGTGAGGAACAGGGAAACTGACAGATTTACTCTTTCTTCAATTGTGTGTCATCCCAAAATAATGCGGACGAAGGGAGGGACTCGCCGTCAGGGGGGTGACAGTGTCACGGTAAAGCATCGCTTTCCTTATTTTGGTGCTTTAAGTTTATATCAAGCGATGGAGCCAGTCATTACACAACCACACACAGTGTAGGATCATGGTCTGGTAACTTTGTATTTCGTTCTCTGGCAGAATCCAGCATTTTAACCCCCTCCACCTTCTAATCAAAACTGTACAAGGTTCCAAAATGTCGCAACTTGAGGAAACTACAGAAAACTGGTTAATGGAATATTCTACTAAAAAGTCACTTTTTTGCCTTTAAGTAACTCGGCAGATACTGCTGACAGATTCTTTTTTTTTTTTTTTTGGTGCTTTCACTCCGGTTTTGTCCCTCGTCACATGCAGCTCCTGCTCTTCGGCTCAGGGGCTCCTGGACGTCCCAGCCGCTATCTAAGGCTAGGGTCAGAGTGGGGCAGTCGGAACGCGCGTGCAGGCGCACTAAATCACGGCGGCAGTAGCAGCAGCACATAACGGCCAATGACGGCCAATATACGCAGTACGTGCGTACAAAAGTGCGCTGACACCACGCAACCGGCAAATGAACGCATTTTTCTCAGAACGTGAAACCGCTGCTACAGACGTACAGAGTGCGCTGCGGCCGCATGGCAGCGTGTGTGCGTGATTAGGAGACGTCAGACGCTGCTAGTGTGCGGCCTACATAACGTTCAAACAGCCGGATTTCCCTAGAATTGCGTTGGTGAGTACCTGCGACTGTGCGACTGTGGTCGTCTGACCACTTAAGCGTATTCCGTGAAAAAATGCGTGCGCACGCATCGACATACATTTTGACGGTGGCCGCAGAAAATGCGCTCATCTGTCCCTAGCCTAATGCAACTTGCGTATTGTAGGAGCTGTAAATCGTGCACCGCTATGGACGCGCACACTTTATTACACATGTGCGCTGACATCACCAGTGACCAGCAGCTGGGAAATTCAAAATCCTGTCTGCCAGTGATGCTACATGGTGTGTGGGAGACTCCTCCACCTCACCCAGTGATTACACCCAAATGGGGCAGCCGGGGGGAGGAGGAGAAGTGGGGGTACTCCTTACATCCTGAGCACTTTAAGGCTGGGGTCAGACTAACGCTTTTTTAACATGCGTTTAGGTGCACTTAATCACGGCTGCACTAGCAGCAAATGACGGCCAATATATGAAGTGCGGCCCCCCACGCAAACAAATGCATTTTTTCGAGAACGCAGAACCGCTAGTACTGACGTACAGAGTGCGCTGAGTCCGCTAGCGGCGTGTTTGCTCGATTAGGAGACGTCAGACGCTGCTAATGTCCGGCCAACATAACGTCCAGACGCAAAAAGGGTTTTATTGAGATCCGTACAAAATCACGCACGAAAATGCGCATCGTATGACAGCTATCGCGTATTCCGTGAAAAAAATACGTCAATGCGTTCGGACGCACTTTTAGACGGTCGCTGCGAATAATGCGTTAGTCTGACCCTAGCCTAAAACAGCAATAAAGTGGTCAGGATGTGTAGTGTCCCTTTTTAGAAACAGACCCACTGTTTGAACACTTGGAGAAGGACTATGATCCTACGTTAACCCTTTCCTTACAGCAAATTACTAATTCTTTTTCTCCTTGTTTTTTAATTAACCCTTGCAATACCACTAATGGTTTCCCTGTAACTATATCAGCACTGTATCGTCCACCTCTCATACGACACTCCATATACAAATGCATACATTACACACTCTACAGTCCCTGTAGCAGCAGTGAAAGTGTTAATAACGGCAAAGGACACACATCTAGAAATGAACATGTAGTGTCTCATACATGACTCTCTGTCTTCAGGCCGGCTGCTTTACTCTCTGTCAGCCTCTGCCTTTCTCTCTGGTCGCATCCGCTGCCACGTTACTGCTTACGGCTTATTCTATCGTTCCACGGCATTTAAAGGCTCACTTTGCTTGTCACGCGCCTAATAATCTCCGCATAGCTTTATTACATCCTGTAAAGTTGTTGGTCACTCGTCATTTTAAACGTCCATGTTTTATAAGTCAGAATGAAGATCTAATGAAGATTGCACACGTCTTAATGGGATAATCTTGGAGAAATGTTTGTCCCCATCCCTTCAGGGTTTCTCTCCTTCTGGTTTGAGCTTAACCCCTTCACTGCTGAGCCATTTCATGTCTTAAAAAAAACACATTTTTCTTTTCTGTATTTTTATTATTTTTTTTCTTTACTTTAAACATGGTCATGTTTGGCATCATTGGAAAGGCCATGCTCTGGCCTTTCTAATGATACCAAACATGACCCTGCTAGCTGAACACAGTCAGGAGAAATCTGGGTTCAAAGGAACCCTTATCTCTACCCCTATCTTTCCTTAGGAGTCAATGAGGACGTTCCCCATACGTCCTCAGCAGTGAAAGGGTTAAATTCTTTTTAAAAGTACCTTTTTATTCCTGACCCGGGGTTTTCCTCTGAAAAGAAACATGAAAGATCCCCTGTGCAGTGTATAGGTTTCATAGCTGCAGGAAAAAAATGGTATCAGCTTCTCAAGGATCAATCCCAGGAGCGCGACCTGAGTAACCAAATAATATTTTTCCTCCATGAGCACGTGGCGTGCGACGGGGGAGCATCTCACAATGTGTTGGTGTGCTGCTGGCATGAGTAACGGCTTTGACCACCCTCTACTCGGGCTTTTCTGCCAGTTGAGCGTCGGTGCACAGAGGCGCTATCTGATAGCGCTACTCTTATGATGAAGGTATTCTTTGCTGAAATAAGGGAATATCGCTCTCGTGAAACTATTTAGCGAAGCTGAAACAGTTCCAGGTTTGCATTGAACTTTTCTGCTTGTTCCATTTGTCTCATTTGTGGGCATTTTGCCTCTGGCGGTTTGTCCTGCACGTCGTTGCTTTGTATCTTCATGCTTGAGAAAGCAGGGGCACTGTTGCTGTAATTTTGCTGAGCTGGCTTTCCGTCCTTTAATGTCCATTCTGCGCATCTGTAGGATTACTGTAGGTCTTGTCTGTGGTAACAGATTTGTCCCATATATGCAAAACCCTTTTTATCCTTCCTTAGGACGCAGCGTCCAGATTTCAAGTTCTCTGTATTTTGTCTTCCTTTTGTAGAACTCCACACCGGACCTCTGAAAAAAACAATCTATTCGAGGATCGGTCGAACCCCCCCCCCCCCCCCTCCCCTACTACCATATCAAAATTCCAGGTTACACTGAAGATGGCGACCAACCTGGGGGAAACGCTGAGTCCTGAATGGTAAATGTTTTTTTTCCTTTCTTGAACAGATTAACCTCCTAAACAGTGCAAATCCCATTCCAATGCATTTACACTTCTTGCGTTGGGGCTTGTCCACCCGTGCCGTGCAGTCAATTCATTCATAGTGCTAGTCTATATAAGACGCGATGCAAGTCACTCTGTTTTAAGTGAATTCTACAACTATAAAAGTAAAAATCTGCTGTAAATGTTAAATTATACTGAAAAGCGGCATTTAGATTATCTAGGTTATTTGTACATCTTTCCCCGTGAAAAACCTATAGACGGGTATGTAGAAGTATTATTCACAAATAATCCTCCTTTTAATGCGCTTCTTAAAACAGAGCCGTTTGTGTCTGTCAATGTTGGGAGCCAGGCAATACATCCAGGGGCCAACTGCTTTTTTTCAGGAGCCAGGCACAATTGCCTTTGTAGAGTTATAAAATGGCCATCCCATGAGCTGTTGTCTACCAGGCTCCTGGATTTATCAAGCCTTGGCTTTTATATCTATGTGTTCTAACTCCTTCAGGTTTGTGTATGGTGCTTTATGGGACTATCAGCGAGCGTGATCCGCACGTTTTCTGTTGTTTGGGAACTGTTATGCTTGGGGCTCGTGGCCTTAGATTGTAAATAAACACTTGTAACTGTAAGCTCTTAAGCAGGGTCCTCCTGTGTTTTTTTTTTTTTTGGGGGGGGGGGGATTCTGTCACCCATTGTACAGCGTTATGGAACTTGTTGGTGCTTTTTATAAATAAATACTTGTAACTGGTCCTCAATCATCTTGGGTTTACTGCTCCCCATTAACAAAAAGTGTAGCATTAGTTGTGTGTTTTTTGTTGTTGTTTGATGCATATTTGTTTTTCATACAGGCTACAGTCGTACAATGCAAACAGTGGAATGGAAACACCAATGCATGAAAATCCTGAATGGGAAAAGGCTCGCCAGGCATTGGCAACTATTCAAAAAGACAGCACCACTTCTGCAGCAAATAAAGGAGCTGCCAATGAGCAAGTAAGTGTATCGAAAGTAAGTGTTGTGACCTTTATTAGAGAAAAGGTGCATGTTTGAAATTAATTCTTTGGGGGTTTTCGACTTGCGCTCCCAAAAGCGTTGTGGTGGTTTGTTAACAAGGGCTACTAAAGAATAAGCTGTGAACTAGGGCTGTGCAATATTGACAAAATAATCATATTGCGATTTCTTGAATGAAGATTGCGATTTTATTTGCGATTTAGCCAATTGTTTTTGCTTTTTCAAACATGCTACATACATTCTAAATGAATTCAGTATTCAACACATGGAAATACTGCCCCAGCACATGGAAATACTGCCCCAGCACATGGAAATACTGCCCCAGCTCACCTCTGTGCGCCACGTGTTCGGCTCCCTGTTAACTTCCGGCAGCATGGAGCTTGAGCGCTCGCCTGGGGGAACCATGTGACGAGCCGCGAGAACGCGGCTCGTCACGTGGTTCCCCCTGTGAGCGCCCAAAGCACCATGCCGCTGGAAGTTAACAGGGAGCCAAAAATTGCAGCCTTATGCGATTTAGAAATTGCAGGGTCAGAAATCGCGATTCGATTGCGATTGCAATTAATTGCACAGCCCTACTGTGAACATTACTATCGTGTTACTCCTACACGTTTTGAGTAACCTGTACTAACAGTGCAGCACAAAAGGCCCCTTGGCTGCCCGTCAAAGGAAGTGCATTCTTTTTGTCACTTTATAAGAGACCTCTAGGGGGTTATTCTCTGACCACGCTAGATTAACTTTGTCAGAAAAGTGTGTAAACATTGGCGTTTCCTAAAAGGTCAAACAACTGCAGGAGTAACTTCATCAGTGAATCTTCCCTTTCTGCTCTAGGGGAATTCAATGTTTACCACTTTGTTTGCAACCGTGGTAAATGTTAGCGGTTAATGTTTCAGTACGTTATGGGTTATTTATTTTCCTCCTCCACATTCTTGTCTGTTTTCACTAGTATGCAGCACAGCAGGGAAGCGATACGGCAATCCAGCATCAGTATTACCAGTGGTATTCCCAATACAACTACTTATATCCGTACAACTGCTACTCGTATCCTATGGTAAGTACCTCTTGAAGGTTTTTAATCTATTTTTCCACTTCGGCAGCTACTCACCAGGTAGGTTTTATTTTTTTTGGTATAATTTAAAGAAAAAAAGTGGCTCTGCGTGCAGTTATACCTGTCGGTTTGTCTGTACACACGTCACAGCTGCCAAGTAGTTTTCCAGCGTGTGGATGATTTTTTTTCTTTTAAAGGGACATGCTATGCATTTTGACAAGACCACTCGCAGTGCCTTGAGCTACCCCAGCCGCCTTCCCCCTCCTGGGAGTTTTTTTTTTTCTTTGTGGAGGGGGGGGGGGGGCTGATTCAGGCCTGTGTGAAGAGGCTTTTCGTCCCGGAGCAGCGAGGTGTGTGTGTTTCCTGGCAAATGTTCTGCATGAAAGAGCCCATTACCTAATGTTTTCAGCTGTTCTGATTTTATAATTGTATACATGTGCTCGTGTACATTATACCGCTTTGTGCTTATATATGTATTAACGTTTTAACCTGACGTTGCAGCATTTGAGTTTTTTATTAAAATGTGCTCTTTAACATACTCTGCTACTAACCAAAGACCTTTTAATACTTTGCATGAACAAATGGTGACTCCCTGCCCCCTCTCCCTATAAACTTTCTTTTATCCACAGTTGCTCTTCACCACCATTTTTCTCCTTGCTGTACCCAGCCCCTCCTATTTATATAGCCTCCTTTTCTCGGCTGCTTCAGGCCTTGCTCGGTTTAACCTAATCATGCCCAAGATCTTGGTCTATCATCATGCAGTGTCTGCTATACTCTGGGAATTATCTTCACGCTCCCCCCCCCCGATCCCTTTTGTTTCACTTGCCTTCGTCCCTTAGATTGTACAAGTGCTCAGCCAGACATCCCGTGAGTTTACAAAGTGCTGCATTAGCAGGACAATTATCCTACGGGCAGGGCTGTCTGTTCCTTATGTTTTATTATGTCACATATTTGTTTCCCCATTGTAAAGCGCTACGGGATCTGTTGGCGCGGTGTAAGTACCTGTAATTGTGTATTTTGCCTCCATATTTCTAATAGTTCACTGAAATATTTTGCAGAATATGTATGGGTCATATCATACAACCGGTCAATACGGCATACCTGGTTCTTATCAGATGACTGCTTCCCAACAGCCTCAGTCTATCCAGCACCAAGGAAATTCTAACCAGGTAACAATATGAAAACTGCAAAATAGGGGCTGTGCTAGAATAATTGCCTTTGCCACCGAGCTCTTTTTAGCTACAGAAGTTGACCAACTTTTCAATTCTTAAAAAGCCCACACAAGGCATGCGCGCCACTAAATATATTGACCGTGAAGGTGGTGGTCTTTTATTAGATTTCTACGTGGTAAAGCCAAGTTTCCTTTACCTTCTGTCATTTTAAATATATATATATAATATATATATATATATTATATATATATATATATTCCGCAGCGCTGTACAATAAGCACAGTATAGACAGGGTTACAATACATTGAACAACATTTGACAAACAGTACAGGAGGAGATGAGGGCCCTATTCCCGTAGGAACTCACAATCTGGGAGGGTTGGGGTTGGAAACAGGAGGAGAGGACTGTAAGGTGAGAGTGATTGATGGTTGCGTCAGTGAGTTGGGTGGTAGGCTTCCCTAAATAGGAATGTTTTAAGGGAGCGTTTGAAGGAAGAGAAGTTAGGGGAAAGTCTGACAGTACGAGGGAGAGCGTTCCAGAGAGTGGGGGCTGCGCGTGAGAAATCCTGCAGTCTATCATGGGAAGAGGTGATGCGGGGAGAAGCTAGGCGCAGGTCACTGTTTGACCTTAGGGAGCGGGCTGGGGTGTATTTGGTGATTAGTGAGGACAGGTAGTGGGGAGCTGAGTTAGTGAGGGTTTTGTAGGTAAGGATAAGGATTTTGAACTTAATTCTGCAGTGGATGGGGAGCCAGTGAAGGGACTCGCAGAGGGGAGCGGCAGAGACAGAGCGGCGGGTGAGGTGAATTAGCCTGGCGGAGGCGTTCAGGATGGATTGTAGGGGGGAGAGGTGGGACAGAGGGAGGCCAGATAAGAGATTATTGCAATAGTCGAGTCGGGAGATTACCAGGGCGTGTATGAGTTGTTTTGTGGCGACAGCGGTAAGAAATGGCCGAATTCTGTAAATATTACGCAGTTGGTATCGGCAGGAGGAGGAAAGAGACTTGATGTGGGGGATGAAGGAAAGAGCAGAGTCCAGTGTAACTCCAAGACAGCAAACTTGGTTTGATGGGGAGATGGTGATACCCTCCACCGTGATCGAGAAGTCAGGAGGTGGGGCGGCATTAGAGGGAGGAATAAGTAGGAGCTCAGTCTTTGACATGTTGATCTTTAGGTGGTGGGAGGCCATCCAGGAGGAGATGCCAGATAAACAGTCACTGACTTTGGAAAGGACAGGGGGAGAGAGATCAGGGGTAGAGAGGTAGATCTGAGTGTCATCAGCGTAGAGGTGGTAATTGAAGCCAAAGCTGTTGATGATTTTGCCCAGGGAGGAGGTGTAGATGGAAAAGAGCAGAGGACCAAGGACAGAGCCTTGAGGTACACCAACAGATAGAGGCAATGAGGAGGAGGAGTTACCAGCAAAGGACACACAGAAGGACCTGTTGGATAAATAGGAGTCAATCCAAGCAAGTGCAGTGTCACCGAGACCCAGAGAGTTGAGGGTCAGTAGAAGGAGGGGGTGGTCAACAGTGTCAAAAGCAGCCGAGAGGTCAAGCAGGATGAGAATAGAATAGTGGCCGTGTTTTTTAGCAGTTAGGAGGTCGTTGGTGACTTTGGTGAGGGCAGTTTCAGTTGAGTGTAGGGGACGGAAGCCAGATTGCAGGGGGTCAAGTAGGGAATTGGAGGACAGGAAGATGGAGAGGCGGTTGAAGACTAGTTTTTCTAAGAGCTTAGAGGTAAAGGGAAGCAGGGATACAGGACGGTAGTTGGATGGAGAGTTGGGATCTAGGGATGGTTTCTTTAGTAAAGGGGTAACTAGCGCGTGTTTGAAGGCGGATGGAAAGGAGCCAGTGGAGAGAGATAGGTTGAAGATGTGTGTGAGAGCAGGGGTGAGGGAGGAGGAGAGGGGAGGAATTAGATGTGAGGGAATGGGGTCGAGCGGGCACGTGGTGAGATGTGAGGAGGACAATAAGGAATTGACTTCCTCCTCAGTGGTTGGGAGGAAGCGGCAGAGGGTGGCAGATGGGACCTGTGGGAGTGGAGGTGGCAGATAACTATCTTGTGTTGGGATGTTGCTTCTGATAGTTAAAGTTTTACTGAGGAAGTAGTCTGCCAGGTCTTGAGCGCTGAAGGCAGCTGAGGGGGGAGGTGCAGGTGGATAGAGGAGGGTGTTGAAGGTGGACCAGAGCTGTTTAGGGTATATATATATATATCTATATATCCTGTTTTAAAATGATGTTTTGGTGTGAAGATGCAATGTCCTAATCCTATGGAATGTCATTTAAACTTAGATGGAATGAGCGAGCTGTTTTTCTAGTGTGGGGTGTTAGAAGCACACTCAAACTCGCCGGTGGCTTTTATATTGAGTCGGGTTAAATTGTGTTCTGTAAAAGATCGTTATCGCAAAATTACAGTATAACGTTCTAATAATGGCTGCAAAGTGACTGTTTTAGTTATGTTTTCATTAAAAAGTGTGTACTTTTAATATACCATTCCACAAGGTGCTGGACACTAGGACAGCCATTTACCCCATTCCTTCTGCACAATTCCGCAAATAGACCGGGCACCAAGGTGTAGACAGGATTAGGGAGCTTTTATTTTGACATTCATACATTTCCTCTCCTACGTAGAGCTTTTTTTTTTTTTTCTTCAGGTTATTTGCCCATGGCTTATACCTCCTATGTTTTTTCTTTTTTAGGAAAGGGTTTTTAAACTTTGAAATCGTGCTTTATAAACCTACCTGCCTCCATTGTGTGTAGATCATAGAACTCATGAGATTTTCCTTTTTTCCCCGCCCAGCCTCCAATCCCTGGATTAGAAGACACCATGTCCTACTCGAACACTCAGTCACAAGTCCCTACATCCAACAGCCAGTCTGCATCACATCACCAGCACGCCAATCATAATTTGACTCAGCCTTGCCCTCAAATGGGAACCTTAAACATTCAGGCTGCTCAACAGCATCAATCCTCAAATGCCAACAATTTCAATCAGCATTCCTATAATGAAGCTCCTAAACAGAAGAAAGGCCAGCAGCTGTGGCATCGTATGAAGCGTGAGTTACATACGCTTTTTGTTTTTTTTATATATGACTGTGTGCTGATAAAATCATGATCGAATGGCTTTCGACAATTTTTTTTTTTTTTTTTATAGAATGACGCTTATTGGTTAATTTCTGCTCTACTTCAATATATAATCAAGTGCCTCCTGGCACATAACTTTGAATATGTACCTGCAAATCTTTCAGCTCGGGATAAGGTGTCCTGATTGTGTTTCCATACTTCTTTTCCTATTCATATCCTCACACCGTACACTGCTAAAAAGTGGTTTTGTTCTGCCTTCAACAGTTCATAGATCACTAAACCTGAATTCTTTGCCCTTGAATTTCAGGCATATCGTTTTTCAGTTAGCTAGTATAAAAATTTAATCTATTTACTGAACATTTTACTATTTCAGAGGCCCCTGGGTCTGGTGGACTAAAATTCAATATTCATAAACGTCCTCTTGTAATGGCCAATCAGAATTTCGACTTAACGGATCACCACGGCAATAATTCTGGGCAGCAGCAACAGAACCATATGAACAATCATCAGCTACTACATCAGATTCCACAGCAGCATCAGATGCAGAGTGAAAAGGGACGTGAACACAGGTAATGTCTGGGAGACTGTGCTCCTTGAAAATGTGACTTGCGTGCTTGTCACATCTTGCACATAATTAAACCGTACACTTATTCACAGCAATTCTTCGGCAAAGCCAGAAGACTGGCCTCCAGCAATGAAGGAATATGTTCAGCGTTGCTTCACAGCTTGTGAGACGGAGGAAGATAAGGACAGGACAGAGAAATTGCTAAAGGAAGTTTTACAAGCTCGGTTACAAGATGGATCAGCATATACCATTGATTGGAGTAGAGAACCGCTGCCAGGGTATGGATGTCACGAACACACATTTTCATTAAGAGCGGAAACCAAGTGACTAGAAATCTTCTATTCCGGGTGCTCCTATTTCACTTGTTACATGACAACACGAGATTTCTAGATATCGAATTATACGATTATTCCTCCCCCACAAGATTATACAGCCGCAAATGTGCTTTTACTTTATAGTAGCTGAATACTCAAGTATGCCAATAAAATCCTGCTTGGGAAGTCTAAAGGGGTTGTTCACTATCCATTGTTATATAGAAATAAAAGTGGTTTTACTTTTGGGGGGGAAAAGACTGAATTCAGTAAGGGCGTTAACTGTAATGGCCACCATACGTACAGTCAAATTTAACAAGAGGAAAAAAAAGCTGTCATCTGCGCTCACTCCTGTAATTCCATGTGAAACAAAACAGGTTTGAGTTTACTTGAATGGCCATTAAAGTGTAGGCTCACCTGGCACGTCACTGCACCTCTGGTCAGGTGAGTCCTACCGAATGAAACCAAGCTGCTTTTCAGTCATGAGACTGGTGGGTTTACTTTTATACCCTCACCAGGAGCAATTCCACTTAGTGGAATAAAAAGCACCTTGGTTTCATTAGGTAGGATTCCCCAGACCAGAGGTGCTCTGACGTGGCAGGTGAGCTTACACTTTAATGGCCATTCAAGTAAACCAAAACCTCTTGTTTCCCATGGAATTACAGGAGTGAGCGCAAATGACAACTTTTTGTTTAAAGTATTATACATGGAGCAGGCTGGATACTTCTGGTCCAGCAGCCACCCTGATAGGGAATAGGCACAAAACTTTTTTCTGTACAGGTGTACAGTCAAATGTGTCAACTGCTGGTTTCACTATCATTCAGTGATTCTTTTATTTTTTATTTATAATATGTATGATCTCCATTAAATCACCAGAATTTATTCACCACTGCTGCAAGCAGTGGCAGAACAAAGCAAAGTTTAGAATAGCCATAGTTTACTTATTTTACGAAAATAATAATTGTGGCTACATTGTTGTTTGCAAGAACTTCACATGTCAGTGTTAAACTTTACTTCTTGGATATTTTAAAGTAGCTGTAGGAGGATAGTTCTTGCCATTGTTTGCAACTTCAGTGAAGTTCAGTGGGTGGTTGGTTGATTTAAAACAAAATAAATATATATTTAATCAGTGAATTTCCAGGGTTCCCCTACACTTCAGTAAGGCTTCTCACTTTGTTTTTAGGAAGGAAGCTGTAAAGGAGAGCCCAAAAAAGAAACGTTGGGAACCTGCGTCTCTGCAATCATCTCGTGGCAGCACAATCACAGTAACACAGTCTTCAAGAGGTGGTGTAAACAGTAGTGGAGGTGGGAGTATCAGAGGCCGCCTAAGTAATTTCCCCAAGTTTGGAAACCGTAATGTCTTCATGAAAGAATCCAGCTCCTCTTCAAGTGCAGGATCTCGGTCGAGATCAAGATCGCCGGTTCGATCTCCACCCAGAAGGCACCGCCATAGGTAAAAGTCAAGAATTTTTAACACCATCTCTCCCGCTCCACCATCCCTGTCTCACAACGATGTGGTGTTTTAACCTGCTATTTTTTTATTTCAGTGGTTCAGACTCTGACAGCTCGCTATCTAATAACGAAGTTCCAGGCCGCCGAAATTTCCAGAAAGGGCGTGGCCGTGGTGGTCACATGGGTCGAGGAAAGATGCAAAGGGGTAAAAGGTAAATATAAACGAAGATTAATATTAAACATTTGTGGATGGAAAACTTGGGGCTAATAGAAATCCACAAACTACTTAAGTTTCCTTCGGCTGATGTTGAGAGGCGGCAGCTGATCATGTCGTCCTAAGCAGGTTAGACCCCCGCAGGATGGCATATCATGGCCAATAGACGCTGAAGCCCCCTTCCAGCCCACCATGCACCCCAGCAGGCCAAGCACATAATTGGCTGTGGCAGGACCACCAGAATTCAAGCAGTCCCGCAGCAGGCAATGATGCGCTCGGTGCAGGGGAGGCGGGCAAAGGCGTTTGTAGGGCTTGAAGCAGCAGCAGCAGAAATAAGCCTGCCATTATCACATCCGTTTTAAAATCTTTTACTTCTTCCAGGTTTATCTTTGCTTTGGTAGACCTGCAACTAACCATTGTTGGCCTTTTTAACCGTACGGCAGGTAAATGTTCTGAATATTCTTTTCCTATTTTAGAAATGATCAATGCTTTAATAAGAAAAATCGAAAGAAGAATAATACTATGGATTTCGTAGACCCCGAAAGAGAGTTTAAAAAGGAAAGGAGAGCAGCTCGTTTCCAGCATAGTCCTGGTCCCAAAAAGTTGAGAGTCGAGCCTCTTGTTCTACAGATAAACAACCTGGAGGTGGCAGGATCTGATGGCTTAGACTGGAATGAGCTGAAAATTTTTGGAACGTGTCAAGATATCTCCAAACATTACCTACGTTTAACTTGTGCTCCTGACCCATCAACTGTCAGACCAGTGCCGGTAAGATTCCTTTGGTTAATGCCATTTTCTCACGTAAAATAGAAGCAATTTTACTTCATGTGAGGAAAAATGTTAAATTTACAAGCAGTGCTTTTGCCCTTCATTTGTGTTGAATATTTAATGGTTAGTTCCCAGGGGAATAGGGCCCTCGTTTCCTCCTGTACTGGCTTATCAAAATGTTGTTCAATGTATTGTAACCCTTTTTTATATTGTGCCCATTGTACAGCGCTGCAGAATATGTTGGCGCTCTATACATAACTATTTGTTGTTTTTTTAGCCATTATTTATGTTTGTAGATATGTTTTATGTACCGTTTCTGGATTAACTGTCTCCAAGCTGCTATGGGTATCCTTTGCATAGTCCAGACTTGGAGGTATACTCCGGGGTTAAAGCAGGATGGGACACGGTGGTCTAACATTATCCACTGCCCCTCTGTGTGCTCTCTCCTGATACTTTTTAAAACATCCCTGAAATCTGGCACTGCATAGTAGGGTTGCACCGATACAGATTCTAGAATCGGTGCCGATTCCGGGTACTGCAGGAGTACTTGGTACTTGTGCAGTACCCCCGATATTTCCCCTGATACCGGGAGCCGGCTTGCCAGCATCCGAGGGGCTGGGGCGGCTGTCTATCGGCATTCGGACAGACCCTGCAGCTGCTCTCCATGTTCTTTCATACTTACCTTCCTGAGTGACGCTGGTAAAGTCTTTGCGCGTGTGCTTGTTGGAAGGCCCCCAGCCGCGATCACGGAAGGTAAGTATGAACGCGGAGAGTGCCAGGTGAGCTGGGGGGCATAATCCATGAGGTCTGTTCTTATTGGAAAGTGGTCACATGACATAAAAGTATCGGTGAGTACTCGGTCTTAAAGTGGTATCGGTGCATCCCTACTGCATAGGTTCTCAAATCTTCAGATGTGACATGCTGCCAGCTTCCTGCAAGTTGTAGCATGTCACATGACTGGGCGGGAAGGAGGGGCTTGGGGGCTGGATGTTCCATTCAGTTTACGCACAGAGCCATTGGAGGGCTTTGGGTCCTGATTAGATTGCCTTGAAGCTCAGGTCAGCCCTTTGTGATAGGAGCTAAGCCCTTGCACTCTGAGGGCTGAATTAGTCCTTTTTGAGAGCACCCTGCAGGGTGGAGAAGGCTGAAGGTGTTTAGGGCACTGTTGCCACCGGGGGTGTGTGTGGAACCCTTGAACATTACGTGCTTTACTCCTTTTTAATCTGCCCTTGCTGCAATGTATAGTGGCTTTTCATTTGTGACCGGTGAGGAAAGATGATAAAACTTTGCAAACGATGTTTCGGATTCTGACTTGGCTAATGTTGAGCTTGATTTTACAGGTATTAAGGAAGTCTCTTACAATGGTAAAAGGACATTTTAAGGAAAAGCAGGACTACGCGTATGCCTGTGAGCAGATGAAATCGATTCGTCAAGATTTAACGGTATGTGTCACAGAAAAGAGAAATTCATGAGAGTGAAGTATTGCAACTGTGACAGAATATGGATTCTAACACCTTCCCCTTTTTTTTTTAGGTTCAGGGAATTCGCACAGAGTTTACTGTGGAAGTATATGAAACACATGCGCGCATAGCATTAGAAAAGGTATTTCATTTATTGACAAAATATCATAATTGGGAATATAAATGTACAAATGTATGCCTTGGCTTCTGAAGGTTTTATTACAGCTATCATTGGCGCAGCATGTTTTATTTAAGTGAACCCGTCGTGAAAATATATGAAATTCACGTGCAATGTTCCATCGTGCTTGATCTACATATTTAGGAGTATTGTTGCTAAGATTACATCTGTTCCAGCAAATACGCTGTGTCTGTATTGTAGCCAGTCCTGTTTGCCCCTGCTTAGTAACCTAGCCACAAGCTGGGCAACTCCTTCGTTTGGATTAATTTTGAGCTTCTTCAGAATGGCTTCCTTGACTATCCTCCTCCTTGGCATCGTACGAGACTGATAGACAACACAAGAAAAAACTTTTTATTAATCCAGAGTCTTGGTAGCTGCCACACATCACATTTCTGGGGCACATATCCAGCTAATGGCCAACCTGTGTAGAAGCTCAACATAAATCTGGTATTAACCTGAAGACTAAAGTAGCCTGGGTGCAAATAACTGAGGAAATGTAGATGATGGCCAGTGCCTTTTTGTGGAGGGAATATTACATTTAACCCATACTTTACTGTGTGAAAGGGAAGCGGGTGCATTTTCTCTGTTTAGGCTGGGGTCAGGCATGCATTTTTAACGTGCGTTTAGGCGAACTTAATCACGGCCGTAGTAGCAAATGACAGCCAATATACGAAGTACGGCCGCACGAACGTTTGGCCGCGCAACGCAAGCGGCAAACGAATGAATTTTTTTGAACGTAGAACCGCTAGTACTGACGTGCGTCCGCTAGCGGCGTGGGTGCGTGATTTAGATGTCAGACGCTAATGTCTGGCCTACATAACGTCCAGACAGTTTTTTTTTTTTTTTTTTTTTTTCACGATCCATAAAAAATCACGTATGAAAATGTGCTTTGTGTGGCTGTTTTCGTGCATTCCGTGAAAAAATACGACAATGCCGTCAGCCGCACTTTTTTACGGATGACGCGAAAAATGCGTTTGTTTGACCCTAGCCTTAAAGGTACGCTATCAATATTCAAAATGTCGTTTCAGGGTGATCACGAGGAATTTAACCAGTGCCAAGCTCAGCTGAAATCCTTGTATCAGGAAAATCCCTCGTCCAACGTTGGGGAGTTCACCGCCTACCGCATCTTGTATTACATCTTCACTCAAAACTCTGGAGGTGAGCATGCCTGAGTTTTGGGTTTACATAGTAATTTTTGAACGGTCTGTACAACTTGGCTTCCATCTCTCATATGTTTCATTTTTCTAGACCTAACCACAGAGCTGGCCCATCTGACCAAGGACTTAAAGGCTGACCCGTGCATCGCGCATTCACTAGCCCTTTTGAACGCGTGGACACTTTTAAACTACCATCGATTTTTCAAGCTTTACCAAGGATCCCCTCGAATGTCTGGGTATCTCATCGACAAGTTTGCAGACAGGGAAAGGAAGGCTGCCCTTAAGGCGATGATCAAAACGTATGTGAATGTCAACATACTGGTTAATGTATTCATGCCCTCTCCTTTCAGCTTACTTATATCAAGTAGGGCTGAATCATTTACAGAAAATGTAGAGTTGTATCTGCTTAAAACCATCCTATAGTGTGCGTGTGATAATGAACTGGAGAATGTGTGCGTTCAATGCTGCGCGATTTCGAAGCTCAGAGTTTAAATTGTGCGTGCATGTTTTAATTTAAACCAAAATGTCTCCTTGCAATGCTTCTTCACATTACAAGTGACGGATAGCTAGTGATGGAGTAATGACCGTGCCGTCTGCCTGGTGTCTAGTGTGAATCACACAATCAAGGCTTTTGCAAACACTAATTTTTCTGCATTCCCATTGGGATGCATTGTTACACGCTACTACAGAACATGCAAATATTTGGGTAGTAGAAGCGGTCACATTGCAGATTGGAGCTCCTAAGTGAAGACTGTCTTTGCTATCCTTTTGCTCAGAGGTTTCATTTGACTGCAGCAGTTTTTGATCTTCAAGTGTGAGGCTCTGATTTATTTTTTTAATGCACAAACCTATTCCACAGCACAGGTTAGGGGTGTACAATATGTTGTACTACATAGATTAGATGGAGAGAACCCGCTCCCTATGGAACCTAATTAGTATTATGTAATGAAATGGTAGTGTGGACACTCGGTTCCTTAATGTAAAACAACACTGCACAAGAGTTATAATATGTGAATCCGAGCAGTGTCTCATCAGGATAATGCTCCTAGTTAGTAAATAGGAGGTCCCGAGAGCAAATCTCAGCGGGGCCCTGTGTTTTTTTTTTCTTTCGTAGTCTATTAGACGGGCAAAGGTTTTAAAAGTAACATCAGGAAGTATTATTTTACTGAGAGGGTTGGGTGGTGGATACATGGAACAGGCTTCCAGTAGAAGTGGTAGAGACTAAAGCACTGAGTTTAAGCTGGCATGGGACAGACATAAAGCTCAAGTATCCAAATAATTGGGCAGACTAGATGGGCTGAAAGGTTCTTTCCGGCCGACATGTTTCTATAATAATGTCAGCTGTGACATATAGAAATTAAAAATAAGGGATCCTGGCGCTCCAAAAAAAGCCATAAAATAAAGGGAGCGGTCATATATAGGAACCTGCTCCAGGCATATTGTTTCTCCTAGTTTAATAGCCGGAATTGAAAGATCCATCTTCATTTAGCAAATCAGAGTGTGGGTGCAACATCCCAGGAAAGAAGTGCACACCAGTTTGGAGCAATTACATTTAAAAAATAAATAAAAATACAATCACAGTTGACATCAGCAACAGCAAACTATTTTCACACATTTTTTAAAAACATATGAAATGCAGCACACGCCACTTAAATATAGGGTTAAAATTAAAAACTAAAGGAAAAAGTGATTCAAATATTATACATACTTTATAATGAATGTTAGTCAACGATGGGTGTTTTTTAGGGTACTATCATATTAATCCCACCTGCTACACTCGGGTTAAGGGGGTCTCTTTTTATTACTCGTGTGGGGATGTTGAGCTCACACGCTGAACGGTTTTGCTTGCTGAGAGTGCAGTTGTTTATAGTCTTCTAGTGGCTGCTTGGTAATGACGCCTGCTGTGAGTGGAGGGCAGTAGGGCTTTTGACACCGGGAAACTGATGAAGGCTATACATAGACGGGTTTAGAAAGTCCGACCCATAACACATGTGCAGATCTAGTAAATACACAAAGGCTGTGGCAAGGGTATGGTAAGTAAGGTGTAGGCAATAATCTCACCGATGCACTGTAGTTATTATCTGCATGTTATTTATTTGTGTGAATAGGTCCCTTTTTAAATATTCTTTGCTTGAATATGGGTGGTAAGATGCAGACACGTGACCGTATGTTATTCAGGAGACTAGTTGTGCAAGAGCTTATGAAAGGAATATATAGCGCAGTTTCATGCATTCCAAGTCAGGAGTGCGATAGACCCTCTTGCATTGTATTTCTACACCATTGATAAGTCGTACAAAATGTAGAGCAAAATGTTCAAAAGACCAGATTCCTGCCTTTTTTTTTAGATCACTGAGAGCTTGTTTATCTCACGGCTACATATTTTAACCTCTGAAGGACCAAGGGTCTTTAAAGTTAATGCATTTCTGATGGAACAGTTACATCATTGGTCCTTAACCTCACTGTCGTTACGTTTCTGACATATTTTATATGTCAAAATCGGAACACAATTTATTCAGCCCCCTGGTGGTAATCAAGTGTGACTCGGGGTTAAATGCAATGCTGAAAGCAGTAACCCCAAGCCACACTCGGGCTGCATACATTACTTGTCCCTGCGCTCCCTCGTTGACCCCCGCTGTCACCTCTGGACGATCGCAACGTCCTGTTTCCCTTCTCACGGGAAGCGAACCAGGAAGCAAAATGCCGCGATCGCTGGAGGTCAGCGAGGGAGCGCAGGGACATGGTAATGTATCCAGCCAGTGTGGCTCGGTTACCGCTTTCAGCACTGTAAGTTAACCCCGAGCCACACTCGGGAACACGGGGAGGTTTAAGGGGTTAAATGAACCTTCCATGGAGTGGTAGCTTTTGGTTGGAATATCCCATTACATTCAGAACCTAGCTTCACTGCCTTAACCATAGCATAGGGTGTTAAGATTTGTATGGCTGGTGACAGCCATGCCCTTTGCATGCACATGCCCCTTCCCCTTCTTAGACGCTTGTCTGCACAGGGTGCACATTATGAGTGACACATTGGCCATGTTGACTGCGTGTCTGGACTCACAGGCCAGGTTAAAATGTGCCGAAGTTACAGTTGATAATTTCTTTACATTTGTCTCTTTGTAAACCAAAGGGAAAATGATGGCCACATTTATTTTACGTTTATTGCAGTTTAAAATTTCTCAAAAAACCTGCTGGTTTTGATATGCATTGCCAGTGTATCTGCCCCCCCCCCCCCAAAGTGAGGGTAAGTAGCTTTGTATCATGACAGCTAGTACATATAGTTAAATGATCTGCTTTTTCCTATTATCATTTATAATGTGTGCTATGTTTCTGTAGCACTTTACAATAACCAGTGGGACTGTGACAAATCATAGGAACAGAAATAATTGGTGTAGAGGGCCCTGCTCAGATGAATTTACAATCTAGGAGATGGGGTGTAGTGTAGGAAGAAGAGTTTTATAACTTGGAGTGTTTTATGCAAGGTGGGTATCGCTTTATATCTTGTTCATAACCAATGTTTGTTTTTCAGGTTGTTTCACAATGTTCGTTGTTGTTCTAACATGTTTTACCCCTTTTTTCTTCCCCACTGCTTTTTTATTTTCAATTAAATCTATAGTTTTCGGCCGGTGCTCCCTGTTTCCTACGTTGAGTCAGAATTGGGCTTCAAGAGTGAGGAGGAGTGCCAGTGTTTCCTGGCTTCTTTGTCTTTGGTGTATGCAGGGAACGACGACAGCAAGATTGATTGCAAGCAGAGTTTAGCAGCCTTGACAAATTTCTAAATTGGACCCCCCCCACACACACACTTTTTTTTATTTATCTCAAAGTCCCAGATTATCAATGTGTTGCTGAACACATGTGTAAAACAAATCCACACTAAGTGTGAGAATATAGATCAGGATGATTGCATATTTAAGCAAAACCATCATGCTGTCTAATCGCCTGAGGACGGATGGCGTGACCAGGAACATCAGAATGCAAATTTTGATGGTGTTTACTGCCAAAAGAACAAACCTCTACAAACACACACAATCCAGAGTGTGTTCTTTTGGTTGCTAGTGTTATTTTGTGTAAATATTTATTTAAACCGAATTTCCAGTGATCGGCTTCAGTCAAAAGGAGTCCAATGTAAAATTTTGTAAAACCTGATAGTTGCATCCTGAAAGTGTTACTTGTTGTGCACTTTTTTTTCTATTCTAAAGGTAAATTTGCATAAGATCTCTAGCAGCCTCACTGGGTCTCTTTAGAAACTGGACAGAGACCTCACATTGTTACAGTGACACTTTCTTGGTGTTTCCTGTGAGAATAAGGTGTTTTGTTTTTCTCGTAGCTGAGAAAACAAAACCCCCACATCTTATCACTAAACACATTTCATTAGGGTATCTGTAAATAAGAGTACAGCTTTATTTTTATGAGCTTTATGTACATCTTCGAGGATTTACTTTGACATGGACTAAAGGGATTAATGGGATTGTTTTTCTGTAAATAGCTTTATTTTTTTTTATTTTTCATTTTGTGTTTTGAAAATGTACTTGTGAACTTGTCATGAATAGAAACTAACGATGTCTCAGTTTCTTCTCTCTTTGCCTCACTCGTACAAGCCTCTATCCATCTGCTGCACTGAAGTAACACGCACAGAATGTAGCTCTGGAGAGAAGGCAACATTGTGGAAGAGACAAAAAAGGCAACTCAAACATTGGGAGGAGTGAAACGAGCTTCACGCGCAAGGCTACGTGGTGGAATAAGAGACTTTGTTTTTAAAGAACTTTTGCCATCACAGAGTCTTTGTAAGAAAATTGAAGTTCAAGCTAAATTCTGAAAATCTCAGCAGCCACGAAAGTTTCCCTGGAATCATACTACACTGGAGCTTCGCAACCAGTGAGAGGAGCCGTTTAACGTGTTTTTTTTTTTTTTCTTTTTTTCCCCTCCTAGTCCCCACTTCCCATGTTTTATTTTTGTTTGTTGTTGTTTTTTTTCTTCTGCTCTTTTTCCCCCCCTGTGTTTTCTCTTCAAAATGTTACTTTGCACCCCTGTGTCTGCAGGTAAATATGAAGTTTGTTCTCCCGTTTATCCCTTTTTTTTTTTTTTTTCTGTCCCCAGTTTTTCTACACAAATAGATTTCATCTCTACCCCTCTCTTAAACAACACTTTCAAGCTCCCCAGCCCAGTATGAAATTGTGAGACGTGAATGGTAAATTGCTCTTCATTTGCAGATTGTTTGGTGTTTTTTTTTTTCCAATGCATTCCTCCCTTTAATAAAATCACGAGTTGCTTATATTGGTATTTGTTTTTATTTCCTTTTTTAAAATGTAAAACAGTGAACAATGTTACACAATAGCTACATGACTAGATTGAATCCCTTTGTTGGCCAATGGATGAGCCGCGCACTGTTTGTATACTGACGTCGCGAGAAGGGAACCCGGAAGTAGCCTGCCGGATGCCGCCATCGGCCTGAGGTGACTGCGGGAGGGAGTGCAGGGACAGGTATGTATCTAGCCTGCGTGTGGCTCGGGGTTATTGCTTTCAGCATTGAAATTTAACCCAGAGCCACACTCGGGAATACCACCGGGGCTAAAATAAATGCACTGATTTGACGGATTATGTCAATTGGACTGCCAGGGAGGTTAAAAGACCACCTGGTATTTTTTTAAGACTTTATTATTTAACCTTTTTAATTTTTTTTTTTCCTCTCTTTGCAATTTGCAGAGGCAGTTTCGGTGCTTTTCGACAGATATGAAATAAAAGCAGTTAGTGGTCCGTATTCCAACCCTTGTGTAAAATTTGCAATGCCATTGAAGTCCTATGGAGTTGCTTAGATTAGAACAGCTCTGGTTAACACCTTATTGCTAGGTGAGTTGTGTCTGGCAGGTGGAGGTTAATGCAGGTGGCGTGTACTAGTGCTCTCGACTTGCAGGACTATTCAGCGGGTGCCTTCTCTGGCCAGGCTAAATGTGTCTGACTTCAATGGGGCAGGTGGTTCTGTAGCCAGCAGAGCGCGCCGACTGCTGGGCAGGGCCTATGCGGCCCATAGAAGTCAACGTGGCATGCTAGAAGGCCCCGCCTCTTAAAGGCCCACCTGCCGCAGGGACTGCATGGTACACCCTGCGGCGGGAAATGGTTAAAGGGACTCTATAGAAAAATAAATGGTATCCTGTACACTGGATTTAAAATAAGCAACAAAGGGTGCTCGCCATAGATAAGGACTCAGCATGGTTTATTGAGGACAGTTGAGTAAACACACCTGAATTTAAGTAAAATTTATGAAATACAACAAACAATAGCTGTCCAATGACAACAGAGCAAAGCAAATAAGTAAAACCATGTCACAAGGTACAGATGTTACACACACACTCACACTTACTATAGTATGTGTTATATACACGTGTGAATATATATATATATATCTATATCATTTCTCTGAGAAAATTATATGTCCGCTTCATTGACATTTTTGTTTTGTGGAGGGGCACGAGGGATGAAGCAAGGGAGGTGGAAGGGTATATTAATGGACTAAATAGCTCTATAAAGGTCACCAGTGAGGTTAGTAGTGAGTCCATTCACTTTTTGGACATCAAAGTGTTTGTAAAGGACCAACGTCTTCACCACTCCCTTTATTCTAAACCCACAGATCGTAATACCCTCCTACTAGCTTCTAGTGCACATCCTGAGCACTGTAAAAAAGCATTACCACATGCCCAGTTCCTGAGGACTATTAGGAACAACAGCGATCCAACAATAAGACAGGAACAGTTAAGTCTAATGCAGGGGAAGTTTGAACAACGGGGATATCCGAGACAGACATTGGAATCAGCTTTAGAAAAGGCTTCCCTACCTATGGTAGAAAAGGCAAAACAAGACAGACGGAGGTTCCCCATCACTTATACTATGGCCACAGAAAAATTAACAGCTGCAGTTAAGAAAAACTGGCGCATTTTAGAGAATGATCAAACTTTGCCCAAGAAGTTCAGGAATCCACCCATGTTCTGCTATAAACGCAATAGGAGCCTAAAAGATTTATTGGTCCATACGGACCCCATTGTAGGGAAAACACAGGATGTGGTGCGACGCCGCAATGTGGGGTGTAAGCGTTGCTTGGGGTGTGTGACTTGTAGTCACATGGTTCCAGGGAAGGCGTTTAGTCATCCACACACGGGTAAGCGGTTCCACATCCGATATACAATAACGTGCAAGACTGAGTACGTGGTGTATAGGATATTGTGTCCCTGTGGGCTCGCGTATGTGGGTAAAACAACTCCCATTATGCGATAGAATTAGAAACCATAGGTCGAACATAAGGGTAGCATATCGAGACGACCACTCGATAAGCCAGTGGCGAGACACTTTTTGGAATTGGGTCACTCGGTTGTCTCATTGCGCTTTACGGCCATAGATCACGTCCCCGTACCTAGGAGGGGGGGGGGGGAGATAGAGCACTAATGCTGCTTTAAAAGGAAGCCCAGTGGATACATTGGTTAGATACAGTGTATCCAAGGGGACTCAATGAACGTAATATGTATTCGGTGTTTATATAGGGGTGTAGTGGTAAGATTAAAGCGAGTTGTAATAAAAAAAAAAAACCTCATGATAGCACTTATGAGTGAAGGTTTTTAAATATACAGAACACAATCGCTGCAATGTTTAATAATAGTGTATTATTTTTTCTAACACACAGGTGGTAACTTTGTTTTTAACATGTGATGGCCGCTAATTAATGCGGCAATCCTTGGCTTCCTCGCCCGACCGATGTGTGTGGGTGACCAGATAGGCGTGGGTGCTCACTGTGGGGTAACGAATATGGAGTTCAAGCATTTCTGGTTACTAGGACGACCAGAATGACGTCATTGAGATGAGCCGCGGCATGGTGCATGCGCAGAGCACCCCACAGCATGCCGGACACCATACACACCGGGAGGGTGAGTATCCAAGGTGTTTGTAATTTTATTGATTTTCCTCCCTATGTAAGCTTTGTGGTTGCAATGGGGGGGGCAGTGTATGTTTTTTTGTCCTGATGAGGGTTCCGGAGAGGAACCGAAACGTTGACATGACTTGATACCTGTTCCAATAAGGCTAGGGTCAAACGAAAGCATTTTTACACGCGAACGTAATGCGTCGGAACGAATTGACGTATTTTTTCACAGAGTGCGCGAAAACGGTCATACGATGCGCATTTTTCGTGCGTGATTTTTTCAGATCATCAATAAAACTCTTTTTGCGTCTGGACGTTATGTAGGCTGGACATTAGCAGTGTCTGACGTCTCCTAATCACGCACACACCGCTATGCCGCAGCTGCGCACTCTGTACGTCCGTACTAGCGGTTCGGCGTTTCGAAAAAATGCGTTCGTTTTCCACTTGCGTTGCGCGGACTTTCGTGCGACCGTACTTCGTATATTGGCCTTCATTGCCCGTCATCTGCTGCTAGTGCGGCCGTAATATGTGCGCCAGAACGCACGTTAAAAGTGCGCTGGTCTGACCCCAGCCTAAAGTGAAGGATTGTGAAAAAGCCTGGAGTGCGGGTGATATTGTACAGCATTATTTATATATATATATTATATAAATTAGAAAGTGTTTTTGTGATATTTATATAATCAGAGCGGCCAAACTGATATTCGAAGCAATGGTCTACGCTTCTAGGCTTATAAAAGTAGCCAAAAAGACCACATGCGCAAAAATACCTAATTGCAAAAAGCACCAGGTAACAAAGTGATAAATAGAAGCAGCTAAATCATAATTTGGGTCAGTACAAACTAAGTCCCAGATGCAGAGGCAAGGTTCCCAACGTTTCGCCTTTGGTAGAATATACTGTAGATACTAGAGTATAGCGTGACCTGAATATAACGCGAGGAACAAAATGTTACTATACCGGTAAACAATTAATAAAATCCTTCCAGGTTCTTTTAACACAGTCGGGCTACCCCTCAGGTCAGGATGTTCTGCTCTAGAATGATTGCAGTTGTTACCAAGTATGAAGCCGCCGGCCATCCATATTCTTTAATTACGATTAGATGGCTGGTGGAGGTGAATGATTGGTTAAACCGACCGTGCCCTCTGACCATGATGGATCCCACCTGAATCCGGGAGTTCCTGAAGTGTTTGCAAGCATCAGGGAGCCCGCATTCACTTCAGCGAGACTTCCAGAAGACTTGGGATCCAGAGCAAGGCAAGTTTTTTTCTTCTTCTTCCCCTCACACGCGATGCAGATGTCTCCAAATTTTAGCAGTATACTCGTATCTACAGTGTATGTACACATTATAGTATTTGTATTAACATCTGTCCCTTGTGACATTGTTTTATTTACTTATTTTCTTTGCTGTTGTCATTGGACAGCTATTGTTTGTATTTAATTATTTTACTTCTTATATAATTCAGGTGTGCCATCTCTATTGTTGCATTAGAGACTCTGTACACATCCTGACCACTTGAGCTTTTTAAAGTGGCCAGGTTGTGTAGTGTCGTCTCCCAATAGCGACAATCTGGTAAAAACGCTGGGTGAGGTGGAGTTTCCCCTGCCAGCGTCACCAGCAGCTGGGATTTTGAATTTCCTAGCTGCCGGTCACCAGATCGGGCACTGGTTCTCCTGTCACTCATTCTCGGACATTCAGTGATCACGAACATTCTGAAGGCCATGCATCATTTTTGTGCATATAACCACAGCTCCGATCCATTCTTCACGTACACAAGCTCCGTAGTGCCTGCGCAGAAGTGCAATTTGTGTTTCCTTTTCCACAGTTTGCATAGGCATGCGAGTTGTGTAGAAAAAGCTAGACACTTCTGGATTTTGGAAGACCTTGAGCTGACAGGAGCAGTGCATGCTGGGGGAGAGAGTACTTATAGCTAAAATAATAATTGGGCAGGTGCTGTCAGCAGCATATGCCCAATTATTTAAGGGGGGAGGGGAAAGGGTTCCACTTGGCCCCCCCCAAAGTGTTCCTTTAGGCCTGGTTCACACCTGGGCGTTTTACAGCGCGTTCCTACGTCGTACGCGTAGGAACGTGCTGTAAAACTCCCTACGCCCAAAGAAGTACAGGAGCTTCTTTGGGACATATTACAGTGCGTTTGCAGCCATAGACTTGAAAAACGCGCGTTTCTAATTGTCAAAAACGCTCCTAAAACGTCTGGATGTAAAACGCGCATATGAGATACGCTCAGGTGTGAACCCAGCCTTAAAGTCACAGCAGGGTTGGAATAGAGCCCAATGTGATTTTTGGTCATTTTTCTGCTTACAGGACGTGCAGTTACTGCTATAGGATTATTTGGTTACGGTTTGAGTTAGAAAATAGTTTTTGAAGCCCCTTTTGTTCACAAAAAATTTAATACTTTTTGAAAATGTGAACTGCATGAACCGCTTCCTTACACTGTATCCCATGAAGCTGTTAGTGATTACATGGTGAGGACTCTGACCTGCAAATAAATCAATGTGCATCAAATAAAACCATAAAGCGGACGGAACACGCCACAAATGTGAATTGATCTCTGAGGACGCCACAGGACAAGGAGAGGGTAACTTTCGCCTTGTTTATATTTTTTGATCCGCTCAGGGATTGGAGCATATTTATACAGGACGGATTGCGATTCGCTATGGTCATACGATCCAGTTTTAAGCGGTCACATTCATATTTGCTCAGACCTTTGCTGCTGAGGGACCAGTAAAAGAAAGTCACGTATAATATGAGCTTCTCTACCATGTGCGTTTAAAAAGAAATCTGTAACAAACCTTTTTATAGAACCTTTATTATTTCCACACTTTCTCATTTATTATTGTTATAAACACCTGTTAAAGAATAGCAAAGGTCCCCTTTCTTTTCCTCTTCTCCTGCAGTTTGGCACACTTTGGAGACCCTGTGGTGAATACTGAAATCACCGCAGGGTCGGCAAACTTAAATTGCTGAAGTGCGCCGAACGAGAAAGTACTGAAATTTCGGTGCTTACTGAATAACCCTCAGTCTTAGTTCTTTGACTAAAAATGACGCTAATATTAAGAAAAAAGGAGTTTTTATCTAAATACTTTTCATAGCTATGAAAAATATTTTTGGCTTGATTTTATTTTACGTAATGTTCCTCTAGATCAGGGTTCTTGGCCCTCCTAGATGTTTTGGAACTACATTTCCCAATCTAATGAGAGGAACTTCATGGGAAATGATGCTTTAAAGCATCTGGAGGGCAAAGCCCTTGCTTTAAGTCACGTGCGGTGACTTTTTTTTCTCTTCAATTCGGCGTGATTTGGCGATCCCGCTGTGTATTCACCAAGCACCACGGGGCCGTCGTAATGCAGGGAAAAGTCGCCACAAACCCGCCGAAAACTCACCACAAAACCCGGCGAAGGCACAATGAAAACCTGCAAAAACATCTGGATTAACCCCGCCGAACACGCCGGAAAAACCAGAGCAGGAGCCGATCACAGCACAGAGCAGCCGCCGGAAAAACCCGGCACCGCAGACTAATGGAGTGAGGGGAAAAAAAAAAAACCCCTTATGCTTGAAAAGTGAAACGCTGTTTGCAAAGAAACTACAGAACGAAAATGTCTGAAATTTACATATAAGATCCAATGAATGATAATAAAAAGGGCTGTTACAGAAAAAAGAAAAAACGATTTAAAGAAAAACGGAATAAAAATGTTTGCAAAAAAATCACGAAAAATGCCTAAAAGATCCTTTAAAAAATCTAAACATAAGAGCTTTTTTACTGCAGAATAAAATATACGGTTTATTAGATGATATTAAAACCGGAATATTTTTAACATTGAAGCCTATGGGATTCACCTAAATAAACCTGTCAACCACCGAATGGCAGGGCATTTCGGCAACTTTTCACCGATGGTTTTTGTTCTATGAATAGACGAAGCCTTGCTTCTCTATTGTGCATTCTCGAATGTGCTGGCAATTTGCCAACATTTGGCCAACTGCCTGCTCTGGATAGCCGAATGGCCAGGAAAGGTAACCGGTGAATTTCAGCGTTCGGTTACCTTTCGCCAGCAATTCGGAGCTCTTAGAGGGTTATTCAAAGTGTTTGAAGCCTTTTGATGGGAGTGAAAAATAACCTATTTGGACTATATTGCCACTTTTAAGCAAAAATCGAGTTGGAATATATTTTTTTAGTCACTAGTCGAGATGCAGAGAACTATTTGGTATCTTGTTTATTTAAAATGCGGTTTTACCGATCAATACAGAGGAAATTCCAGCAGTGTTGTGTAAAAGCCGTCGGTACGGCGTGATGGCCCGTTCTCACAAAAGCTAATGCTATCGACATGTTGTGCCCCAAAGTGAGACACGGGGATATGTCCATAAACATCGTAGAAGAAGCGAAGGCGAGGGTTTTTTCGGAGAATGTTCGTTGGAACCTTGGCAACAGTCACATGTAGGTGGTTACTTGGGGCTTTTATAACCGTTAGGCCTTCACTGCAAAACCTTTCATTCAGAGTATGTGTGAAATTGGTCAGTTCTGGTGTAGAAGATGGTGCCAGGTAGAGGACACGGGCATTGAAGTCCTTCAGTCCTTCAAATGAAAGGATCAAGCTTGGAGGGAGAATACGCTGAATTTCTTGTCTCCATTCCTGAATGATGGTGAGTGACTTCTGAATTTCTTCCGGGGTTTCCAAATGCAATAGACATAGTGTTAGGTGTAGAACCGGCAGAGACGTGCAAAACTCTGCAATATCTGGATTCCATTTCTTCAGTGCCTCTTGCACCACGTTCACAGAGCTTCTAACTTCTTCTTCGCTGATACGTACAGCAATGAAGTGCGTAGGTCTCAATTTCTTAGCGTTTCTACAGTCGTCAGCAGAGGGGAGACATTCGTTGTCCACATTTTCGTCTTCTCTTACCAGGTCATCATGATCCTCCTGAGGATCAACGTTCTGTTCTTCACACTCCATGTTTTCATATTGGTTGATAATATCTAGAATTGTTGTTCCACTGCCAGTTGAACCAAACACGTTGTCTACTCGAGTGGTTTTGTCCCAAACCACCAGGCGTTTATATTTGAAGTACTGGATGCGGTGTTTCGGAATGGCAAGAACGTCGTGCCCTACTGAGGCCAAGTCTTCCCAGGAGAATTCAGCGAATGGTTTCTCAATGATGCCCAAAAATCGATCTAGATAACCTACTGAGAAGTGGTCAGTTGGCAGCAGGCTGTCCCACTGGATTCTTGAGATGACATCTGTGGCTGTTTTCATGGGAGGCTTCTTTTCGGTCTTTGGTTCGGATGCTATTTTTTCTTTTCTGATTGCTGACGTCTTCGATGGATGAAGTGAAGTGGAAGGTTCTGGCAAACCTGTATGCAGGTTTCTACATCTGTCTCCAAATCTGCAGCGTCCATCAAGGAAGAACTGACAGGGAACACGTTTAGGGGTGTTCCCTGATGCTTCTAATCCACCAATCTCCTCCTCTGTGGGCACAGTTTCCATGTTGACATTGTTGACCTCACTGTGCTCCACAATAGGTTCTTTTTTGGCATCACTGTCGTCCTCCATTGGCGGTTACAAGTTGCTCTATAAAAGATGGAAAGGTGGATACACAAGATTTATAAGAAGGCTTTGAGTTCTCATGACCTTAAGCAGTTTGTCAAGTTACATATCTCATCAGATAAATGACATATAGAGCATTACATTTACACATAGCACTATTAGCTCTTAAAAGTATATGCACATACACTCATTATTAACCCCTCGTGATGTCGGCATACATTTGTAGCCCATAGTTTAATAATCACGTTATATCCAGTGCCGTGTTCTCCTTCGGAATTCTTCCCAAATGACAACATAATCCCACCCACTCTATAGACTATCAGGGTTATTCAAAGAGATCCGAATGGCTGGAGATAGGTAACCGAACGCTGAAAATCAGTGTTCGGTTACCTTTCTCGGCCATTCGGCTATCCAGACAGCAGGCAATTCGCCAAATCCTGGCGAATTGCCTGCACATACGATGCCCGTTCGAGGGCAGTGAATCCCCATAGAGAAGCAATGCTTAGACTATTCAGAGAACAAAAACCAGCAGTGAAAAGTTGCCGAAATGCCCTGCCATTTGGTGGTTTCATTCGACAGGTTTATTCAGGAGATTCCCATAGGCTTCAATGTTAAAAATATTCCCGTTTTAATTCAATATCTAATAAACCGTTCATTATAAAATTCTGCAGTAAAGAGTCTCTTTATTTATAGATTTTTTTTTTAGGATATTTTAAGCATTTTTCTTAACTTTTTTTTTTAAAAGTCTGATTTTTTTATTTTTTTACGTTTACTTCGTTTTCCTGTAACCGCCCTCTTTATTATCATTCCCTGAAGCTCATATGTAAATTTCAGACATTTTCGCTCAGTAATTTTTTTGCAAACAGCGTTTCACTTTTCAAACATTTTTGCTAATTTATTCACTTCACTCGCCTGCGGTGTCGGCTTTTTCCGGCGGCTTCGCCGCGTGTGATCGGCTCCTGCTCGGGTTTTTTCGGCATCTTCGGTGGGTTAATCCAGATGTTTTTGCGGGTTTCGGCGTGCATTCGCCGGGTTTTTGCCGTCACTTTTCCCTGCGCTTCGACAGCCCTGTGGTGCTTGCTGAATTCACCGCAGGGTCGCCGAAATGGGATCGCCGAATCGGCCCGAATTGAAGAGAACGAAAAGTCACCGAACGTACAGTGACTTTTCGATTCTCTTTGAATAACCCTGTATAATGGCTCTGGATAAAGTTACATCTGACTCGGAAATAGCCTTTAATTTGGTCATGGTGGCTAGTGTGCCCCATTAACTGAAAGTGACACTCCAGCCACCATGACCATGTAATTTAAGTCCAATATAGGTATGAGAGTGAGCAGCTTGATGGCCTTTGGGGCCGTAGGAGGTCCTTCACTTTGGGAGGCTCTCACATCCTGCCAGGACACAATGAGACGACGGAGAGGGACACCTAACCCACCATTACTGATTGCAGGGCTCAAAATTTCAAGTCCCAAGCTACTAACCAGGCCATAAGAGTTACTCGCCACCAGTTGCTCCACCTAATTCCTACCCAGCCCTTAACTCTGCCCCTAAACACACCCCCTTAAATTATCTTATGAAATAACACCGGTAAAGGTTTTATTTAGACTAAAGTTACAAAAATAACATTAATACCCAGACATCAACACCCCAGTGTGAACAGAGCGAGGAGGCAAAGAAGCTCCTCTCCACCCCCTGCCAGTGATAGACACCAGGTGAGTCAGGTTAGGCAGCTGATCCCTGTTACCGTGCAGCCTGGAGAAGTGGGGTGACACTGCCGGAATACACAGCACAAAATAATTTATTGTGCTGCCTGTGTGTGCATTTCCACTCGCCCTCACTTAATTTGTACTCGCCAAATGCTAGTAGGCGAGTGGAAATTTTGAGCCCTGACTGGTTGGAATAGCCAGAATGGATGTACACAAGTACCATCTCTCCCCACCAAGGTCATATACCAAAATTACAATAAACATAAAGTTTATCAATATAGAAATAAAACGGATGAGCGCGCAAGGTTCAAATGACACGACACGATATCCAACGAACAGAATAAAAACTCACCAAGAGCACAGTGTATTTAATTTGGAAAATTGAGGGTAATAATGGGGAGTACTACTCTGTGTCTGATGTGTACTCTGTGGATGAAAAGAGGTTATAGTATAAGTGATACAATAGTCACAATTGAAAGGCAAATTAATGAACTGCAAGAAATCTATGCGGATAGTATTGCCATAGGAGTGTGAATAGCCTATACATAAGCTATTACAGTATGGAACACATGCGCTCTCTATACCTCGGACGTTCTAAGGCTAGGGTCAGAGTGGGGCAGTCGGAACGCGCGTGCAGGCGCACTAAATCACGGCGGCAGTAGCAGCACATAACGGCCAATGACGGCCAATATACGCAGTACGTGCGTCCAAAAGTGCGCCGACACCACGCAACCGGCAAATGAACGCATTTTTCTCAGAACGTGAAACCGCTGCTACTGACGTACAGAGTGCGCTGCGGCCGCATGGCAGCGTGTGTGCGTGATTAGGAGACGTCAGACGCTGCTAGTGTGCGGCCTACATAACGTTCAAACAGCCGGATTTCCCTAGAATTGCGTTGGTGAGTACCTGCGACTGTGCGACTGTGGTCGTCTGACCACTTAAGCGTATTCCGTGAAAAAATGCGTGCGCACGCATCGACGTACATTTTGACGGTGGCCGCAGAAAATGCGCTCATCTGTCCCTAGCCTAAGCTGCCTACAAGTACCAGCACATACATAAAACTAATATAACAGAGTACTGTTAAAACCACATAAGACACTCAACGCATTTCACCCTTACCAGGCTTTATCACCCGAGCGTCTGTCTTGTTCTGTGGCTATTCCTATATTGTGCCGGGTCATTTGAGACTTGTGCGCTCATCATATATTAATAAAGATTGTAGGGTCTATTCACTAAAAGGTGAGACTCTGGAGAACGTTTGGAGAAGAGAAAATTCTAGGTCAAAATAGCCGATTTGGAAAGTGAGATAAATGGGAGACGCCCGTCTGGCCACCTCGCTGAGCGCAGTTAGTGCGCTCAGCGATGCAAGGCTCGATCCTCCTGACACTGCATTAGCACTGACAGCGGAGACCGCCACGCTCCCCAGGTTACCATGCCGAGTAGGCCACTTCATGAATCCATCCATTGAAGCATCATGTACGCGGTCCGTTCTGCTTGAGTTACAACTCACGTACAATTTCTTTTAATGACTTATCTTTTATTTTAAAAACATCTATGCTTTTAGTAATCTTTTGGCAAGCGCAACGTACAGGCGCAACTTAAACCCCTGTCAAAGGAGGTGAAGTGGGGTGAGTCATAGATCAAGTGAGATGGTAAAAACATGACATAACGTTTCGCTGCTGTGACTCATCCAGATATCGTCCTCAAGCCACTCCTCAAAATTCCCCGGACTCTGAGTTACCTGGTGGAGGAGATTAGATAAACAAATAACCGTTCCCTTTCTTATTTCATATTACAGATCTATCTTTACTCTCCTGCTTAACCCCTTAAGGACCAAGGGTCTTTAAAGTCAATGCATTTATGACTGAGTACAACAGTTCAGCCAATGGTCCTTAAGGGGTTAAAAGAGTCATATAAAGGAAGTTGCCAGAATTTCAGGAAAGTGTAAGCCAGAGCTGCTGCACTGCCAAAGGACAGCTCCCATTAGCTTTGGGTGCCATTCACTGAGTGGCGAGTGGACAGGGATAACGGTGTGCCTATCACCGAGTTCTGCGTTGATGCTGATGAGTGTGTGCCATTCACTGAGCGGCGAATAGCCGCTGATGAGTGTGTGCCATTCACTGAGCGGCGAATAGCCGCTGATGAGTGTGTGCCATTCACTGAGCGGCGAATAGCCGCTGACCAGTGTGTGCCTGTCTCTGAGTGGCGAATAGCTGCTGACCAGTGTGTGCCTGTCTCTGAGTGGCGAATAGCCGCTGACCAGTGTGTGCCTGTCACTGAGCGGCGAATAGACGCTGGTGAATGTGTGCCTGTCACTGAGTGGCGATTAGACGCTGGTGAATGTGTGCCTGTCACTGAGCGGCGATTAGACGCTGAGGAGTGTGTGCCTGTCACTGAGCGGCGATTAGACGCTGAGGAGTGTGTGCCTGTCACTGAGCGGCGAATAGACGCTGATGAGTGTGTGCCTGTCACTGAGCGGCGAATAGACGCTGATGAGTGTGTGCCTGTCACTGAGCGGCGAATAGACGCTGATGAGTGTGTGCCTGTCACTGAGCGGCGAATAGACGCTGATGAGTGTGTGCCTGTCACTGAGCGGCGAATAGACGCTAATGAGTGTGTGCCTGTCACTGAGCGGCGAATAGACGCTGATGAGTGTGTGCCTGTCACTGAGCAGCGAGTTGGTGCTGATGAGTGTGTGCCTGTCACTGAGCAGCGAGTTGGTGCTGATGAGTATAATCACGGAGTTGCACTTTTCAGCATCAGTTCGGCTAATGGCATCAGGAAGCGTTGGTTAGTTCGGGATATTTGGTCTACGTTTTCTTATAGGATTAGCCGAGCCGATGTTGATAATTGTAACTCACCGATTACATCCGAGTTACAATTATCAGCGTCCACTTGCCTCTCCGTGAGTGGCACCCTCTGTATAGGAACTCTGACCATTTAACCCATTAATTACCAGTGGCAGTTAAAGATATATCATAAACATAGTGATCTTTTTTAAAGTTTGATTTTTTTTTTTTTAACCTGTTCGCTCGCTTTGTGTTCTGGACGAATGAGAAGGATTCGACGGCTGTTAATTAAGCAGGGAGTTTCTTGTTGACACAGCGATCAGATGTTGATGAGACCATAAGCCGTCTTTGGTCCTTGGGCTTAAAAGTCCAAAGGGGACTTCTTTTTCTTGTTTAATTAATCATCCCCATTAAGTGATATTTTCCTTTCTTGACGAGTTACTAGACATATTCTATGATATGACAATACGAGCGGCGCATATAACTGGAAGGGGTTAATAGTCAACGTGACAAGCAGTAGCGTGAAATATTAAGAAATAGAATAGTTTTCATACTTACCGACTGACAGCTCACTGACTGCTTGTACCTCCTGCCTGGTGTGAGAGCCGTGCTATACCAGAGGCTAACCTACATGCTGAGGCGTGACTAGGCAAACTCTCACACATTACGTCATTGTGTCAACCGCCTGGATACAACACAAAAACACTAGTAAAGCAGGAAGTTGCATGACATGACACACAGAATTGGAGGAAGGACAACTGCAAGGCTTTCTGGGTTATTGTGTTACCCATGAGCGCCACTAGATGGCAATCTCATCCTTATTCAAATGTGAAACGCTTGTGTTTGAGCTTTCATCCAAAAATAAACCTGATGAGGTCACCCTCCGGCTAAAATACAGTGAATTACATCACTATATCGTGCTTGAATTTAAATGAGCTTTACGTGATTTATAATCTTTAAGGGGTTATTCACTAAGTCCCGAAGTTGCCACTGAATTGAACCGAAAGTTGAATTAAATGGCAGTTCATTTATTCACTAAACTGTCAAGTTGGCGAATTGACGACGAAATACGGTGCAGTTTGGAAATCGTCGGCAGCAGCAAAATTGTCCCATAGAGAAGTAATGGTTGATCTATTCACTGAATGACGAACTGCACCGAAATGTCAGCGAAATGTCCTGATTTTCAGTGATTCAGTTCGACAGGTTTAAACAGGCGAATCCCGTAGGATTCAATGTAAATAATAACATTTATATGATATTTTTAAAAAAACTGTTGATTCATTTCATTTTCAGCAAAAACTATTTTTATTTATTTACAGGGTTATTCAGAGATCGGTGAACAGCAGGAGAATGAATGGAGAAGTGAAAATTCTAGGTTAAAATAGCCAAACCAGAAAAATTCTCCCTTTCATCTCACTTTCCAAATCGGCTATTTTGACCTAGAATTTTCCATTCTCCAGTCATTCTCCTGCTTTTCACCTCTCTCTGAATAACCCTGTTAGTTTTTGTACACCTTTTAGGCTAGGGTCAGACGAAAGCATTTTTCCCTGCGAACGTGAAAAAGTGCGTCCGAACGCATTGACGTATTTTTTCACGGAATGCGCAAAAACGGTCAGACGACGCGCATTTTCGGGCGTGATTTTGTACGGATCGTCAATAAAACACTTTTTGCGTCTGGACATTATGTTGGCCGGACATTAGCAGTGTCTGACATCTCCTAATCACGCAAACACGCCGCTATGCCGCAGCTGCGCACTCTGTACGTCAGTACTAGCGGTTCTGCGTTCTCAAACAAATGCGTTCAAATTCCACTTGCGTTGCGCGCCGGACTTTTGTGCGGCCGTACATCGTATATTGGCTGTCATTGCCCGTCATCTGCTGCTAGTGCGGCCGTAATTATGTGCGCCAGAACGCACGTTAAAAGTGCGCTGGTCTGACCCCAGCCTAAGTATTATTTTTGACGAATTTTTTGTTTCCCATGTTTTTTAAAAGGCGTTTTATTTTTATTCTTTAACCCCTTAAGGACGGGAGTAATTTTACAACTTCGGCGCTGTTTCGGAAGTAGAAGTTTGCTGAGCTCATTTTGACCGTTTTTAAGTCACGTATTATTATACCACCCAGACAAATTATATATCGTTCTTTCCGGCATACTCGGCAGATTAATAATATATCATTATTATATGTATATGTCATGCCCTGCCAAAATGATATAACAAAAAATGTAAAAAAAAATAAAAAAATGTGAATTTTCAATAAAATTTCAATCTTCCACAGTGTGTAAAGTGTTTTTTTTTTTAAATTTTATTATCCGAGCCTTTGCGGTCATGTGCTATGGGGTAGACTTGTTATTGCTCTGGCCTTTCCAGCAATATCCTACATGACCCCCTAGCTGCCACCGATCAGGAGATAAAGGGGTTCAAAGAACCCCCCTATCTCCTCTATGGGATTTCCATAATTTGCAGCTAGGGGGTTCCCCGGTTAACTGACATCATCGCGCATGGCGCAATGAGTCAGTTGACGCGGGGGGGTGACCCAGAGGTGGGGGCTGCCATCCAAGATGGCGGCCCCCACCGGAAAAAGGACACGGTCTTGCACCGATTGGTGCCAGGCCGCGACCTGGCTACTAAGGAGTTAACCCCCTACATCGCTGGAAAGGTCAGGCTGTGACCCTTCCAGCGATGCCGCCCACAGCCTCCTGGTCCCCGGCGATGGGGAGATAGAGGGATCCAAAGGATCCCCCCCCTCTCCCCTTCAGGCGCTTCCCCTGCTCCGGCGGGGGGTGACGCCTGAAACTGACGTCATCGCGCCCCCGGCGCGATGAGACGTCATCGCGCCCCCGGCGCGATGACGTCAGTGCGCCGGAGGAGTAAACCCTGCTGACCTGACTCTGTGGGACTCAGATCAGCGAGGGAGCTGCCGGAGGAGGTGAGTATCTGCCGAGGGAGGCTGCAAATGTCGCGGACGTACAATTACGTCCTGCGGCGTCAAAGCCCGCCTAATGCAGGAAGTAATTGTACGTCCTGCAGCGTTAAGGGGTTAACAGACCTTTTATTGTTTTGTAAAGGACCCTTTTTATTATTTACACACATTTTAATACATTTTTATTGGTTTAAATACCTATTATTAGGAGAATAGGAGAGTTGAGTTCTGTTTTTTTTTTTCTCCAGCTCGGTGGATTCGCCAAGGTCAGTTCGGTGCTCTTCGGAGACGTACTCCAACTTTTTCGTGGGGCTTGGGCGACTCCATCTTCTCCGCACTATGGTGACCCTACGGTGAATAGTGGATTCACTGTAGTTTCGGTGAAACGGAATCGCTAAAGAGCTCCGAAGCTTCGCTGAAATTTCAAAGCTTTGTGAATAACCCCTTAATTGGTCAACTGATGGAGAATTACAAGGGAGAAGCAATTTAAACTCAATTTAAGCCGGGGTCAGACGAGCGCACTAGGTGTGCCCTTCTGGCGTCCGTTGCAGTCTTGTGACGCTTCGATCACACGCTGTAGCGTGCGCAAGAACGTGCGCTGCAAGCATCCGTGCAGAAAGCCTCCCTGTCAAAACGCTAGACGCGCGTTCGACGGGGCTACAAAGCGCTATCCACCATAGGAGGATTGAGCCTTACAGCGCTGAGCGCACGAACTGCGCTCAGCGAGGTGGCCAGATGGGCGTCAGTGTGGAAGGACGTCCACTCTCATGGATGTTCTTTCCGTTCTCTCGTTTGACCCCGGCCTTAAAAAGAGGAGCCGGAGATATCAGGGGAGCTTATACCCTCACCAGTAGGTCCATCAGTGCCACTTTGAAGACTTTTTTGGCTTATAGTTTAACAGTATAAAATCGACTCTTATATCTGGGATCCTAATCTCTACATATTTTTAATATATATTTTTCTATTGAAAGTTCAAGAAAATTAACCATTTCAGGCCAAAATATCTGACTTTCAAATTTGTTCGTTTGGCATTGATTTTTTTTTTTTTCGTTTTGCACTTTTCCATTTACAAGCACATTGAATAGATATTTAGTCTTACAGAAGTGTTAATCATACAAAAATTGATATAGTGTTAGTCTTAACCCCTTCACTGCTGCTGAGCCATTTCACCCCTGTGTGCTGAGCTGATTTTTACCGTTTATGTGTTCATCATGTTTAAACGCGATTTGAAGTCACATTTTATTATATGACCCAGACATATTATGTATCGTTCTTTTCGGCAGACTCGGCAGATTCATAATATATCATTTTTATATGTATACGTTATGTCCTGCCTGTATATTATAACAAAAAATGCAATAAAATTAGAATTTTCAATCATCTACAGCGTAGAAAGTGATTTTTTTCACATATTATCATCTGAGCCTTTGTGGTTATATATTATATGGGGTGCGCTTGTTAAAAAAAAAATTAGAACTGGGAACCAGTTACTTTTTTTTCTTCGAAATTACGTGATTTTAGCTAAAACCCCCAAGAAAAAAAATCACTATTGCAGCATCATTGTTCACGTTATAATTGAAATGTGAACACTAGTGCTGCATTAATAATAATAAAAACAAACATGTTTTAATTTATTTTAATTTTTTTTAATTAATACTTGTTACTTAACAAACAATAATTTGTTTTCTGTTTACTTTTAACCTGGTCATGTTTGGTATCATTGGAAAAGCCATGCTATGACCTTTCCAATGATACCAAGCATTAATCTCTAGCTGCCACCGATCATTTGGATCCCCTTTCTCCACCATAGGGTTTCCATAGGGAAACCCCTTGGCAGCTAGGGGTTAATGATCACACTCACAGTGGTTGGGGAGATGTCCCAGAGGTTTGTCTGACATCCAGGAAGTCAACCACCTCCAGGAGACTGGCGCCTCAGGGTTAAAGAGAGGTAGCGCTGCAAAGGTCAGAATTGCCCTTTTCAGTGGTGCCTCTCTTTATCTTGTATTTCCTCCTGGGAGGAGGGGGGAGGGAGAGGTCTGAAGGGACCCCTTCAGGGCACTCTTTCTGCTTTGCCGGGAGGGGCCTGAAACTGACGTAATCGCGCCCGCCATGATGATGTCAGTGCGCCAGGAATGGGTATAAAGCAGCGTCTGACTTCCATGAAGTCAGATAGCCGCGGGACCCTGGAGGAGAGAGGTGAGTATCTGAAGGAGAGCCCGCTTAGCAGAAGATGTGTGAGGAACATCCTCTGCATATAGTGGGAGAATCCCATGACGTTCCCCACATGTCTTCCGCAGGGAAGAGGTTAAAGATCAATCTGACATCTCATCCCTTGATGCAGTTTTCCTGGACGCAGATTACTATTTCATGCATAAGGGAGCGCCTTGCCATGTTGCCTTGCAACATGTATAATTCATATTCTGTAAAAAGAAAATCAAAGCAGGTCACCTGGGATTCCTTTTTGATTTCTTACCTGCAGGATATGGATTCTCCATACTGCGGGGTTGCATTTTTCCTGCACTGCCCCTCAGCATGAGAAATATGTGTCCAGGAAAACATGACAGATTTGGCAACCCCATCTGGGATTCCACATTGAGGTCTTACCTGCAGCATATAAATTTAACATACTGCAGGGTTGTATTTTTCATTCACTGCCCATCAGCCAGAATAAATTATACAGTCAGGTCCAGAAATATTGGGACATCGACACAATTCTAACATCTTTGGCTCTATACACCACCACAATGGAGTTGGAATGAAACAAACACAATGTGCTTTAACTGCAGACTGTCAGCTTTAATTTGAGGGTATGTACATCCAACTCAGGTGAACGGTGTAGGACTTACAGCAGTTTGCAGATGTGCCTCCCACTTGTTAAGGGACCAAAGGTAATGGGACAATTGGCTTCTCAGCTGTTCCATGGCCAGGTGTGTGATATTCCCTCATTACCCCAGAGTTCATTTCAAGTGTGCTATTTGCATTTGGAATCTGCTGCTGTCAACTCTCAAGATGAGATCCAAAGAGCTGTCACTATCAGTGAAGCAAGCCATCATTAGCTGAAGAAACAAAACAAACCCATCAGAGAGATAGCAAGAACATTAGGCGTGGCCAAAACAACTGTTTGGAACATTCTCAAAAAGAAGGAACACACCGGTGAGCTAAGCAACACCAAAAGACCCGGGAGATCACGGAAAACAACTGTGGTGGATGACCGAATAATTCTTCCCCTGGTGAAGAAAACACCCTTCACAACAGTTGGCCAGATCAAGAACACTCTCCAGGAGGTAGGTGTATGTGTGTCAAAGTCAACAATCAAGAGAAGACTTCACCAGAGTGAATACAGAGGGTTCACCACAAGATGTAAACCATTGATGAGCCTCAAAAACAGGAAGGCCAGCTTAGAGTTTGCCAAACAACAACTAACAAAGCCTTCACAGTTCTGGAACAAGATCCTATGGACAGATGAGACCAAGATCAACTTGTACCAGAGTGATGGGAAGAGAAGAGTATGGAGAAGGAAAGGAACTGCTCATGATCCTAAGCATACCACCTCATCAGTGAAGCATGGTGGTGGTAGTGTCATGGCGTGGGCATGTATGGCTGCCAATGGAACTGGTTCTCTTGTATTTATTGATGATGTGACTGCTGACAAAAGCAACAGGATGAATTCTGACGTGTTTCGGGCAATATTATCTGCTCACATTCAGCCAAATGCTGCAGAACTTAATGACCCAAAGCATACTGCAAAAGCAACCAAAGAATTTTTGAAGGGACAGAAGTGGAATGTTATGCAATGGCCAAGTCAATCACCTGACCTAAATCCCATTGAGCATGCATTTCACTTGCTGAAGACAAGACTGAAGAGAAAATGCCCCAAGAACAAGCAGGAACTGAAGACCATTACAGTAGAGGCCTGGCAGAGCATCACCAGGGATGAAACCCAGCATCTGGTGATGTCTATGCGTTCCAGACTTCAGGCTGTGATTGACTGCAAAGGATTTGCAACCAAGTATTAAGAAGGGAAAGTTTGATTTATGATTATTATTCTGTCCCATTACTTTTGGTCCCTTAAAAAGTGGGAGGCACATCTGCAAACTGCTGTAAGTCCTACACCGTTCACCTGAGTTGGATGTACATACCCTCAAATTAAAGCTGACAGTCTGCAGTTAAAGCACATTGTGTTTGTTTCATTCCAACTCCATTGTGGTGGTGTATAGAGCCAAAGATATTAGAATTGTGTCGATGTCCCAATGTTTCTGGACCTAAGGCTGGGGTCAGACGAGCGTAGTGTTCACGTCCGTGATTGCGCCTAAAAGTACATCCGTGATAGCATGACAGAAAGCCCATAGGAGTCCGACACACGAAGTACGTCCGCACTGAACTGCGGACGCAAAACAGCCGCGGCCCACGGACGCAAGGCAGGCAAGAACGTACAACCCCTAGAACGGCCGCACAAAGTGCGCTGCGTCCGCAACGTCCGCATAGCTTTGTGTTTGACTGATGGAATGTGGTCAGACGGACTGCATTTATACGTCCAGCATTTTTCACGGACAAAATGGTTTTGGTTTTTATTTTATTTTCTCTCCTACATCTGTCAAATATACATCAGTGAATAAACGGACTGTGTGGCCACTACCTCGTCTTCCGTACTGACGTCCGTCCGTGTGCACGGACTTACAGTCCGTAGAAATCACGCTCATCTGACCCCAGCCTAACTGTATGTGTCCAGGGGAATATGGCTGATCCGGCAGCCCTACCTGTACTGTAAGTGTAACATTAACCCTTCCCTACCGAAATCTAGACATCTCGGGCTTCAAAGGAACCATCAAGGGCCTGATATCGAGATATGCAGCCCAAAAGCAAATGAAATTCATTTGCAGCAAACAAATTACATTTACTTTTGGGCTGCAGAAGGTGCCTCCAAAGTTTTAGCCCTGTGGGCATAATGCCCAAAGCGCTAAAACTGTAAAATCAGCTGCTGAATGCCCAGACATTGGACATTCAGCAGCTGAGGTAGGGAAAAAAAAAAGTAAAATAGACCAGCAGCTCAAACAGCTGTAACTCAACTTGGCAGTAGATGGAGCTATCTACTGGCCAAAATAGGTTATTTACTGTAAGAAATTCAAACATTTCTTACTGTATAGTTAAAAATGATTTTACAAAAAATACTGGTTTCTACCAATGTTTTTGGAAAATTTCTTGGTAGTGAAGGAGTTAATAAGCCACAGGAGGTTACATCTGCTAACATCTTGCAGCCTTTCTCCTGATCTCCATGCCCTTTAAACAGTTTTTTTTACTGCAGTGAGATTTGCCAGGAGTGATCGTGCACTTTAGTAGGTGCAGAGTGCTGGGTATAAGGCAGTTTTATAACATCATGTAATTTTAATTTCCCCACATTTTGTTTTTGCCAAAATATAGAGATTCTTTGTTTCACTCACCTTCGCATCTGTGTAATTGTGCTCTTGAATTAATGGTTTTTCCAATATCTCAGGAAGCAATGTTGTTTTCCCTTAACCCCATCACTGCTGTGATCGTGTATACATGATCAGTGGTTGCAGTGCAGACACAGCAGCCCGAGATTGTGTTAACACGATCTGAGGTTATGTTAGTTATGTTGCATGATTGCAAATTAAATTATTGTGCTGCAAACAAATTTTGTTGGCGTTTGGGCTCCAGAAGGCGCCACCAAAGTTTTGGCTATGTGGACATAATGTCTAAGGTGCTAAAACAGTTTAAAACTGGCAAATCGGCTAAGGAATGACCTGACATATATAGGGCTTTCTCCAGCCGGTGCAGGGAACCACAGACTGCAGTTGTACTTGAATTAGCTCTATTCGGCCAGTAGATGGCGACAGCTGCCTGACCAATTGGTTTATACAGTAAGAAATACATTGGGAATATTCCCAAATATTTCTCACTGTATAATTATTTAACCCCTTCACTACCAATATCGTGATATCTCGGGCTTCAAAGGCACCATTTGGTGCCCCGATATCGAGATACCTTGATATGCTGATCTGCAGGCCAAAAGCAAATTAAATTTGTTTGCTGCGAATGAATTTCGTTTGCTTTTGGGCTGCAGAAGGTGCCACCGAGTGGCTTAATGCCCAAAGAGCTGTGGGATTCAGCTGCTCAAAGCTCTGAAATATCAGACTTTCAGCAGCCGATGCAGGGAGAAAAAGAAGAAAATAAACCAGCCCCTCAAACCTCTGTAACTCAACATCGCAGTAGATGGCACCATCTACTGGCCAAAATAGGTTATTTACAGTAAGAAATACAACGGGAATATGCTCAAATATTTCTTACTGTATATAATTAAAAATGATTTTACACAAAGACCACTGGTTTCTGACATTGTTTTTTTTTGGAAAATCACTTTGTAGTGAAGGGGTTAAAATGATTAAAGTAAAAAACAAACCACTGGTTACGGACAGTGGATTTTTTGAAAATCACTTGGTACTGGAGGGGTTAAGGTGAAAAAAAATGGAAGGTTTATTTTTTTGTGGAGTGTTCTTTAAAACTTTGGTACAAGTCATCACCTGGTCTCCCTGACCTGAGCTAACAGAGATAAGCTTTAGGGAACAGTCATATCAGGTGCTCCATACACGCACAACATTAATATTTGAGGTGTCACTATTGGCCAGATACACTTTTTTAACCCTTGCCATTACTATTCTTATTAAGAAGGTAATGACTTTAATAATACTTTGTTATTTTATGATTGACTGTCTATGCTACACTCAGTATGACTTCTCCACCCCTCCTCCCCATTTAAAACAGCGGTATAAAGGTGTACCTATTGGGTTGACCATCTTCTTTCACACTTTGCGGTGTTACCTGTTAACATCACAGGAGGTGAAGTTAATTAAATAGAGGGTAAAATAGACGTTTCGCGCAGAAAAATTCATGCATTGGTTTATCCTTTATAGAAATATTGTTGAAATGTAAGATTCTGAGCTCTAGATGGTGTCCTTTATCTTACACAATTTCAAACGGGGTCTGCATTATCATCATACAGGCAGAAAAGACCTTTGTGTTAGAACCAGTAACTGTGATAAAGATAAATAATAAAAATGGTCAGATCTCCTGCTTATGGGGGTTTGTAGTTATCATAAGGAGATTATTAGCAGCTTCAAAAAAATACCAATAGAATATAAAAATGATATATGTGACATAATGCCTGTATATGAGATTACAGTAACACCTTGTATCTCTACTGTACAGGGATTTTCAATCATTATAACCCCCTGAATCTTATCCCTGTACAGCAGTGAGTGACTCGAGAAATCTCCCTGTATTATGACCTCTCCCTGGCTGTTGTAATGCAGCAGTAACCTATTTGAACTTTTTGTTACACTGAGGCTTAGAGCTATTTGCAATTGGTTTTATGTCTCTCCAGGGTGCTCGGAGAGACATAAAACAAAGGATTTTTTTTCTCCATAGGAGACGCACACTAATCCTCCTTTAAAAAGTTGTGAAAATGGTCTTTTGATATGCTAATGAGTGCTTTTCAATGCATTACCTCTAAAAATCGGTTTTGGGTGTGAAGGGGTTAATATCGCTGATCCGGCCCTTTTGCGGTCTAGAATGTGTGTTCTTTAGCCACGCTGATCTCAGAATAAATGATGCATACGACCCATAATGGAATAAACCCCTTTAAAATAAAGTCCTTTTTTTCCCTTTTATTTCAAGTCAATGTAAAATACGAGTTAGTGTTAAAATGCACTAATTTAAAAACAAATCCGTCAGTGAAAGGAAAGAGTATTGCCGCAGCATTGTCCATCTGTTCTTAATACAGGAGCAAGAGGTGTCAAACTTGTGGTCCTGCAGATGCTGTTTGACTCCATTCCCGTCATTCTTCCGGGAAATCAACTGCGACCGCGACTGGGAAGCGAAGGTTGAACACTCCTGTCATAGAACATCCCAATGTTCCCCTTTATCCCCACCATGTGTTCTTCAAGCCAGAATCATTTGGGTGTCTACATCCACTTATCTGGTTAACAGGGTGTTAGATCGGAGGTCAATAAACTATATGGCGATTCCCATTATTTTGCCCTGAAACGGCAAAGTCTCCGTTAGCCGGGGACATCTTCACCACGCTGGCTTCTTCTCAGTAGCCCTCTTCCAAATCACTCCGGAACAGCATCTCCACTGTGCCACCCAGGCTGTACGTTGAAAAAGTCCAATACTCGGTAATGGTAGTTCTTGGGGTGATCCCGATGAGCCAATACAAAAAAAAAATAATAATAATATAAAACTGAAGGCAGTGGAAGAGTTCAATGGATTTGGATCCTGAAAGCAAAGGAGAGTAAGAGGGTACAACACAAAGGGGAAACTGAAGATGAATGGGCTCATAGCACCCCATACTTTTTGCCAACGAGGTTTGGAGCAGAAACCGCTCAGTCTGTATATATTTATATATTTTTTTTATCTTTTGTTCATTTTTTTTTGTTCATCGTTAGTCGTATCCTGGAGAGGGAGGGGGGAAAGTGAGAATAGCCACTGTTGCATTTAGGACGCGAGTTCTGTTCTGCATTGTGTATCGGTCTCATCTTGGGTTGCGCTGATGAAGGATGTCCGCATGCTAGGGGAATACTGCGGATTCGGGTGATCGCGAGGCCGAAGTTGATCAAAAGCAGGAAAATATAAAAGAGAAAGAAAAAAATAAAAACAGTTAGCGTACAGTGACACATAGACGTAACAAAGAAAAGACACGGTGTGATTGGATAATGGCGTCATTAATATTCTCTTACAGATGGAATTGCTAATGCTGAAATACCAGAGGACTCTTTATCAAAGTGTGTCAAGTGGAGCATCTAATATACTGTAATTTCACACATCCTTGCATCGTTTGACAGATAATTAATTGTCCAGCAAATTCTATAGATTTTAGCCCTTTCACTACCATGATCAAGTTAACTCAATCTTCAAAACCACAACCAAGTGCCTGAGATCGAGTTAAATCCATCCGGACATATTCTGGAGAATTGCTAATGAATATTGTTTACTGCAAAGCAAGCTCATTTACAAATGGTCTCCTAAATTTACAATACAGAGGTCGTATCCGCCTACGTACTATAAGCAGCTGAAGCTGCCATTTCATTGACCCTATCATAGAAGAGCCGGCAGCCTCAGGATTATACCTGGATTTTCTAGCAGAGGAAGCCCCCTGCCTATCAAAACACAGTACACTCAGTCTGAATACACTGTATTGGCATTGACGGGGGAAACAGGTACATTTAATTATATGTGCATTGGTTAGGGGTGATTTAATCAGTTGAGCGCAAAGGATGTGCATGGAGCGTCCTCCCGTGCGTGGAGGATGCTCCATGCATGTCTACAATCTGCCACCGGTCTGGGACTTTGATCACAGCAAGCGGACATGTTTGGACCTCTGTATCTCTGGATCCATGCAATGTAGGTGGTCAAATGAGGCGACGTCTTGTTGTTTACCGCTCAGTGCTGATCTGGTTCCGAGCAGGGGCTTCAGCCACAGCAGGCCGACATCAGCCCTTGCTGTCGGACAGTCCCCCCCGGGCCACGGGTGTCATTGCGGATGAAGTTACAATCTGGGATTCCCTTTGCCTTGCAGGGAAATCCTATTACAGTAGAAGCAGGGGTCATTTAGACTCCTGTATCCCTGGATACATAAGTGCTACAAGGATGCTTTCCAATGATACCAAACATTATCAGTAAATATGTAAAGGTAAAAAACGAAATTAATAAAATAAAAATATCTCCCCCCCCCAAAAGCAGCAGTATTGTTAAATTTTCAATAATAAAGTGAATAATATTGCTGTAAGAAATCATTTGGGCCCCTGTATGTCTGATTCCATACTCCCTACAAGGTCATTGAAGGGTCATTGGAAAGGCCAGAGTATTTCCAATGATACCAAATATCACCATGTAAAATGTACGTGGAAATAGAAGAAATAACATTAATCTTTCCCTTCTTTTTTGCTTTTTTGTTCCAAAGCAGCAGCATGGTCTGTTTTCAATTATAAAGCAAACAATGTCACTGCTATAGCTCACTTTCTGATTGTCACTGTGGAACCTTTCTGTGTGGGGTCTGTCAAGTGCCGCCTGAGCAGCAGGAGGACGACAGACCCTGTGCGGCGATGTTCTAAGGAGAGTGAGTGTGATGAGCACAGATCTGGTGCGCGCTCTGCCTGTCACTGTGAACCAATCATCAGCTCTTAACCAATATTGGTAGAGTGCCCTGGAAACATGTGTCTGGATCCCCCCACGGGTCAAGTCCTAATATAAAGAAGTGAGGGAACACACCAAGATTTCTGTCCCCCTATTAACCGTTATCTCGCACTTAGCACAAACACACACTCAAATCTGATATTTATGTGTATATATATATATGAATTTCAGCAAAAAATGATAAGTCACAATAACTATATGATTTAACAGGGAAAGATCTGATTGACCACCTGCATACAAGCTCTGTAGTGTGTGGGACCAAAAGGAACTCCGTTCCCTCTGCAAAAATAGTGCAGGAACTTCTTTTTCATGCATTTCCGCTGGACTTTACCCTTGCCCCCCCCCCCCAGCCTGGAAGGTTGACATGCTGTCAAAGAATATCAAAAAAGGAGCCCATGGCAATGGTAAGATTTTCGTCTAACTCGGTTGTGGAGCTCAGCTTTCTGGTCCGTGGAATTGAAGCAAGTGCAGAATTTTCTGCATATTATCAGAGCGACATACGGTCTTTTTAACATCGCGGACGCGCGGTCCTGTGCAATCTGCTCTATATTTTATGGTTCTAAGCTCCGGATTATGACTTTACTTGCTTTAATTCTCTCTGGGCTATGCATTTTCAGTGCCTCCGTGTGCTGTCCTTCGTGTGACCTTGAGGTTTTCATCCTGTCTCAGTGTCTCCCCATCTGCCACATTTATTTATTTTGGCTCGTCTAAATTTGTTCTCTCTGGTCCTTTCGTTCTCGTTTCATGTCGCTAGATTGCATCCCATCATGCCGTCTTTATGATTGATTTCCAAATAAAATCCGGGAAACTGAATCAGCTGTTCGATGGATCTTCTCTGAACCGTTCACGTGATTATACTTATGGCTGAAGAATGGATTAAAAAATGAATTGAGTCGTTTTGTTGGGGGATACAATGTTACCAGCACTTCCAGTATACGTATCTTTTCACTGCCAGTTTTCACTTGATCCTCCGAAGGGATTCCCAGCCATCAAGACAAGTGCGAGAATACGCCAGTAGGGGGCATTATTCAATCAACTTTGCCTTATTTAACCCTTTCACTACCAAGTGATTTTGCAAAAATCCACTGTCAGGAACCAATTTTTTTTTTTTGGTAAAATCTTTAATTATACAGCTAGAAATATTAACGATTCCTAATGTATTTCTTACTGTAATAACCTATTTGGCAGGCAGATGTCGCCACCTACTGGCCAAACGGAGTTACTGCAGTTAGAACTGCAGAATTAAAGTTCCGTGCATTGGCTGGGGAAAGCATGAGATATCAGGGCATTCCTTCTCCGTTTTGGCGATTTTTTTTAATTAAAGGAACACTCTAACAAAAAAATCACCCCCCCCCCGTTTTTTTATCCTAACCTATCCCTATTCCCTTAATAAAACTTTCGTTTTTATTTTTTTTCTTGTAACTGTAATACTTACCCTAAAATCCTCTTCTTTCCAGCGGCGTTTTTTTTTTTTTATATACTCACCTCCCTCCTCTTCCGCTCCCGTCCTTCTTCTTGCTTCTTGGCTTCTGGTTTACGTGAGAAGCGCGCATGCGCGCCTCTCACATAAGCCAGCCAATCGGCAGGCTTCCTCCCGGCTCCCTCTGAGGATTAGTGTTGCGCGCAAGAGGATGCGCGCAACACTAACCCTCAGAGGGAGCCGCCAGCTTCTGCGGTGAGTTGGAGACGTCATCGCGCTGAAAGCGCGATGACGTCTCCTACTCGGCAAAAGTCGGCAGAAGCGGGAAATATGATTCCCGCTCTGCTGACTGACAGCTGGGAGGGCGGAGTAAACTCTTCCGCCTCTCTCAGCTGTTTTCAGCATTTTCAGCTGAACCGCCGAGCCGAGGGAGGGGGGACAGAGGGCAGGATACTCCGGGCATCATGACCACCTAAAATAGCTTAGGTGGTCATGTTGCCTAGAGTATCCCTTTAACTAAACATACAAGAAGAAACAAATCACATGTAAGATATCAGCAACATCAAATAAACACAATAAATCATTTTTTGGTGGTAGTGGACCTTTAAAGTACATACCTCGAAACCTTCAAGGTGGGGTTCACAACTACACTATCAGGGTTATTCAGAGAGAGGTGAAAACCAGGAGAATGGCTGGAGAAGCGAAAATTCTAGGTGTTATTGTTGATACAGGTTCCATATCCGAAATGCTTGGAACCAGAAGTGGTTTCTTTTTCTTTAGATTTTGGAATATTTTCATATCATCACAACGAGATATCTTGGGGCTGGGACACAAGCGTGAACATGAAATTCATTTGTTTTTCATATACACCTAGCCTGAAGTTCATTGAAGACCAGGGATCTCAAACGCTGGCATCCACAGATATTGGCTGCCTACAATTTCCAGAATTTTTTCGAGTGCGGGAAATGGTCAGAGAATAATGGGAGTTGTAGTTCAGAAACATCCGTGAGAGGCAGAGTTTAAGATGTCAGTTTTTAGACAATATTTTTAATCGTTTTTTCCCCATCACACGAGGTCAGGGGTGGAATTTTCCACTGGTGGCGTCATGTTGGCGCTCGAAACGTTTTTGGATTTTGTAACATTCCTGGTAAAGGACATCAATCTGCATATTGTCAATGACATTAATGGTTGCTATGACACTCAGCAGAATTATCATATCAACACTATCACGTTGATATTTTTAAGGATTGATGATGGGTTGTTCCCACTTGCCTAAATACAGCAGAATTTACCCATTAGCGAGTCGCTATTGACGCCTGGGTTAGAATACAGACCCATATCGCTCCGCACAGCTCCTGCTCACGTTCTACAAGTGATTTTATGGAAAAAAATGCTCTGAAAGACACATATAGAAAAGGCACAGGACTGGATTCCAAGCCTGGTGCAAACATAACCATAGCTGTGGTAAACGTATCAACTCCATAGACGTAGGACTCTATAACATTCTTCGCGCAAACGTTAATGCGTGCGCAAAAACGCATTGACGCGACAGTGAAAACCCTTTGCGCTGAACGTCGTATTACAATGTCCGCGCAAAAAATACGTGTTAACATCTACCGCGGGTGAACATGCGCGAACGCTGCGTGAGCGTACTGTACATTGCGCGTCCTATACTTAACATTGTGAGCGCAAATGCGTTCGTGCGCTGGTACACGGATGGTATTATAATCTATGCGCAAAATTTAACGGTCAACGTTTGCGCGCATAATTTTAACGTCTTTTAAAAGCTGGTGGTAACGGCAAATCTGAACAACCTGGCCGAACCCAAATACACCAGCCCGAAAAAAAAATACAGCACAGTATATAGTTACACATTCTACACATACCCAAACCAATAAAATTGAGTGGTTGTGCGTGTTTTTATTATTGCTGCAGCATATATACTCAGATTGATTTTGATAGGCGCTAGAACTTAACGGCAGCCAATTGTGGTTCTCAATTCGAATTGGCTGAATCGCGTTAAAAAACAGTCCGCCCCCGATTTCTGCGCGCAATGTTAATGCGCGCGTTTTTGCGTGTCTTTTTTACGCGCGTTATTTTTTGACGGATGAAAAAATGCGCTCGGATTGTAATACCAGCGTTAATTTATACACGTTTAACGCTTCACGCACAAATTAATGCGCCGCGCGAGCTTTTTTGAGCAAAGAATGTAATAGAGCCCGTTAACAGCTCTGGGAACCTCACTGCAGCGCTGGTTATATTTCCAACTGACTCAGAATCTAACCCGCAGCTTCCATAAAGAATTCGACTTACCGAAGGGGGTGGGGACTGCCTCTCGATCAAAGGAACGTTTTCAAATCGAGGATTGCCACTGAACAAACCGCTTTGATTCCTAAAAGTGACGCAGAATGGAAACACAAAAGAACAACTCATAACAAAACATAAAATAACAAAAAAAAGTACAAAATAACCAGAAAGGCAATATCATATGTTGGTTTTTAAAGCCACTCCCATGAGGATCACTAGCCATTCAACTCTTACCATGTAAGTTAAACAGGACTGGTTTCAGTATCAATAAAGTAAGGGTTTGAAACATAACGGCGTGCAACTCACATAGAATTAAAGAAAGCAGCACTTCATCTAGACATGTCATAAAGAAATTACACAGAGACCTTGTAAAGTGACAGTATGCATCTTTGTTCTTTGTTTGGGTTGTGTATGCAAGAGCATGGATGGCAAACATTTAAGCATGAAACACAAGGGTCTAGTCCAGCAAAATTAAGTGTGGGAACAAGTCAATATTCCCTCATAAGTACCCAGTTTAATTGTGCTCTTAGCTCACACGGAGATTTAAAATTGATAATAAAACAAAAGCCAGGCTGGCTTTATGGAATCATAATGCTAATAATTATCATTAATATGATATATACCCCTGACTAAACACTCAAAGTCTTGTTCCGGAAGTAACAGACTGTAAAAGAGAGACAGTAATAGGGAGCTGCCAGTAATCATTGGCATCTCCTACTACTGGTTGTATTATGAGTGATGTTCTGGAGCAGATAAAGCAGTAGAGTCACTAGGGGGGTGTGGGGGGGGTGAGGGCTGCCCCGGGTGACACCGTGCAGAGGAGTGATACCACAGACAGTTGTTGTTAAGAGCCTATACAAAGAATAGGAACAGAAAGTGTACATTAACCTGCAGTAATGACCGAGTTGCATGGCACGTTTGTGGCTCAGCAGGAATAGGAAGGGAGCCATTATGATATATGCGTGGGACCGTTATATTTAACTGCTCATTTGTTCATATTAATAGCTGGGTTGGATTAGGGCCCTTTATTTACACCTTTCCACGGTGCTCAATCAAGGTTGCAAGACATAACGGGGAAGGTAATCCACACCACTTTACACACTTCTCATGCCATAGTTAACCCTTACTGACATCGATGCACTGCTTCTTTATCATGTGCAATTACAATGAAACATCTGTGATCCATACAACCCGCTGGCTTTATTATATTTTCTGTCATCAAATTGCAATTGAATTATTGTTTATTATTATTTACTCTTATTGAAGTCAGTTTTCTATGGTTACCTTCAGATCTTTTTACGTTTCGCTTGGCAAGAAAACTATCCAAATCATATACGCTTACATCTCTTAACCTAAGGGGGAGCGCGAGTCTATGCACGCACCATCTCTTAAAATACAATCATCTATTTTTTATGTTGTATCTGTTTTATATTTGATGGAATATGGATGGGTCTCTGCAAAGCTCAATTCAGCACTTTTCAAATGTTCTTCTGAATTAGATCATCTAACACTTCACAGGCCACCATCAGGAAACTCTAAATCCTGTCGCTGGCAAATCCCCCACCCTGCTGCTGCAAAATTATCCTCTCAAGGTCAAGCTTAACCCTTAAAGCATATACTCCAAGATTAACCCCAAGGGATAACCTAGCACTCAAAGACTAGGAGCAAGATAAATCCCAAAGGGCCATCCATGAGCCTACCCTAGCCCCTAAGCACCAAGAGACGTAAGAGGAGGGCTTATCCTATCTCTTCAAATCCTAAATTATCAACAGGGCCAGAATTAATATTACCAGGGCCAAGATGGACCCTCTCCCCAGGCTTATCCACCACCTCCCACACATAGGGACTAAGCCTCCCTCTGAGCACCTACGATACCATCCCAGAGTCAAAATGAGTTTCTGGTGCTTGGATTGGACTCTCTTGTGCTGTTCCTCCATGCAACTGGTTCCTCCTCAAGGCCAAGATCAACCCCTAGGACCTAGATCAGGGGTCAGGAACTACAATCCCAAGATGCCTAGTCAAGTCAAAGACTTTCAGAACAGTACAGAAAATATAGTTTACCCTATTCTTTTAGGGCTAAGATTAACATGGGGCCTAAACTATCCCATTTTCATCCTAATCTTCCCACAGGGCCAAGATTATTCCCTCCATGATTTATCCTACCCCACCAGGGGCATAAGCTATCCTCCAAAGGCCTAAGAGACCACTCCAGAGATAGAATTACTTTCTGGTAGCTGGACTGTCTCCTGGATTTCTCCTCCATGCAACGGAGCACTGGATAGTGAAAGGCAATTCCATCCATGTATCTGGCCAGAAAAGCCGTTAAGTTCGTCAAAATTGACCTTTGTCACTTGAAAGGAGTGCTGTCAATCAAAGACTTGTCTAGGACGGAGGGAACGCTTAGAGCAGAGAGTGGTGCTCGGGTCATGGGCACACAGGAGATATTTCCTCTCTTGCAATCCAATGTTTTAGTTCCTAGTGCACACATTGAGAATGTAGCCCTCACATTTTGTGGTTGGCATCCATTGACCCCTCCGCAGACAAGGTAGGATGCAAGGGCCAGGTGCCCACAATTCACTTTGGGCATGCAATGGTTTAGGGCGGCCCTGACTGTTCTGATAAAATGCACACATGTTGTATATTCTTTAAAAAATATTCTGCAAAAGCAATATCAGCTCAGCATCCTCCCATGATGGGATTTGAAAGAGAAGACATTCTTTGTCCTTCATGAAAATCGAAGCCCCTCCTGAAACAAGGACAGTAGCAAGGCATGATGTAGTGGAACCATTCTGTGTGTCCATGACATTAATTTGGTTTTGTTTAAATACATATATATAAAAAAAAAATATCTCTCAACATGTGTGCATTGCACAAAGCAAGACTGCTGTTGGACTACAATTCCCAGGAGGCAGATGGAAATTACAGTCAGACAATAGCTGTTGGGACATGGTTTGCCTACTGCTGTTCCAGATATTAGCAAAGCCATTACATATTACATTTCCAACAAGGGAACCAGGGGTAGATGACATCTGACTCCATGGTGGAGAGAGGAACCATTTGAGATGCCAACAAGAGCAGTTGTTTTGACAGAGTGTTGACGTCTACATTCCACCATATGTATCACATGCACAGCACAGCATACGTCTGCGGGTCTCTCCAATAGCAAAATATAATATTAAAGACATTGAATAGAAAGAACATTTTTTTGTCTATGTATAGCTATTACTATTATTTTTTTTGTTTCTTAAGAAAAGCCCCCATGTGGCTGCCGGCCAGTGCGTGCGGCTACTCACATGTACTGTGAGACGGGGGCGTTGGAAATTGGCGGGGCCGAGACCCGCAGGCTGTTGTGGCTGCCGCAGCTACTGCTGTAACTATAGAAACTTGGCAGGTGCGGTCTGCCTGCCCCACGAAGCATCTCTCTACGTGCCTGAGGGTTAAACGGGTCATCCTCGTCCATGTCGTCATAGTCCAGGTCCCTGAAAGAGCACGGAAACATAGCATTGTTGTCGTTAAGCGAATGAAAGCATATAAATAAGTTCACGTACAGCTGATCTCTACTCCCAAAAAAAGAAACCAATAAAATACCTAGGACAAGAAACAAGAGATTGCTGAAGCTGCCGCGCTTACAAATACAGTCAATATATATATAGGGTAGACATGTGCACGGCAAAAAAATTGTTTAGTTTCTGATCATTTCATTCGGTTTTTCCCCGTTTAGTTTCGTATCATTTAGTTCTGTTCCGGTTCGTTCGTAATGTTACCTTGATTCGTATTTTTGGATTGATTCATTGGTTTGGACGGTCGATAATTCATATTTCGGTTTGATTCCTTATTTCGTTTTTATTGGTATGTCGTTTTTTGGGTCAATTGGGGTTTGTTTTTTATTAGTTATTTATTTCGGAATGTGAAACGGATGAATTTTACTTAACGGTGTAAAGAAAAAAGAAATGCCTAAATCCCTTCTTTGGTGCTGAAGGCTATTCAGTACCAAGGACAGCAGCAATTCTTGATGCTGAAACTTTTCAGCACCATGGATAGCATCTTCACGGGGCTCCGCAGCCCTGCGGAACTGCTATCTATGGTGCTGAAACCTATTCACCGCCATGGATAGCAGCTCATCGGGGCTCCGCAGCCCCGCAGAACTGCTATCTATGGTGCTGAAACCTATTCACCGCCATGGATAGCAGCTCACCGGGGCTCCGCAGCCCCGCGGAACTGCTATCTATGGTGCTGAAACCTATTCACCGCCATGGATAGCAGCTCATCGGGGCTCCGCAGCCCCGCGGAACTGCTATCTATGGTGCTGAAACCTATTCACCGCCATGGATAGCAGCTCATCGGGGCTCCGCAGCCCCGCAGAACTGCTATCTATGATGCTGAAACCTATTCACCGCCATGGATAGCAGCTCATCGGGGCTCTGCACTTGAAAAACTCTTAGAGCTCTTTCACCTCCTTCAAGCTAACACTAGCATCAGCGTTAGCGCTAGCTTAAAGGAGGTCATAGCGCTGCGGCCAGATCACCTTTGAATCGCTAACGGGTTTGAAAATCCATTAGCACTCGTTAATTTGCGATTCACAGCGCGAGTTTACTGTACTTTGCGCTCCCTATACCAAACATGGAGAACGCAAAGTGAAAGCACAGATTAACTAGCGTTAGCATCACTTGGTCCTAACTCTCGTTAATAAGAGCTGGTGCTAACTAAAAAGTTACCACCAGCTCAGAGGTGCAAGTAACACATTGCGCGGCTGCAGAATCCATTACCTGCGGCTCAAACCCTCCCCAAAAATCACATACTCACCTCTTATCCCGCGGCGAGAACGGCCTGTTCAGCGGAGGTGAAATCCCCATAGAGAAGTAATGGTTAATCTATTCAGAGAAAACTGAACGTCAGTGAAATGCCCTGCCGTTCGGTGGTTTCATTCGACAGGTTTATTCAGGCGAATCCCATAGGCTTCAATGTTAAAAATATTCCCGTTTTAACTCAATATCTAATAAACCGTTTATACTTTTAATTTGAAGCAAGAAATCTCTTTATTTATTTTTTAGGATCTTTTAAGGCATTTTTCGGGGAATTGTTTATAAAATAGCATTTTTCTTTTTCTGTAACAGACGTTTTTATTATTATTCATATAGGACCTTATTTATTAATTCCAGCCATTTTTGTCAGTATTTTGTTTGCAAATAGCTTTTCAAAGTCGTGGTGTTTTCTTTTTACCCCGTTTGTCAGCTTGTCGACTTTTTTCAGCGACTGGTCAGCGCTGTGTTCGGTGGATCGTCGGGATTTTTCGGACGCGTTCAACGGGTTTGCAGCAGCTTATTAGATCTGATGTTTTCCGGTGGGGTTGCGGCGGCTTGTCGGATCGGATCTGATATTTTCGGTGGTGTTTACTTTCTATTCGGCGGTTGTTTGGTGGCTTTTCCCTGCACTTCGGGGACCCTGCGGTGAATGCTGGTCCCTTAGATTGTTCCATTCCAATGTAAGGAATATTTTTATCTTGCCAGAATGCGATATTTATTCGTGTCACTGGTGTTTTGTGGTTATTAGGAAACATTGGCTACAGTTGTAAAATTTGGTTCCTCCCAGGTACGCTGAATTTGTTTTCACGTCTATAGTTTGTAATCATGTCGGGACAAACCAATAACTCTTTACAGGGTTATTCAAAGAGAATCAAAACGTCACCGCACGGTCGGTGACTTTTCGTTCTCTTCAATTCAGTGCGATTTGGCGATCCCATTTCGGCGACCCTGCGGCATATTCAGCAAGCACCACAGGGCCGTCGTATTGCAGGGAAAAGTCACCGCAAACCCGACGAACACTCACCTCAAAACTCGACGAATGCACGCCGAAACCCGCAAAAACATCTGGATTAACCCCGCCAAACGCACCGGAGAAACCTAATCAGCTGCCGATCACAGCGCAGAGCAGCCGCCGGAAAAACCCGACACCGCAAACAAATGGAGTTAAAAAAAAACAGTTCACTTGAATGTTTGAAAAGTGAAACACTGTTTGCAAAGAAACTACAGAAGGAAAATGTCTGAACTTTACATATAAGATCCAATGAATGATAATAAAAAGGGCCGTTAATAGGGCTTACAATAAAACGGAAACAACTTTTCACAAAAAAATCCCGAAAAATGCCTAAAAGATCCTAAAAAAATCTATAAATAAAGAGACTCTTTACTGCAGAATTTTATAATGAACGGTTTATTAGATATTGAATTAAAACGGGAATATTTTTAACATTGAAGCCTATGGGATTCTCCTGAATAAACCTGTCGAATGAAACCACCGAATGGCAGGGCATTTCGGCAACTTTTCACTGCTGGCTTTTGTTCTCTGAATAGATGAAGCATTGCTTCACTATGGGGATTTCACTGCCCTCGTACAGGCAACGTGCAGGTAATTCGCCAACATTTGGCGAACTGCCTGCTCTGTGAATAGCCGAATGGCCAAAAAATTTAACCGTACGCTGAATTTCACTGTTCGGTTACCTTTCGGCCACAATTTGGATCTCTTTGTATGTGACTCCGAATCACCGGCTTTGACTTGTTAGAAATATAAAAAAGAAGCCGCTAACAGATCCTGACAGCTCTGACGCACAGCATCGCTGGTTTTGTCTCCAGGACACCATCACTGGTTTTGTCTCCTGGAGTCTGTACAAATCCATGAAGACGAACAAGAGCTTGTGCAAGGAGGGGTCATGCAGGGACAATAGAAGGACACTGGAAATGAATGGTTCTCTGTCTCCTTCTTCATGCGGCCAAAGTAGACGGTGCATCGTGTGGTCCTCTGCATCGTGGGACCAGTGGTACGTAAGGGGGTTTTTGGTTCTCTTTTTGAATACCACCTCAAGCCAAGAATATTGAGCAACATTTGCTTGTCATGCTCCAGCAGTCCGCTATTAAACGCTTCCTATGCAAAGTGTAGGATGTGTTACTTTACAGGAAGGGGCCGTCCAGCCAAGCTTGAAATAGCAACTCCAGTGTTACCAATGGGTCTAAGGCAATATAGACCCTTCATTGGAAAATATTTAAAAATCCAAAGTCACTTGAATATTGTGAATATGTCAGAAATAAATCCATAAAGAAGCCTTTATAGGTCAGAATCAAGGATAAGGCCGTAACCAAGAAGAATAGTGATGAAATGAACCAGCATCCTTCTGTGACCCGGGTCAGTCCCATGGTGGCCAGGATACACTTACGAGTACATGTCACTTTGCCCGTTAAACAGAGAGTCCCGTTTTGCGCGATATATAGTGACCGTATGCGCTTCGGATCGATATTTTTATTTTTAGTATCAGCTTCTCTCACCTGTTCTGAAACTGTTTCCAAGCTCGAGGTAGGCTGCAGGTGGCGGCAGTAAAGGAAAGGCCAGAAAGAAAAGAAAACAGCAGAAGGAATAAGATGCCTTCCATGCCATCATAGCAGAGTCCCTTCAGAGCATCCACATAATCCTGGAAGAAAAAAAAAAGAGCAGAAGAGGGATGGTACAGATTACTTGGGGTCCCTAAAAAGCTTTGCTGCGGAATGTCAGAAAAAGGTAAAACACAACAACGGTAAAATACACCATAAAGCTCCCACCTGTGCGCTTGACTGTCAGAATGTAGCACAGTATGTATACACAGGTTGGGAACCCTGTTGGAGTGTGTCAGCTGTAAACTTTATGGAGGGATCACTTTGTAACCTGCCATAGGTATATGGTCTTATCCAACCCTGACTACAAATCACGGGCTCAACCAGTTTCAAACTAGGCTTGTGCACCGATTTTTTTTTTCGGTTCGATTCGTTCGGATGTTTAAACTTTTCGATTCGGCTCGTTTCGACCAATTTCTGTTTCGATTCGGTTCGGTTCGTTTTTCGTGTACATTTTTTTCGGAATATCGACCATTTTTCGTATTTTCGTGTCACTTTGCTCGTTTTTTGTATCGACTTTTCAAAATTTTTTCGTTTTTTCGGAACTTCTGTTCTCCTCGTTTCAAAGTGTCTACGATAATTCTGGCGATTCTATCGTGTTTTTTTTTATTAAATAAAGATCAAATCATGAATAGAGCAAAAATAAATTTCGATTTGACACATTTCAAGTCCATTCGAAAATTCCGAAAATATTTCGTTTCGGCTCGGAAAACTTTTCGGATCTGCCATTTTCGGATCTAAAAATTTTCGGAAAATCGGCCGCATCCGAAAACACGAATCGGGAAATTTCGTGAAAATTCCGAAATTCCGAAAGCCGAAACGCACATCCCTATTTCAAACACTGCGGGAATAGAACTCTGATAACTCACAACACGAAGTGCAGGTTAGAATTCTATTGAATGGCTACAATCGGAGACAAAGAATTTATAGGAAACAGATAACACGTCACACTGCGCCACTTTTCTGCAAATCATAGACAAACGGCTCACAGGAGGCCGCGATCATAATACAGCGGAAATCAGCTACATGCCATTTATAATTATATTTTCACAAGACGATTCCCAGACGAGAGGTGAAATCCAGAAAACAAAACACAACTATTAATAGGGATGCTAACAGACATGTCAGTGAGGTGTGTTCAAGCTTGGAATAGAGATAAACACTTCCAGTCTAGCCAGGTCCCCCCCCCCCCTTCCAAACTTCTGCCGGGCTCTCTGTATTTCTCAACACATTCAGGGTTATTCAGAGAGCGGTGAAAAGCAGGAGAATGACTGGAGAATGGAAAATTCTAGGTCAAAATAGCCAATTTGGAGAGTCAGATAAATGGGAGAATTTTTCTGGTTTGGCTATTTTGTCCTAGAATTTTCCATTCTCCAGTCATTCTCCTGCTTTTCACCGCTCTCTGAATAACCCTGATAGATAAGGGGGAAGAGAATTTAACCCTTTCAAACACCTTGGGCCCTATTACAATCTTCACGCAAACGTTTGCACGCGCGCAAAAACGCATTAACGCGAGGGGAAAAACCCTTTGCGCTGAACGTCGTATTACAATGTCAGCACAACAAACGCACGTAATCGTCTACCTCGGGTGAACATGCGCGAACGCTGCGCGAGCGTACTGTACTTTGCGTGTCCTATACTTAACTTTGGGAGCTCAAATGCATTTGTGCGCTGGTACGCGGATGGTATTCCAATCTATGCGCAAAATTTAACGCACAGCATTTGCGCACATAATTTTAGCGTCTTTGAAAAGCTGGTGGTAACGACAAATCTGAACGTCTTGGCCGAAACCAAATACACCAGCACAAAAAAAAATACACAGCACAGTATAGTTACACATTCTACACATACCCAAACAATAAAAGGGAGAGGTTGTGCGTATTTTTATTATTGCTGCAGCATATATACTCAGATTGATTTTGACAGGCGCAAAAACTGAACGGGAGATAATTGTGGTTCTTAATTCTGATTGGCTGAATCGTGTGAAAAACAGTCCGCCCACAGATTTCTGCGCGTAGCGTTAATGCGCGTTTTTTGCGCGTCTTTTTTACGCGCGTTATTTTTTGACTGATGAAATAATGCGCGAGGATTGTAATACCAGCGTTAATTTACGCGCGTTAGCGTTTAACGCTTTGTGCAAAAATTCACGTGTTTACCGTGCATTTTTGCGTGAAGAATGTAATAGGGCCCCTTATCTGGAATTCTGAAATTTGGAGTTTTCAGAGTCTCACGAATTTCATTCTTATCTCCCTGACACTCCGGGCGGACGGGTCCTGCTGCTGATGCTCCTCCGATAGCTGTAACACTGAGAAGAACAAGCCAGGAGACTCTGCGCAGAAAATGCCCTGAAAAGGGCTGCTCAGCATCTCCCAGCTTGCATTCACACTGATGTTGCAGCAAGGAAGGGATTGCGGCTCCCCTAAAACCTGAAGAAACTGAAATGTGGAATGTTTGGGGTGCCGAGCTTTTCGGAGAAGGGGTGCCGAACCGGTTCCTTATTCGTATCATTATATAAACAGAGAACTATTAAAAGTACTATGTGACACGTTTACCTTAGGGTAAAATAGGAATTGTAAAGAATATGTCAGGGCTGTGATCCTGCCTACATCTCCTCCTTTATCAGTATATCATATCCTTATACCTGCACACGCACTCTCTTCTTCAGGACGTTTCCCTGAGCTGCCACCTTTTTATGAAGCTCCTTCCCTCATAACATATGCCTCTCCCCATGTCTCAAGCCTTTCAAGACATCTCTAAAAACACATTACTTTAGACAGGGCCAGATTTGCATCTCAGGAGCCTGTTGGCACAGAAAAATGGAGTGTCGTTCCACCTCAAAAAAAAAAAAAACCAACATGCCAAAATGACATTTGAAATTTTCGTTTTGGGGCAAACTAAAAATTTAAATAGAGAAAAACATTTTAAAAAACTGAAACAGTTTCTCTCTGCGCTCAAATCAAAGGGAGGCGCAGAATCTGTTGCCTTAGTTGAGATAGTGCAGTGATATTGTTTTATATGTAAAAGCATATATTGCCTCTGCCATAGAACAGAAAAAAATACATTTTGCACTTTTTTTTTCTTTTTTTTTTTTACACATTCCATGGTCATGTTTGGTATCATTGTAAAGACCAGACTCTGACCTTTCCAATGACACCTCACTTAACCTTGTGCAGTGTACAATTCAGAGATGTAGGTTCCAAAGTGTCACGTTCTAGATTGTCCGTGAAAAAATGTGTTGCATCATCAGCTTCACACTTGCTGGCATTGTGGGAAAATGAGAAGGTGAGTTAGCGCAGCATTACTGATCACGTTATAATTGTGAACTGAATAATAGTGCCGCGCTAGGGGAAAAAAAAAAAAAGAGAAAAAAATATATATTTTTTATTTATTTTATTTTTACATAAATCTATCCTGGTTATACATGGCCATAATCTGGCCTTTCCAATGATACCTCACATGTCCCTCTAGCCCTTAGGCTGGGGTCAGACCAGCGCACTTTTAGGCTAGGGTCAAACAAAAGCATTTTTACACGCGAACGTAAAAAAGTGCGTCCGAACGGATTGATGTATTTTTTTCACGGAATATGCGAAAACGGTCATACGATGCGCATTTGCGTGCGTGATGTTTTACGAATCCAAACCAGGAAACTTTTTGCATCTGGACGTTATGTTGGCCGGACATGAGCAGGGTCAACGCACACACGCCGCTATGCCGCAGCTGCGCACTCTGTACATCCATACTATTGGTTCTGCGTTCTCGAAAAAATGCGTTCATTTTCCACTTGCGTTGCGCGGCCGGACTTTCGTGCGACCGTACTTCGTATATTGGCCGTCATTGCCCGTCATTTGCTGCTAGTGCGGCCGTGATTAAGTGCGCCTAAACGCACGTTCAAAGTGCGCTGGTCTGACCCTAGCCTTAACGTGCGTTCTGGCGCACATAATTACGGCCGCACTAGCAGCAGATGACGGCCAATGACGGCCAATATACGATGTACGGCCGCACAAAAGTCCGGCCATGCAATGCAAGTGGAATTTGAACGCATTTTTCTGAGAACGCTGAACCGCTAGTACTGACGTACTGAGTGCGCAGCTGCGGCATAGCGGCGTGTGTGCGTGATTAGGAGATGTCAGACACTGCTAATGTCCAGCCTACATAACGTCCAGACGCAAAAAGAGTTTTATTGACGATCCGTACAAAATCACGCCCGAAAATGCGCGTCGTCTGACCGTTTTTGCGCATTCCGTGAAAAAATACGTCAATGCGTTCGGATGCACTTTTTCACGTTCGCGGGGAAAAATGCTTTCGTCTGACCCTAGCCTTAGGGTTCCAGAGATACAGAGGTCTAAAATGATATATATATATTACAGAGCAAGGCACCCTCTTGTGGCAGGCTGCAGCTGCTCCCAGTATCCTGTAAGAATGGAATGGACAGAAATGTTGGTGAGTTCCAACACTTAGGGCAGTATTACAAAGCTGGTACTAACTTAACCAGAGCCGTTGTAAACTTATCAGAGCCATTATAGGGCAGCATTACATTCTTGGTGCTAACGTTAGCGCTTACCTGTGTGAGCGTTAACGTTAGCCCCGGTGGCCCTAGCGCGGGCGCACCATATCACAATCCAAACGCTAACAGGTTAGAAAAACCATTAGCGATTTGGATCGTGCGCTTTTCAGCGCGAGGTTACCTTATGCTTAACATGGGGAGCGCAAAGTGTTAATAAGCGTTAGTAATACTATCTACTACCGCTAATTACCGTCTGGCTGTGGTTAACTCGAAAGTTAACCACAGCCAGGACCTGGTGCTAACGGATTCCGCTGCTGCAGAATCTGTCAGCACCAGCAGAACCCCCCCCCCCAAATAAATAACATACTCACCTCCTATCACACAGTGAGGACCGCGGCTCCAACCGCCTCCTCTGTCTGCCGGGAGCAGGGAGAGACTGGGGGAAAAAGTCCCCCAGTCTCTCCCTGCGGATCACTACGCTGACCTGCCGGATCTCGCGAGGCGAGATCCGGCAGGTCATGTGACTGGCGCCGTCTGCCTCAATGGAGTCCTATGGACTCCATGGAGGAGATGAATGCGGCGGTGCCTAGCGCTGCCACACGCATCCCAGGGCTTAGTGCCCTATAACGATGCAGGCAGCTTTTTTAGTGCGTAAGCTTACTTTTCCTGGCCATTCGGCTTTTCAGAGAGCAGGCAGTTCGCAAATGTTGGCGAATTCACTGCACATACGGTGCCTGTTCGTTGCCTGTTCGAGGGCAGTGAAATCCCCATAGAGAAGCAATGCTTCGTCTATTCAGAGAACAAAAACCAGCAGTGAAAAGTTGCCGAATTCCCCTGCCATTCAGTGGTTTCATACGGCAGGTTTATTCAGGCGAATCCCATAGGCTTCAATGTTAAAAATATCCCCGTTTTAACTCAATATCTAATAAACTGTTCATTATAATATTCCGCAGTAAAGAGTCTCTTTATTTATAGATTTTTTAGGATCTTTTAGGCATTTTTTGGGATTTGTTTGCGAAATGTTTTTAAATCGTTTTTTCTTTTTTTTGTAACAGCCCTTTTTATTATCATTCCTTGGATCATATGTAAATTTCAGACATTTTCGCTCAGTAGTTTCTTTGTAAACAGCGTTTCACTTTTCAAACAATCAAGTGTACGGTTTTATTTTTTTCACCCCATTCGTTTGCGGTCTCGGCTTTTTCCGGCGGCTGCTCTGCGCTCTGATTGGCGGCTGCTCGGGTTTCCCCGGCGTGTTCGGTGGGGTTAATCCAGATGTTTTTGCGGGTTTCGGTGTGCGTTCGCCGGGTTTTGCAGTGAGTGTTCGTCGGGTTTGTGGCGATTTTTCCCTCCATTACAACGGCCCTGTGGTGCTTGCACCGCAGGGTCGCCGAAAAGGGAAATCGCCAAATGGCACCGAATTGAAGAGAACGAAAAGTCCCCGAACGTGCGGTGACTTTTCGATTCTCTTTGAATAACCCTGATTATTTTAGGACTTGACCCCTGGTAAGAGGTCAGCTGGAATAGGGCTCACAAGCTTTTAAGTGTTGGGTTTGTTAAGGTCGTATGTCATTGATCATGCTGCAGCAGCGCGTATTCATATTCATTATAGAACGGTTGAAGAGACAAACAATAGAGAAAGAGCAAAAGAAAAGGTAAAGATTGTTTTTTAACCTTATGGAGACCCCGACAATTCAGCAGAGCTACGAGATGATGGAAATTCCCTTCGGTTGTATTCAGCATCGCTTGGACAACCATCACATGTTTCTGTTCATCACAGGGAGAAAAGAAATGGTTAAATTAATATGATGATACTGACATCCTTAATGGGATCATACAAAATGCTCTGAGGGGAGAAAATCCAGATATTCTCTATCTGGGCATTGAAACGGAAACGGAGTGCTTGTTACAATGTAATCATGGAAGGTCTCAAGGATCCTTGCGGTGCCAGATTGGTGCATATGTGACGCCTATAGGCTACTTTCATGCGACGAATTTCGCTGATAGGCATTGTAATTATTTTCTTATGCAAGAAATGCGGAAAGGTGTGGACGTTGCACAGAATTATCCATCCATTTATAACAATGTGTACTGTATATGGTGATGCATGTCATTGTATTTAAAGGGCCAGTACCACCAAAAAAATGAAATGTCCTTATTGTGTTTATTTGATGTTGCTGATATCTTATATGTGCTTTGTTTTTCTCTTGTTTGTTTAGTTAAGAAAATATTTTCCTCTATATGTGTCAATGGGTGCATCCATTGTGTTGTAAACTGCCCCCAAAAGTATCTTTCCATCACTTGCTCCTCACCGTGTGGCTTTGGCCATAGAATGGAGCCTATTGGTTGATCGCTGACTCAAATCATTGTATTGTGTGGGATGTATTCAAAGGACATCACCAGGGGGTAAAAACAGCTTGTTTGTTTAGGTAAAAAAATATTTTCCTCTATATGTGTCAATGGATGCATCCAATGTGTTGTAAACTGCCCCCCAAAAGTATCTTTCCATCACTTGCGCCTCACCGTGTGGCTTTGGCCATAGAATGGAGCCTATTGGTTGATCGCTGACTCAAATCATTGTATTGTGTGGGATGTATTCAAAGGACATCACCAGGGGGTGGAAACAGCTTGTTTGTTTAGTTAAAAAAATATTTTCCTCTATATGTGTCAATGGATGCATCCAATGTGTTGTAAACTGCCCCCCAAAATCCACAAAATGGAAACTGGAGGTAAAAAAAACTAATGTTATTTTTCCTTTTAACATGCAATTGCTTCAAACAAATAAAAAAACAACAGCAGCGTGTGTTTTATAAAGTGCTTTATCATGTGGATTTGTTTGTAACGCACAAGCGATCCAGTTACAGTTTATGTTAGTGTTAGTGTCCCTTTAAAGATACAGCATTCAGATGACTAATGAAATAAAACAGGGAAATGTTACATCACAGCGACTCGTGGAATCTAAATATCTATATAGTAATATTCTGTCCATAAATCTCGGGTCATCCCTTAATGCTTTAAACTCTTCTTCCATCCTCAGATTTTTGAATGAACATTTTGTGCAATTTTTTCCCATTTTATATTTGCCGTCAACGATGCACTTAGTAACAGGGTAATTCAAAGAGATTTGAAAAGTCACCGCACGTTTAGAGACTTTTCGTTCTCTTCAATTCGGTTTGATTCGGCGATCCCATTTCGGTGACCCTGCGGTGTATTCAGCAAGCACCACAGGGTCCCCGAATTGCAGGGAAAAGCTGCCGCAAACCTGACGAAAACTAACCGCAAAACCCAGCGAATGCACGCCGAAAACCCTCAAAAACATCTGGATTAACCTGCCGAAAACCAAGCCCGAGCAGGAGCTGATCACAGCCGAAGCAGAAGAAGGAGGTGAATAAATTAGCAAAATAGTTTGTGTGAATGTGTGAAAATGAAACGCTGTTTGCAAAGAAACTACTGAGCGAAAATGTCTGCAATTTACACAGGAGGTCCAGGGAATGATAATAAAAAGGGCTGTTACAGAAAAAAGAAGTAAAGTTAAAAAAAAAAAAAAAATTAAGAAAAATGCTTAAAATATCCTAAAAAATCTATAAATAAAGAGACTCTTTACTGCAGAATTTTATAATGAACGGTTTATTAAATATTGATTAGAATGGGAATATTTTTAACATTGAAGCCTATGGGATTCTCCTGAATAAACCTGCCGAATTAAACCACCGAATGGCAGGGCATTTCGGGAACCTTTCACTGCTGGTTTGTGTTCTCTGAATAGCTGAAGCAGTGCATTTTCATGGGGTTTTCACTGCCCTCGAACAGGCACCGTATGTTCAGGCAATTCGCCAGGATTTGGCGAATTGCCTGCTCTCTGGATAGCCGAATGGCCAGGAAAGGTAACCGAATGCTGATTTTCAGCGTTCGGTTACCTTTCTCAAGCAATTCGGATCTCTTTGAATAACCCTGTAAGTATTTTGTAAGTCGAGGAATTTTGAACCAGTTGGCACCAAAGTAAAAATTACAATAATTGTCATAATGCCCTGTATGGTCTTTTAATAAAATTGTCCACCACTGTTCAAAAAGCTTGTTTAACCCTTTAACACAATTTTATATTGAAATACAATGGAAAAAACGGAAGTCAGCATATATAACTCCTTTGCATATACAGTCAGGTCCAGAAATATTGGGACATCGACACAATTCTATCATCTTTGGCTCTATACACCACCCCAATGGAGTTGGAATGAAACAAACACAATGTGCTTTAACTGCAGACTGTCAGCTTTAATTTGAGGGTATGTACATCCAATCAGGTGAACGGTGTAGGACTTACAGCAGATTGCAGATGTGCCTCCCACTTGTTAAAGGGACCAAAGGTAATGGGACAAGTGGCTTCTCAGCTGTTCCATGGCCAGGTGTGTGATATTCCCTTATTACCCCAATTACAATGTGCAGATAAAAGGTCCAGAGTTCATTTCAAGTGTGCTATTTGCATTTGGAATCTGTTGCTGTCAACTCTCAAGATGAGATCCAAAGAGCTGTCACTATCAGTGAAGCAAGCCATCATTAGGCTGAAGAAACAAAACAAACCCATCAGAGAGATAGCAAAAACATTAGGCGTGGCCAAAACAACTGTTTGGAACATTCTCAAAAAGAAGGAAGGCACCAGTGAGCTCAGTAACACCAAAAGACATGGGAGACCACGGAAAACAACTGTGGTGGATGACCGAAGAATTCATTCCCTGGTGAAGAAAACACCCTTTACAACAGTTGGCCAGATCAAGAACACTCTCCAGGAGGTAGGTGTATGTGTGTCAAAGTCAACAATCAAGAGAAGACTTCACCAAAGTAAATACAGAGGGTTCACCACAAGATGTAAACCATTGGTGAGCCTCAAACACAGGAAGGCCAGATTAGAGTTTGCCAAACAACACCTAACAAAGCCTTCACAGTTCTGGAACAAGATCCTATGGACAGATGAGACCAAGATCAACTTGTACCAGAGTGATGGGAAGAGAAGAGTATGGAGAAGGAAAGGAACTGCTCATGATCCTAAGCATACCACCTCATCAGTGAAGCATGGTGGTGGTAGTGTCATGGCGTGGGCATGTGTGGCTGCCTGTGGAACTGGTTCTCTTGTATTTATTGATGATGTGACTGCTGACAAAAGCAGCAGGATGAATTCTGAAGTGTTTCGGGCAATATTATCTGCTCACATTCAGCCAAATGCTGCAGAACTCATTGGAAGGCGCTTCACAGTGCAGATGGACAATGACCCAAAGCATACTGCAAAAGCAACCAAAGAGTTTTTGAAGGGACAGAAGTGGAATGTTATGCAATGGCCAAGTCAATCACCTGACCTGAATCCCATTGAGCATGCATTTCACTTGCTGAAGACATAACTGAAGGGAAAATGCCCCAAGAACAAGCAGGAACTGAAGACAGTTACAGTAGAGGCCTGGCAGAGCATCACCAGGGATGAAACCCAGCGTCTGGTGATGTCTATGCATTCCAGACTTCAGGCTGTGATTGACTGCAAAGGATTTGCAACCAAGTATTAAGAAGGTAAAGTTTGATTTATGATTATTATTCTGGCCCATTACTTTTGGTCCCTTAACAAGTGGGAGGCACATCTGCAAACTGCTGTAAGTCCTACACCGTTCACCTGAGTTGGATGTACATACCCTCAAATTAAAGCTGACAGTCTGCAGTTAAAGCACATTGTGTTTGTTTCATTCCAACTCCATTGTGGTGGTGTATAGAGCCAAAGATGTTAGAATTGGGTCGACGTCCCAATATTTCTGGACCTGACTATATATATATATATATATATATATATATGTTTTAATGCATGATTATTAGTGTTCTCCCTAGGTAAACAAAACTGAGATCTCACTCCTGTCACCCTGTATTACCGTAAAGAAAGCTACAAGAAGCAGCCCTCTCTGTAACAAACTTTACTGCAGCATTACAGCAGCCAGGGAGAGGGGACAGAATACAGGGAGAGCTCTGGGGTCACTCACTGCTGTACAGAGATAAGATTCAGGGGGGTTATAATGACCGGAAATCCCTTACCTCGGCGGCCGGATACTGTGGCACAGCCTCTTTCTCCAGCCCGTGGAGCTGGGAATGGATGTTGGAGAGAGCTCTCTGTGACATGGTGAGTCTCTAAAATCACAAAGATACAGGTCGGTAACGGATTCAAATTAAAAATTTTATATAGGGTTATTCAGAGAGAGGTGAAAACCAGGAGAATGACTGGAGAAGTGAAAATTCTAGGTCAAAATAGCCAAACCAGAAAAATTCTCCCATTTATCTCACTTTCCAAATTGGTTATTTTGACCTAGAATTTTCACTTCTCCAGTCATTCTCCTGGTTTCCACCTCTCTCTGAATAACCCTGATAATGTTTTTTTTGCTTTTTAAAATCACTTAAGTGAAAAAACGACACAACCTCTTTTGATGCGATATACCAGTTTAATATGAACGGTGTGAAGAAATGTGTAAGACTATTATCACAGGCAGCCAATCAGCACATGAGTCGGCTGTATTCCCACTGCTGGCATGAATTTAAGGTGGGTTTAACACTTTGAGACACATAAAACACACATTTTCTCTGGCCATCCAACTTACAATTACATAATTAACCTAATGAAACAGGGAATGTCGCTTTTACACTAGATGACCCTTTAACATAAATCATTCATCTGTCTGTCTGTTTGTCTTTCTACCCGTATGTCTGTCTGTGTGTCTACAGGTCTGTCTGTCTTACTATCCATTGGCTTGTGTTTCTATCTTTCTGTTTGCCTGTGTCTATCCATTTGTACATCTGTCTATCGTTCCATTGGTCGATCTGCCTGTTATTCTATATATCAGTCTGTCTTTCTATCGGTCTGTCTGTCTGTATATCCATCTGTCTGTCTTTATGTCTGTCTTTCTATCCATTTGTCCATTTGGTTTTCTGTCTAGCTTATCTTGGGCTCTATTAAATTCATCGCGCAAAAGCGCATGCGCTATTTTTTGCGCGAAGCGTTAAACGTTAACGCGCGAAAAATAACGCTGGTATTCCGATCCGTGCGCATTTTTTTTTATCCGTCAAAAAATAACACGCGTAAAAAGAACGCGCAAAAAAAAGCGCGCATAAATCGGTGTGCGGACTGTTTTTTAACGCGATGCAGCCAATCAGAATTAAGAACCACAATTGTCTCCCGTTCAGTTTTTGCGCCTGTCAAAATCAATCTAAGTATATATGCTGCAGCAATAATAAAAACACGCACAACTTCTCCATTTTATTGTTTGGGTATGTGTAGAATGTGTAACTATACTGTGCTGTATTTTTTTTTCGGGCTGGTGTATTTGGTTTCGGCCAGAACGTTCAGATTTGCCGTTAACACCAGCTTTTAAAAGACGTTAAAATTATACGCGCAAACGTTGTCCGTTAAAATTTGCGCATAGATTGCAATACCATCCGCGTACCAGCACACAAACGCATTTGCGCTCACAATGTTAAGTATAGGACGCGCAAAGTACATTACGCTCGCAAAGGGTTCGCGCAGGTTCACCCGCGATAGACGTTAACGCGCATTTTTTGCGCTGACATTGTAATACGACGTTCTGCGCAAAGGGTTTTTCCCCCTCGCGTTAATGCGTTTTTGCGCACGCGTTAACGTTTGCGCGGAGAATTTAATAGAGCCCCTTATGTCTTTATCTTTCTATCTGTCTGCCCATCTATCCACCTGTAAGTTTCCTATTCACCTGTCTGCTATCTTGTTCATTTATCCGTCTTATTTTCTTTCTCTCTATTGTATTATCAAATTTTTTTTAACTCTCTTATTTTCTATCCATCCATCCAATTGATTGTGTCGCTTTTCCATCTAGCATTAATTAAGGTAAATGTGAGCATTACCGGTCGGAATGGATTTGGAACATCCTGGTAACATGAGATGTAGTACTGTAGAATATCTGGAAAAACAGAACCCAAAAAAAAAATATTGATATTAAAAACTGAAGAGATATCTGCATGTAATTCTTTTTTGTAAACAATGAAGTCAACCATTTCTTTATTATTACTCTATGACTATTACCAAAATGTAAACATACAGGTCTAATCATTAAAAAGTGAAACTCAGGAGAATTGGCAGAAGTAAAAATTTTAGGTCAAAATAGCCAAACCAGAAATATTCTCCCATTTATCTTAATTTCCAAATCGCCTATTTGGTCTAGATTGTGCTTTTCTCTTGAGTGTCACCTATAGTGAATAGACCTGATAGTGTTGACCCAAAAAGATGAGCAGATCAGAGATGTGCATTCGATTCGGAAAAATTCGGAATTTGTAACAAAATTTGATAATTCGTAGTTCTTCAAGTAGAAGAAGTACTTCTGAATAACGAATCAATACGATACAAATTTGAAACGGTATATAACAAATTTATTTCGTTTTACACTGGGTCATCATCATAAAAAAAAAATTTGAATAATTGATATCGACTATCGAATTTGAAATGAACTATCGAATGGATATCAACTATCGAATTGATCTTAACTTAAAATACAAGTAATAGTCAGCAAAGGACTTTATGAAACAAATGAAACAACAGCAAAATTTCATTGAGGTTTTATTTAGTGATCCAAAATTCGAATTGATATCAACTATCGAATTGATATATGAAATTCGAAAATTTCAAATAGATCCGAAATGAAACGAAATACAAAACAAATTAATTACGACATTCCGAAAACAAAATTATTTAATATATATATATATAGTATATTTTTATGTGCTAGCCGAAACGCCTGTAGAATATGTGAAGCGGTAGGCAAAGCTCACGTGTAGTGGGGCCCTTCTTATTGAACAAAAATGTGGACATTTACCCAACTAATATTAATCGATGAATGCCATGTCCATGCTAATATTTCACAGGAATTCCATCATGTGAGACCCCTGCTCGAGGTAGGCCTTAGACGACCACCTATGTTGCCAAATTATCAATTTGCCTTCTGTGCCAGACACAGTCTAGGATCCATTAAATGGTCCAGGACACCTCTTAAAAAGGAGTATTCCTCTGTATATGATGCGACCCAAGATGATGTCATCTCTATGAAAAGTGCCAGAATATTTATTGGATGTTTGCTGAATTTTGGAGCGTGGATCCAGGTGTATGCCAAGTGAGTGCTAACCACATTTATGTGAGCATTGCCAATGGACATACTTGGCTTTGCTCAGGAGAATATAAGAGGTGTACAAGAGGTTGGCACTTAGGTACGTCTGCTATTATTTATACCAGGGTTCAGCAACCTTGGACCTCCAGATGTTTTGAAACTATAATTTCCATGAAGCATGGCCAACTTAATGAGTGACTGAGCCTCAAGGGAGATGTAACTCCCATTGTTCTTTCTTGGTCCTGGCATGACCTTTCATATGTGAGCCCGCACATGCCATCTTTGGCTCCATGGAGTCCATAGGACTCCATGAGACCATACCTGCCGTGCTGCCACTGACAAGATCGGTCAATGACTCCAAACTCGTATGACTCAAGCCGCTAATACAGTGACTTGGATGGAACAAAGCCATTGACTTGAGCACAATTTTACTACATCCATTAGGGAGCCACTATCAATGGGTACGTCGGAATTGGGGCCCATAAATGGTCAACTTATATAAGGATATGGTACAGCACCCAAGAATTTCACAATAGTTTTGCTACAATACCATATGAGCTGCTGCATCTATATTTAATGACAGAAGCATATCTGGAATGTAGGCACAATTTTCACATCCTACCTCTTACCTGGGTTGATATTTGTAATAAGCTGGGTTTGATTCATGACGTATCCATCTGGATCATAGCAAAAGTCACTCAGTCCCTGCGTGAGAACAAAAAGAAAGGTTTGTGCCAGTGAACCCACAAGAACAATTTGTGGATGCATTGCATTAAACGGAAATCAGAAACCCAAAGGGGTTGGGTTGCTCAACTTGCTCTGAATTAACTACTCAGTGTAAGGTTGTCAGAGGGGATGAGAATGAGCGTGAGGTTGTCTGTGTGGGATGGGAATGAGCGTGAGGTTGTCTATGTGGGATGGGAAGGAGCGTGAGGTTGTCTGTGTGGGATGGGAATGAGCGTGAGTTTGTCTGTGTGGGATGGGAATGAGCGTGAGGTTGTCTATGTGGGTTGGGAATGAGAGTGAGTTTGTCTGTGTGGGATGGGAATGAGCGTGAGGTTGTCTATGTGGGATGGGAATGAGCGTGAGGTTGTCTGTGTGGGATGGGAATGAGCGTGAGTTTGTCTGTGTGGGATGGGAATGAGCGTGAGGTTGTCTATGTGGGATGGGAATGAGCGTGAGGTTGTCTGTGTGGGATGGGAATGAGCGTGAGTTTGTCTGTGTGGGATGGGAATGAGCGTGAGGTTGTCTATGTGGGTTGGGATTGAGCGTGAGTTTGTCTGTGTGGGATGGGAATGAGCGTGAGGTTGTCTATGTGGGATGGGAATGAGCGTGAGGTTGTCTGTGTGGGATGGGAATGAGTGTCAGGTTGTCTATGTGGGATGGGAATGAGCGTGAGGTTGTCTGTGTGGAATGGGAATGAGCGTGTGGTTGTCTGTGGGGGGGATTGGGAATGAGAGTGAGTTTGTCTGTGTGGGATGGGAATGAGCGTGAGGTTGTCTATGTGGGATGGGAATGAGCGTGAGTTTGTCTGTGTGGGATGGGAATGAGCATGAGATTGTCTATGTGGGATGGGAATGAGCGTGAGGTTGTCTGTGTGGGATGGGAATGAGCGTGAGGTTGTCTGTGTGGGATGGGAATGAGCGTGAGGTTGTCTGTGTGGGATAGGAATGAGCGTGAGGGTGTCTGTGGGGGGGGATTGGGAATGAGCGTGAGGTTGCCAGTGGGAGAGGGATAAGTGTATGTTTGTGTGCGATGGAAATGAGCGTAAGGTTTTCTGTGAGGGATGGGAATGAGGTTAAGGTTGTCTGTGGGGGGAGGGGAATGACTGTGAGGTTCTCTGTATGGGATGGTAATGAGTGCAAGGTTGTCTGTGTGGGATAGGGATGAGTGTGAGGTTGTCTTGTGTGGGTTGGGAATGAGTATAAGGTTGGCTGTGTGGGATGGGAATGGGTGTGACTTTGTGGGATAGGAATGAGCGTGAGGTTGGCTGTGTGGGATGGGAATGAGTGTAGGTTTGCTTGTGTGTAATGGGAATGAGTGTAAGGTCTGTGTCGGGTTGGGAATCAGCGTGAGGTTGTATGGGATGTGAATGAGTGTAAAATTGTCTGTGTGGGAAGGGAATGAGTATAAGGCTGTCTGTATGGGATGGGAATGAGTGTGGAGGTACACTTTCTCCACTATTACCCTTAAGTGAGTGACTTGGCTGTGCAGCATTGGGAGGTTACCAGTTGCAAGTAACATGGCTGCCTCTTGTTCCACCCTTGGAGCCCCCCAATGCGGATCTGGTGTCCAGACAAATCACTGATTCACCTTGTAGGGTGCCAGCTGCTAAATCAAAGACTATATAGTCTTTTGTGGGGCGCCATAGGTAGCCTGCTGGTTCACTTTAGCCAAACACCAGCCTTATCAGCACCTAACATCCACTCAGAGGCGTAACTTGAAAGCTCAGGGCCCAGGTGCAGGAACCCTGTGGCCCCCCACACCCGTTAACATGCATTATCACAGAGCTCCAAAGTATAACTCACAAATAAATATAAAATATAAAAGAAGAATTATGTATTATAGGCAAGCCCCCAGGCAGGCGAGTGTGGGCCCCCCTGGACTCAAGGGCCGGGTGCGGTCGCACCCTCTGCACCCCTGGTAGTTACGCCCCTACATCCACTATATCCCTGTGTTTATGCTCTTTGTGATTACTCCATGCACCTTCTCATTACTGGCCAACTACAAAGTGTTATTCACTCACTATGTGGCGAGTTGAAGAGGGATTGCAAATTTATGACAAACGGTCAAGTGGAAGAGTTTCTTTCTTGGACTTCATCTTTGCATCTCATACTTTACATCACTTTTTAAAAAGCAATACTATTCAATGTTGGCGGCTATTCAATGACTGAGCAGATTTTAGCTCTGGGAACAAGTGATTAGGGTTGAGCTACGAGAGCCCCTTCCTTACACACCAACCACAGACCGGTGCTCTCCCACAGGGCACCACTATGCCCTAGACACAAAATCCAGGGAAATGAGAGGCTCTCCTGGTGTAGTGCTTATGGCTTTTTATTGGAGTATGGAGAAAGGCGACGTTTCAGGCCTTAATACGGTACGGCATGATTAAGGCCTTTAGGGCCGAAACGTTACCTTTCTCCATACTCCAATAAAAATCCATGGACACTTCGAGTGTCTCTCATTTTCCTGGAATTTGTGTCTAGATTATAGCTCTGGTAGGTCATAGAACTTATGCTCTGACGCATTTCCCTAGCCTTGTTATATTAATGAACTTGAACTCGAAACCTATGGAGAGTTAAACATGGCTTCAGGGGGGCCAAGAGGACGACGGAGGAGGAAAGTGGGATTCGACTAACTTGACTCAGGTTCGGCAGAATTCCATTAATACATCATTTTTCTAGGCTAATTAAAGTTGACAGATGTGACGGAGGGTGGAGGGGGGGGCTGGGGAGAGAGCACTGACCCAGCACATGAAATAGACCAATTAAATTATCTCGCTCCACAAGGCTTGATGGGCAGACAGGGCAGGGAATACAAGAGAGAGGACCCTCCAGCGTGGAGGCGATGAAAGATAGAGCACAGCTGCTGAAAATGGATTCCAACACAGAGGATTATCCCTAGTCTCTGCAGTTGGGAAATAGTGGCGTAACCCTTGTAGGCATATTACGGGACCGTCTTTTTTGGAATATCCTATGCAGAGGCCTTGAATGTGTAACATATGTCCCTGTTCCCTTCACGTAGACACTGCACACCTAAACTGATGGTCTTTAGAATAGCCGGGAATCTAGCTACAGGACAGACACACAGAAAAGACAGGGTTAAGAACAAGCCAGAGTCAGAAACCAGAGAAGGTAATCAGACAGGTCCAGGTTCGGTACACGGGGTTAAACAAGTATATATACGGCCAAGAGAAGGGTCAATAAATAAATGAAGCCAAGGTCAATACACGGTAAAACAGGAATAGCAAGGGTCAATACACAGGTATCACATACTAATACTGAACAAGAACGCGCTATCTGGATAGGAACCCCACAGAGCAATGAGGCAGATGAACATCCTGGCTTCTGAATCTGGCAGGTGTCGCGTCATCAAGTCGCACCCCCCCAACTGCTGCGTCATCGGCTGGCATCTGCGAGAGCTGGCATTATCAATCAGCGGCCAGCCAGCGAGCAGCGAGGGATCCATCCGTGACAGCATGACAGTCATAGGCATAGGGAAATTTCACACTAATATAGTCCTCCATTCATACACACCTGTCCAACAAAACAGCTTTGTGTCTTTAATTACATGGGTTAGATACTGGTTTTGTTGTTTTTTTTGCATAACAAGTGGGCCACATATTTCAGCTTTGCATGAGGCCTTGCTTACTCTAGAAAAGAAGCAGGCCAACCTTGACCCTACCAATAGCCTTGAAATACATTTCTCAAGAAGCTCAACCAACCAGACGAGTGGCTGAGCATCATGGAAGATGTAGTTCCCTAACATCTGGAGGGCCAAGGTTGCTGACACCTGCCGAACAACCTCCTCTTATCCTTGGGATCCATAATGGCATAGGCATGCGTAGGGTGATATGGTTGCCCTGTCAGCAGGACTGGATCTACAAATGGGCAAAGTAGGCATGTGCCTACAGGCACCCTGCAACGAAGGGCACTTTCTCTGTTGTATTTTTTGTGTTGCACTCATGGACTGCTGATTGATTGGAGGTTAGAGGTGGGTGGTGGGACTTGTCCTACCTCTCTCCATCTTTCAATGTCTGTCTCTCACTCTCTCCTTCACACTCAGTTTAATTCTCGCGCTCTCCCTCCCCCTCTGTCCCTCTTCAGATTTCTGAGTTATAAATCTGGCCCTGCTTGTCTGACAGTTTTAGTTCTATCTATATAGTATATTTATTACTTGTAGATGTTCGTTCCGCTGGTTTAAGGTAAGAGCATGGAAATCAACTGTATCTACAAACATTGTAATATTACTAAGTAACGATTTAATATATTTTTGTGTAATTTCTGAAGCTTATGTATAACGAAAATCTATCGGATGATGTTGGGGAATTATTTTAATACTTAGATTGTAATTGATGAAAATCCCATGTGTTCACACTGTATAGGGAATGGTTATGTATGATGGCATGTAGCCTCAACAAAATCTAAATATGAGAGAATCGAATGCACCTTTCCATCATGACCATAATTAGCAGGTTAAAGTCATGGATTTGTTCATGGGCCTGGTGGTGGCTCAAAGAGGTCCAGGTCCCTGCAAAACTCAGCAACAGTTTGCTTAAGTCCCGTGGATGTAAGGAGCCCCAAATACTGCTCTGGGTGATACTGAGAAATTCCCTGGTGGGCCGCGTCATCTGGGGACAGTCAGTTCTTGCAGCCACCTTTAGTTTTGATTTAATATAGTGTTGAATCCCTGTTGGTCCAGTGGGAGAGCGGCGTGGTCTGCATATCCCTCCAATGCATGCTGTGTGCACTCTGATTCGTTACTGGGAGCCGGCACCCCAAGGGAGTCATCAATGCTTGCTAATGCTAATAAGTATGGTATTTTTATTTTCTGTGCATATACATCACTAGGAAACCTTGACAGAAAGACCACTGGACCTTTCCAACCATCTGGGTATGGTAACAATCTAGGTGTAACCAATGCTTCATATGGACATAGGTTTATGGTATTGGGCATAGGGCGTGGATACAGAGATGCACATGTTTATGTACCTCATGGCCAGGGATGGCCCGTCAATGGGGCCGGATGTTGACATGGTTACAGGCAGCACTTTACCAGGGGCAGCATTTTGGGCCTCAACTAGGCACGACACACATTATTGTGAGTTTTATTGTTGTAGAGCTATGCAATACGCTCATACACACTGCACATTACTGTGAGTTTTATTGCTCTGGATACTGTGATGAGCTCATACACACTGAAACTCACCATTTACCAATCCTTACAGAGGGAATACAAACTGGCCCCATACCTGGAGGTTCTACAAGACTCCAAGGACAGACAGATCCTGAGCCGCTACAGACTGAGCGTCCACAGCCTGGAAATGGAATCAGGGCGGCATAGACAGACCTACAAGCCCAGGGAGAATAGACTGTGCCAGCATTGTGACCAGGGGGCCCTGGAAGATGAGGTCCACTTCCTCCTACAGTGCCCCAAGTACTCAGCACTGAGGGAAACTCACTTCCAGAGACTCTCCGCTCTCATTCCGGACTTCACCTCTATAGAAGAGACGAGGAAACTCCACATCATACTGGGAGAAGAGGAGCCGACGGTGAAAATATCTGCCCAATACGTTACAGAATGTCACAGACTGAGAGGAACATGAGAGATCCCGGACTTATAAATCCCCAACACGGACTCGCCCCCATCCCCCTTCACATTATCCCTTACCCCTGATAATGTCCATGGACTTGCCCATTCCCTCCCCCATATATGTCCCATTACCCCCCCCCCCTCCACCCCATATAACCTCCCCATATGCTTTGGCAATGTTAAAACGTATTTGGTCCTGCCAATAAAGCTTATTTTGATTTTATTTGATTTGTGTGCTTTATTGCTGTGGAGCTCTGTGATATGCTAATACACACTGCACATTACTGTGTGTTTTACTGCTGTGGAGCTCTGTGATACACTCATACACAACGCACATTACTGTGAGTTTTATTGATGTGGAGCTCTGTGATATGCTCATACACACTGCATATTACTGTGAGTTTTATTGTTGTGGAGCTCTGTGATACGCTCATACACACCGCACATGCTATTGTGTGTTTTATTGCTGTGCAGCTCTGTGATAAGCTCATACACCCTGTACATTACTGTGAGTTTTATTGATGTGGAGCTCTGTGATAGGCTCATACACACTGCATATTACTGTGAGTTTTATTGTTGTGGAGCTCTGTGATACGCTCATACACACCGCACATGCTATTGTGTGTTTTATTGCTGTGCAGCTCTGTGATAAGCTCATACACCCTGTACATTACTGTGAGTTTTATTGCTGTGGAGCTCTATGACACGCTCATACACACCGCACAATACAGTGAGTTTTGTGCTGTGGAGCTCTGTGATACGCTCATACACAACGCACATTACTGTGGGTTTTACTGCTGTGGAGCTCTGTGACATGCTCATACACACTGCACATTACTGTGAGTTTTATTGTTGTGGAGCTCTGTGATACGCTCATACACACCGCACATGCTATTGTGTGTTTTATTGCTGTGCAGCTCTGTGATAAGCTCATACACCTGTACATTACTGTGAGTTTTATTGATGTGGAGCTCTGTGATAGGCTCATACACACTGCATATTACTGTGAGTTTTATTGTTGTGGAGCTCTGTGATACGCTCATACACACCGCACATGCTATTGTGTGTTTTATTGCTGTGCAGCTCTGTGATAAGCTCATACACCCTGTACATTACTGTGAGTTTTATTGCTGTGGAGCTCTATGACACGCTCATACACACCGCACAATACAGTGAGTTTTGTGCTGTGGAGCTCTGTGATACGCTCATACACAACGCACATTACTGTGGGTTTTACTGCTGTGGAGCTCTGTGACATGCTCATACACACTGCACATTACTGTGAGATTTATTGCTGTGGAGCTCTGTGACATGCTCATACACACCGCACATTACTGTGAGTTTTATTGCTGTGGAGCTCTGTGACATGCTCGTACACACCGCACATTACTGTGGGTTTTATTGCTGTGGAGCTCTGTGACATGCTCATACACACCGCACATTACTGTGAGTTTTATTGCTGTGGAGCTCTGTCTGTGATACACTCATACACACCGCACACTAGAGTGAGTTTTATTGCTGTTACGCGGCGCATATTTTTTTTGGGGGGGGCAGCATTTCATTCTTGGACCCAGGCAACACAGTGTCTTGGGCCAGCCCTGCACACGGCAGTATTTTTTAGGTGTCTGAACTTACCACAGCAGTGGCCATCTCCAAGCCCATCGATCCCCAGCTGAGCAGAAGAACAAAGAAGCTCACCACTGTCATTCTGTAGATTGGAAGAAAACAAGTGAAGTGTTTATCCCGACCTTGTTATTTAACATTGAGATGTGTGTGTTTGTATCCACTCAGCTTGAGATGATTAAACAATTTAAACTGTGACAGTCTCCTACACCAAAGTGATTACAGCAGATTGCACGACTCGGGGAGGGGGGGATTAAAACCTTCTGAGTTTAGGAGATGTTTAATAAATATCATGGGCAAGAGCAGCCTGTTTTGTTAAGGTTTGCAGGTGTAACGAGAGAAACGGTAAGAAGCTCTTTTCGGAAGCCCTGAGCCTATCGGAGTAGCAGCTCAGCGCCGTGAGAGTAAAAGGCGAGTATTCACACCTAATCCAAAAGAAGTATTAACAAAAAAAAATGGGCAGATGCTGTCAGCAGCATCTGCCCAATTATTTAAGTACAAAAAAAGAGGGGGGTCAAAATGTTCATCTATTTAGACAAAACCTATAGACATGGGTAATTTAGTTTAGGACCTACTCAGAAATATGGTCCAAAATATCTGCAATTCGTCAATTCTCAGCAAGCAGAATTCCCAAATTGCTGACGTTCAAACAAAATTATTTTCCGAATAATAATAAATTTTAAATCAATCTGAATTTTTCTTATTATACTTAGCCAGGTCCAAACATCATCGGAAAAATTCTGATTTAATAGGAATAGTGAAGAATTTAAAAAAAAATTAAAAAAAACCCCAAACAAACCAGTAACCCTCACCAAGATTACTGTCCCATAATTATCACTCACCATTTTGCACTTAACACAAACACACACTCAAATTTGATATATTTATGTTGATTTTAGCAGAAATATATGATAAATCCTCTATCTATTGTGACTTAACATGAGTGAACACCTGAATACAAGCTATATAGTTTGTGGGACTGAAGGAAACTCAGTTCCTTGTGCACAAATAGTACAGGAACTGCGTTTCCACGCGTTCCCTCTGGACTTGACTCTTGCCCTAACCTAACTTTAGTCATGACCCTAATCATGACACACAAAAACTGTAACCATAGCCTAACTCTAACCCTAAACCTAACCTAACTCTAGCCCTGAACCTAATCATTTGACACACAGAAACTGTTGCCCTAAACCTGTCCCTAACCTAACCCTAACCCTAGCACTAACAACTCTAGCCCTAACCCCAAGTAACCCTAGTCCCAAACCTAGTCCCCCTAACCAATTTTTACGTACTATACATAAAAATTTTCCGAATATCGGAAATGGACGAACATATATCGGGCATTTCTGATAATCCAAATTGGTCCAATACCAAAATATCGAAGCTTCCAATATTCCGAATCAGCTGATTGCGATTATTTCGGAAGTGGAATTTTTCAGAGCTGCACATGGTTAAAAAACAGGGTATAATAAATGCGATACACTGAAAGGTTAGCAAACATTTCCCCATAATGGCAGAACAGTTGACTACCCACACAGTAGTTGTAATAACAGATGTATGGTCACCATAATTTAATCAGCAAACAGTATTAACTTCCTGCTCCATTACATCCCTCTATGTGCGACTACTTAATTCTCATCAAATGATAGTAATGCACATGACAAATTATCTACAACACACTTATCACAGCAGGGGTGGTGGTCTGGGCTCCTAAAGAGGCTCACTTTTTCACCAATGTATAAATAAATCATAGTTTAGCCACTCCAAAAAGTGAGCAACGTTTCGTCCTCTCCTCAGCTTCTTTCAAGCTTTTCCGATGCTTATTGCAAACATGCCCCTTTGTTACAACACACACCAAACTCTACTGGCATAGTTCCAGAGGATTCACGACACACCAAAGGGCCATAAAACAAAAAGTTGAAAATCTCTGCCTTAGGTCATTCCATGCAGAAAACACAGGTTGAGCAGATCCCACCACCTCCACCAATATCTATGGATCTCGCCGTGCATTTATAAGGAATGCTGCTCAAGTTCTTACACAGCACACATTTACAGGAAAACTCATAATATATACACTACTTATTCACGTCAAATTAGAAAGAAAACTCAAATGAGATTCGTCATTTTGATATCAGCATCTTTAAAGGTATCTTACAGCCATTTCCCCATGATCTGTATCTAGCCACTTAGCCGGCAATCCTGCTCTACTGAAAGTCTTGATGAAGTGGATCTTCCACCCCCAATCTCACTACACCACAGACGTGCAATAATCCTTTATTACCCATAAAGAACTACATCCCCCATTTTCCAATCAGTCATTTTCCAGCCGACTGACAGACCAGGGTATTGATGTTTCTCATGAGAGAGACCTATTTTCCTCGTGACCCTAGATTCTCTCGTCTACAATTTACGAGGACGCATGAACACGATTCAAATGAGATGTCCGTCCATTATTCATTACCTTGTGTTTAAATTGATTCTGCAGAATGCATGCTTTCTTTTTGTAGCATTGGGATGTCTGCCTTTGGAAGGGACATTGAAGTAGCCCAGACCCAGTGCTTGGTGCCCTTAGCTGTCCTTGTTGAGTCGCTTCCTCGGTGGAGGAACATTGGGAACAAATGGCTCCCAGTGGTTGTCCACATATCCATCTGCCATTTGGCCAGATCTCACTCTTGCAAGCTCTTGTCAATCTCCATGGACTCCTAGAGCTGATAACAGTGCGGTGCTTATCGCCGCTGGTGTTATCAAATTGCGGCTCGGACGCACTACTCGAGCTGCTCAGAAAGTAGCTCAGTCATAATTCAGATCTCAAAGGTGAGCCACTATTTTGGTTTTATACCTTTAACATCTGAGTTGTGATCAGGCCTGCATGATAGTAGGATATGGCTCTAAAGCAGTGGTTCCCAACCGCGGTCCTCAAGTACCCCCAACAGGTCAGGTTTTCCAGATACCTGAAGCAGAGCACAGGTGATATGATTTGCTGTTCAGTGATTGCAGGAGTCAGTCTGCATTTCCCCAAGACGATCCTTAAAACCTGCCCTGTTAGGGGGACTTGAGGACCGCGGTTGGGAACCACTGCTCTAAAGGAACATGGCTGTTGGATCAATTATATTACAGGGATATTCTTGTAGTGTTCAATTGTCATATAACCTTGCGACATTTCAAATTTAAATTCCCCATGTTAAATACTTTGATATTATTAATAGATGATGTTTTGATATTGATGCTTTCACTTTGTAGACATCAACCGTTGGGGTTCTACTCACACAATTACCAACCACTTGATCTGCTTGGCCAAGCCGAGTAAGGTGAAAAGGCATATAATCAGATCTAAGAGGAGAAGGAGGATGTAAGACAACCACCTGCAGAAAGACAGAAAAAACAAAGACAAATTCCAATGGTGTTTGGCAACAGATCAAAAGAAAAACAAGGACGTATGAACAAACAAACGAAGGAAGAAAATAAAGGCACATCTCTCTAATCTGCTTCATTGTAATCACTTTTGGCCTTCGCCTTCGTACAGTATACAGTACGGAAACATAGTATTTGGACAATACGTTGTAATCACAGAACACAGCGGCGCTGTTTCATGGTCGCTCTGCATGAATGCGGTTAAAAAGCAATCACAGAAAAATAAAGACCTGCAATGAGTAAAGAGGCATCAAGCTGTGCTTTACCGAAAATGAATGTATAGGCTGCACAATACATTGCTACTGAGTAAATTGATAACAAAAATAAGTGGCGCTTCAACTGTAACTTTGATTTTACCTATAAACAAGCAAGATAGGGCAAAGCTCAGATAGTGGGGGCTCTTCAATGGGGTCAATGGGGCAGCACCCCCCCCCCTCGTGTTTTTTTATTGTCATCTTCACCATGAGAAAAAAACCTTACAAAAATGGTAGGGTAAAGCGCTAGGGTGCTATACGTTTTACTTTTTTTTCTCCAGGGATATTAACTTAAAATAAAAAAGAAAGGAAGAAACTGCTAGAAAATATTGTTTGCTTTTTTCCCCCATTTCTTGGCTGATCATTATGTAAAGAAACAGAAATATCAACGGAACACTTCAATACTTATGGACATTTTTTAAAGCCTGTCCTGCCTGAGGAAACTTTGCACATGCCCAGTCTACCCATTTAATAGATTTATGAAGTCAGTCATTCCCGCTTCTTGTGGACGATGAAGCGAGGGCATCTTTGAAAAGAAACAGAAATCTCAGCTTTTCATTGGTCTAAATGAGAATGTTTGAGATGGTTGGGGATAGGTTGGAGCCAGGTGACCTAAAGGTGTAAAGAGTTTTGAGTTAAATTGCTCACTCGGTGCACCAGCCAGCTGCCACTGAGCTGTAATGCTTGTTTAATTAACATTTTCTATACATTGCTCCTGTCCAGAGCACTTGACAATTTCATCACCAACTCATAGATAGGACCACAGAGAGGAGTGTGTAACTAGACATGTTGGATCTAGGGGAGTATGTGATTAGTGTCCAGCTACGACAGCTCCTTCTTCACACATAACCACACACCAGTGTTCTCCAACAGGGCACCACTATGCCCCCGACATAGATTCCAAGAAGATGAGATGTACTCTTTAGGAAGGAGATAAAATCAAGGCGACTTTTCAGCCTATAAGGTCTTAATCAATGGCAGGGCTCAAAATTTCCACTCGCCTGCTCGCATTTGGTGAGTGGAAATTAAATGAGGGCGAGTAGAAATGCACATGCAAGCAGCACAATAAATTATTCTGTGCTGCGTGTTCCAGCAGTGCCACCGTGCAGCCCTTCCTTCCCCAGGCTGCACGGTGGCAGGGACCAGCTGCCTAACCTGACCCGGCTCATCTCTGTCACTGGCAGGGGGGTGGATAGGAGCTTCCCTGCCTCCTTGCTCTGCTCACACTGGGCTCTGATGTCTGGGTATTAATGTTATTTTTGTAACTTTATTCTAAATAAAACCTGTAACCGTGTAATTTCATAAGATAATTTAAGGGGGTGTGTTTAGGGGCAGAGTTAAGGGCTGGGTAGGGTTTAGGTGGAGATACTGGTGTCGAGTAACTATTATGGCCTGGTTATTAGTTTGGGAACTGAAATTTTGAGCCCTGCCATATGGCATGATTATGGCCTTATGGGCCGTAACTTTGCCTTGATTTAATTTCCATCCAATATAAAGATCAGCGTATACTACACCTGGAGTGCCTCCGATCTTCTTCGAACCAAGGGAGAAGCAAGCCAAGCCAGGGATCTTAAGTTTAACATTGGCAGCATTTTAAAGTAAGAGCTACACACTGACCAATGATGAAACAGCTACACCAAACTATGATAAAAAATATATACTGTATTTACCAACACTGATCCTGGGATAGAATATGCTAATGAACCTAAACTGACCTATGAGGACAATATTTACACCTACACTGATCTATGATATGTTAGTGGTCAGAGGCCCTGGTGAAAATCTGAAATGTGGCACCGCAGAAATACTAAAGAAATGGAGTTTTGCATATGTGCCTGTAGCAATATAGCTGGGCGATTTGATCGTACACAGGAGTAAGACAATATTGGGCGATTTGATTGTACACAGGAGTAGGACAATAAATAGAAATGCAGTTTTATCACCGGGTGGACAATGGCCATGTGGTTTGTGTCTGTGTCAGTTCAGTGTTTTCTACTCTTGTACACTGATTAATGGAAAAGAACATAACATCAAACCCATATTGAAATCCTATTAGATGTTAACAAATGAGGTTAACTTTCAGATGACCCAAAATGGAGATTACAACAAAACAACTGACCGACTGAATGTGACATTTATTATTAAACTACAACTGGACGGTCAAAGAGTCTCACTCAAATTGTGTGGTTGGAACTTTCGAGCAAATTTTCATTTTATTCAGTAATATTTTAAAAACATTGAGATCTATAAAATTGGTTTTGGTTTTGGGATAAAAATAATATGATGCGGGTGCACCATTTTCCTGTGCAGCCAGACCAAGCCAAATCCACGCAGCAATCAAAAATAATGGGAGTAAGGCAATCCAAGGTACAAAAGGGTTTAGAAGGATATAGGCAACATTTCGGTTGCAAGCGCGATCTACAGCAAGCTTTGTTGGACAAGAGTTCATTCGTTCTCACCTAAAATCCTCAATGAAATTGATTTGTTCTGCCACCATGTGTGGATTAAGATCAGCTCCCTTCCAGAAAGAGAGCTCTGCCAGGTACTGAGCCACGGATTCCACTTGCCGCCTGGTGTTCCGAACAATTACCAAAAACTCCGGCCGTTTGGAAAAAACCACCTCCAGTTGCGTAAGGTCGCTTTTCACGACAGAGTTGAGCAGCTCGACTGTGTCTGATATCTGTAGGAACAAGGAATGGCACCGTTAAATTATATATCATGGTGTTAATAGAACTGGTAGGAGATACAGTATGTTCTAATTTTACTTTTCTTTGCTTGACGACCCTGTAGGCATCATGGTGCCTGGACCCTATACCAACTTTTTTTCCATCTGTTCACTTTCCTTAACTTAAATGGCAGATCTTCAAAGTGTTTAGGTCCCTCCTACTCCCCTAAAGGTCACCCGTCGGGAGCCATTTTTTTAAATTTCCTGGCATGCACATCATGGCAGGCCCTCACATAGCCCTCAGATGTAGATCTATGGAGAAGTCAGTGAGTAGAAATGTTGTTGAGCTTGCCACTCTAATGCTTCTCAATGAGAAACAATGCTTTGTGATGAATCTTTTGATCGGAGGCGTGCAACAGCATGAATGGCGGTCTGCAATGGTTCTCAAAGAGCAGCGTTTCATTGGCCAATGGGCATAAAGCTGGATTCCCGCGCCAGAAGAAGAGAAAAATCAAGGCAGGAGGGAGGTGGGCAACTGGAGATAAAAGCTACCATAACAAAGAACCATATTACCCTAATTGCCTCCGCCTCCCTTTGGCCCTTCGAAATGCAGGGAGTTGTTAATGGGATACTGTAAGGTTAAATCGGGAGGCAGGAGGAAACCAGGGTGAATCGTAAACCCATCCTGACCCCCAAAGTACTCCCCTTTCCCGTTGTAACAGAGTTTGTTTTGAAAGTTACCTTTATTACAGCATTGGGCTCCATCAGCACTAAATAGACATGATGAGTTGACAACTTCCTGTCATGCCGTAACTAAAACGTTTCCGGCAGGAAGTTGGATGCTCAAGTGATGGTTCTCTATGTGAACGTGAGAGCCATCAGTGGGACAAGAGTCCCAATTCATTGAAAGATGATATCGGTGCTCTTTGATCTCAGCTTCTGGGTGGGACTAATCCCCTGATCTCGAAGGGCTGAATTAGCCCTCCAAGACCACTCCAGAAGAGAGAAATAGGTGAGGTCACTATGGTCACTGCGACCACTCAAATCACATTGTTGGCACAGCGGATAGAACGATCCTTTAAATTTAATCCAATTAACAGTGAGTTTTCCAGGTAACGGGCAACTCAATTTTATAGATTTGTGGCTATTGTCCACATTTCTATGGAGATTTCTTTTTAGAAGACAAAATATTTCACAGCTAGAAGAACAGCAGAAAAAACAACGGAAAGTCACATCACTGGTTTATGGCACATCACATTGAAGTGCACAAGGGTTATAGACGGCTACTGTATACTTCCCTGTAAACACGGACAGACCTCGGCCAGTGTCATCATGATCCTGACTTCCCCTTGTAGCTGTCCACATCAGAGGATTACAGTATTTTTTTTTTTGCCCAGGGCATATGGTACACAATGAGCCAACACGGCCTTCCGCATGGATAGTTTGCAGTTTTAATCCGCAGTGACAGGCGAACCCCTTGGGACAACGAAAGAGGCAGAATTTTCGGAGCAGAGGAGGTGACGATCGGCATTTCAGTCTAAGGATAAAGGCTGCAGGTTCCATGTATTAAAATGACCATCCCCTAACTGTTAATCTTCAACTAAAAAATTATATTAAAAGCAAACACCGGGCTTAGAGAGATTGCAAGATTAAAGAGCTAAAGATAGCACATGTCAGGGGGAACATATTGGGATTATCCGAAAAAACAGACTGCACTGGAATTTCAGCAGAAAACCCAGGTCGTCCACTTCTGCTCCTTACTGGGCGAGTTTATGGAAATGGAGCAGATGGGCTGGAGAATGGAGATATTTTTTTTGTAGGTCAATCGCATTTCTTAAAGTCATTACATCCAAAAATAATTAGTCAGCTAAACAATTGGCAAAAGAAAACAGCTTTTCACAGCTGAAAATCAAGCGAGAGACAAGTCCACAGCTTCTTGAAGGCAAGGGGGGGGTCCTATTGGAACGACGCCAGGTTTTCACAACACTTGAAAAAAATGTTGGCCCCTATTACATTCTTCGCGCAAATTCGTCCACGCAGAGCAATTTTTTTGCGCGCAGCGTTAAGCGTTATCGCGCGAAAATTAACGATGGTATTACGATCCGAACGCATTTTATCATCCGCCCGAAAATAACGTTCGTAAAAACGATGCGCAAAACTAAGAGTAATACGCGGGCAGTAACGTAGCGCATGTAAATCAGTGTGCGGACTGTTTTTTTCGCAGGATTCAGCCAATCAGAATTAAGAACCTTAATTGACATCAATTTACCTTAATTGACTCAATTAAGTTTTTGCGCCTGTCAAAGTAAACCTGAGTATACATGCTGCAGCAATAATAAAAACACGCACGAATTCACAATTTTATTGTTTGGGTATGTGTAGAATGTGTAACTATACTGTGCTGTATTTATTTTTCTCGTGCTGGTGTTTTTCGTTTCGGCCGGAACGTTCAGATTTGCCGTTACCACCAGCTTTTCAAAGACGTTAAAATTATGCGTGCAAACATCGTTCGTAAAAAGATGCGCATCGATTGTAATACCATCCGCGTACCAGCGCACGAACGCATTTGTGCTCACAATGTTAAGTATAGGACGTGCACAGTTCATCGCGCTCGCGCAGGTCCATCCGCGTTAAACGATAACGCGCATCGTTCGCGCGAACGTTGTAATACGACGTTCAGCGCAAAGGTTTTGCCCTCGCGCAAATGCGCATTTGCGCCCGCAAAAACAAATGCGCGAGGAATGTAATAGACCCGTTATGTGTCCAAAAATGACACCCAGACCAGGTAACATGTAAAATAGAGCAAAAAAAATTAGGCATGTGTGATAAAAAAAAAATGACCCGAATATAATAGATTTGCACCACATAGTAGAAATAATAAATAAAATTCTGACACGCCTAGATACGTGTTAAAAAGTGATGTGAGCATCATAAATCTGAAGCGAACTGGAATATGAATTGAAAATACCCCTAACCAATAGATTCTGCTCAATATTCTGGTACAAGTGACAATTGAATTCTATGACAAACGATTATGATATGTTCCACTTTTTGACTACAGAATACTTAAAGGGATACCACAGGGTTAAAACTGAAGGTGGGGGGTAAGAGGGGTTAAACATTAACCCCTCTTGACCCCCTCTGGCCCCTTTCCTGCTTTATCCCTTTTAAAAAAGTTTAAACTGACTAAAAATCTATCGCCAGGCTGCCGCACGCGACATGCTGGGTCTACCTGTAAGCTGCAGCATGTCACAAGATTGGGGACGGATGGGACTGGATACTCAAGTGGGCGTCTTGTCAGTCTAACGGCTCTCAATGTCAGAGTGCATTCAGAGCCATTGTGGGCTCCAGGGGTCAAGCCCTGCAGGAACGCATGCACGGGAAAGCAGTTTCCTAACTATTTTAGCATGAGGAACGTAGTTCCCATTTGGATGATATACTGGGAAGCTGCAATACCTTTCTATATAGAAACATAGTGTAATCCTTGTACCCGCCTTGGGTGTTATATCCTTAAGAAAGCACGTCCTCTTGGGATTTCATAAACAAGTCCTTTATTGAATTAATTGCTGTTTAGCAGACAGCAGTGTCAGCATTCAAAAACAAAACAAACACATCCCTAAAAAAACTAACTCTAGCTCCTTTGAGCGCTGACTCACTTAAAGGTCCCTTACTATCAGGGCTTCTTTTCTAAACTAAACAAACATAGGTTTCACCAACCTTAGAACTGTTATGTTAGCAATCAAGCTTCAGCCAGGAACCAAAACACTTTGCTCCTCTCCACCACGGGCACCTCCCTCAGAGTGAAAAAGCAGGCAGTGATTTCTTTTCACTGCTGCTAAATTACTTCCAGCTGAACAGTGTGTGGAGAGTAAAAGAACCTCTTGGGTTCCATATATAGTACAAATGCTCCCCCTGGAGCTAAATATCATATCCCTCCCTATACAGTTTAGACGGAATATACACCCCGTCACAGACCATACCGTGTACTTTATCACAATAGAAACATAGAAACATAGAAAATGTCGGCAGATAAGAACCTTTCAGCCCATCTAGTCTGCCCAATTACATGGATACTTAACCTGGATTTATCTTTTGTTTAGGATAGCCTTATGCCTATCCCATGCCTGCTTAAATTCAATTACTGTTTTGGCCTCTACCACTTCTACTGGAAGGCTGTTCCATGTATCCACCACCCTCTCAGTAAAATAATGCTTCCTGATGTTACTTTTAAACCTTTGCCCCTCTAATCTAAGACTATGTCCTCTTGTTTTGCTACTTTGTTTCCTTTTAAATATACTCCCTTAAATACAAGCTGTACATGTTAAGATCATTAAGCCTTTTCTGGTAACTTTTTTCCTTCAAGCCGTACACCATTTTAGTAGCCCTTCTCTGAACTCTCTCTAAGATGTCTATATCCTTCTGGAGATACGGTCTCCAGTACTGCACACAGTACTCCAAGATAGACACAATTTTATAAAACTGTCTATATTTAAGGGTTTTAAGCACATTGGGAATGCATGGGAATGACGCTTTCTCAGTGTTTGCCAGAGGAATGGCATTCTCATGCATACATGCGCTACAGCTGCTGCGCCTCCCTTTAATCTTTAAAACCGGAATGGACAGAAATGTTGGGGAGTTCCCACACTTATTTTTCCATGACTTGACCCCAGGTGGGCTCCTTGAAGCCCCTGAACCCCAGCTAAGAGCTCAGGTTCAGGGCGACTAAGCCCCTCCGCTGCCATAGAAAGAGAGTGATGAGGACAATCAGGGCAGTGTGCCCATTCAAAGAACATCGGTGGTCACAAAGCATAGCCTGTCCCTTTATTGTTAGGGTTAGGGGATGGGATTTAGAGTTTGGTGTTGGGGTTAGGGTTAGGGTGTCAGGGTATTTTTCAACTCATATTTGTGGTATGTCCTGCAAATCTTTGATGATGCTCTCATCTCCAAAAATTGCATTGAGTGTCAATAATTTTATACTTACAGGGCTATTCAGAGAAAGGTGAAAACCAGGAGAATTAACAGAAGAGAACAATCTAGACCAAATAGCCGACTTGGAAAGTGAGATAAATGGGAGAATTTTTCTGGTTTGGCTATTTTGACCTAGAATTTTCACTTCTCCAGTCACTCTCCTGGTTTTCACCTCACATGTACATGATTCAAACCTATGATACTCACTTTGTTTTTTAACTAAGGTCGTGCCATTTTTGTACATCATCTAGTCTTGGTATCGTTTTCAGACGCATTTTGTTTTATCTTAGTCATTTCGACTTGCAGTAAAAAACAGGCATCATTCCAATACAGTGGCGTAACTAGAAACCTGAGGGCCCCGGTGCAAGAATCCATGAAGGGCCCCCCCAACCCCCCTAAAAAAGATCCATATCTTTACCTTTTTTTTCCTGCAATATAAAAAAGATAGTATTGCCCCCAGCTCACATGGACATATATTGCCCCCAGACCACACATGGATATATTGCCCCAGCTCACACATGGATATTTTTGCCCCCAGCTCATGGATATACAGCCCCAACACATGGATATACTGCCCCAGCACATGAATATACTGCCCCAGCACATGAATATACTGCCCCAGCACATGGATATACTGCCCAACTCATGGATATACTGCCCAACTCATGGATATACTGCCCCAGCTCATGGATATACTGCCCCAGCTCATGGATATACTGCCCCAGCACATGGATATACTGCCCCAGCTCATGGATATACTGCCCCAGCTCATGGATACTGCCCCAGCTCATGGATATACTGCCCCAGCTCATGGATATACTGCCCCAGCTCTGCCCCAGCTCATGGATATATTGCCCCAGCTCATGGATATACTGCCCCAGCTGTGCCCCAGCTCATGGATATACTCACCTCCTCTGCTGCCGCCGTTGTTCCTCTGAGGTAAGCGGCCGCTGAAAGCATGCAGCCTGGCCACTCACCGGAAACCACCTGACCAGCGCAGCCGAGTTCTCGCGAGATCTCGTGCGCTGGTCAGCTAGTTCCCATCCCACGCGAGCGGCCAAGCTGCAAGCCAGCGGGCCGCTCGCAGGGAGGGGAACAGCCAGCGGCGCTGCTCCCAGATTCTGGCGCTTTTTGCCGGAATCTGGCGGCGGCACTGGGCCCCCCTCCAGTGGCGGAATGCCAGGGCCCGGTCGCAACCGCGACCGCTGCGACCCTGGTACTTCCGCCACTGTTCCAATAGTAAACGGGAGACAACCGTAACCCAAGGGCAAAGGTCAGCAACCCGGGCAGGCCATTTGGAACTACTTTTTCCACTAGGATCGGCCAACTTAGTGAGTGGTTGAACTGTGAACATCATAGTTGATTTCGTTCCAAAACATCTGGGTTGCTGACCTCTGCCCTAGGGCCTACAAAATAGATATTCCTTGACCCTAAAGTCTCCTCAATGCCATAAAAATCTACCTCACTCCCTTCTATGACCGACCATTATCTGTCCTCCACCCTCGAACCCAGTGTTTCCCAAACCTGTCCTCAGGGCCCTCCGCCTCGCCAGGGTTGCCAGATATGTGAAGCACAGCACAGGTGATATGATTTGCTGCTCAGTGATTGCAGGATTCAGTCTATATTTCCCCCCAAGGCGATCTGCAAAATCTGGCCTGGTTGGGGGTCTGAGGACAGGTTTTGGAAACACTGCTCTAACCCTACTTCCCTACATTGCAACATCTTACAAATATACTCTTACGAACAACTGTTGGCCTCCATCCCATTGTCTGTAATTCACAATCCATCCGTCTGTCTATCAGGGTTATTCAAAGAGAATCGAAAAGTCGCCGCACGTTCGGTGACTTTTCATTCTCGTCAATTCGGGCCGATTCGGCGATCCCATTTCGGTGACCCTGCGGTGTATTCAGCGAGCACCGCAGGGCCCCCGAAGCACAGGGAAAAGCTGCCGCAAACCCGACGAAAAGTCACCGCAAAAACCCGGCGAATGCACGCCGAAACCCAGAAATACATCTGGATTAACCCTGCCGAAGACGCCGGAAAAACCCGAGCAGGAGCCGATCACACGCAGTGAAGCCGCCGGAAAAAGCCGACAACGCAGACGAGTGAAGTGAATAAATTAGCAAAACAGTTTGCTTGAATGTTTGAAAAGTGAAACACTGTTTGCAAAGAAACTACTGAGCGAAAATGTCTGAAATTTACATATGAGGTCCAGGGAATGATAATAAAAAGGGCGGTTACAGAAAAAATAAGTAAACTTAAAGAAAAAAAAAATCGGACTTTTTTGAAAAAAAATAAAAATCCAGAAAAATGCTTAAAATATCCTAAAAAATCTATAAATAAAGAGACTCTTTACTGCAGAATTTTATAATGAACGGTTTATTAGATATTGAATTAAAACGGGAATATTTTTAACATTGAAGCCTATGGGATTCTCCTGAATAAACCTGTCGAATTAAACCACCGAATGACAGGGCATTTCGGGAACCTTTCACTGCTGGTTTGTGTTCTCTGAATAGCCGAAGCATTGCTTCTCTATGGGGCATTCACTGCCCTCGAACAGGCCCCGAACAGACACCGAATGTGCAGGCAATTCGCCAGGATTTGGCGTATTGCCTACTCTCTGGATAGCCGAATGGCCAAGAAAGGTAACCGAACGCTGATTTTGGTTACCTTTCTCCAGCCATTCGGAGCTCTTTGAATAACCCTGTATGTCTATTCTTCTGTATCTATCTGCCCTTGTACTACCACGCTGTCTGTCCTTCTATCCATCATGCGACATAAATATCACAAAAAATAGACACATTTTAATAACCATTCCATTTGCTTGTGTTTTGTACGTTCTAAACGGAGCCATGGAATGATACAAAGCATTCTTAAACAGCACTTACCAGCAGGTCAATGGAGGTCAGAGTGTGGTTGGCATTCATGAGGGAATAGGTCACTTGATAAACGCCATCATTTGTCTCGCTATTTCCATAGAAACCAATGCCAATGCCAGCACTAAATGGAGAGAGAGAGAGAGCGAGACGGAAAGAAGTGTCATTCTGTAATTCCCATGATAGCGGAGAATTCATTTACAATGTTTAAAGCCCTAATTAACTTGTATCTCAAAAGGAATTTATAAGTGGCGCTTTCAGGGATCTCCAAGGACTCTGTATCTAGGCCTGTCAAGCCCAAAAAATTCTTCTCTAACCTAAATATGCCTACCGTCGCTGAATTCTAAATTGTATCTTCTGTTGATGCGTGTTACAATATTCTGCTTGCTTTTTTTTGGTCGCTGAATGATAACCTTGACTGTCCTTCTAGAACAAACAACGAGTTTTGTTTTAAAGTGAATTAAACAAATAATTAACAAATTAATTATTAAAATCATTTGTAGAACTATTAAAATTACCAGATCGATTAATCCACGTTTAAAGCAAATTAAAGGACTTTAAACCGATGCACAAAATGAGACTCACCTGGGGCCTTGTTCCAGATGAGGTGGCAATGGCCGGTCGCGTATGGCAAAAGATGTTAACCATTAGTGGCTCCCAGCTCTGTTACAAGCAAGCTGCTTTGCCAGTGGATTGACACATGTCATTACAGAGCTGCTAACAGAGGCTGGCGGCGCTGAGTGTTGCCAAAAGTATCCGTTCCTGGTGTCAATGACACCATTGAATAAAATAAAAATATCTATAAACGATAATATTTTTTTTACATTGATTCCTATGGGATTCACCTGTTTATACCTGTCGAACTGAACCACTGAAAATCAGGGCATTTCACTGACACCTCGGTGCTGTTCGGCGTTCTCTATATAGATTAACCATTACTTCTCTATGGGACAAATCAAATCAAAATAAGCTTTATTGGCAGGAACAAATACATTTTAGCATTGCCAAAGCATATGGGGAGGTTATATGCGGTGGGAGGGGGGGGTAGTGGGACATATATGGGGGGGAATGGGCAAGTCCATGGACATTATCAGGGGTAAGGGATAATGTGAGGTGGGATGGGGGCGAGTCCGTGTTGGGGATTTATAAGTCCGGGATCTCTCATGTTCCTCTCAGTCTGTGACATTCTGTGATGTATTGGGCAAATATTTTCGCCGCCGGCTCCTCTTCTCCCAGTATAATGTGGAGTTTCCTCGTCTCTTCTCCCAGTATGATGTGGAGTTTCCTCGTCTCTTCTCCCAGTATGATGTGGAGTTTCCTCGTCTCTTCTCCCAGTATGATGTGGAGTTTCCTCGTCTCTTCTCCCAGTATGATGTGGAGTTTCCTCGTCTCTTCTCCCAGTATGATGTGGAGTTTCCTCGTCTCTTCTCCCAGTATGATGTGGAGTTTCCTCGTCTCTTCTCCCAGTATGATGTGGAGTTTCCTCGTCTCTTCTCCCAGTATGATGTGGAGTTTCCTCGTCTCTTCTATAGAGGTGAAGTCCGGGATGAGAGCGGAGAGTCTCTGGAAGTGAGTTTCCCTCAGTGCTGAGTACTTGGGGCACTGTAGGAGGAAGTGAACCTCATCTTCCAGGGCCGCCTGGTCACAACGCTGGCACAGTCTATTCTCCCTGGGCTTGTAGGTCTGTCTATGCCGCCCTGATTCCATTTCCAGGCTGTGGGCGCTCAGTCTGTACCGGCTCAGGATCTGTCTGTCCTTATGGTCTTGTAGTACCTCCAGGTATGGGGTCAATTTCCCTGCAGCCGAAGAATGCTGATGGTCGCCAATCTGCAATGAACTGCACCGTATTTTGCTGTCAATTCGCCATTATTTGGTGAATTGACAGTTTAGTTAATAGACGAATTGCACCGTACAATGAAATTTACCGTTCGGTACAATTTGGTGGCAAGTTGGTGGCTTATTGAATAACCCCTTAGGTGCATGTGAGTGGAGAGCTCTGATCATCTCCAGGCCACTTGGGATGAATGGCCGCTTAGAATAGGGACCATAGAGTCTACATTGTGTTGATAGTAAAATAAATTGTAATTAACAAATGTTAATGAGAGCTTTGTCAGTATTCAGCAAGTTGGAGCGGACTCTGCTTGACCTCATTTTATGACCGATTATGTTGTGCTTTACACAATTCAATGAGCATCTCATAAACACAATGAACTATCAACGGGCCACGGCTCATTACACCCAAACCTCCCATTGTTACAGCAGTGGTAGTGAGAGAAAGCATGAATGGCTCTTCTTCCAGCCAGACTTTTAAAACAATTAACCTCTTGATTATTATTTTCTTTATGCGATTTGATTTATTATAGTTACAGTTATAGTTACAGTTATTTATATTGCGCCGACATAATCTGCAGCGCTGTACAGTGGGCATCACAAAACAAACATAGATACAGTTAAAGTCACAAGTATTTATAAAGCGACAACAAATTCCTTAGCGCTGTACAAATATACATACACATTACACACACGGAACAGAAGGAAGGAGGAGCCTGCTCGAGAGCTTACAATCTAAGAGGAGAGGGGTGACCCATTAGGTGAGGGTGAATAGGGTAAATGAAGTGGCGGGTTGCAGGCGAGCTGAATGGGAAGAGGAGCAGGAAATGACAGTGGGGGGATTATGGTTTGAGCCGATTGTCTTCTCTAAAGTAATGTGTTTTCGGAGACTTCTTGAAGGACTGGAGAGACGGGGAGAGTCTAATGTTGCGGGGGAGGGAGTTAACAAATATGTTTATCACATGTACAATGATAGGAAAAGAGGACCCTGCTCACCTGAGTTTACAATCTATGAGGAGTGGGGTGAAATACAGAGGTGATAATGGTATATATTCAGGGATATACTGGCCATAGGGACTACAGGGAGATTCCCGGCGGGCCGATGGCTCAGTGGACCAGTGAGAATGCTGGTTCACCGCGCCGTGCACTGCCCTTAATGGGTGAGGTGAGAAATTAGTCACCGTCTGTAAAACAGCCGCAGTTTGCCACAAACTCATATTGGGGCCACCGTGCTGGTGAGACCCGCCGAGCATCCGTCTCACCTTAAGATATGGTGCGCACTCAACCTCAGTGCCGCTGCGTTGCTCTACCCAATCGCTCTGCAGCAATTCCGGTATCTGTACAGCGATTGGTTGAGATATCCGGTTGATTTATATACCATTTTTGTGCATGTTTGCATTATTAAAGTGGGCCGAACTGGGTGAAGTTCAGGGCTGAATTTTTGTCCTAGTCCGGCCCTGGATACATGGGGTCTGTGTAATAGCTTGTGTAACACCCTGCTTCTCTATAGGAAAACGCCCCATAGAAGAAAACCCATTGGATAATCCAAGGATTTCTCTTGTTTTTTTAACAGTCTTTCTCCTTTTGAAGTTTAATCCTTTCACGCCGCAGGGTGTACTATGCCACCCCTTCGGCAGGTGGGCCTTTTACTTCTATGGGCCACCTCGACCCCGCCCAGCACTCGGCACGCCATTGGCTGCTGCGGGAAGGCCTAAACTCAGGCTGTTCCCCTGCAGCCAATGACACACGTCAGCTGTGTGGGCGGGCCAAAGGAGAGGCCCGCCGCAGCACCTGGCCGGGGGGGGGGGCACTAGTACGCCCCACCAGCGTTAACCCCCTCCTGGCAGGCACCACCCGCCTAGCATTAACTAGTAAAAGTGAAGTTTTACACACATTATTCTGTGCGGGTTATTTTTTACTGAAAATAATTAAATATGATTATATCTGTTAGTGTGTCTGAACACATTACGGGGTATTTTACTGAACTCAAAATAAGTTACACAACTACAAAAACATGGAGATAATAATATCAGGAGCCGAAATCTCCCCCATTTCGATATTTATTTATTTATTTATTTATAAAGGATATAATCTGCAGCTCCGCTATCTCGACAGCTATGATAGCAGCAATAAATCATAAAGCTACACTCTATATACACCCTGACCACTTTACCTTTTTAAAGTGGTCAGGATTTGTGAAGTGCCTCCCCCCTCCTTCTCCTCCCAGTTCTGTTTTGGAGATATTCTTGTGTGAAGCGGAGGAGTTTCCTCCAACCACACCAGGGTCGCCAGGCAGCCAGGATTTGAATATCCAGCCTGTCTGACACTGATGATGTCAGCAGGGTATGTCAGCTAACAACATCTTGACGCCAAACATTTGCAGAAGTGATCGTTCTGGGAGACAGGAGCTGAAGGATTGGTTCTGCACATGTGCATGCACAGCACCAAACCAGCACCGATCCATGTTTCTGCACATGCGCATGCACAGCACCAAACCAGCACCAATCCATGTTTCTGCACATGCGCATGCACAGCACCGATCCATGTTTCTGCACATGCGCATGCACAGCACCAATCCATGTTTCTGCACATGCGCATGCACAGCACCGATCCATGTTTCTGCACATGCGCATGCACAGCACCAAACCAGCACCGATCCGTGTTTCTGCAAATGCGCATGCACAGCACCGATCCATGTTTCTGCACATGCGCATGCACAGCACCGATCCATGTTTCTGCGCATGCACAGCACCAAACCAGCACCGATCCATGTTTCTGCACATGCGCATGCACAGCACCAAACCAGCACCGATCCATGTTTCTGCACATGCGCATGCACAGCACCGATCCATGTTTCTGCACAGGCGTTACAGAATTTGCAGACAAAAAGTACATGAGTTCTGAATGAGAAACAATTTCCATAGCATGTGCAAATTGCGTTAGAAAGCAGAAGGGACTACCGCATTTTGTAAGCCCTGAGCTGAAGGGGAGGAGCAGCGATTGCCCAGGGAGAACAGGTGAGTATTTATGCCTAAATTAAAATAAAGTAGAAGAAAAATAATTGGGCAGATGCTGTCAGCATCATCTGCCAAATTATTTAAGGGCAAAAAAAAGGGGTGTCAATTTTTACAACAGAGTCCCTTTACGTATTGGCACAAATACAGGACAAGTTACAAATGATAAACATAGAACATTCACAACCTATCGGACCCATTTATTCCCATAAAAAAGTAATTTAGAACAAAATCTTATTTACGCAGAGAGATTTTTAACAAGATTTTTAGTCAATTTATTATAGTTCATAGTCTCATTGCTGGGAGGCAGCTGTATTGCTGTGCAGCTCCATTATAAACCAGCACACCGCAAATATATTGGACCTATAAATGAGAGGACAGTGGGGAAAAAAATGCAGCACCCTCCAATCTGCTCCTCTAAACCCAGATCTACACACCCCACGTGGATCAGGTGAATTTGTGACTCAGAGGGACTGTCCATCCTAAAGTGGGACAATTTGGAGGTGTGCAAATGTTCACCATTTACTGCTGTTGGCTGTTAATCACTGTAGGCCTATTTATATTAGGCTTGTGCACCGATTTTTTTTTCGGTTCGATCGATTTTTCGGATTTTCGAACTTTTTGATTCGGCTCGTTTCGACCGATTTCTGTTTCGGTTCGGCTCGACTCGTTTTTCGTGTACATTTTTTTTTCGGAATATCGACCGTTTTTCGTATTTTCGTGTCACTTAGCTCGTTTTTTGTATCGACTTTTCGTGATTTCGGAAATTTTCGTTTTTCGGAATTGTAGATGTTTTCGGAATATCGACCATTTTTCGTATTTTCGTGTCACTTTGCTCGTTTTTTTGTATCGACTTTTCGTGATTTCGGATGTTTTTTTGGAACGTCTGTTCTCCTTGTTTCAAAGCAATAAATTTCGATTTGACACATTTCAAGTCCATTCGAAAATTCCGAAAATATTTCGTTTCGGCTCGGAAAACTTTTCGGATCTGCCATTTTCGGATCTAAAAATTTTCGGAAAATCGGCCGCATCCGAAAACACGAATCAGGAAATTTCGTGAAAATTCCGAAATTCCGAAACCCGAAACGCACATCCCTAATTTATATACTGTATTGTAGTACACACTGTATAGTACAGTATAGAGTGTGTAATTCTCATGCGGTGTTGAATTCTCTCACAAAAAGAGCACTTGGAGAAAACACAAAAACACAAGGCCATATTTTTTGGAGAAAGGATTTTACCAGGAAGGATACATTGAGATTTCTCTCGTTTTCAAGTATGTCCTGGGTGGCGAGTATGTACCGTTAGGTGTCTTGCCCAAGGACACTTACTGGAGAGGTGCTCGTCGGGATTGAACCCATGTCTCCACAGGATCTCTCCATGCAGAGCAGTGATGTTACCTCTACTCCACCATATGACAAAGTTGGCGCTACCGATAGTGTTCGTATGTGTAAGCGTTACCGTACCGCCAGGATAAGTGACTTTAACGCATGCCTCCCATATTACATCCCTAACACTAAACCCCTGAAAAAATCTGTTTCCACATCGTTGCTTGCGCGAGCTTACTGTACTGTGCAGCCCTATACTTATGTGGAGCGCAATCAGTAATTAGCGTTAGGATAAGTAAGTTAATACAAAGTGCTAGCGCTAATTACCGCACCAATGGGCTAAACAAAATTTTAGCGACACCTAGAAGCTGGTACTAAACATTCCGCTTTTGCAAAATCATTTAGCATCCCCTAAAACCCCCCCCAATAAATCCATTACTCACCTTTCATCCCACAGCGAGAACGGCAGCCCGATGTGCTGCTTCTTGTCGCCGGGAGCAGAGTGAGACTGGGGTCAAATAGTCCCCAGTCTCCCTCTGCAAATCACTTCGCGGCAGGGCTCGCGACCTAGAAGCGCAACCCTCAATAGAGTCCTATGGACTCCAGGAGGTGATACATGGAAGCGCTACCGGGAGTATCACTGAGGGTAGCGCTGCGTTCCGTGGCGAGGTGCTGATGTAGAGCCTGCCCCGGAATCCATCGATAAAATGGGGAGGCTGCAGGGAAACCGGTTCAGAGAGACCGGTTATTTTACCGGTACCCTTGTAATTTAGCCCACAGAGTGTTAACTAAAACCCAACATGTTCGCTTTCCCCTCCTAATAAAGCCTCCCTCACACATCCACCCTGGATGATGTAATTCAAATTCACATTCTTTTTACATGTGTTATTAGGTGGGTGGAACAGATGGTAAAAGAGGCTTAATTTGGAGTGATGTTGTTACACTGACTTGCGGCAGCCAGTGATTGTTCGCTCGTTGTGCGGTCCAGGATAATCGTTCATTTTCACACACATTACAGTCTACATCCCTCACATCTGTGAAAAACGAAACCACTGGGTACCGGTATCTGATAGTCACTGGCATGTAGCTATTTGGCGTGGCGTGAATGGAATATATAATGTGACACATGGCTAAAAGAAAATACAACAACGCACAATTCGTACAGGATTGTTTAGGATCCTGGGAGTTATCATTTCAGATGAGTAATAAGCAAATCAACTAGAGATGTGCATTCCTTTCGGAAAAATTCGCAATTTGTGACGAAATTTGATAATTCGAAGTTCAGAAGTACTTCCGAATAACGAATCGATACGATACGAATTCGAAACGGTATATAACAAATTTATTTCATTTTACACTGTGTCATCATCATAAAAGAAAATTTTTAATAATTGATATCAACTATCGAATTTGAAATGTACTATCAAATTGATATCAACTATCGAATTGATCTTAACTTACAATACAAGTAATAGTCAGCAAAGGACTTTATGAAACAAATTAATTCTGTTTCACTGTTTAATTTGACTCAAATACTAAATCTGTGACACAGCTTAAAATTTAACCCTAGATTTTCTTTTAACAGCAAAATTTGATTAATTGGGCTTTTATTTAGTGATCCAAAATTTGAATTGATATCAACTATCGAATTGATATATGAAATTAGACTTGATTTGAAAATTTCAAATCGATCCAAAACGAAACGAAACACGAAACGAAATTAGTTACGAAATTCCAAAAATGAAAGGATTTAAAAACATGAAATATTGTTCCCTTCAAGTGCTCACTGTTGGGTGAAGCCATTTTCGTCAGCAGTTCTGATTGGACCTCAGCTGGCTGTGGCAATACCCGCACCAAGTTGGTGGCGCCGTATATGTAAGTGACAACACTTTAGCGCGTGTCAACTAAAAAGACCTATAATAGGCATTTGGCATCAGTTTGGATTCATCCATGATGAGGCAATAGGGGTTTCCTTCCTATGGACCTCTCCATCAACTCCTTCACTACTGAGATTGAGATATCTCGGACAGCAAAGACACTATCTCGATATCAGGGACCAGATATCTCCATCTGCAGCTCTACAGCCCAAAAGCAAATTAAATTTGTTTGCTGCAAACAAATTTCATTTGCTTTTGGGCTACAGAAGGTGCCCAAAAAGTTTTAGCCCAAAGAGCTAAAAACTGTAAAATCGCTTAAACCGAATGCCCCGACATCAGACATTCAGGGGCTGATGCAGGGAACACGAGCCACAACTGTAAAGGCTGGAACTCAGATGGCGCCATCTACTGGCCGAATATGTTATCAGAGCAAGAAATACACTGGGAATATTCCCACATATTTCTTACTGTAAAACTAATTGAAAAAGATTTTTAAAAATACCCACTGGTTCCTGACAATGTTTTTTTGGAAAATCACTTTCCTAGTGAATGAGTTAAAACAGAGGAGAACTTTCATGCACCGTTTATGAGCAAGTAGACGTGGTATGTGTCCTGGAATACATGATGGATATGGCTCTACCTAAAAATTGATATTTTATGGTACCCTTACCAGAATGTTAGCATTTCTTTACAAGGAACTGCTAATTTAATGCAAGCTGTATCAGAGTGAGAATAATGAAAGCCTTTCTTTAATTACTAAGTAGCCTCCTCATCCGTTTATTGTTACTTTTTTTGTGTGTGTGTCAAGTTTTTCCCTATTATTAAGGAAGCCTGAACAGGATAATTGCATAGTTTTATCTGACACCACCATATGAATGTATCTTTTTTTGCCCCCTCCAATCAGCACCCTGGTTCAGGTTGCTATACAGTGATGTGCACACTGTAGCGAGTGCAAGCATTGTTTTTTTCATAATGCATGTAATATTGACAATAATAAAGATGCATTAATAATCAATTAATGCAGCCAATTTTTCACCCATTGTACTGAGCTGCCGAATATGTTGTTGCTTTATAAATAATAGTAAAGGTTCCTAATTGCGCCATTTAGCAGATCCCTGGAGGATCCTTACTCCATGTCTGAGCCGCCGCTCACCTAGCCTCAAGCACAATTGTGTATACTTATTTGTCCTCAGCCTTTGTTATTACAGGCTGAGATTTATCCTCGCAGGAATCGGCGTGGAACCAGTTCAATCAATTGGCCAAACATCTCCGAGAGCCACGTGTGAATATCCCTCCAAACTGTAAGGGGTAACTCACAATTCTCCATTGTTGCAATCAGTGGTGGAAAAAAATCACTGTTGTTGCACAACTGCGGTGAATGTCAGATATTTACAGAAATAAAATCTAACGCCGGAAATTGAATTTGCTGCAAATAATGGTGAACAAAGTTACCACCATCACTGTTACTCTTCTGTAAAATGGGGAAACTCAATTTACCAATGTTTCAGCCTTGTTTGCAACTACATTGATTTTACCTCAGCGATTTTAAAGCAACGACCTCCATTGACCATCCATTGCAACTGAAACACTGGTGGAAACAATGATGAACTACTTTGGCATAAACCAAGATGGAAAGGATGGTGGTGTCGTGATCTTGGTATAGGGGAAGAGAGTATGAGCCCAATATGCAGCTGATAAACGAGCTGAGCCACGTAGATCATACACTTCAACAGCAGTATGGAGGGTGAGGGACGAGGCAGGAATGGAGCTGACTGAAGAGGTATCGTAGGTAGGGAGAAATAGGTCAAATGGATACACCGAGGTTAACACAGCAGGAGACTTATGTGAGAAAAGGCAGACAGGACAAGAAAAGGGCAGACAGGAAACTTGAGTAGCAGGGCACAGGTGACTGGGAACCAGGATGCAGGGGCACAGGAGACTGGGAACCAGGATGTGGGGCCACAGGAGACTGGGAACCAGGATTCAAGGCCACAGGAGACTGGGAACCAGGAAGCGGGGCAACAAGAGACTGGGAACCAGGATGCAGGGCCACAGGAGACTGGGAACCTGGATGTGGGGCCACAGGAGACTGGGAACCAGGATGCGGGGGCCACATGAGACTGGGAAACAGGATGAGGGGCCACTGGAGACTGGGAACCAGGATGAGGGGCCACAGGTGACTGGAAATCAGGATGAGGGGCCACAGGAGATGGGAACCAGGATGAGGGGCCACGGGAGACTGAAAACCAGGATAAGGGCCCACAGGAGACTGGGAACCAGGAATGGGGGCCACAGGAGACTGAGAACCAGGATGTGGGGGCACAGGAGACTGGAAACCAGGATTCGGAGCCACAGGAGACTGGGAACCAGGATTCAGGGTCACAGGAGACTGGGAACCAGGATTCGAGGCCACAAGAGACTGGGAACCAGGATGCGGGGCCACAAGAGACTGGGAACCAGGATGCAGGGCCACAGGAGATTGGGAAAGTGGGTGTGGGGCCAAAGGAGACTGGGAACCATGATGCGGGGGCCACAGGAGACTGGAAACCAGGATGAGGGGCCACAAGAGACTGGGAACCAGGATGAGAGGCCACAGGAGACTGGGAACCAGGATGAGGGGCCACAGGAGACTGAAAACCAGGATACAGGCCCACAGGAGACTGGGAACCAGGAATGAGGGGGTCACAAGAGACTGGGAACCAGGATGTGGGGGCACAGGAGACTGGGAACCAGGATATGGGGGCCACAGGAGACTGGGAACAAGGATGCAGGGCCACAGGAGACTGGGAACCAGGATTCGGGGATACAGGAGACTGGGAACCAGGATTCAGGGCCACATGAGACTGGGAACCAGGATTCGGGGCCACAGGAGACTATATAAAGTGGAGGGGGGTTGGAGGATGTAAATATGGGGTACAGGTATAGAGGGGGTATAGGGACTGAAAAAAATATGCGTTTGCAAAATTTCTTACATTTCTGAAAATTCACATTAATTTGAAATTCCGGATCAATACAAATCTGCAAATTAGAACGTTCTGAAAATTTGGATTCTGAAAATTGCCAAAATGGAATGAACCAAAAATTTGGGTTTTGCACACATATCTACCTGGTATATAAGGGCAATATTTATTATTAAAGTAAGCATAAAATAAACATTTCAGCACTTGGAACTATTGGCTAGTTTTCTGTCTACGGTGAGTTATTCCTATTTCATCACAGTAAGAAGTAGGTGGTTTTGCCAGGGTTTTCACTGTTGAGAAGGAGGAAGGGAGGAACCCCAAGATCATTTTACAGAAGAAAGATTGCGGAAGAAAATAAACAGAAACAGCAGGGTAGTCGTAACAGATCTCCGTACCCCAACCGGGTCACATCTGTTAATGCCGCTTCCTAGCTGGACCACCGTTCTCTCACAGCAGTCTTTCATGCCTTTCTGCAGCCCTTAGCTGAAGCTGAGGGACGGGTACAATGAAAGCAAATGATAGCATCCCCAGAAATGAGTCAGCACGCAGATCTTGAGGTTACAACAGCCAGAATGGACTGGAGCTTTTAATAAATGTTTTATACAGTGCTAGGTGGGGCCTGGCAGCCAATAGAAAATAACATCCTGGCATTTTACTACACTTCATCATTAATCCCTCCCCTGGAATATTGCTTTTACTGCTCAGAAATTACTGCCTGTCATGCTGTCTGTGACCTAATTAGACCAGGGATAGATAAAGGGATTATGTCTGGTCACCAAGACTCATTGCTCAACATTCCATCAAACAATAGAAGATTTACAGTGTCAGGTAATGGGACAGTGTTTGCCAGACAAGATAGACAAAGACGACTCCAACCTTTAACAGATGCAAACACATTCTAGATGGGGGAGTTGGGAAAGGCTACAGTGACCCACACACTAATCATATAAACCATAGTACCAGATAAACATAGACAATAATAATATCGACGATAGCAGTATTCACACATAACACAGATGGCACAAACACCCTGCACCTAGAATTGTAGGTACAGGGTGACTTCAACATAGGAGAGGGCAGGGAAACAATATAGGACATCAGTTCTGCACCTCCCAAATGCGTTTCTATGTCCATGTACCCCAAGTTCAAAGTGACAGTCACAGTAGTGAACTAAGTTTTTTTTAAAAAAAAATTCATTTATTTGGCAAACCTTTTCAAAAATTTGAAGGAAATCACAATTTTAAATAATGCTTAAATAATTTCCCTCTAAGTAGCTCGATGGAAAAAAGAATAAACGTTGTATCAAATGATGTGCCAAGGTAGTACATGAATACTGGAGATTTTTTTCCTGATTGCCTCATAGTTTACCCCATGCTGATAAATTGCTATGCACTCCACAGAAAAAAAGGATAAACGGATATAAAGAGTAATAATGAGCTCATTTAATGCCTTCAGTGTTCTCTAATCTCCACTGCTGGGAAAGATCCCAAATCACTGCCTTCCAATGAAACGTCTTTCCAAAAATGTGTCTGGGTTTGACCGTCACTAAACGTTCAGGGTAAATCGCATCCAGAATATTCAAATATTCACGTGGTGGCCTATCAATGAGAATGTTTAAGTTATAAAAATTGGGATTTTGGGCACGACTGTAAAAATGACCGTGCAGTGTATGAGCCATCAAATTATTTTTGTTGTAATATACAAAAAATAATATCTTATTTTCTGTCTTATGTAATAGTTTTGCTCGTCCTCTCCCTCTAGCTTCAGCCCGTATCTTTGTCTTTCTTCAGAAGCGACTCTGTAATTAGGCAAAATAGGTGGTCGCAAAGGCCTCACTCAAATATGGGCCTCGCATGATGTAATTTACATGGAATGTTCACATGGTAGTCTACACAAACATACTCATACATTCACCTACTCCAATCTACAGAGAGAGCTTGCAGAGTAATTAAAATGCATTAGATCAATTTCTATAGTCTTTTTAATATCAAGAGGGGCCTCAAATTAGATCCTTGCCTAAGGACTCACTCTCCATGTCAGTTTCCCCTAGCCTTGACTTCCTATATTCCAATTTACTATCCTCAACTCAGATTTCCATTTCAATAATTATTCTCTATTCCAGTGTGCATTAGCCTCCCCTCCCTCGATTGTAGTCTATACTATCCTTTTCTACTCTTCCAGCCTGTACTATCCTTTCATCCTTCTATTCTAGTCCCTACCCTACCATGCTTTGTTCCCCATGATCCACTTTCCCCTCTCCTCACTCCATTATCCTCTCCTCCCTCTATTCCAATCTCCATTACCCTTTTCTTCTATTCCATTCTACACTATTCTTTTCTCCCTCTTTTCTTAGTTCCTCTATCCTTTCCTCCTTTTATGCCAGTCTCCAATATCCTTTTCTTACTCTTTTCCTGGTTCCACTATCCCCTTATCCATCTATTTCAGTCTCTGTTATCCTTTCCTCCATCTTTTCTAGTTCTCTCCTCCCTCTATTCCAGTCTCCACTATCCTATCCTCCTTCTCTTCCAGGTTCGAATATCCTTTTTTCTTTTTATTCCAGTCTCCAATATCGTTTTCTCCAACTTTTCCTGGATCCACTATCCTTTCCTTCTTTTATTTCAGTTTCTGCTATTCTCTGTTCCATCTACTTGAGTCTCCACTATCCTTTCCTCCATCAATTCCAGTCTTTGCTATCCCCTCCTCCATCGATTCCAGTGTCCGCTGTCCCTTCCTCCATCTATTCCACTCTCCACTACCCTCTCCTCCATCTATTCCAGTCTTCGCTACCCTCTCCCCATCTATTCCAGTCTTCGATACCGTCTCCTCCATCTATTCCAGTCTTCGCTACCCTCTCCACCATCTATTCCAGTCTTCGCTACCCTCACCACCATCTATTCCAGTCTTCGCTACCCTCTCTGCCATCTATTCCAGTCTTCGTTACCCTTTCCGCCATCTATTCCAGTCTTCGCTACCCTCTCCCCATCTATTCCAGTCTTCGCTACCGTCTCCTCCATCTATTCCAGTCTTCGTCACCCTCTCCTCCATCTATTCCAGTCTTCGCTACCCTCTCTGCCTTCTATTCCAGTCTTCACTACCCTCTCTGCCATCTATTCCAGTCTTCGCTACCGTCTCCTCCATCTATTCCAGTCTTCGTCACCCTCTCCTCCATCTATTCCAGTCTTCGCTACCCTCTCTGCCTTCTATTCCAGTCTTCACTACCCTCTCTGCCATCTACTCCAGTCTCTGCAACCCTCTCCTCCAGTCTACGCTATCCTCTCCTCCATCTATTCCAGTCTTCACTACCCTCTCCTCCATCTATTCCAGTCTTCGCTACCCTCTCCGCCATCTATTCCAGTCTTCGCTACCCTCTTCGCCATCTATTCCAGTCTCTGCTACCCTCTCCTCCAGTCTCCGCTATCCTCTCCTCCATCTATTCCAGTCTTCACTACCCTCTCTGCCATCTATTCCAGTCTTTGCTACCCTCTCCTCCATCTATTCCAGTCTTCGCCACCCTCCCCTCCATCAATTTCAGTCTTCGTTACCCTCTCCGCCATCTTTTCCAGTCTCCGCTATCCTCTCCTACATCTATTCCAGTCTTCGCTACCCTCTCTGCCATCTATTCCAGTCTCTGCTACCCTCTCCTCCATCTATTCCAGTCTTTGCTACCCTCTCCTCCATCTATTCCAGTCTTCGCTACCCTCTCCTCCATCTATTCCAGTCTTCGCCACCCTCTCCTCCATCTATTCCAGTCTCTGCTACCCTCTCCTGCAGTCTCCGCTATCCTCTCCTCCATCTATTCCAGTCTCTCCTATCCTTCCGTCCTTATGTTAAAGTGTCTCCTCCCTCTATTTCAGTTTCCACCAAAATCTCCTCCCTCTACTCCGGTTCACCATCTTCAACGCTCTCTTTAAATGTAGAGAATAATAACCATTAAAAGGGAAGGCAGAGAATAATGGTGATGAGGCTCTTGATGTACATTTGAAGATCCAGTTAGATCTCTATATTAAACCTTGGCATCCCAGATCCTTCAGATCATCTTTGAGCCTGTAACGGTCAATATTGTCCTTTTTATCCCCAAATTTCAACGCAAGCCTTAACAGATCCTGGGCTAGATTCCAAGCCTGGTGCAACATTAACCAGACATCTGTCAAGTCTTCCAGAGTCTATGTCAGGGTTGTCAAACTCACGCCCCCCCCCAGGAAGATGCCTACAATTCCCAGAATCCTTTGAATGCTATAGAAGACCAGAGAAACAAGGAAGTTGTTGTTCAGAAACATCTGGAGGGCTGGAGTTTGACAACTTTGGTCTACGTAGTTGCTTAATCAGAACTCTGGTTAAGTTAATACCAGGCTTGGAATCTACCCTCTCATCTGGTGAAAGCCACAGAAGTAAAGATTGTTATACTTTGGTAAAATTTAAAAAGAATCATGTTGCAGCAGATACTAGTATATAAAATTATTTAATATCTCTTTAAGCCTGGCTGAGCATCATGGGACATGTATTCTAGACACACATAGGATGCAGAGGGTATCCATCGCACTAGAACACCAGTGTTACCAGTATTAATGAACAGATTATATGAAGGCATTTTATTTTGTCTTTACCCAACCCCTAGGCCCTATTACATTCGCAAAAACGCATGCAGAACGCGTGAATTTTTGCGCAAAGCGTTAAACATCAACGCGCGTAAAACAACGCTGGTATTACAATCCTTGCGCATTTTTTCATCCGGCAAAAAAGAATGCGCGTAATACGGACGCGCAAAAATGAGCTCGCATTAACGTTGCGCGCAGAAATCGGTGTGCGAATTTTTTTTTCACGCGATTCAGCCAATCGGAATTAAGAACCACAATTGTCTCACGTTAAATTTTTGCGCCTGTCAAAGTCAATCTGCGCATATATGCTGCATCAATAAAAAAAAGCACGCACAACTTCTCCATTTTATTGGTTTGGGTATGAGTAGAGTGTGTAACTATACTTTGCTGCGTGTTTTTTTTTGAGCTGGTGTATTTGGTTTCGGCCAGGTTGATAGAATTTGCCTTTAACATCAGCTTTCAGGAGATGCTAAAATTATGCGCGCAAAAGCTGTGCGTTACAAACTGCGCATAGATTGTAATACCATCCGCATACCATCGCACAAACGCATTTGCGCTCACAATGTTAAGTACAGGATGCACGACGAACAGTAAGCTCACGCAGCGTTCACCCGCGGTAGACGTATACGCGCGTTTGTTGCGCTGACATTGTAATACGACGTTCTGCGCAAAGGGTTTTGCCCCACACGCTAATGCATTTTTGCGCGCGCGCGCGCAAACGTTTGCGCAAAGAATGTTATAGGGCCCCTAGGGCAGGGCTCAACATTTCAAGGCCCAAGCTATTAGCCAGGCCTTAAGAGTTACTCGCCACTAGTTGCCCCACCTAACCCCTTATCCTGCCCTGCCTCTCCATTCCCACTCGCCCTCATGTAATTTCCACTCGCCAAATGCGAGCAGGCGAGTGGAAATTTTGAGGCCTGCCCTAGGGTACTATTACAATCCTAACGATAATATGGGGACACTAACCAGGAAAATCCGAGGCTGCAGATTTTCCTGTAGTGTCCCCATGTGATCGCTACCTCAGCACCTCGCCCCGGAACGTAGCGCAAACCTCTTTGATACTTGTGGTAGCGCTTTCGCTCCGTCGCGAGTATCACCTCCTGGAGTCCATAAGACTCCATGGAGGGTTGCGCTTCCAGGCCGCGAGCCCTGTGCGATCTCTCTCTTCCCAGTCTCATTCTGCTCCCAGCCAGAAGAAGCGGCAGATCGGGCCACCCTTCTCGCCGTGGGATGAGAGGGGAGTATGGGATTTAATGGGGTCGGGGGGGGGGAAGTGGTTTACAGGAGGTGTTACAAGATTTTGCAATTTCAGAATCATTTGGCACCAGCTTTTAAGCGGCGTAACTCTTGGATCTTCGCATCTTGACAGTAATTTGCACCTTCACTTCTTAATACCTCACTTATCGAAACGCTAATTAATGATCGCACTCCGCATGTTAAGTATAGAAGGCGCAAAGAACTGTAAAGCTCGCGCATGCAGCAAGATGCTAACCCAGTGTAACGTCACGAATGGAATATGAATTCCATGCGTTAAATTCACATTATCCTAGCGCTAACCCTAAACATATCGAGACGCGACATTAGAACCAGCTATGGAATGGAGCCCCTTGTGGTAAACAAACAGACTTCCTCTTCATGTTTTTCGTGAAACTTAATTTGTCTCCCTCGATCTGACAATGCGGTAATCCTTTGTGTGGATCCATTTAGACCTGACAGCACCGTCAGCTCCGCGCCCGGGAGGCCCATAATCTAACACTGCCTTGACGTACTTGCATGTAATTTCATGAACGTGCACAGATTAAAACCGTGACACATTTCTAAGACGGTAACACTACCCTCTCCTCCCGCACAAAGCGCATTTACGCACAGCACCCGGGCGATAACAGCACGGACGACGAGGAGCATTTAAGTATGTGTACCTCTCCATGCAAAATTGTGCTCAACACATTTTCTAGCACTTAGCCGTTAGAACGTACACAGTATATTGCTTTGTTTTGCCTTATTTTATTCCGCATTTTTCTTTTGACGTATGTTGTTAAAAATTGAGTTTATAGCTGTGGGCGTATTCACTAAACAGCGAGGTGTGCTGGAATTTCACCCAGCTTGTTTATGCAGCAGAACTCACCGTGCAACGATTAAATCCTATATATGTATATATCGTGCAAAATGTACAGATTTGATTTGCGTACAATGTTCTTTGAAAAAAAATCTTAGAAAGGGATGAGAATCAGAGATATTTATAGATATTTTAATATATTTCAGATATATATTTAAGAAATAGAAATTTAAACCTCCATGTGGATGCACTCGAGGACTTTTTGAGGAAAAGTTACAATGAATTATTTGGTATGCATTAATAGCAACCAATATTTTTGCTCTGTAGAGCTGTCATTAATTATTTTTTTATTTACATTATATATATATATACACACACAAAGTATGTGTAGTAATTATGTCACATGTGTAGCTGGGTCTGGGTTTTAATTATTGGGTGTATTTAAATATTTGGTGTTGTTTTTTACCATATCTTGAGAAAAGTCCCAGTGTAGACTGAAACATCGATCCTTTCTATGGAATAAAATATTGTTTCTATTGAAGACTTTGTGATGCGCCTACTTGGAGATTATAGGGCGATGTGTAATAACAGACCCAGGATGCATAAAAGTGAGACAGATGTCATTTGCATATCCTACCCAGAGTCCCTTGCTGCATATGGGGAATGTGGCACATGAACTCTGGGATGCAATTCATTGAATTGCTATGATGTGCAAGTGGCTTCTGCAATAATAAACACACTTATTATAGTGTGGAGGCTTTTTATCTCACATTTTGTCCTCCACTACAACCCTTGTAGATACTGATTGCCCTACGGGTCCCAAGCATCCACTGCAACTGGTCATCATGCCTAGCTCCTGCTGATGAGGGTCCAACAAACCCAAAACAGCGCTGTTCTAGGAGCGGCTTTGACCAGTTGCATAACCTTATCTCTGCTACAAAGCCATGGTGTGGCATAGCATTGATTATAGGGTTCTGTGTAATAACAGATCCAGGAAGCAAAAAAGTGAGACAGATGTAATTTGCATATCCTACCCAGAATTCCTTGCTGCATATGGGGAATGTAACACAGGAGCTGTGGGATGCAATTCATCGAATTGCTGTGATGTTCAAGTGGCTTCTGCAATAATAAACACACTATATATATATATATATACAGGGTTATCCAAAGAGATTCGAAAAGTCACCGCACGTTCGGTGACTTTTCGTTCTCTTCAATTCCGTTCCTTTTGCCGATTGCATTTCGGTGACCCTGCGGTGTATTCAGCAAACAGCACAGGGGTCCCCGAATTGCAGGGAAAGGCCGCCGCAAACCTGACGAAAACTAACCGAATGCACGCTGAAAACAAGCAAAAACATCTGGATTAACCTTCGAAAAAGCCGAACAGGAGCCGAACATGAGCCGAATCACACAGAGCCGAAGCAGCTGTGAGGTAGAGGAGGCAGTGAATAAATTAGAAAAACCATTTGTATGAATCTGGGAAAATGAAACGCTGTTTGCAAAGAAACTACTGAGCGAAAATGTCTGAAATTTTCACAGGAGATCCAGGGAATGATAATAAAGAGGGCTGTTACAAAAAAATAAGTAAACTGAAAAAAAATCAAAAAAAAAATTGGACTTTTAATTTTTTTTTAAAAAATTCAGAAAAATGCTTAAAGTATCCTAAAAAATCTATAAATAAAGAGACTTTTTGCTGCAGAATTTTATAATGAACGGTTTATTAGATATTGAATTAAAACGGGAATATTTTTAACATTGAAGCCTATGGGATTCGCCTGAATAAATTTGCCGAATTAAACCACCGAATGGCAGGGCATTAGGGGAACCTTTCACTGCTGGTTTGTGTTCTCTGAATAGCCGAAGCAGTGTTTCTCTATGGGGATTTCTCTGCCCTCGAACAGGGACCGAACAGGCACCGAATGTGCAGGCAATTTGCCAGGATTTGGCGAATTGCCTGCTCTCTGGATAGCCGAATGGCCAGGAAAGGTAACCGAACAATGATTTTCAGCGTTCGGTTACCTTTCTCAAGCAATTCGGATCTCTTTGGATAACCCTGATAGTTACACGAATGAAAAAAGTGCTCCGCGCTCCCGCAAAACTCAAAGTTTTTAAGGTTAAAGGTCAGGTGCTGGGCTGGGTCCATAGTATGCAATAATCCAAAACAAAGTCTGCACCACGACAAAGGGTTAATGAAAGAAAATAAGCTATTTTATGATAGACTAACATTACAGTTCCCACAGGAACTTTTTTCAAGATACTACCTTGAAAAAGGTTCCTGTGGCAACTGAAACGTTGGTCTATCATTAGACAACTTTTTTCTTTCATTAACCCTTTGTCGGTGGTGTGGACTTTGTTTTGGATTTTTTATAATATATATATATATACAGTATACACACACTTTGTCTGGTCAAAAAAAGAGCCACTACCTGGATTTAATTAAGCATATAGGTGCGAGCCTTCCATTGGATAATTACTGCAGTGATTAATATGTTTCAGCATAAAATTAGGTCATGTGACTCCCTGAATATACTGAATGAGCAGGTTTTTCCATCATTGGGTTCTTTCTCCCCTGATGGCACAGCGGGCATATTCCAAGATGGCAATGCCAAGATTCACCGGGCTCAAATTGTGCAAGAGTGGTTCAGGGAGCATGTGACATCACTTTCACACATGGATTGGCTACCGCACAGTCCAGACCTTAACCCCATTGAGGTTAATCTTTGGGATAATGTGCTGGAGAAGACTTTACGCAGCGCCGCGACTCTCCCATCATCAATACAAGATCTTGGCCACAAATTAATGCCGCTCTGGACTCAAATAAATGCTGTGACATCGCATGAACTTATCAAAACGACGCCACGGCGAATGCGCACCCTAATAATTTTTTGGGCTAGGCAGTGAGTAAATATATCTTGGTATATTATCAGATGCACTATTATGAAATATGCATATTTAGGTAGAGGTGTATACAGTAATCCCCCTGTCATTCGCGGTTCCACGTCCGTGGACTCAGTGGTTCGCGGATTTTTTCCACTTACCACGTGGTAGTAGCATCCCGGCAGAGAAGCTGCTCCTGTGCGTCTCCGGACGCACGATCGTGGCCAGGCCATTCCCTTCTCTCAGCATCGTTACGAGAGAGGAGATGCCGAGGCTCCTGGATCCCCAGACCACGCTTGCAGGGGTGCACAGGAGTCTCGGCATCTCCTCTCTCTGAACGATGCCGAGAGAGGAGAATGCCCTGGACTCGATCTTGAGTCTGGAGATGCACAGGAGCAGCCATTCTGCCAGGAGGACGGCAGCTCCTGGGTCCTAACGCCGCATGGTTGTGCTTTTTTTTAGCACACCCACAATTCGCGGTTTTTCGAAATTCGCGGGGGTTGTTGGAACGTAACCCCCGTGAATTTCGGGGTATTACTGTATACATACATACACGCACGTTATTTTATTAACAGGCACAGCATAATTATACTCAACATTTCTACTGGTCTGTGTGTTTGACTTGTATGTATATATTCTGTCTCACCCATTGTACAGCGATACGGAACTTGTTAGCGCTTTATAAATACTTGTAACTGTAACTAATGAAAGGGACCCCTTTCAGGAAGAAGCTATATTAGGGTGGGAATATTTACTGTGGCTGGTGGGAGTATTCTTTTAGTTTAAATGTGAAAATTCATTAGTGTGGGGCTTATTCACTAAATGTTGCATTGTTGGGACGTGCAATTTAATGTGCAAAAAATATCCGAACTTGACTTAAGTTGGATAAGAGACCCTCATCTCCTTCTGTACTGTTTGTCAAATGTTGTTCAATGTATTGTATTGTAACCCTGTCTATACTGTGCCTATTGTACTGCGCTGCGGAATATACTCTCGCTTTATAAATAAAGAATAATAATAATAAGAGACTTAATCCTATCATTTGTCTTTTCTTGTCAGTTCGGTACAGTAAAAACCCAAAAGGGAGTAAGATTAAAAACACAAAAGCAAACAGCGAAATATTACGCTTTATATAAGCTTTGGGCAAATAACTATTCCTGCAGTGGAAGTTCCAGTCTCTGCAGCTGGCTGGAACATTTTGTGATAATAACATGTATCATTAGACTATTGTACTGCGCTACACATTACGGTGGCATCTCATGAATAGTAATAATTCTCCAACAAAAGCTGCAGGTTAAAGGCTGGACATCCCAGCATTAAATAATGGGAATTGACCTCAGACCTCCGCCGTCTCTCGAATGAGACATCCAGCCCTTTGCCGGTCCCCTCCTCTTGCTTTCTAAGGCTCTACCACCTACATCTGGTCTCCATGGTGAAAAGCGTTTGCGGAGATGGGAGGGAAGCTATTGTCATGCTAATTGGTTCCTTTATATTTTACTAGTTGAATCCTTGGTGGGAAAATGATAGGAGGGGCATTAAAAAAATTCCTTCCTTTGCCTGCAGACAGAATACAATTAACTCTTTAGCTGAAGCTCCAGCGGAAAGAAATTTCTATGAGAAATGACAAAATTTTCTCCCACTTTTCTTATTGTTTTTAATAGTTCAGATATGTTTTTTTGTCGCTCTCGATTGTGATTATTACTTTTTTTTATAGCGAATCTCACATCTAAAAGGTTGTTGCAAATCGTCTATGACTTGTTATGCTTGACAGGCGTAAGCATTATAACTGACGAATCAGATAAAGTATTCTTTTCTTTACATTGGTTTTCAGCAGTAGGTGACATTAGATCAGGATATGCCAATGGGGAAAAAATGAACATTCCACTTCCACATTAAAGAGTCTCACATTGTCTTCTCTTGACAAAATCAATTTCAAATTAAGATGTTTAGATAAAACTGAAGATTTCGTTGTTTCCTTTTTAAATTTATTATATTTTGTATTTTCTGTATCTTCATGGAAGTGCACAATCTATTGTCCATCTAACTGTATCTGTCTAGTGTCTATCCATTCCATGTATCCATCTATCAACCATCTAACTGTATCTGTCATCCATCTAACTGTATCTGTCTTGTACCTATCATCCAACTGTATCTGTCTAGCACATATGTAGCTATCATCCAACTAACTGTTTCTGTGTAGTATCTATCATCAATCTAACTGTATCTGTCTAGTATCTATGTATCTATCATCCATCTTACTGTATCTGTATCTGTCTAGTATCTATCATCCATCTAACTGTATCTGTCTAGTATCTATGTATATATCATCCATCTAACTGTATCTGTCTAGTATCTATGTATATATCATCCATCTAACTGTATCTGTCTTGTATCTATGTATATATCATCCATCTAACTGTATCTGTGTAGTATCTATCATCCAACTGTATCTGTCTAGTATCTATCCATGTATTCATCTATCATCCATCTAACGGTATCTGTCATCCATCTAACTGCATCTGTGTAGTATCTATCATCCAACTGTATCTGTCTAGTATATCTGTATCTATCATCCATCTAACTGTATCTGTCTAGTATATCTGTATCTATCATCCATCTAACTGTATCTGTCTAGTATATCTGTATCTATCATCCATCTAACTGTATCTGTCTTGTATCTATCATCCAACTGTATCTGTCTAGTATATCTGTATCTATCATCCATCTAACTGTATCTGTCTAGTATATCTGTATCTATCATCCATCTAACAGTATCTGTCTTGTATCTATCATCCAACTGTATCTGTCTAGCACCTATGTAGCTATCATCCAACTAACTGTATCTGTGTAGTATCTATCATCTATCTAACTGTATCTGTCTAGTATCTATCTTTCATCCATCTAACTGTACATGTCTTGTATCTATCTATCATCAATCTAACTGTATCTGTCTTGTATCTATGTATCTATCATCCATCTAACTGTATCTGTTTTGTATCTATAATCCAACTGTATCTGTCTATCATCTATGTAGCTATCATCCAACTAACTGTATCTGTGTAGTATCTATCATCCATCTAACTGTATCTGTCTAGTATCTATCTATCTATCATCCATCTAACTGTATCTATCTATCTATCTATCTATCTATCTATCATCCATCTAACTGTATCTGTCTTGTATCTATCTATCATCAATCTAACTGTATCTATCTATCTATCTATCTATCATCAATCTAACTGTATCTGTCTTGTATCTATGTATCTATCATCCATCTAACTGTATCTGTTTTGTATCTATCATCCAACTGTATCTGTCTATCATCTATGTAGCTATCATCCATCTAACTGTATCTGTGTAGTATCCAGTGCTTTTTTTCTAGAAAAATAGGTAGGGGTACTCTCACGCCCGGGGAAAAACTGATTATTATGACTATTTTCATGTTCTCATAAACAATAGTTGCAGTTCACTTAAAAGGAAGACACTATAAAGGGAACCATATTTTTTAATACTGTGTTCCTTTAATTGAACTACAACTATTGTTGTAACCCTATGGGAGTTATCCAATAAGTGCCTCTGTTGCAAGAAAATTCTGTGTCGCAGGGCTGTTAGCTGTTTGTTTTGGGGAGGGGGTTGCAACGATGGGAGTAGATAATCCCCTAGCATTTGTGAGCACCACGGCAATGAAACTCGCAGTTTTGCTGAGTATGTATGAACTCACAGTAATGCGCAATGTGTATGAGCTCCACAGCAATGAAACTCACAGTAATGTGCAGTGTGTATGAGCTCCACAGCAAAAAAACTCAGTTATGCGCAGTGTGTATGAGCTCCACAGCAATGAAACTCACAGTAATGCGCAGTGTGTATGAGCTCCACAGCAATAAAACTCACTACCGCCTTACAGTGCCAGCTCCTCTGATCACATCGCTTGCCTGACAATCCGCAGCTCTGGCAGATGTGTGTAAACATGCTGCACCCCCCCTCCCCATGCTGTTCAGAGTTTCAGTGGCTGCAGAGAGAGGGGGTAGCAGCCTCCTTTGTCACTTACTGGGGGAGGGGAGTTATCAGTCCCTACATACACTCCTGACAATCGGAAGTGTTCAGGAGCAACATGAGCTGCCGAGCGCTTCCGATTCTCTGCCTGCCACTGCAGGAGGAGGGAGGAGCATCATGCTCTCTCCTGTTAGTTCTGGCTGGTGGTGAGGTGCCGGTACTGAGTGGTGAAGTGCCGATACTGAGTACCCCCGAGTACCCCCTGAAAAAAAGCCATGGTAGTATCTATCATCCATCTAACTGTATCCGTCTAGTATCTATCCCTCTATATCTAAACATGCCAAGATACCTTAATGTGGATGCATTATTCCCAAAAAATGGCATTTGCTATACTACGGTTTACTTGTTAGTCTCTATTTACAGTTGTGTTCAAAATTATTCAACCCCCAATGCTGTAAAGGGTTTTAGGGAATTTAGTGTACATTTGTAATTGTATTCAGAATGAAATCCTACAAGGACTTTTTAAAGAACCATATGCAACTAAAATGACATCAATTGGTTTTGTAATACAGTAGTAAATGTTTCTTTTGTGAATTCTTCATTGACACAATTATTCAACCCCTTAAAGACTACCACTCTGAAGAACAGAGGTTCATTCAAGTGTTTTCAATCAGTTATTGAAAACACATGTGGATGTCACGGAGCAGCAATAAAGCATAATAAGCACCAATTAGGCAGCTTTAAAATGACTGTGATACTCAGCTCCTTCTAGACATTTACTGGTGTGGTTACAAACATGGTGAAGTCAAGAAAATGGTCCAGGAAGACAAGAGAAGAGGTGATTACTCTTCACAGGAAGGGCAATGGCTATAAGAAGATTGCAAAGATGTTAAACATACCAAGAGAGACCATAGGAAGCATCATTCGCAAATTCAAGGCAAAGGGCACTGTTGAAACGCTACCTGGTCGTGGCAGAAAGAAGATGCTGACTTCGACTGCTGTGCGCTACCTGAAGCGTAGAGTGGAGAAAAGTCCCCGTGTGACTGCTGAGGAACTGAGAAAAGATTTGTCAGATGTGGGTACTGAAGTTTCAGCTCAGACAATACGGCGCACACTGCGTAATGAAGGCCTCCATGTCAGAACTCCCAGGCGCACCCCCTTGCTGTCTCCAAAGAATAAGAAGAGTCGACTGCAGTATGCCAAAAGTCATGTGGACAAACCACAGAAGTTTTGGGATAGTGTTCTGTGGACTGATGAAACAAAATTAGAACTGTTTGGGCCCATGGATCAACGCTATGTTTGGAGGAGGAAGAACAAGGCCTATGAAGAAAAGAACACCTTGCCTACTGTGAAGCATGGCGGGGGTCAATCATGCTTTGGGGCTGTTTTGCTTCTGCAGGTACAGGGAAGCTTCAGCGTGTGCAAGGTACCATGAATTCTCTTCAGTACCAGGAGATATTGGATGACAATGTGATGCAGTCCGTCACAAACCTGAGGCTTGGGAGACGTTGGACCTTTCAACAGGACAATGATCCCAAGCATACCTCCAAGTCCACTAGAGCATGGTTGCAGATTAAAGGCTGGAACATTTTGGAGTGGCCATCGCAGTCACCTGACTTAAATCCGATTGAGAACCTCTGGTGGGACTTAAAGAAAGCAGTTGCAGTGCGCAAGCCTAAGAATGTGACTGAACTGGAGGCTTTTGCCCATGACGAATGGGCGAAGATACCCGTAGATCGCTGCAAGACACTTGTGTCAAGCTATGCTTCACGTTTAAAAGCTGTTATAACTGTAAAAGGATGTTGTACTAAGTACTAAGATTGAATGTCACTTGGGGGTTGAATAAAACTGATAATGATGTGAGCACAGAAAAGACATTTGTGGTTATTTCATTATAAATGTTATGTTATATTTGTCTGACCTACACGTGCCTCTTTGATTTAATTGTAAGCAAGATGACTGAATGATCAAAATCAATGTCAAACTGGCCAAAACACTCAATTTCAGTGGGGGTTGAATAATTTTGAACACAACTGTATGTCATGTAGATCATCTATTATCTTTTTTCCTTATCTTTTCTATATCTGTCCTCTCTCTTTTGCATAATATATATACAGTATATATAGCAAAAGCATAGTCTGCATGAAGTAGAGATATGGAAAAACCATAATGTGGATGCATTATTCACTATCAATTTTGGGCACCTGTTTTAAGGTGCTAGAAAAAGTGCAGAGACGAGCAACTACATTAATAAAGGGAATGGAAGATTACGTTACGGGGAAAGGCGAACAACCTTAAATAGGTTTAGAGAAACGTGCCCTAGTGGGGATCTGATACCTTTATATAAGAATATACAGCACCTTAGAGGGGATCTGATAACTTTATATAAATATATATGGCACCTTAGAGGGGATCTGATAACTTTATATAAATATATACGGGGGCCTTAGAGGGGATCTGATAACTTTATATAAATATATATGGGGCCATTATAAACCATTGTCTGGAAACCTATTCATTAACAGGACTATATACAGGACACAAGGTCACCCATTTAGACTGGAAGAAAGGAAATTCAGGCTAAAAGTATAGGAAGGGTTATTTTACAGTAAGAGCAATAAAGCTGTGGAATTCTCTGCCTGTTGAGGTGGTTGGGTCAGAGACTGTACAGACTTTTAAAAAGCGACTGGATGACTTCCTGCAGACACAGAATATTAAGGGTTATAATATTTAATATGTGGGTAAAAGCTGCTTAATCCAAGGAGAAATCTGACGCCATCTGAGGTCAAGAAGGAATTTTTTCCCAGTATGTCGCATATTGGCGAGCGCTTCAGACTGGGTTTTTGCCTTCATTTGGATCAACAGCAATAGGTGATGTGGGAAAGGCTAAACTCGAAGGACGCATGTCTTTTTTCCTGCCTATGTAATACGATGTAATATCTATCTCCCATCTCCATCACAGCTATCATGCAGTCTATAAGACGGGAAAGTGTCACTGGAGTAATTATTCTGGAACAGATTGGTGATCTGCCTTTATGTGTACGGCTTCCCCAGCTGTAGCACATTATATGCACTTTGATTCACTAAGGAGCTGTCCTTTCAGAACCAGTAGCCCAGGAACGTCAGGCAGGTTAACGCAGGTTCTGAAAAGAAGTAGGAAGTCTGGTCGCTTTTGTAACTGTGATTCTCAAAGAAGAAACATTCGCACACATTCGATTTTATCCTCGATGCAAAAAAAGAACCAGAGAACGAAATACAGGTCACTGTATGCCTGGGATCTGAAACTCTGGCCCCCCGGATGTTTCTGAACTACGACTCCCATGATACTCAGGCTATTTATTGCATTCAAAGAATTCTGGGAGTCGTAGGCAATAAACATCTGAGGGGCCGGAGTTTCAGATCCCTGTTGTATGCTAATTATATGCAGTTTACAAATTGTGTGTGTGAGTGGGGTGGGGGGGGGGGGGTACTGTTTACCAATCCGGGGGGGTGGGGTGTACTTTTACATGGTAGGCAAAAGCACTTAAGGTGGTACATGGACTAACTTTGCAGCAGACCTTTTATGGGGATCAGAATAAAAATGTGCCCTGGTAGTAACTGAAAAGCCTTTTCTAATGTACTTTATAGTGTGAGAACTCCCTGTGATTCCTGTCCCCAAATTAGCAATTATCATCTCGCACGTAACACAAACAAATGCTCAAATGTGATGTGTTAATATATAGGCATGTGGATTCTAGTGAAAATATAGGATAAAACCTATAAATTTCGTGACTTAACAGGGAAACATATGGATAATCACCTAAATAGGTTTTATATTGTATAGGGCCAATGAGAACTCAAGCCACTCTGCAAAAAACTGGAAAAACTGTGTTCCCACGCGTTCCCCCTCGACTTGTAATACAGAGCAAGAACTGTGTTCCCTCGCGTTCCCCCTCGACTTGTAATACAGAGCAAGAACTGTGTTCCACACGTTCCCCCTCGACTTGCAAAACAGTGGAAGAACTGTGTTCCCTCGCGTTCCCCCTCGACTTGCAATACAGTGGAAGAACTGTGTTCCCCTTCGACTTGCAATACAGTGGAAGAACTGTGTCCCAAGCGTTCCCCCTCGACTTGCAATACAGTGGTAGAACTGTGTTCCCACGCGTTCCCCCTCGACTTTCAAAACAGTGGAAGAACTGTGTTCCCACGCGTTCCCCCTCGACTTGCAATACAGTGGAAGAACTGTGTTCCCACGCGTTCCCTCTCGACTTGCAATACAGTGGAAGAACTGTGTTCCCACGCGTTCCCCCCCTCGACTTGCAATACAGTGGAAGAAATGTGTTCCCACGCGCTCCCCTTCGACTTGCAATACAGTGGAAGAACTGTGCTCCACGCGTTCCCCCTCGACTTGCAATACAGTGGAAGAACTGTGTTCCCACGCGTTCCCTCTCGACTTGTAATACAGTGGAAGAACTGTGTTCCCACACGTTCCCCCTCGACTTGCAATGCAGTGGAAGAACTGTGTTCCCACGCGTTCCCCCCCTCGACTTGCAATACAGTGGAAGAACTGTGTTCCCACACGTTCCCCCTCAACTTGCAATACAGTGGAAGAACTGTGTTCCCACGCGCTCCCCCTCGACTTGCAATACAGTGGAAGAACTGTGTTCCCACGCGTTCCCTCTCGACTTGCAAAACAGTGGAAGAACTTTGTTCCCATGCGTTCCCCCTCGACTTGCAATACAGTGGAGGAACTGTGTCCCACGCGTTCCCCCTCGACTTGCAATACAGTTGAAGAACTGTGTCCCACGCGCTCCCCCTCGACTTGCAATACAGTGGAAGAACTGTGTTCCCACGCGTTCCCCCTCGACTTGCAATACAGTGGAAGAACTATGTTCCCACGCGTTCCCCCTCGACTTGCAAAACAGTGGAAGAACTGTGTTCCCACGCGTTCCCCCTCGACTTGCAAAACAGTGGAAGAACTATGTTCCCACGCGTTCCCCCTCGACTTGCAAAACAGTGGAAGAACTGTGTTCCTACACGTTCCCCCTCAATTTGCAATACAGTGGAAGAACTGTGTTCCCACGCGTTCCCCCTCGACTTGCAATACAGTGGAAGAACTGTGTTCCTACACGTTCCCCTCGACTTGCAATACAGTGGAAGAACTGTGTTCCCACGCGTTCCCCCTCGACTTGCAATACAGTGGAAGAACTGTGTTCCTACACGTTCCCCCTCAATTTGCAATACAGTGGAAGAACTGTGTTCCCACGCGTTCCCCCTCGACTTGCAATACAGTGGAAGAACTGTGTTCCCACGCGTTCCCCCTCGACTTGCAATACAGTGGAAAAACTGTGTCCCACGCGCTCCCCCTCGACTTGCAAAACAGTGGAAGAACTGTGCTCCACGCGTTCCCCCTCGACTTGCAATACAGTGGAAGAACTGTGCTCCACGCGTTCCCCCTCGACTTGCAATACAGTGGAAGAACTGTGTTCCCACGCGTTCCCTCTCGACTTGCAAAACAGTGGAAGAACTGTGTCCCACGCGCTCCCCCTCGACTTGCAATACAGTGGAAGAACTGTGTTCCCACGCGTTCCCCCTCGACTTGCAAAACAGTGGAAGAACTGTGTTCCCACGCGTTCCCCCTCGACTTGCAAAACAGTGGAAGAACTGTGTTACCACGCGCTCCCCCTCGACTTGCAATACAGTGGAAGAACTGTGTTCCTACATGTTCCCCTCGACTTGCAATACAGTGGAAGAACTGTGTTCCCACGCGTTCCCCCTCGACTTGCAATACAGTGGAAGAACTGTGTGCCTACACGTTCCCCCTCAATTTGCAATACAGTGGAAGAACTGTGTTCCCACGCGTTCCCCCTCGACTTGCAATACAGTGGAAGAACTGTGTTCCTACACGTTCCCCTCGACTTGCAATACAGTGGAAGAACTGTGTTCCCACGCGTTCCCCTCGACTTGCAATACAGTGGAAGAACTGTGTTCCTACACGTTCCCCTCAATTTGCAATACAGTGGAAGAACTGTGTTCCCACGCGTTCCCCTCGACTTGCAATACAGTGGAAAAACTGTGTCCACGCGCTCCCCCTCGACTTGCAAAACAGTGGAAGAACTGTGTTCCCACGCGTTCCCCTCGACTTGCAATACAGTGGAAGAACTGAGTTCCCACGCGCTCCCCCTCGACTTGCAATACAGTGGAAGAACTGTGTTCCTACACGTTCCCCCTCAATTTGCAATACAGTGGAAGAACTGTGTTCCCACGCGTTCCCCCTCGACTTGCAATACAGTGGAAGAACTGTGTTCCTACACGTTCCCCTCGACTTGCAATACAGTGGAAGAACTGTGTTCCCACGCGTTCCCCCTCGACTTGCAATACAGTGGAAGAACTGTGTTCCTACACGTTCCCCCTCAATTTGCAATACAGTGGAAGAACTGTGTTCCCACGCGTTCCCCCTCGACTTGCAATACAGTGGAAGAACTGTGTTCCCACGCGTTCCCCCTCGACTTGCAATACAGTGGAAAAACTGTGTCCCACGCGCTCCCCCTCGACTTGCAAAACAGTGGAAGAACTGTGTTCCCACGCGTTCCCCCTCAATTTGCAATACAGTGGAAGAACTGTGTTCCCACGCGTTCCCCTCGACTTGCAATACAGTGGAAGAACTGTGTTCCTACACGTTCCCCTCGACTTGCAATACAGTGGAAGAACTGTGTTCCCACGCGTTCCCCCTCGACTTGCAATACAGTGGAAGAACTGTGTTCCCACGCGTTCCCCTCGACTTGCAATACAGTGGAAGAACTGAGTTCCCACGCGCTCCCCCTCGACTTGCAATACAGTGGAAGAACTGTGTTCCTACACGTTCCCCTCGACTTGCAATACAGTGGAAGAACTGTGTTCCCACGCGTTCCCCCTCGACTTGCAATACAGTGGAAGAACTGTGTTCCCACGCGTTCCCCCTCGACTTGCAATACAGTGGAAGAACTGAGTTCCACGCGCTCCCCTCGACTTGCAATACAGTGGAAGAACTGTGTTCCTACACGTTCCCCTCGACTTGCAATACAGTGGAAGAACTGTGTTCCCACGCGTTCCCCCTCGACTTGCAATACAGTGGAAGAACTGTGTTCCTACACGTTCCCCTCAATTTGCAATACAGTGGAAGAACTGTGTTCCCACGCGTTCCCCCTTGACTTGCAATACAGTGGAAGAACTGTGTTCCCACACGTTTCCCCTCGACTTGCAAAACAGTGGAAGAACTGTGTTCCCACGCGTTCCCCCGACTTGCAATACAGTGGAAAAACTGTGTCCACGCGCTCCCCCTCGACTTGCAAAACAGTGGAAGAACTGTGTTCCCACGCGTTCCCCCTCGACTTGCAATACAGTGGAAGAACTGTGTTCCCACAGTTTCCTCCCCTCGACTTGCAAAACAGTGGAAGAACTGTGTTCCCACGCGCTCCCCTCGACTTGCAAAACAGTGGAAGAACTGTGTTCCCACGCGTTCCCTCTCACTTGCAAAACAGTGGAAGAACTGTGTCCCACGCGCTCCCCCTCGACTTGCAAAACAGTGTAAGAACTGTGTCCCACGCGTTCCCCTCGACTTGCAATACAGTGGAAGAACTGTGTTCCACGCGTTCCCCTCGACTTGCAAAACAGTGGAAGAACTGTGTACCCACGCGTTCCCCTCAACTTGCAAAACAGTGGAAGAACTGTGTCCCACGCGCTCCCCCTCGACTTGCAAAACAGTGGAAGAACTGTGTTCCCACGCGTTCCCCCTCGACTTGCAATACAGTGGAAGAACTGAGTTCCCACGCGCTCCCCCTCGACTTGCAATACAGTGGAAGAACTGTGTTCCTACACGTTCCCCCTCAATTTGCAATACAGTGGAAGAACTGTGTTCCCACGCGTTCCCCCTCGACTTGCAATACAGTGGAAGAACTGTGTTCCTACACGTTCCCCTCGACTTGCAATACAGTGGAAGAACTGTGTTCCCACGCATTCCCCCTCGACTTGCAATACAGTGGAAGAACTGTGTTCCTACACGTTCCCCCTCAATTTGCAATACAGTGGAAGAACTGTGTTCCCACGCGCTCCCCCTCGACTTGCAAAACAGTGGAAGAACTGTGTTCCCACGCGTTCCCCCTCGACTTGCAATACAGTGGAAGAACTGTGTTCCCACGCGTTCCCCCTCGACTTGCAAAACAGTGGAAGAACTGTGTTCCCACGCGCTCCCTCTCAACTTGCAATACAGTGGAAGAACTGTGTTCCCACGCGTTCCCCCTCGACTTGCAATACAGTGGAAGAACTGTGTTCCTACACGTTCCCCTCGACTTGCAATACAGTGGAAGAACTGTGTTCCCACGCGTTCCCCTCGACTTGCAATACAGTGGAAGAACTGTGTTCCCACGCGCTCCCCCTCGACTTGCAAAACAGTGGAAGAACTGTGTTCCCACGCGTTCCCCCTCAATTTGCAATACAGTGGAAGAACTGTGTTCCCACGCGTTCCCCCTCGACTTGCAATACAGTGGAAGAACTGTGTTCCTACACGTTCCCCTCGACTTGCAATACAGTGGAAGAACTGTGTTCCCACGCGTTCCCCCTCGACTTGCAATACAGTGGAAGAACTGTGTTCCCACGCGTTCCCCCTCGACTTGCAATACAGTGGAAGAACTGAGTTCCCACGCGCTCCCCCTCGACTTGCAATACAGTGGAAGAACTGTGTTCCTACACGTTCCCCTCGACTTGCAATACAGTGGAAGAACTGTGTTCCCACGCGTTCCCCCTCGACTTGCAATACAGTGGAAGAACTGTGTTCCTACACGTTCCCCCTCAATTTGCAATACAGTGGAAGAACTGTGTTCCCACGCGTTCCCCCTTGACTTGCAATACAGTGGAAGAACTGTGTTCCCACACGTTTCCCCTCGACTTGCAAAACAGTGGAAGAACTGTGTTCCCACGCGTTCCCCCTCGACTTGCAATACAGTGGAAAAACTGTGTCCCACGCGCTCCCCCTCGACTTGCAAAACAGTGGAAGAACTGTGTTCCCACGCGTTCCCCCTCGACTTGCAATACAGTGGAAGAACTGTGTTCCCACACGTTTCCCCTCGACTTGCAAAACAGTGGAAGAACTGTGTTCCCACGCGCTCCCCCTCGACTTGCAAAACAGTGGAAGAACTGTGTTCCCACGCGTTCCCTCTCAACTTGCAAAAACAGTGGAAGAACTGTGTCCCACGCGCTCCCCCTCGACTTGCAAAACAGTGTAAGAACTGTGTCCCACGCGTTCCCCCTCGACTTGCAATACAGTGGAAGAACTGTGTTCCACGCGTTCCCCCTCGACTTGCAAAACAGTGGAAGAACTGTGTACCCACGCGTTCCCCTCAACTTGCAAAAACAGTGGAAGAACTGTGTCCCACGCGCTCCCCCTCGACTTGCAAAACAGTGGAAGAACTGTGTTCCCACGCGTTCCCCCTCGACTTGCAATACAGTGGAAGAACTGAGTTCCCACGCGCTCCCCCTCGACTTGCAATACAGTGGAAGAACTGTGTTCCTACACGTTCCCCCTCAATTTGCAATACAGTGGAAGAACTGTGTTCCCACGCGTTCCCCCTCGACTTGCAATACAGTGGAAGAACTGTGTTCTACACGTTCCCCTCGACTTGCAATACAGTGGAAGAACTGTGTTCCCACGCGCTCCCCCTCGACTTGCAAAACAGTGGAAGAACTGTGTTCCCACGCGTTCCCCCTCGACTTGCAATACAGTGGAAGAACTGAGTTCCCACGCGCTCCCCCTCGACTTGCAATACAGTGGAAGAACTGTGTTCCTACACGTTCCCCCTCAATTTGCAATACAGTGGAAGAACTGTGTTCCCACGCGTTCCCCTCGACTTGCAATACAGTGGAAGAACTGTGTTCCTACACGTTCCCCTCGACTTGCAATACAGTGGAAGAACTGTGTTCCCACGCGTTCCCCCTCGACTTGCAATACAGTGGAAGAACTGTGTTCCTACACGTTCCCCCTCAATTTGCAATACAGTGGAAGAACTGTGTTCCCACGCGCTCCCCCTCGACTTGCAAAACAGTGGAAGAACTGTGTTCCCACGCGTTCCCCCTCGACTTGCAATACAGTGGAAGAACTGTGTTCCCACGCGTTCCCCCTCGACTTGCAAAACAGTGGAAGAACTGTGTTCCCACGCGCTCCCTCTCAACTTGCAAAAACAGTGGAAGAACTGTGTCCCACGCGCTCCCCCTCGACTTGCAAAACAGTGTAAGAACTGTGTCCCACGCGTTCCCCCTCGACTTGCAATACAGTGGAAGAACTGTGTTCCACGCGTTCCCCCTCGACTTGCAAAACAGTGGAAGAACTGTGTACCCACGCGTTCCCCTCAACTTGCAATACAGTGGAAGAACTGTGTTCCCACGCGTTTCCCCTCGACTTGCAAAACAGTGGAAGAACTGTGTTCCCACGCGTTCCCCCTCGACTTGCAATACAGTGGAAGAACTGTGTTCCCACGCGTTCCCCCTCGACTTGCAATACAGTGGAAGAACTGAGTTCCCACGCGTTCCCTCTCGACTTGCAATACAGTGGAAGAACTGTGTCCCACGCGTTCCCTCTCGACTTGCAATACAGTGGAAGAACTGTGTTCCCACGCGCTCCCCCTCGACTTGCAAAACAGTGGAAGAACTGTGTCCCACGCGTTCCCTCTCAACTTGCAAAAACAGTGGAAGAACTGTGTCCCACGCACTCCCCCTCGACTTGCAATACAGTGGAAGAACTGTGTTCCACGCGTTCCCCCTCGACTTGCAATACAGTGGAAGAACTGTGTTCCAACGCGCTCCCCCTCGACTTGCAATACAGTGGAAGAACTGTGTTCCTACACGTTCCCCCTCGACTTGCAAAACAGTGGAAGAACTGTGTTCCCACGCGTTCCCCCTCGACTTGCAATACAGTGGAAGAACTGTGTTCCCACGCGCTCCCCCTCGACTTGCAAAACAGTGGAAGAACTGTGTTCCCACGCGCTCCCCCTCTACTTGCAATACAGTGGAAGAACTGTGTTCCCTCGCGTTCCCCCTCGACTTGCAATACAGTGGAAGAACTGTGTTCCCACGCGCTCCCCCTCGACTTGCAAAACAGTGGAAGAACTGTGTTCCCACGCGCTCCCCCTCGACTTGCAATACAGTGGAAGAACTGTGTTCCTACACGTTCCCCCTCGACTTGCAATACAGTGGAAGAACTGTGTTCCCACGCGTTTCCCCTCGACTTGGAAAACAGTGAAAGAACTGTGTTCCCACGCGTTCCCCCTCGACTTGCAATACAGTGGAAGAACTGTGTTCCCACGCGTTCCCCCTCGACTTGCAAAACAGTGGAAGAACTGTGTTCCCACGCGCTCCCCCTCGACTTGCAAAACAGTGGAAGAACTGTGTTCCCACGCGCTCCCCCTCGACTTGCAAAACAGTGGAAGAACTGTGTTCCCACGCGCTCCCCCTCGACTTGCAAAACAGTGGAAGAACTGTGTTCCCACGCGCTCCCCCTCGACTTGCAAAACAGTGGAAGAACGGTGTTCCCACGCGCTCCCCCTCGACTTGCAAAACAGTGGAAGAACTGTGTTCCCACGCGTTCCCTCTCAACTTGCAAAAACAGTGTAAGAACTGTGTCCCACGCGTTCCCCCTCGACTTGCAATACAGTGGAAGAACTGTGTCCCACGCGTTCCCCCTCGACTTGCAATACAGTGGAAGAACTGTGTCCCACGCGTTCCCCCTCGACTTGAACCCTGATTAGAACTACCTGTAAATAAAATTACAACGGAGAGTATTCTATTTACTACCAAGTGCATCATAACATCATAACCCTTTTTCTATCTTGAGAGACTTGCCAGACAGTGAAATGTTTTACCTTTAAACCTGCAAAAATAAAGACGGTAATGAATCGTTTTGTCATTTACAGCAAAGCTGTAACCTGATATCAGTCCTCTTCCCCATGAAAAGTACAGCAGCAACTGCTATGAACAAAGAAGATAAGGAGCAGGATGCCGAGACTGTATTACCCTGAAGAAATATGAAACCATAGAAAAGAAGTTTTATTTACTAACATAATTATTTTACAAGACAGAGTTTATTAAGACTTTCTTTAGAAACGATTAGAATGACCTTATAAAGCAGCATTACTGAGTCAAACTATGGGACGGCACGTTTAGATCGGCTTACCTAGTCATCTCCATAAAGTCAACAATAAAAGTATGAGTATGAACCCATAAAAGGACACTCTAGGCCAGGGATCTCAAACAGGAGTCTAGAACTCTGGACCAGCCAATGTTTATTGGAGAAAGAAACCAATAAGTGCAGCGCTCAATTAGCATAGATTACTTTTTCTATGCACTCAACAGTGGTTCTATATTCAATCAATATTGATCATATCACCTCTAAAGGAGACACAATAAAAACATTTTTAGTGCAACACTGTTTTACAAAAAAAAATTCTAGAGAAAGGTGCAAAAAAACTGACAGAGAGCCACCCTGGCTCTATTATGAAAGTAGATGGACTCTTTACGGCCGTCCTCAGCCCTTTCCCGAACAGTAAATCCACGATGATTTGTGGTTCTCAGCCTAAGGGAGGCTCTGCTTAATGAGCATACGGTTGTTTGTATGGTGCAACCGAAACCCCAATAGAAAACTGGTAGGCAGGCGTTTGCTGGAAAAAGATTTATAAAAAAAACCCCGTGACGCGTTTCGGTAGTCCCACAGACTACCTTTTTCAATCGGTAGGTGGCGATGGTGCAACATACCTTCACCCAATGTTTATTGCCTACAATTCCTATGATTCTTGGTTTCTATGCAGAAAATCATGGGAGCTGTAGTTCAGCAACAATTGGGGAGCCAGAGTTAGAGACCTCCTTGCTCTACGCACTGTGACCACTCAATATATTTTGAGTGGTTATGATGACCTGGGTGCTCTCACTCCTCCGGGGATGGTCTCAGAGGGCTGATTCGACCCTCCAAGTGCAGACTATTAGTCCCACCCAGGAGCCGGGATATTCAGGACTTTTTTTGTAATCAATGGCTCTCAACAAGCTTGGTCACATGGTCACATGGCAGCTGCAGCTCGGCAGGAAGCCAGCAGCGCATCATGTCTAGCCTGGAAAGAAGCCTGGAAAGAGGGTTTTTAAATAAACTAAAGGGTTAAATGAGAGGTTTGATGTTTTAACCCTGCAGTATCGTTAACGAGATGAGGACTTTATTATTATTATTATTATAATAAGAAATAATACCTATTATTATTAGCATACAGATAGAAATGGCCTTTGTGTCAAATACAGTAAACATGATTAATAATAATAATAAATAAAAAGGTGAGATCTCCTGCTTATGGGGATTTGTAATGATCATAATGAGATTATTAGCAATGCAGTTTCCAAAAAACACAATATAAAAAAACTAGCACAAACACACCTCTCCCTGTATTCTGCCCTCTCCCTGGTTGCTGTAATGCAGCAGTAAAGTTTGTTGCTCTTTTTTAACAGTTGATAGCTGCTCCTTATATTTACTTTACGGTAATACAGGGACAAGAGTGAGACTCTGAGAATGTCACTAATCCCCGGGGGGAGGGGGGACACAAATCTGGCATTAAAAAAGGTATGGAAATTCACGGCACGGAAGCGCAATCCTACATGGAGTACTATGGACTACAGAAGGTGATACTCGAGGCGGCACGGAAGCGCTACTACGAGTATCCCTGCGGGGAGGTGCCAAGGTAATGCCTGCCCCTGGAATATCGTGGGAACATGGGGATGCTACGGGGAAATCCCATAGTGTCCCCATGTTAGCACAAAATAGGGATTAGGACCCATAAAGTTTATATCAACCTGCAATTCACTGGTGGAAAAGGAAGGGGGAAGGTTATATTTATAAGCCCCTATTACATTCTTCGTGCAAATTCGTTCGAGCGGCGCAATTTTTTTATGTGTTATCGCGTGTTATCGCGTGAAAATTAACGGTGGTATTACGATCCGAACGCATTTTCTCATCTGTCCGAAAATAATGTTTGTAAAAACGACGCGCAAAACGAAGAGTAATACGCGGGCAGTAACGTAGCGCACGTAAATCAGGGTGCGGACTGTTTTTTTCACGGGATTCAGCCAATCAGAATTAAGAACCTTAATTGACATCAATTTACCTTAATTGACTCACTTAAGTTTTTGCACCTGTCAAAGTAAAATGCGTATACATGCTGCAGCAATAAAAAAAATATACACAAACTCACAATTTTATTGTTTGGGTATGTGTAGAATGTGTAACTATACTTTGCTGTGGTTTTTTTTTTTTGTGCTGGTGTTTTTCGTTTCGGCCAGAACGTTCCGATTTGCAGTTACCAACAGCTTTTCAAAGACGTTAAAATTATGCGCGCAAACGTCGTTCGTGAAAAGATGCGCATCGATTGGAATATCATCCGCGTACCAGCGCACGAACGCATTTGCGCTCACAATGTTAAGTATAGGACGCGCACAGTTCATCACGCTCGCGCAGGTCCATCCGCGTTAAACGTTGTATTTCTGTAACCACTCAATGTTCTTGAACAAAGGACATACTTGAAAACGAGAGAAATCTCAATGTATCCTTCCTGGTAAAATCCTTTATAAATAAATAAATAAATAAACTGTAACGCGCATCATTTGCGCGAATGTTGTAATACGACGTTCAGCGCTAAGGGTTTTGCCCCTCGCGCAAATGCGCTTTTGCGCGCGCAAAAACAAATGCGCGAAGAATGTAATAGGGGCCGTAGAGTTTATATCGACAAATATTTGGAGGCAAGATTGTTGTGTAGAAACAAAATAGCACACAGAAATAGTATATACAAACATGACTATTGGTTTTCTATTCATCCTTTTTTGCTTTGTTGAATCTGAATGTAACGTTGCCTATATCGCCCCTCTTGCTCCTTTTAGACTATTTGGACAGAGAATTCATTGTCTCGCCCTGCGAGTGTGCTGCTCTTTGAATGAGGCGCTTGTCCAGGCAGTAGGCTGCTTCTCTCCATCTCTCTAAGAATATCGTTTCCCAGCATAGCTCTGTTCTGAGCTGGTCTTGACCCAATATCACCCCTAACCCAAGCTCCACGACCTCTTTCAATGACGATGGTTTAATAATAGAAAAAAGGGACATATCCTACAGTGTCCTGCGATATAAGGCCGAACGACAAACAGCAAACACGTAGAATAAACAGAGTGAAAAGAAAAAAACAAAAAAACAGACGGGATCGGAACCTTATCGGAACCTTATTTAAATTCCGGTCATGTGGATCGCATGTCCCACCTTCAACACTTACTTAGGGCCCTATTCCAAGGTTATCATTAATAATTTGTTTACTTCTTATTCCAACGTTGCCATTAACCCTTTCGCTGCTGAGCCATTTCACACCTCTGTGCTGAGCTAATTTTTACCGGTTTCGCTCATCGTGTTTAAACGCGTTTTGAAGCCTTATTTTATTATGTGACCCAGATATATTATATATCGTTCTTTCCGGCAGACTCGGCAGATTCATAATATATCATTATTATATGTATACGTCATGTCCTGTCTGTATATTATAACAAAAAATGCAATACAATTAGAATTTTCAATAATTTACAATGTGTAAAGTGTTTTTTTTCGCATTTTAACATGCGAGCGTTTGCGGTTATATTTTCTATGGGGTGCACTTGTTAAAAAAATTTTTTGGGGGGGAGAAATTATGCGATTTTTAACAAACGCACCCCATACAAAAATCGGTAGTGCAGCATCATTGTTCACATTATAATTGAAATGGGAACAATATTGCTGCATTAACAAAAAAAACACTTTTTTAATTTTATTTATTTATTTTTTAATATTTTTTTATTTATTTATTTTCTTAATGTTTAACCTGGTCATGTTTGGTATCATTGGAAAGGCCATGCTCTGGCCGATCCAAAGATACTAAACATTAACCCCTAGCTACCACGGATCGGGAGATAGGGGTTTCCAATGAACTCCCTATCTCCACCATTGGTGGCAGCTAGGAGTTAACTCTAAAACTGATATTATCGCGCTATGCACGATGACACCAGTCATCAGGGGGAGATCCTGGAAGCTTGGCCGACATCCAAGATGTCGGCCAGCTCCGGGAGAGGATCACGATCTGGCGCCGAATCGAGATCCGGCCCCCAAGGGGTTAAAGCCAGCCACTGTTTGGAATGGCAGGCTGTACCCTTCCAAACGGTGCCTGACTTTCACCGCTGTTCCGCACGGAAGGGGAGGGAGAGCGGTCCTCACAGGGGGGCGCCTGCAATAGATGTCATCACGCCACCCCAATGACATCTATTAGTGCCCGCGGTGGTCCCGGATGCTGGGCCGCATCAAGGATGTCAACCCGCACCGGGGACACAGCGATTGGCCTGAATCCAGACGATCGCTGGCTGCAAAACGAGGACGCGCTCAGCAGGGGGAGGTGTTGAGCGCATCCTCCGCAGCGAAGTGGTTAATGAGAAGTCCTGACCTAAGCATCTCAAGGCTTGTGTTCGCTCACTCTACCTGGCGTCTCCAATACTTAACATGGGACGTGTAAGTCATTAAGATGTGCAAGAATAGTGACCTATTTGTTGGGCTGGCGGTGGGATTTTCTGGCCGGTGTTACAGGCAAGCCCTATATGCAGGACTAGGAAGTCCTTAAACCAGGTCCTATACCAGTCCTTGAGATGGCTGGGTTTGGCAATATTGGAAAGTAGACCTGTAAGGCAGGATAGCGGAAAGGGAAGAAACACCAGTCCTTAACTTGGCCGGTAAAGCGACATAAAGTTAGGGAAAGTGGAACAGGAGAGTATAGGAGAGAGCCAGGCGGCAAGTCTAAAGAATCTGGGACAAATAGAAAGGTCAAAAAATCAAGCCGAGTCAAGGGAGCACAGAAAAAGCCAAATCCGGGTCAAACACGTTATATGAGTCAGAGTATATTCAGCAAAATATCAGAAGGGCCACTTAACAGTCAGTAACACTGGAACCACGAAATGAAACGGAATCCAAGGCTGAGCAAGTTTAAATTCAGTGCCCTCGATCATGATTGGTCCACTGGTTCACGTGGTTGCAGGAATAGCTGCCGAGGGTGCAATGAAGTCATCTGTGCGATGGACTGCTGGCGGGTAAAAGACACTGTGCCGGTAGCTCGCTCGCATAGGACGCAGGGGGAGCCTGGAATGGAAACGAGCAGCTGCGAAGGGGCCAGAAAGGAGCAGCGCCAGGACCTGCCAGGGCCACACTATTCCAAGGTCATGAATAATCTTAACATCTAGGTGAAAACCAGGAAAATTTAACACCTCTTAAAAGCCAGTGTTATGCTCATAACTACACGTAACCCTGGCGTTAATTTCACCTGAGCAAGAAAAGTCTATGGAGTTGTGAAGGCTCGGGTTAAGTCTACGGAAGGGCTAGAATATCGACAAAAGCGTTCAATTAGCGATAGCCGCGCACATCCGCTTCCATCCACTGTGTGATCTGTTGTGTTGTAAACTCCCCCCCCGTATCTTTCCATCACTTGCTCCCCACTGTGTGGCTTTGGCCATAGAATGGAGTCTATGGGTTGATCACTGACTCACATCATTGTATTGTGTGGGATGTATTCAAAGAACATAACCAGGGGGTAGATTAGATGTCTTTTAAGCTCCCTTTCTTATCTTATTCAGCTGCCATCTCTTATCTTGAGTAGGTTAGAGAACAATACACCCCAGCTGCCTTATCTAAACATTCCCTCCTCCACCTCATTAACTGTTAAATACTGTGTACGATAAAGCCCAGCCACAAAGTAAAACTTACCATTTTGGTAAGTGTTGCATCATGGGAAAAGTCCACAAAATTGAATCAGGAGATGAAAATAAACTAATTTTATTTTTATTTGTTACATGCAATTACTTCAAAGAAAAAAACAGTAGAATGGGTTTTATAATGTGGTTTATAAGGTGGTTTATAATGTGTTTTATAAGGTGGTTTTGTTTGTAATGCAGAAGTAATCTAGTTACATCTTATGTAAGTGGTGCTGTCCCTTTAAGGGATCCCGTGTAGCAGCGTAAGTAATATGTCGCTGACCATGACTGCTAGAACAGGAAACTGAATAATTGGTGTTTTTAAATAGAAGGTTGTTTATCTTTTAAATAGTAAAACGCGTGGAAGTCTGCTTGCGTTTCACCAACTTAAATGAATCTCTTGCTGGCAATAAAAATTAATTTACCTCTCATCCTCCTCTCTGGGTAAACTGGTAATCAGCAGTACTGGACTCAGATTTTTGAAGCACTTTAAGACCTGTCAGGTTAAATTTCTGCCGTTCCAGTGAAACATTAAGCTTTATACTATTTTTTATTCCTCCTCTGCATTTAATACAACAGCTGAGAATTTGTAGAACTATGTGGTTATGGTTTTTCCTCTTTTTCATGTCGAGCATTCTTTCGCTGTGACCAACATATTTTTTTATTCTATTCCAAAGTCCATAACTAAGATTGGTTTGCAGTATATTCAAGGTAAAAAAGGATATTAAAAATAGAGTTCTTTTTCTTTTTTTTCCCTTAAATAAATGGGCAGATGCTGCGGACAGCCTCCACTAAATTATATTTTTATTCCTTTTTAGATAATTTTACTCACCTTTTGTCCCTCGTGGCGCACAGCTACTTTTCTTTGGCTCAGAGACTCCTGAAAAAGGATGCCCCTGAAGCTAATGCAATTTGCGATCCTATGCAACTCACAAATTGTGCACCGCAACGGGACTTGCGCACCTTAGTTCTGTTCCGCCTGAGCAGAACTACGCATCCACATGGCCAAACCATTGGCTGTCTCTTTGAGATATCTCACTACCGCGATTGGACTCAGAGCATGACGTCACTATTGACAGATCTGGCTACCGGCAGCCGGGAAATAAAAAATCCTGGCTGCTTGTGATGCTGGGTGGGATGGAGGAAACTCCTCCACTTCACCCAGCCATTACACCAGATTGGGGCAGGGAGGGGAGATGGAGGGGCACTTCACACATCCTGACCTCTTTAAAAATATAAAGTGGTCAGGTTGATCGTCCCTTTAAATTGTATTTAAAAATATAAGCAATGAAGCATTGTTGTTCTGCAGAATTCTGGAGGTTCCATCAAAACAATTCTTAAAGGAACGTTACCAATGAAACATAAGGCAAAATGCAAGCTGTAACGCGCCTAAAGTAAAAATAATAATAATAACAGCAAATAAATAAATAATAATGAAATGTTGATCATATTATCTGATTTTGGGTCCCATTCCACTTGAGCAGTTTTGATAGAGTGGGACCATCTCGCTCATGAATGATGAGGATTCTCATCCTAGTTCAGCAGAGCCGTAAACTTCTTTGAAGGCTCTTTTTAAGATGTGATACGGTAATAAAATCCAAACTCACCTCTGTTTGGGCAGTGAGGAGGACGGCACAATGTTCACTGTCCACTTTCTGAAAACTGAAGAACTTGGAGAACAAATAGTTCTGCATTGTCCTCATGCTGACCATGGTTATATGCAGTGGCGTCACCCGGTGCGGTAACTTATGGTGTCACCCCCCCCCCCCCGAGTTTTACAGATTTTTTTTAACTACTCTTACTCCTAAATCAGTACTCCTCTATAACACTGAATGCTCATACACACAGCACACATTACTGTGAGGTTTATTGCTGCGGAGCGCTCTCATATGCTCACACAACTTTTTGCCAACTGCCAGCAAGTACGGTGCCTGTTCGAAGGCAGTGAAAGCACACATGAATATATATTGCCCCCAGCAGCTCTGGATATATTGCCCCCAGCAGCTCATCCATGGATATATATTGCCCCCAGCAGCTCATCCATGGATATATATTGCCTCCAGCTCACACATGGATATTGCCCCAGCTCTCATGGATATGCCCCCAACACACATGGATATTGCCCCAAGCACACATGGATACTGCCCCCAGCACACATGGATAATGCTCCAGCTCACATGGATATGCCCCAGCAGCTCTCATGGATATTGCCCCAGCTCCTCTCATGGATTTTGCCCCAGCTCTTCTCATGGATTTTGCCCCAGCTCCTCTCATGGCTATGCCCCAGCTCCTCTCATTGAAAAGCCCCTGCTCATGGATATGCCCCAGCTCATGGATAATGCCCCAGCTCATGGATACTGCCCCAGCTCATGGATATGCCCCAGCACATGGATAATGAGCCAGCTCATGGATACTGCCCCAGCTCATGGATATGCCCCAGCAGCTCATGGATTTGCCCCCCAGCTCATGGATTTGCCCCCCAGCTCATGGATACTGCCCCAGCTCATGGCTACTGCCCCAGCTCATAGATTTGCCCCAGCTCATGGATTTGCCCCAGCAACTCATGGATATGCCCCAGCAGCACATGGATATGTCTCAGCTCACCTCCTCCTGCGCTGCGTATTCGCTCCCTCTGAGCGTCTGGCGGTGCGCAGCTTGGGCGCTCGCCTGGGGGAGCCACGTGACCAGCCGCGATTGGCTGGTGATGTGTTTCCTTCAGGCGAGCGCCGAAGCTGCATGCTTCGGATGCTCGCAGGGAGCGAATACGCGGCGGAGGGTGAGACACCTGGTGCGGAACGCACCTGGTGCGAGCCGCACCTGGTGTGGGCCGCACCCCCCGCCCCCACGTTACGACGCCACTGGTTATATGTGACCTTGCATGAGTCTCACTCAAGCCACCATGGAGTCCAACCATTGCAAAAAATATTTATGAGCCACTCATAAAAAGCCGCTCATGCTGAACGGCTTGCGTTGAATGGCAAAAACTTGTGTCTTCTCCTAGTTCTTCTGGTACAGACACAGGAAGTTGCAGGGTGCCTGGTCGAGGATGACTGGCAATGTGTAGGAGCATTCAGAGCTATGGCCAGCGAAGTAGACTCCTCCTCAAATTACATCAACACACAACTTGAACCTTTTTGTAGCGAAAATCTTCTGTCTCAAGTCTCAGTAGAGAACCTTTCAATTTTTTTTGTTCAGTCCTGTACCTGTCCTGAACAGGTCCCTACAGAAACATTTTTCAACGCCTTGGACATATTTATATGTATCTGGATTTAAAACTAGAGGTCTATTTTTTCATTTTTTTAAAGCTTTTCTTAGTTTAATGTTCGATTTCTTATTTTCAAGTGTTTCTCAAATTTGATATTAACCCCTTCACTACCAAGTGATTTTTCCCAAAAACCCTTATCAGGAACCAGTGGTTTTTTGAAGAATAATTTTTAATTAATTATACAGTAAGAAATATTTGGACATATTCACAGTGTATTTCTTACTGTAATAACATATTTGGCCAGTAGATGGTGCCATCTACTGCCAAATTGAGTTACAGTTGCAGCTCGTGTTCCCCGCATTGGCTGCCGAATGTCCGATGCCAGGACATTCAGTTAGCCGATTTTAGCCAATTTTAACCCTTTGGGGATTATGTCCGCAGGGTTAAAATTTTGGAGGCACCTTCTGAAGCCCAAAGCAAAATAAATGTTTTTGCTGCAAATTAATTTCATTTGCTTTTGGGCTGCAGAGCTGCAGATCGATATATCTCAATATCGGGCACCGGATGGTGCTTTTGAAGCCCGAGATATCTCGATCTCGGCAGTGAAGGGGTTAAACGCCAGATAAGAATAGATCATCAGCTCACAAATCCAAAAGGGCTGTAATTTCACGTGATCGAACATACCCAATTATCTCGCAACACTCTTTCAATACTTACTGGGCAGCATGGTCAACAAAAATAAATAAATAAAAACTTTAACAAACCAATATTATTATTATTTTTATTAACCACTTGACTGCTAAGGACGCGCTCAGTGCGTCCTGCCAAGTGCACCTCCTGTGCTACGGATGCACAGAGCGTCGATTGCTGGCCCCCCCGGTGCCGGCTGACATCTAGCATGTCAGCCCGGCACTCCGGGACCCGGGGGGGGCATTAGATGTCATTGCGGTGGCGCGATCACATCTAATTCAGGTGCCTCCCACACGTGTGGTGGAGGCGCCTGAAAGGGAGGGGGGAGGTCCTTCGGACCTCTCGCCCTCCCAATCGCCAGGGGCCACAGGGTTAAGGCAGGCACCATTTGGAAGGGCACAGCCTGTCCTTCCAAACGGTGGCTGACATTAACCCCTGGGGAGCCGGATCACGATTCGGCGCCGAAAAGCACCGGTTCGTGATCCTCTCCCGGAGCTGGCCGACATCTTGGATGTCGGCCAAGCATCCGGGAACTCCCCCCGAGGACTGGCGTCATCGTGCATAGCACGATGACGCCAGTCCTGGAGTTAACCCCTAGCTGCCAGCAATGGTTGAGATAGGGGGTTCCAATGAACCCCCTATCTCCCGATCCGTGGCAGCTAGGGGTTAATGTTTGATAGTGTTGGATCAGCCAGAGCATGGCCTTTCCAACGATAGCAAACATGACCATGTACAATTTTTTTTAAAAAAAAAAAACAATATTAAAGAAAATTCTAAAAAAAAAAAAAAGTTTTTTTTGTTTTTTTTTGTTAATGCAGCAATATTGTTCCCATTTCAATTACAATGTGAACAATGATGCTGCACTAATGATTTTTGTATGCGGTGCGTTTGTTAAAAATCACGTAATTTCCCCCCTAAAAAAATATAACGAGACCCCATTTCTAATTTTTTTAACAAGCGAAACTCATACGAAATATAACCGCAATTGCTCGCATGTTAAAATGTGAAAAAAACCACTTTACACGTTGTAAATTATTGAAAATTCTAATTTTATTGCATTTTTTGTTATAATATACAGACAGGACATAACGTATACATATAATAAGGATATATTATGAATCTGCCGAGTCTGACGGAAAGAACAAATATATAACATGTCTGGGTCATATAATAAAATAAGGCTTCAAAACGCGTTTAATCATGATGAGCGAAACCGGTCACAGGGGTGAAATGCCTCAGCAGCGAAAGGGTTAATTAGAAAAATACTAATTTTTTTTCCCCCTCGCTCATCACTTATTACTTTTTGCATCATGCTGAATTTTTTTATCTTATATTCTTTGATTTTATAGATCTGGGCTTCCAAGTTATTTTTATTATCTTCTTTTTATAAAAATGTATTTATGATTCATTATTAAAGATTTTCTGCTGTGTCTGGTGACCTCCAGCTCAATAGCTCTTTTCGTTTAAAGTCTCTCAGATAATTCTCTTCCGTCTGTGTAGATTTTCTTCATCTTTTCATCACGAGAGTGGGGTTGCATTGCGCATACGGTGATTACGCCTTCTTTCTAGTGTGACTGTTCAATAATGGTTAACAACAAAAATAAAAAATTTCACGCCGAAAAAAAGTCACACTAATAATGAATCGTTAAAGAGGGGTGAAAAAAATAACAAGCTGCGGCTCATGAGAACCAGTGCTAAAGCGTTAAGATTAAACAAGAAAGAGGAAACTGTTTCCTTCTCTGTTCCGCGAAGAAAAGGAGGGAGAACAAGGCATGTATTGTCTTTTGCAGCTGGGAAGAAAGAAGCAAGACGGTTCCAGTGCCACCCGGTCCCAGCGGAACAAATGAGGCCTTGTGGAGCTCTCTGTTGTGTTTTTTGCAATGGGTGATAGGTGGAGAGGGGGGCAATAAAAAAAAACAACGGTGTCTGACAAGTCGACTTTCCTGCTTGTCAACCCAACAAACCAGCAGACACCCCAAAAAGACCAAGCTCCCCCCTTAAAAGGATATTCTAGTGTTTTTTTTTAAAGTAAATCCTAATAAAATAGAATCTGGTAAAATAAGCATTTTAGCAATTTAAACTATTTACATATTTTCTGCCTGCAGGGAGTTAATCCCATTTGTTCTTCATCTGCCTTCATCTTATTTTGGATTTATTCGCGGTGTAATGCGCATTTCACGAGCTGAGGAAGAGGGGAGGAGGAGCAAGATCAGCTGACAGAGGGATAGAGGAAAGCAGAAGCCTCTGCTATAAAACGCAAACAAGCATCAGCAGCTAAAAAAGGGGCAAAACTGTCTATTGGTAAGCAAAGCTTTTCAAAGATGTAAGGGGTAATTGAAATATCGGTGCCCTTTTTCATTTGCCACATTTCGGCGAGCTCAACTCGCCGACCCTGTTGTGAATTTAGCATTTACCGCAGGGTCCCCAAATTGATCTGGCGAACGCCAGCAATAAACCCGCCGAATGCATCCGATAAACCGCCGAACGCTACAGAAAAATCACCCAACCGATCCAATAAACCGCTGAACACAGCAGACGATCCGCCAAACAGACCCCCGAACAACTCTGAACAGAAGCTGAAGAGGGGTAAAAAAACAAACTTTTAAAAGGTGTTTTTAAAAAAAAAAAAAAAAATAATGCATGAAAATGCCTGGAAATAATATATAAGGTCCTATGAGTAACAATAAAAAGGTATTGTAGCGCTGGTTTTAATTCACTGTCATGGTAGTACTTGTTTTTGGCCACCGGAGGGAGACAAGCGCAATGTAAGACATTGGGACTACATTTTCCAGCATGCTTTGCGGGCGGGAACAGGAAGTGGGTGGGAAAGAGACACTTACATCCGCAGCCTCGTGGAGAGAGCCGTCAGAGCGCGCAGAGGAGTGAGAGGAGCAAGACGCAAGTGCAGGAGATAGTGATAGCGACCAGGCCAGAGCGCAGGTGCGGCCTAGCAGAGCTGGAGATCGGGTTTCCCTTCGAAGTGAACGAAGACCCAGTGATCCACCGCTACAAACCCTACACAGATACCGAGTAAGCTAAAGGACCCCGAGTTAGGAGACCGCAGACGATCTAACAGGGAGTGCAGGCGGTGAGCTGGACATCTTGTGGCAGATACAGCCCAGCAAGACAGCGGATCCGGTGACACAGAGAATCCCAGTCAAAATCGAGCAGAGAGACGTCCTGGGTCGAGCGGAGCGCAGAGTATCTGGCGGATGGGTGAGAGGCCTTCCCGGCCACTGTAAAGTATTACAGCACTCTGCAGTTTTGTTCAAAACCTACAGGGCCCCAACGTGACTAGTCGAAGATACATCATAAATAATTCACTGGCCAGTTGAATATTGTACCCGGGTACCAATACACACATACACTTACATTCTTGGGACATAACCTGTACGGGACTCACACTCCAACCACAAAGGGGTTAAAGTTCCTTTTCCGCTATGCGTTTCTCGCATTACAAACTACTGTAAATATATATACGTATATATAATTTATAAAATCCACGACGGTGCTGGAGCATATTTATTCCCTAGTGCGGGGAGACTGACCCGAGGTTCAATTTCAGCGGCTCCTCCGGGAGTGAGGCTACACGTGGGGGCTCGTTTCCGGGATCCAGTCTCTGGAAAAACCGCATTTAAAGGGTTAAATATGGATCCAGACACTGCTGCCAAATGGTGTGAGGAGCACAGTAGTCAGATAGAATTGTGTATAGTCATGGATATTCCTGCAGACACTTGGGCCGAAGATCAGATTCGCCAGGCCGTGGCCGCACTGACACCAGATCATCGGGGGTTAATCCTGGACATTAAAGAGAACCCAGATACCTCTCACACGTATGTTCTTTTTGAGTGGAGGAAGGGTGTTCCAGTGTGTTTTCAGGGCGCGAGCGTGAAGCTGACCGATGAGGTGGAAGTCCAACTGATTCAGCCAAGTGCGCCACGTGGCGAATCCGCGAGTGTTCCCGCGCCCAGTCCGTTGGCCATGATCGGGCCTGAATTTATAGTGGCTATTGGAGATTTGCTGGCTAAGTGTCAGAGAACAAGCCCTCCGCACACTAACTTCGGTTATCGACGGTTGAGAAATTTTACAGGAAACGTACCAACTCCGGCGGAAGGGAGAAGAAACCTTCGAAGAATGGGTGGAACAGGCAATGCAGGCTCTGGATGAGTGGGACGTCCCTGAAGCCCAGAAAAAGCAAAGGATCACCGAGAGCTTAAAGGGACCTGCGTCAGAAGCTGTAAGAAACCTAAATTGAGTAAGAAAGACTGCACTGCTTTAGATTATTAAATGTTCTGGAGGAAGTTTTTGGGCGAACGGAAAAGGCTGCAGAGCTCGTATATCAGTATGAACACACCTACCAGCGGAAAGGTGAGAGAATGACCGAATATACAGTTGTGTTCAAAATTATTCAACCCCAATGCTGTAAAGGTTTTAGGGAATTTAGTGTACATTTGTAATTGTATGTTTCAGAATTAAATCCTTACAAGGACTTTTTAAAGAACCATATGCCAACTTAAAATGAATCATTGGTTTTGTAATACAGTAGTAAATGTTTCTTTTGTGAATTCTTCATTGACACAATTATTCAACCCTTAAAGACTACCACTCTGAAGAACCAGAGGTTCATTCAAGTGTTTTCAAGTCAGGTATTGAAAACACCTGTGGATGTCACGGAGCCAGTGGAGTGGCGTCGTAACGTGGGGGCGGGGGGTGCGGCCCGCACCAGGTGGACACCCGCCTTTAGGGTGACACCCAGTGGGGTATCTAGTGGGACCCGCCGCCCCCATGTTCCGAAAAAACCCCGCAGCCAAGCGTTCACGCGCAGCTATTACTGTCTGCGCTGGGAGGAAGTGATATAACGTCACTTCCCCCCAAGCACTCCGTCTCCACCACGCAGATGCCGCTGAGGAGAGAGGTGGCGCGATGTGGCTGATCCTTCGTGCCACCCTGACAGCCCTGTCGCCTCACACGCCTGAGCTTGCAAGAGGAGGAGCTGGGCTATGACCGTGGAGCAAGCAGCAACCCTCCCAGATGGTAAGCAGCGGCACCCCTTCCCCCGGGAGCTCCGGGGAATGTCACATACACCCGACCATTCCCTGCCTCCTGTCCTCGTTACCCGCCAGCCCGGCTCTCCCCCTCTCTGCCCATCATCGGAAGGAGTATGCTGGGAGTCCCTGGGCCCCCCCTTCCCCTGCTGGCCGCTTGCTCTACTTGAGCCCCCCCCCCTGTCTCCAAAAACTGACAGGGGGGTTGAAACAAAAAGAGTGGGGGGTTTGAATGAAATCAGGAGAGAGTGGGGGGGGGGGTTGGAATTTAATAAAGATAGGTGGGGGGCTTGAATTTTTAATATAGAGAGGGTGGGGTTTGTAATGAAATGGAGAGGGTGGGGCTTTGAATTTAATATGGAGAGGGTGGGGGGCTTTGAATTTAATATGGAGAGGGTGGGGGGCTTTGCATTTATTATGGAGAGGGTGGGGGCTTTTGCATTTATTATGGAGAGGGTGGGGGGTTGGAATTTAATATGGAGAGGGTGGGGGGCTTTGAATTTAATATGGAGAGAGGGGGGGGGCTTTGAATTTAATATGGAGAGGGTGGGGGGCTTTGAATTTAATATGGAGAGGGTGGGGCTTTGAATTTAATATGGAGAGGGTGGGGGGCTTTGAATTTAATATGGAGAGGGTGGGAGGTTGGAATGAAATGGAGAGGGTGGGGGGTTGGAATTAATAAGGGGAGGGTGGGGGTTGTAATGAAACGAAGAGGGTGGGGGTTGTAATGAAACGAAGAGGGTGGGGGGTTGGAATTTAATAAGGAGAGGTGGGGGTTGGAATGAAATGAAGAGAGTGGGGGTGAGATGAAAAGAGGGGTCCGTTTGGAATGAAAAGATCTAGTCTCCCAATTACATGGATACTTTACCTGGATTTATCTTTTGTTTAGGATAGCCCCAGTATATCCATGAGAGGAGCTGGGGCAGTATATCCATGAGAGGAGCTGGGGCAGTATATCCATGAGAGGAGCTGGGGCAGTATATCCATGAGAGGAGCTGGGGCAGTATATCCATGAGAGGAGCTGGGGCAGTATATCCATGATGAGAGGAGCTGGGGCAGTATATCCATGAGAGGAGCTGGGGCAGTATATCATAGAGAGCTGGGGCAGTATATCCATGAGAGGAGCTGGGGCAGTATATCCATGAGAGAGCTGGGGCAGTATATCCATGAGAGGAGCTGGGGCAGTATATCCATGTGTGCTGGGGGCAGTATCCATGAGAGCTGGGGCAATATCCATGTGTGAGCTGGTCTGGGGCAGTATATCCATGTGTGAGCTGAGGCGCAATATATCCATATGTGAGCTGAGGCGCAATATATCCATATGTGAGCTGAGGCGCAATATATATCCATGGGTGAGCTGCTGGGGCAATATATAACTGTGAACTGGGGCAATATATCCATATGTGAGCTGGGACAATATATATCCAGAGCTGCTGGGGCAATATATATCCATGTGTGCTTTCACTGCCTTCGAACAGGCAACGTACTTGCTGGCAGTTGAAAAAAGTTCTGTGAGCATATGAGAGAACTCCACAGCAATAAACCTCACAGTAATGTGCGCTGTGTGTATGAGCATTCAGTGTTATATGGGAGTACTGATTTTAGGAGTAAGAGTAGTTAAAAAAAAAAAAATCTTTAAAACTCGGGGGGGGGGGGGGTGACACCATAAGTTACCGCACCGGGTGACACCAACCCTAGTGACGCCACTGCATGGAGCAGCAATAAAGCATAATAAGCACCAATTTGGCAGCTTTAAAATGACTGTGATACTCAGCTCCTTCTAGACATTTACTGTGTGGGTTACAAACATGGTGAAGTCAAGGAGAATGGTCCAGGAATACAAGAGAAGAGGTGATTACTCTTCATAGGAAGGGCAATGGCTATAAGAAGATTGCGAAGATGTTAAACATACCAAGAGAGACCATAGGAAGCATCATTGGCAAATTCAAGGCAAAGGGCACTGTTGAAACGCTACCTGGTCGTGGCAGAAAGAAGATGCTGACTTCGACTGCTGTGCACTACCTGAAGCGTAGAGTGGAGAAAAGTCCCCGTGTGACTGCTGAGGAACTGAGAAAAGATTTGTCAGATGTGGGTACTGAAGTTTCAGCTCAGACAATACGGCGCACACTGCGTAATGAAGGACTCCATGCCAGAACTCCCAGGCGCACCCCCTTGCTGTCTCCAAAGAATAAGAAGAGTCGACTGCAGTATGCCAAAAGTCATGTGGACAAACCACAGAAGTGTTCTGTGGACTGATGAAACAAAATTAGAACTGTTTGGGCCCATGGATCAACGCTATGTTTGGAGGAGGAAGAACAAGGCCTATGAAGAAAAGAACACCTTGCCTACTGTGAAGCATGGCGGGGGGTCAATCATGCTTTGGGGCTGTTTTGCTTCTGCAGGTACAGGGAAGCTTCAGCGTGTGCAAGGTACCATGAATTCTCTTCAGTACCAGGAGATATTGGATGACAATGTGATGCAGTCTGTCACAAACCTGAGGCTTGGGAGACGTTGGACCTTTCAACAGGACAATGATCCCAAGCATACCTCCAAGTCCACTAGAGCATGGTTGCAGATTAAGGCTGGAACATTTTGGAGTGGCCAACGCAGTCACCTGACTTAAATCCGATTGAGAACCTCTGGTGGGACTTAAAGAAAGCAGTTGTAGTGCGCAAGCCTAAGAATGTGACTGAACTGGAGGCTTTTGCCCGTGACGAATGGGCGAAGATACCCGTAGATCGCTGCAAGACACTTGTGTCAAGCTATGCTTCACGTTTAAAAGCTGTTATAACTGTAAAAGGATGTTGTACTAAGTACTAAGATTGGATGTCACTTGGGGGTTGAATAAAACTGATAATGATGTGAGCACAGAAAAGACATTTGTGGTTATTTCATTATAAATGTTATGTTATATTTGTCTGACCTACACGTGCCTCTTTGATTTAATTGTAAGCAAGATGACTGAATGATCAAAATCAATGTCAAACTGGCCAAAACACTCAATTTCAGTGGGGGTTGAATAATTTTGAACACAACTGTATGAGGCGCCTAGATAAGATTCTGCACCAGATACTCCTCAAGAAAGGGGCCGAACCGGCTGAAGTGGATAAGATCCGAATAAAACAGATCCTGAGGGGCTCTCAACCTCTAGATCCAGTGATGCTACAGCTGAGAAGCAGGGAAGGTAATCGAGAATTGAAGTACCTGGAACTGATCCGAGCTGTCAGAGAGGAAGAGGCTTTACTGGAAGAAAAATCCTTCAGGAGAGGAGAAAGAGCTTACGCGCGACCTGTGAGGCATAACGAATGCTTACAGCCTGAAAGTGACTCGTTAGACACCTATGGATCCGAAGTGGACGAACAAGAGCATCCGGTCACTTTTAAATCCACAGAGAAGGCTGCAAAAGAATTAAACCTCTCTGCACATGGTGAGTTGCACAAAACTGTTATGAAGGTACAAGAAGCTCAAGCTGAGTTGCAACAGGCGCACGCGGAACTGTGCCGAGTATTGTTGAAGGTGACAGAGACACAGACCGAGATGCAGAAGTTCCTTACAGACATGCAGACAACTGGAGTTGCTGTGGCGTCTGGCCAGGGTCCTTCAACCGAATCACAGCAAGTGAATGCGTCTCCGTCTTCAAAGAAGAGATGTTTCAGTTGCGGGGAAATGGGCCATTTCCGAGCACAATGTAAAAGCCAAAAGACTGAAGGAAATAGAGTAGAAGAGTTCTTGAAAGCCTTGGAAGGACTGTTATCTACCTCACCGGCGGGAAACGCCAGAGGGCACAAGTGAAGGAGCAACCTAAGTGCCCGAAGGCTGAAATCCGCTCCAAAAATCAAGCCAGGACTAAGAGGGCGAGAGGGCCCAAAGTCTGGCCAACTGCTGAGCCTGCCAGGACTGAAAGAGTCACTCCCTTAGCATCCGGACCTACGTCATGGGGAAGCAATGCACACCCAAAACCTACACGGGCCAAGAAGAAGGCCAGGGTACAACAAACTGGGTCTAAGTGTCCTGGTGCCACCACCAAGTTTCCTGACCAGCTGATAGGTCCTTCTCCTATTGTGCCAATCCAAGTGGAGGGAGTCTACACTAAAGCCCTGTTGGATTCAGGGGCTCAAGTGACATTGATCTACCGAGACTTCTATGAGAAACACTTGAAGCACATACCTCTACAGAAATTGAAGGATCTGGAAATCTGGGGTATCGGAACTGAGAAGCTCCCCTATGACGGGTATCTACAGGTGAAGTTGGAGATCGGATCCGAAGTCATCGGACAGTCCGGAGGTTGTGATGCATTGGCCATTGTGTGTCCTCGGCCTTCAGGGGCAAACAGGAGTTCCATGATAGTGGGGACGAATACTGATTTGGTGCGACGTCTCCTGACACCTATTGTATTGGAAGAAGGTTCTACTCAAGGAGTACACCCAATGTTACGTCCAGTCTATCAGAGGATGGTCGAAGAACAGAAGGCACCTGCCGAAGTGGGGCGCCTATGGAGATTAGAAGGAACAGAGAAGGTTCTGCAAGCAGGGGAAGTAACGAGTTTCCGGGCTTCAGTCAAGTTGAACGGATCGCAACGAGGCCCCTATGTGATGCTGGAAACCGATTTTAATCATGGGAGTGAAGCCGGAGTCGAAGTAATCCCTGAAATAATCTCCACTAAAGCTTTGAAAAGAACACGAGGAAGAGTCTCAGTCAGCGTGTGCAATGTGTCTGATTCTCCAGTAGTCCTCAAAGCACGAATGCCTATCGGGCAAGTAGCGTCCGCTACGCCCCTCCCTCCTACCGATTTAGGAGGGGCAGTGGATAAAGAGATTCCAGATGAAAGATTCTACCCCAAGGACGCTCCCATTTCACCTGAATGGAAGAAACGTCTTCAGTCTCAAGTTCTAAAGTGGAGAGAATTGTTCTCGAAAGATGAGTTCGACGTAGGCCTAGCTAAAAGTACTGAGCACCGCATTCGATTACAAGAAGACAAGCCGTTTCGTGAAAGGTCAAGACGAGTTCCGCTGGGAGACTTGGATGATCTACGAGAACAGCTGAATGAACTGCAAAGAACCAAGGTGATCCAAGAGTCCAGGAGTCCATACGCATCTCCAATAGTGATGGTCCGGAAGAAGAATGGTTCTGTCCACCTATGCATAGACTATCGCACGCTGAATCGGAGAACCATCCCAGACCAATATGCTACTCCTCGGATAGAAGATGCCTTACAGTGTTTGTCTGGAGCAAAATGGTTTAGTGTACTAGACCTGCGAAGTGGGTATCACCATGAAGAGGGATTGAAACTGTCTCTGGAGAAATGTCAATTCTGTTTACCGTCTGTTACGTATCTGGGAAGAAGGCGTTTCGATAGATCCTCGGAAGTTGGAGGCCGTAGCTTCTTGGCCTAGACCCCGAAACGTCACTGAACTCAGATCTTTCTTGGGGTTCTGTTCCTATTATAGAAGATTTGTAGGAGGATTCGCAAAAATAGCTCAACCACTGAACAAACTCCTACAGAAGGAAAGCACAGAAGAAGGCTGCAAGGCCTCTGACTGAAACCCGTCAGCTCCAGGACCAAGGAAAGCTCGAGAGTCCATACAGGGAGAATGGACTAGTCAATGTGAAGGTGCTTGCTTGAAGCTGAAAGAGAGTCTAACCCGAGCTCCTGTCTTGGCCTAAGCGGACCCTCACAAGCCGTATGAGTTACATGTGGATGCCAGCAGAGAAGGTCTAGGAGGAGTCCTGTATCAAGAGTATGGTGGATTGCTGAGGCCTGTAGCGTACGTGAGCTGGAGCCTTACGCCTTCAGAGAAGAACTACCCTACCCACAAGTTGGAGTTCCTAGCCTTAAAATGGGCGGTGGTAGACAAGCTAAAGGACTATCTGTATGGAGCCGAGTTTGTGATAAAGACGGATAACAATCCTCTTACCTACATCCTTACTACTGCGAAACTGGACGCAACAGGACATCGGTGGTTGGCCGCTCTGTCAGGGTTTCAGTTCAGCCTGAAATATCGCCCTGGGGTGAATAATCGAGATGCTGATGCTTTGTCGAGAAGACCCTACACTGCAGAATGGACTCAGTTAACTCCAGACGGGGTCCAAGCTTTGTGTCAAGGAGCAGAGCGCCGGGTCAAGGGAGGGATTGAAGCGGAGGCCATTGGAGTCATGGCTGCGGCTGTTCCGGAGTTCTACTGCAACCCTACGCAATTGAGGGATGAAAATCTACCTGCCTTTTCAAAACAGAACCTGAAAGCTGATCAGGCCAGAGACCCTTTAATTGCGTTAACCATAAAGGCCCTAACTGCGAACCAGCGTGAAATTCTGCTGACCAATTCCCCAGATGGAGCCCGATTGGTCTACAAAGAGTGGGAACGGTTGAAGATGTTGGATGGGGTGGTCTACCGAAGGGACCCCTCAACCAATGCTGAAGAGACCCAACAGTTATTCCTTCCCACTAAACACAGGGAGAGTGTGCTGCGATCGCTGCATGATGAGCATGGACATTTGGGTGCAGAAAGGACTTTTAAGCTGGTGCGAGACAGGTTCTATTGGCCTTGCATGAGAGCTGAAGTGGAAAGTTACTGCCATTCATGTCTGAGGTGTATTCAAAGGAAGACCCTACCGACCCGAACCGCTCCAATGAGCCATCTGCAAAGTCAAGGACCCATGGATTTGGTGTGCATTGACTTCCTGTGCTTAGAGCCGGATGCTAGTGGGCAGGGAAATATTCTTATAGTGACTGATCACTTCACACGTTACGCCCAGGCCTTTTCTACGAAAGACCAACGCGCTCCGACAGTGGCAAAGGTTCTGATGGAGAAGTTCTTTGTTCACTACGGCCTACCAAGGAGAATACACTCTGATCAGGGTAGAGACTTTGAAAGCCGACTTGTTGGGCAATTGCTGGAACTGTTGGGAATCCAAAAGACCCGAACTACACCATATCACCCTCAAGGTGATGCTCAGCCTGAAAGGTTCAATCGCACGCTGCTAAATATGCTGGGGACGTTGTCAAACACAGAGAAGCAGAGTTGGAGTCGTCACATAGCTACTCTGGTGCATGCATATAACAGTACGGAGAGTGACGCCACTGGATACTCACCGTACCGTCTTATGTTCGGAAGAGAAGCTCGACTGCTGGTTGATTTGGCGTTTGGGTTATCTCTGGACCAGACGTCGGTAGCTTCCCATAGAAATTACGTGGATAGACTTCGAAAGAATCTGGCCTCTGCATTTGAACAGGCCCGTTTGACTTCAGGAAACAGGGAGCAAAGGAACAAAAGGAACTATGACTTGAAAGTTCGGATACAGGATCTACAACCCGGTGATAGGGTTTTGTTGAAGAACTTGGGTGCTGCTGCGAGGCACAAGTTGGCGGATAGATGGAGTTCTCAAGTCTACATTGTCTGCAAGCAACTGCCGGGTCTGCCGGTGTATCAAATCCGGCCGGATGGAAAGGCTGGGCCTCTTAAGAACTGGCACCGGAATCATTTGTTACCTTTGAGAGAGGCTGTGAGGATACCATTTGGGGATGAACTTCCTCTGCCAAATCCGCCTGCTCCACGTTTGCCTCCTGTTACTCAGTCTCAGCAGACCCGGGCTGTCGAAGAGAGCGAAAGGGACAGTGAGGAAGAGAGTTTTTGTCTAGACTGGATGCGCTCACCAGAACCTGAAGAGGTTATCTCAGTTCCTGAACGGTGGGAAAGTAATTTGAGGCCTGAAGCTCCTGAATTTCAGTTGGAAGTCCCCGAGACTAGTGAAATCCCTGTAGTTCCTGAAGCTGAATCTTATGACTACAGTTCTATGCCTTCACTGGAAGGGTCATACTCCGAAGAGATGTCTGCTCCAGTGGTAGAGAGAAGAATTGAGCCCGCGCCTGTAGTACTTCCACCTGAAGAGGAACTGATTGAGCCAGAACCAAAACGCTCTGTTCGACTGCCCCAGAGACTCACCTACGACTCACCAGGACATAGCACTGAAGAGGCCGTTACCACAGTGCGAAGGTTGCCCGAAGTGTCTGCTATGTTAGCTGAGGTAGCCCAAAGCATGAGTCAACTCGAGGAAGTGTATATAACCCACTGTATGCTTGCTGCTGAGCCTGTATATGTTACCTAAAATGTGTTGAAATGTAATGCAACTGTTGTACCTCCTTGGAGAGACCCAAGAGTTCTAGGAGGGGGAGAGTGTAGCGCTGGTTTTAATTCCCTGTTGTGGTAGTACTTATTTTTGGCCACCGGAGGGAGACAAGCACGATGAGAGACACTGAACATTGCATTGAGACTACATTTCCCGGCATGCTTTGTGGGCGGGAACAGGAAGTGGGTGGGAAAAAGGACGGTTACATCCTGAGCCTAGTGGAGAGAGCTGGCAGAGCAAGCCAGGGAGTGAGAGAAGCAAGACACAGTGCTGCAGAACGTGACAGTGACCAGGCCGGAGCGCAGCTGGGGCCTGACAGAGATAGCGACCGGGTTATTCAGCCTTACCAGAGGAAGACCCAGTGATTCACCAGAATACCCACGCTGATATCGAGTGAGCGAGAGGACCCCGAGTTAGGAGCACCGCAGATCGATCGGACAGGGAGTGCAGGCGGTGAGCTGGACATCTTGCACAGCTACAGAAAGCAAGACAGCGGATCCGGTAACCCTGAAAATCCCAGTCAACATCGAGCGGAGAGACGTCCTGGGTCGAGCAGAGCACCAAGTATCGGATGGATGGGTGAGAGGCCTTCTAGGCCGTTATGAAAATAGAAGCACGCTGCTGTTTGTTTAAAAAAAAAACCACAGGGCCCCAACTTGACTAGTCGAAGATACCTCATAAATAATTCACTGGCCAGTTGAATATTGTACCCGGGTACCATCACACACACACACACCTACATTCTTGGGACTTAACCTGTGCGGGACTCACTCCCCAACCTCAAAGGGGTTTAAAGAGATATTATTTTCTTTTCCGCTGTGCGTTTCTCGATTTACGAAGCATTGTATTTTCTTTTCCGCTGCGCGTTTCTCGAATTACGAAGCATTGTTATTTCTTTTCCGCTGCGCGTTTACCGCATTACGAAGTACTGTAAATATATATACGTATACCGTGTTATTCATTATATGCCATTTATTTTAGTAAACTATATAATTTATAAAATCCACGACAGTGCTGGAGTATATTTATTTCCTAGTGCGGGGAGACTGACCCGAGGTTCAATTTCAGCGGCTCCTCCGGGAGTGAGCGCTACAGAAGTTTAAAAAAATAAATAAATAAAAAATCCAGAAAAATGCTTAAAATGTCCTAAAAAATCTATAAATAAAGAGACTCTTTACTGCAGAATTTTATAATGAACGGTTTATTAGATATTGAATTAAAACGGGAATATTTTTAACATTGAAGCCTATGGGATTCTCCTGAATAAACCTGTTGAATGAAACCACCGAATGACAGGGCATTTCGGCAACTTTTCACTGCTGGTTTTTGTTCTCTGAATAGACGGAGCATTGCTTCTCTATGGGGATTCACTGCCCTCGAACAGGCACCGTATGTGCAGGCAATTCGCCAGGATTTGGCGAATTGCCTGCTCTCTGGATAGCCGAATGGCCAGGAAAGGTAACCGAACGCTGATTTTCAGCGTTCGGCTCCCTTTCGGCAACCATTCGGATCTCTTTGAATAACCCTGTTTGTGGTGGCTTTTCGGGTCCGTTCCCTGCGCTCCGGGGACCCTGCGTTGAAGTCTGAATTCACCGCAGGGTCTGGAAATTTGATTTAATGTAGTGTGGGGAATGTGAGAGCACCGAAATGTGGGTGACATTTCTGTGCTCTCTGAATAACCCCTAAAGTGCAATAATAAATGGGGGGGGGGGGAGAAAAAGGAGAGGGAATAAAATGAACGCCGAGCAGGTGTTAGATAGATGAGTGAATAAAAAGTAAGGACGGCAAGTATAGAAAGAGGCAAGAAAAAAGAAGAAATCTCACGCGCGCACAGAAAAAGTAAAACAGATATAATGGCAATGGAAGAAACAAAAAAACGGGAACATAGGGGATGATCCAGCAGCTTTCAGGCCCCATTCACACCTCAGCATTTTACAGCGCGTTCCTGCGCGCTGTAAAACGCCGAACCGCGGAAATCCCATGATTTCCTATGGGGCCCATTCACACCTGGGCGTTTTACAGCTCGTAGGAACGCGCGGTAAAATGTCCTATGCCAAAAAGAAGTACAGGAGCTTCTTTGGTGCGTATTGCAGCGCGTTCGCATAGACAAGGACGTGAACGCGCTGTTATCGGCGTTCGCACGTTTTTTTACGTTTGCGAGATACGCGCGTCAAAAAGCACGCGTATTACCCACGTCAAAAAACACGCAGCTGTGAACCCAGCCTAAAGAGAATGCACTGGACAGACGTGAGCATCTGGCGTGAGAAACTGGAGACGGACATAAAGGAGGGACGGTGCGTGGAGCTGACATGAAGGGAAACAGTGGCAGTGTACAATATATTCCATATACAGAGAGTAACATCTGTTTCCTGCACGGTTCACTATATATTGAAAATGACAATATCATCTCAGCCTGCCTAACTAAATCCTAACAGCAACTATGATGCGCCATCTGGGCCTGACACTCCAGGTAATGGAAGGGCCCGTTCATTCTCGTGGGGATTGTTTTGCGTTTGATACGAAGGCAATAAAATCTCAATCTAGAGTTTTAATTTCTCACTATACCGAACAGAAAGGCGGCGTTCGGAAAGCGGCTAAAGGCACGGCGCGATGAAATATGGTCTCCGTTAAAGTAGACGTGTTCCGTTGGATAGCATCGGGTTCTATCTATAGATTATGATACATAGCGTGCAGTTATGGTTCCGTTTCTCAGGCTTGGAAGAGCTCGTTTTTCATCTCCCCTAACGCACGTTGCGCGGTTAGTGCTATGCGGAAGGATTTATCTGGTGGTGCTGAGCCAGTGCTGGTTATGTAATGAATTGACTTGCATATGTTGAATACTACGCTATATGAAGGCTGATGAGCTCCTTCTAATTATTTCTGGGAAGCAGGAGCGCGGCGGCGATTGATCGTCCAAAACAATTTACATTAACCTGACACAATCTGGAAAGCAGGTGGGTTTGTACGAGTCGCACTGTAACGCACAGCGCATACAATGCAAAGAGGAATACGTACGCTCATCTAAATAAGCCTGACGTAACTAGCTTGAACTCTGACCTCCCATCCTGCTTAGGCTGGGGTCAGACGAACGCAGCGCGAACGCGCGTGCAGCCGCACTTTATCACGGCCGTAGTAGCAGCAAATGATGGCCATTGACGGGCAATGTACGAAGTACGGCCGCACAAAAGTTCGGCCGCGCAACGCAAGTTGCAAACAAACACATTTTTTTTGAGTACGTGATACCGCTACTACTGACGTACAGAGTGCGCTGCGTCCGCTAGCGGCGTGTGTGCGTGATTGGGAGACGTCAGACGCTGCTAATGTCCGGCCAACATAACGTCCAGACGCAAAAAGGGTTTTATTGATGATCCGTACAAAATCAGGCTGCATTAATTATACCGCAGAGAGGCGCTGCCCGGCAGTGTGCGGATTCATATGCTGCATTAATTATACTGCAGAGAGACGCTGCCCGGCAGTGTGCGGATTCATATGCTGCATTAATTATACTGCAGAGAGACGCTGCCCGGCAGTGTGCGGATTCATAGGCTGCATTAATTATACTGAAGAGAGACGCTGCCCGGCAGTGTGCGGATTCATATGCTGCATTAATTATACTGCAGAGAGACGCTGCCTGGCAGTGTGCGGATTCATATGCTGCATTAATTATACTGCAGAGAGACGCTGCCCGGCAGTGTGCGGATTCATATGCTGCATTAATTATACTGCAGAGAGACGCTGCCCGGCAGTGTGCGGATTCATAGGCTGCATTAATTATACTGCAGAGAGACGCTGCCCGGCAGTGTGCGGATTCATATGCTGCATTAATTATACTGCAGAGAGACGCTGCCTGGCAGTGTGCGGATTCATATGCTGCATTAATTATACTGCAGAGAGACGCTGCCTGGCAGTGTGCGGATTCATATGCTGCATTAATTATACTGCAGAGAGACGCTGCCTGGCAGTGTGCGGATTCATAGGCTGCATTAATTATACTGCAGAGAGACGCTGCCCGGCAGTGTGCGGATTCATAGGCTGCATTAATTATACTGCAGAGAGACGCTGCCCGGCAGTGTGCGGATTCATATGCTGCATTAATTATACTGCAGAGAGACGCTGCCCGGCAGTGTGCGGATTCATAGGCTGCATTAATTATACTGCAGAGAGACGCTGCCTGGCAGTGTGCGGATTCATAGGCTGCATTAATTATACTGCAGAGAGACGCTGCCCGGCAGTGTGCGGATTCATAGGCTGCATTAATTATACTGCAGAGAGACGCTGCCCGGCAGTGTGCGGATTCATATGCTGCATTAATTATACTGCAGAGAGACGCTGCCCGGCAGTGTGCGGATTCATATGCTGCATTAATTATACCGCAGAGAAGCGCTTCCCAACAGTGTTCGGATTCATATGTTGCATTGAAACCTATGGGTTAAAAAGCCTTGTTTCTTTAAAAAAAGTTAGGAAACCTAAAATTTCACCCAAAAGATGCCTAAAAAATCCTAAACGAATAATTAAGTAAAGAAACTTACATTCTATTGGTACTAATCTACTTCCCATTCGTAAATAAGCAATAAAAAACTAAATAACTCATAAAAAAGCGAAAAACCAACTGATCCAAATCGCCTGAAATGAGCCGGATCGTCGAAATGAGCCGGATCACCAAAATGATCTGAATCGCCGAAATGATCCAAACCGCCAAATCAAAATGATCTGAAACGAAAGACTGTTCTAAATGATCCGAAACGAAAAAAAAAAACCACCTGAAAAAAACCCGAAATGAAAAAAAAGTCATGCACAACCCTAAAAAATATAATACAAAGAATATTCTGCAGCATCATGTTTTTCTGTAGATGTACCTTAACCCCTTCACTACAGAGTGATTTTCCATAAAAACATTGTCAGAAACCAGGGTTTTTTTGTGAAATCATTATCAATATCAATTATTATTATCAATATTAACATTAATAAATATTTGAGTTTATACCCATTGTATTTCTTACTGTAAATAACATATTTTTGTCCAGTAGATGGCGCCATCTACTTCCAAATTGAGTTACAGAGGTTTGAGTGGCAGGTCTATTTTCTTCTTTTTCTCCTGCATCGGCTGCTGAAAGTCTGATATTTCAGAGCTTTGAGCAGCTGATTCTACAGTTTTAGCTCTTCGGGCATTATGCCCACAGGGCTAAAATTTTGGGGGCACCTTCTGTAGCCCAAAAACAAACCAAATTAATTTGCTTTTGGGCTGCAGATCAGCATACTGAGATATCTCGTTATCGGGGCACCAGATGCTGCCTTTGAAGCCCGAGATCTCTCGATATTGGTAGTGAAGGGATCAAATCTTCAGTTCTGTATGTCCTTAGACAATGTATACATTTAAATTTTTTCGTCAATGTTCCAAAAAAACAACAACAAAACATACATACATAAATAAGTAAAGTAGTTTGACAGTGTGGCATCTGCATTATGACTTCATCCAACAGACTAGATTATATGCAGGACATTTTTGCCCCCGAGGCATTTTAAATATGATGATATTGTATGTAATAAACCTTATAAATGTTTAAAATATGAATTAAAATGGATTCAGGTGGAGCAGCTATTGTGTAGTAGACTTGTGCACCGATTTTTCTTTCGGTTCGATTCGTTCAGATGTTTAAACTTTCGATTCGGCTCGTTTCGGCCGATTTCTGTTTCGATTCGGTTCGGCTCGTTTTTCGTATACATTTTTTTTTCGGAATATCAACCATTTTTCGTGTTTTCGGGTTACTCTGCTCGTTTTTTGTATCGACTTTTCGTGATTTCGGAAATTTTCGTTTTTTTCGGAACGTCTGTTCTCCTCATTTCAAAGTGTCTAACTCTATTCGTTTTGACGTAAACTACTATGGTTTACTTTTTTTATACTTTATATATTTTTTTATAATTAATTTTTGGTTTGTTTTTCGGATCCAATAATTCATTCTGTCGATACGTTAATTCTGGCGATTCTATCGTGTTTTTATTTTTTATTATGAATATACATGTTTATATACATGTTTATGAATATACATTTCACAACTTTATTTAATCATATTAAAATGGTATGAAAGCCAAGGAACAAAAAAAAATGAACAAAACGATTTAAAAAAACGCTAAACTGACCCGAATGCCACAAGAAACAAGTGATACGCATTTACAAATACAAAATTTACAGAATCAGCGATATAACCGATAATAGTTAAATATACGATTTCCAGAATTACCGAAATGGAACCGAAATCACGAATGGAACCGAAATCATGAATAGAGCAAAAATAAATTTCGATTTGACACATTTCAAGTCCATTCGAAAAATCTGAAATTTTTTCGTTTCGGCTCGGAAAACTTTTCGGATCTGTCGGTTTTTGGGTCCGATCCGATTCGGAAATTCGGCCGAATCTGAAGACACGAATCGGGAAATTTCGTGAAAATTCCGAAGTTCCGAAACCCGAAACGCACATCCCTATTGTGTAGACAGGAATGACTACAGTTAAGGATGCTTGAGGAGGAAGTAACTTATGTTATTTGGATGGGCGAGGTCTTGTTTTAAGTGTATTTATTAAAAATACAATGTTTTAAATAATAATAATAATAATATTAAAGGGTATTGTCAGATTTAAGTTCTTTTTCTAAATAATTTCTTGTACTTAAAGGGACACTCTAGGCAACATGACCACCTAAGCTATTTTAGTGGTCATGATGCCCTGAGTATCCCGCCCTCTGTCCCCCCTCCCTCCGCTCGGCCAATCAGCTGAAAAAGCTGAAAACAGCTGAGAGAGGCGGAGGAGTTTACTCCGCCCTTCCAGCTGTCAGTCAGCAGAGCGGGAATCATATTTCCCGCTTCTGCCGACTATTGCCGAGTAGGAGACGTCATCGCGCTTTCAGCTTTCAGCGCGATGATGTCTCCAACTCGCCGCAGTAGCTGGCGGCTCCCTCTGAGGGTTAGTGTTGCGCACATCCTCTTGCGCGCAACACTAATCCTCAGAGGGAGCCGGGAGGAAGCCTGCCGATTGGCTGGCTTACGTGAGAGGCGCACATGCGCGCTTCTCACGTAAACCAGAAGGCAAGTAGAAGCAAGAAGGACGGGAGCGGAAGAGGAGGTGAGTATATATATTAAAAAAAAAAAAAGACGCCGCTGCAAACAAGTGGATTTTAGGGTAAGTATTACAGTTACAAAAAAAAAAAAATCCCTAACGATTTATTAAGGGAATAGGGATAGATTAAGATAAAAAAAACGGGGGGGGGGGTGATTTTTGAGCGGAGTGTTCCTTTAAATTGCATGTCAGCATTAAACACCCCAAAACACGCTTTTTGCAAAATACCATAAAAAAACTGATTTTTTTTAACCCCTGCTAACCTCCACCTTGGGTTTTTGTTGTTATTTTCTTCATTTTGACCCGAGCTTTTAAACTCTAGTTTCATCATCTCAACTCACCCCTCCTGTCATTGATTTGGTCATGTGGCCGCAGGAAGAGGCTAGTGGTCGGCTTGGTGACAGTCGGTATATGACAAACTAGTGTGGAAGAAGCAGCCATTCAGATGTGTCTCAACGCTTCTGCACTGAGAGGCATTGTGAGCTGGCTGGTTAAATGCTTGTTCAACCGGCTGTCTCCTAAAATAATGTCACAACACAATAGAACACTAATGTAATTTTGGCCCAACTCATGGAAGGCTGTCTAGTGGTCAGGGACAGCCTGAGGGCAGAAGGGGTGGACTTTCACCTGCCATCACCTTGAATAATCTAAAGTGGTTATGGTGGCTTGGTTGTCCCTTTGAGGTTTAATCATAAGTGATGCTGCCTCCACAATGTGGACTATGCAGATTCTTCACCCACATGGAATGCCCTGTCCAATTAGCACTGGTATCTCCCTACATTCCAGGACTGTCATGAGATATTCAGCCTAAAGCATAGGAAGGGTTATTTTACGGTGAGAACAGGGAAGTTGTGGAATTCTCTGCCTGTTGAGGTGGTTGGGTCAGAGACTGTACAGACTTTTAAACGACGACTGGATGACTTCCTGCAAAAACATAATGGTATGGGTTATAATATTTAATATGTGGGTAAAAGCTTCTTGATCCAAGGAGAAATCTGACGCCATCTGGGGTCAAGAAGGAATTTTTTCCCAGTGTGTTGCATATTGGCGAGCGCTTCAGACTGGGTTCTTTGCCTTCTTTTGGATCAACAGCATTAGGTGATGTGGGAAAGGCTGAACTCTATGGACGTAGGTCTTTTTTCAGCCTATGTAGTTATTGAATGACCCTTAACAACTTTTTTAAGACTATTGCAATAGGTGTGATGTCCTCACCAGCATATAATGACGGCCGCCACACAACTCCAGGTGATGCAGCAGGTGCGATGGCTTTTAGAGTCTTCATCTTCCTGAGAGAGGCAGCAGCAGAACCGTATTAAATAGACACAGATTAAGATGAGGCTGACGGCCAGGCAGAGTCCAGCAATGCCGGCTAAAAACAGAAGAGCCTAAAAAAATTGAAGAAAATACAAATGGTCAGAAAATGCAGAAAAAAAATAAGACTAAAACCATTAAAGGCTACGACAAGAGACCTAATAATAATCACGTGACATCTCTTATAACACAGGGTCCCTTTTTAAGTATTTGAGATAGGCAGGAAGTTATGGTCTTGGAGTCATTTAGGGGGTTATTCAGAGAGCACCGAAATGTCGCTGACATTCGGGTGCTCTCTAGTTCCCCAAACTTCGGGGAATCAAAGTTCACCACCCTGCGGTCAGCATTCACCACAGGGTCCCCGGAGTGCAAGGAAACCCACCGCAAAACTGCTGGAACCGCCGCAAAAACCACGTTGGAACAAGCCACTGATCACAATGCAGACCAGCCGCCGGAAAAAGCCGACAAGCCGACAAACCGGGTAAAAAATAAAAAAATAAAAAAACAGTATGATTGAAAGTGTCAAAATTGAAACACTGTTTGCAAAAGAACTACTGAACGCAAATGCCTGGAATTAGAAACATAGAAAAAAAAAATGTCGGCAGATAAGAACCTTTCGGCCCATCTAGTCTGCCCAATTACATGGATACTTTACCTGGATTTAGCTTTTCTTTAGGATAGCCTTATGCCTATCCCATGCCTGCTTAAATTCAATTACTGTTTTGGCCTCTACCACTTCTACTGGAAGACTGTTCCATGTATCCACCACCCGCTCAGTAAAATAATGCTTCCTGATGTTACTTTTAAACCTTTGCCCCTCTAATCTAAGACTATGTCCTCTTGTTTTGCTACTTTGTTTCCTTTTAAATATACTCCCTTCCTCTACCTTGTGGATTCCCTTTACGTATTTAAATGTTTCTATCATATCTCCTCTGTCTCGTCTTTTTTCCAAGCTGTACATGTTAAGATCATTAAGCCTTTCTTGGTAACTTTTCTCCTTCAAGCCGTACACCATTTTAGTAGCCCTTCTCTGAACTCTCTCTAAGATGTCTATATCCTTCTGGAGATACGGTCTCCAGTACTGCACACAGTACTCCAAGTGAGGTCTCACCAGTGCTCTGTACAGTGGCATGAGCACTTCCCTTTTCCTACTGCTAATACCTCTCCCTACACAACCAAGCATTCTGCCAGCATTTCCTGCTGCTCTATTACATTGACTACTTACCCTTAGATCCTCTGAAATAATAACCCCTAAATCCCAACCCTCAGATGTTGAGGTTAGGACTGTATCAAATATTCTATATTCAGCCCTTGGGTTTTTACGTCCCAGGTGCATTATCTTGCACTTATCCACATTAAAACTCAATTGCCACAACTCCGACCATTTTTTTAGCTTACCTAAATCATTTGTCATTTGGCTGATCCCTCCAGGAACGTCAACCCTGTTGCAAATCTTTGTGTCATCAGCAAAAAGACATACTTTTCCATTAATACCTTCTGCAATATCACTAATAAAAATATTAAAGAGAATGGGTCCAAGTACTGACCCCTGAGGTACCCCACCGGTAACAAGACCTTGCGCCGAATAAACTCCATTTACCACAACCCTCTGTTGTCTGTCACTCAGCCACTGCCTAATCCATTCAACAATATTGGAATCCAGGCTCAAAGATTGCAATTTATTGATAAGCCTTCTATGCGGAACGGTATCAAAAGCCTTACTGAAATCTAAATAAGCAATGTCTACTGCACCACCTGTGTCTATTATTTTTGTTACCCAATCAAAAAAATCAATAAGATTAGTTTGGCATGATCTCCCTGAGGTAAACCCATGTTGTTTCTGATCCTGTAATCTATGTGTTTTTAGGTGTTCAACAATCCTTTCCTTTAACATGGTTTCCATTAATTTCCCTACTACTGACGTAAGACTAACTGGCCTATAGTTCCCCGATTCCTCCCTACTACCCTTCTTGTAAATAGGCACAACATTTGCTAATTTCCAGTCTTCTGGGACGACTCCTGTTAACAAGGATTGGTTAAATAAATCTGTTAACGGTTTTGCTATTACATCACTGAGCTCTTTTAATAATTTAGGGTGGATCCCATCAGGCCCCATTGACTTATTTGTCTTTACTTTAGACAGCTGCTTTAGAACCTCCTCCTCTGTAAACTCATATGTAAATGTCTCTTTAGTGTTCTCTCCTAACTGAGGTCCCTTTCCTTCCTTTTCTTCTGCAAAGACTGAACAAAAATATTTATTGAGGCAGTCAGCGAGACTTTTATCCTCTTCTACATACCTTCCTTCCTTTGTTTTTAATCTAACTAATCCTTGTTTTACTTTTCTTTTCTCATTTATGTATCTAAAAAATGTTTTGTCCCCCTTTTTTACTGACTGAGCTATTTTCTCTTCTGCGTGTGCTTTGGAAGCTCTTATAAATTGCTTTGCCTCTTTCTGCCTAATCTTATAGGTTTGCCTATCTTCTTCACTCTGAGTTTTTTTATAATTATTGAATGCTATCTTCTTGTTCTTCACTATTTTGGCCACTTCTGCAGAGTACCACAGTGGTTTCTTCCCTTTTTTGTTTTTGCTAACAAGCCGAATGCAATTTCCTGTGGCCTTCAATAATGCTTCCTTTAAATAATTCCATTTCTCTTGGACTCCCTTTAAATTCCTCCAGTCTGATAATGACTCCTTCACACAAAATCTCATTTTAGAAAAATCTGTTTTTTTAAAGTCTAAAACTTTTGTTTTTGTGTGGTGCGGCTCCATCCCTGTTGTTATATTAAACCATACTGACTGGTGATCACTAGATCCCAAATTTTCACCTACAACAACGTCCGATACCAAACCTCCATTTGTGAGTATTAAATCCAATATGGCCTCTTTACGGGTCGGCTCCTCAACTACTTGTGTTAGAGATAATCCCAGTAAGGAGTTTAGAATATTTGTACTCCTGGTGCACCCAGCTGTTTTGGTTTTCCAGTTCACATCAGGAAGATTAAAGTCCCCCATGATAATAACTCCCCCTTCATTGCCATTTTGGCTATTTCCTCAACCAGCAGATTATCTAGCTCTTCTACTTGTCCAGGGGGTCTATAGATCACACCTACACGAGCTACTGTATGATTGCCAAATGTTAGTGTAACCCAAACTGACTCTATGTTCACCTCGCTCACTTTTATTTGGTTCGTTTTTATGTTGTTTTTCACATACAGGGCCACTCCTCCTCCTTTCCTACCTTCTCTGTCTTTTCTATATAAAGAGTACCCCGGTATTATTATGTCCCAGTTATTTTTCTCACTGAACCATGTCTCAGTAACCGCCACTAAATCTACTTTTTCAGCTGCCATCATTGCCTCCAGTTCATTGATTTTATTGACTAAACTGCGAGCATTTATAGACACGACTCTGAGCTTGTCATTTTTTACCCCGCATGTTGCTTGCACCCTCCGATTTAGTTTTGGGGGACAATCGGGCAGATTGTTTACCCTTTTGTCCCCCCCTCCTAGTTTAAATATTTCTTTGTGAAACCTTTGAACTTCTCACTGAGAACATATGTTCCCCTATGAGTAAGATGCAAACCATCTTTTTTATACAGTTCCTTTCTGCTCCAATTAGAGCTATCATGGGACACAAAGCCAAATCCTTGCTCCCGACACCATTCGCAAAGCCACAAATTGAATTCCTTATTGCGCATCTTTCTATCTTGAATGTTATGCACAGGCAAGACTTCAGAGAATGACACAGTGGACGCAATCTGCTGTATTTCACCTCCAAGAACACAAAAATCTTCCTTAATCTCAGAAACCTCATTGCTAGCCAAGTCATTTGTCCCTAGATGGACTAGAACATCTACTTCCCCTTGCTGCTTTGCTTCTTTGACAATATTGAGAATACGTCTCCTGTCTCTACGAGCAGTAGCCCCAGGAAGACATCTCACCAAACCACTACTCTCCAGCTCAACACCTCTTATGATAGAATCACCCAGCAATTGACATATAAGGTCCTATGAATGATAATAAAAAAGGTCTGTTACAGAAAAAATCCCAAAAAATGCCTAAAAGATCCTAAATAATCTAGAAAGAGAGTTTTTACTGCAGATTAAAATAATAAATGGTTTATTATATATCGGATAAGATGGGAATATTTTTAACACTGAAGCCTATGGGATTCGTCTGAATAAACCTGCCGAATGAAAACACTGAACAGCAGGACACTTTGGCAACTTTTCACTGCTGTTTGGTGTCTCTGAATAGATTAACCATTGCTTCTCTATGGGGGATTTCACTGCCTTTGAACAGGCACTGTACATGCTGGCAGTTCGTCAAAATTTGGCGAACTGCCTGCTTTCTGAATAGCCCCGCCGAACTGTCACCGTACGGGGAAATTCCCTGTACGGTGACATTTCGGGGCCAGATCGGCTCTCCTTGAATAACCCCTTTAGTCTCTAAAATAAAGCACTGTATATAATAATCGTGTAAAATACAGTAATCATTGTCTCGATTAATGAAACACTGACATATAATCTTATATAATTCCAACGAAAGAAGCTTCGTTTCTCTCAATGCATGAATTTTCTCCAAGTGACACCCTTTAAATTTACACATCGAGTGAGAAAAGGCATATGTGACAAATGTATGAAAGTATTTCTTTGTGAAACAGCTGAGAAATGTTCCCATACAAGCTGTCCTAATTGCCATAAGTGATTCCCAAACAGATTTGTTACATTTCATGCATATTTTCTCTCTCAAACCAAGATGTATTTGCTATTAGAAGATGTTAAAGCTATATTCTGGTAGCGTCCGATTACTGCCTGAATACTATCAGGGTTATTCAGAGAGAGGTGAAAAGCAGGAGAATGACTGGAGAATGGAAAATTCTAGGTCAAAATAGCCGATTTTGGAAAGTGAGATAAATAGGAGAATTTTTGTGGTTTGGCTATTTTGACCTAGAATTTTCCATTCTCCAGTCATTCTCCTGCTTTTCACCTCTCTCTGAATAACCCTGTATATCTTCCTTCTCCTATCCCATGTATCAAGATTCCCTTTAAAAATGTGAAAATATTTGCCAAAAATTTTCCAAAGTGAATTAATGTTTTACAGTTGAGCTCTTAATTCTGTAACCCGATATCAATCCTCTTCCCTCTGCACATACCAACAGAAACTCCCAGCCCCTACTGCGAACAAGGAAGGAGCAAAAAGCTGTGTCTGCAGTATTCTGAAAAAAATAGGTTTACCTCCTTGTAAGTAGAAAATAAATAAATGGTTTTGGTTGCTAAAATGCTTCTTTTACCCGATTGGATTAATTAAGGTTTACTTCATTTCTGGAGAAAAATACAGAATAGGTTTAATGATTTAATTGGAAGGAAAACTCCTGCTAAATGTAAAATATGAATTTCTGATTTTGCACAAAGGTGGGCATCGGAGAGAAAACCTTTATAACAGAAAAATCCTAACAGGGTTATTCAGAGAGAGGTGAAAACCTTGAGAATGACTGGAGAATTGAAAATTCTATGTCAAAATAGTGAAACCAGAAAAATTCTCCCATTTATCTCACTTTCCAAATTGGCTATTTGGTCTAGATTGTTCATTCTCCTGCCAATTCTCAAGGTTTTCACCTCTCTCTGAATAGCCCTGTGTGTCTATGGCTTCAAGTCGGGGAATGCCAATCCCCATCAATATGATCTGCTCCCAAATTGATTTTTTTTCCAGCTGTGGTCTGGTGCTACAAGAGGTAGGGAGGGGATTCACTCTCACTGCTCATATGTCGACTCACTGGACCGCCAAGTGGTAATTGGGTAGGGTTGGCCATGCTTTGTCAGGGCTTAGGCTGGCTCTGGAGCATTGATTCTGGGTATAAGGATGCAAGATCCTGTACCATGATCACGTTCTACATGACATACGTAGGTTTTCATCTATGCTACTTGTACTGTACAAACTATTGCTGCTACCGATTTTGTCCTTAAATGTCCAAATAAACATACAAACCCCATACGTTGTTTTGGGCAGGAGGATTAGAAACAGGAGAGGGTATATTAATACCGGTGTTATTTTTATCCTTTGTGCACTACAGAATTAGAAGAAATCAGCTTGAAACCCAAACACTGGAAGACTCTAAATAGGATTGAAACCTTAGATGTGGTTAATCAGATTAGATTTCTTCCGACACGCAGCTCTTGAAACTATAATAAGGGTTTGTTCCCTTGTTTCCTGCCATTCGAGACTTGGTTTCGTTCTTGTCACGTTCGCTGTCCCGCTCATCCTTGACAACCGTGGTGGACAGACTTCTAACCCTCCGATCCTTTAAATGGTCGGGACACTAACCCTAGCACTCCCAGCCAGGGAGAACAGACAGATCAACAATAATGAGTATAATTTGATCACAGCAGGTTTATAGATCAAGTTATCGCTGAGGCACAAAGGGTTAACTTCACTGAGAAACGGAAAACAGTCAGGGAGAGTTTTAGGCAGTTTGCTCATAAACCAGGGGTTAACAAAAGCGTGCTCATACAAACGTTCCGAGTTGGCAACAGCAACGGTTTTTGTACAAGCAGACTTGGCAACAAACAAGGTCCTCATACACTCCGATTTGGCAACAGGGTAGATCAATGGATTAGCTGAGTCAGCGCTATGCAGGGCAGACATATATACTGTATCAATATTATGCAGGATAGTTATATAATCTAGGTCAGCGTGGTTCAAACACAACAGGCACCCCGAGTCTGCTTTAGGCACAATACACATACAGGCTTGGTCAGAAAGAATAGTCAGAAAGGCAGTCCGAGTCAGCAACTATTAGGGTCCTCATACAATCCGATTTGGCAATCGAGCAATACTCTCAGTGAATCAACTTAGCGAATACACCAGGCGATGCGGGAACTAACTTCACGTCAGGGCGATGAGCAGTCTCGCGTGCCCTGCATTTAAGGCCGGCGGCTCCGCGTCATCACGCCGCGCCGCGCCCCTCCAGGCGCACGAACAGCCGGAACTTCTGGCACCCAGCCAGCCAGCAATGCCACCGAGTGTCCAGACCCCTCCTGGAGGCCTGCAGGTGCCGAGGATGTGACCGTTCTGCTGCCCGATCTGATGGCTCTCACCTCCTACTATCACTGAGGGTTTCAATGAACACGACTTAATCGTGTTTCTGTTCCGTCGCAACATATTTTCTTGTCTCATTGCTGGCCAATCCCATTCCCAGCACTCAATATTGGTTTGGAAAGTTTGTAGCCTGAGGTCTTGGTGCTGCTACAGGACGCTCAACTCCCCCACCCACACAGCTGGCAATACTCTGGATCTTATCTTCTCCTACTCGTGCCCTATCTCTGACCTCACTATTACACCTCTCAATCTCTCTGACCATCATCTTCTGATTTGTGAACTCAGCTCTCCCCTCGTTCCTCCATCTGAACCCAAACTTTATCAGACCCACAGAAATCTCCACTCTCTGGATCCACAGCAATTCTCTGCCAATATATCCGTACCGCTTTCGTCCGTCCTATCTCTCTCCTGTCCTAATGAAGCCATCACCCGCTACAACTTTACTCTTTCCTCCACCCTTGATAAGTTGGCGCTGTCAAAACCCTGGTCAATGAGGCGACAAAACTTGCAACCCTGGCACAACAAATTGACCCGGCATCTCCAAAGAGGTTCTAGAACTGCTGAACGCTATTGGAGAAAGACCCGCTCCTACTCCAACTTTCTTCACTATAAATTTATGCTCCAGTCCTACAGCTCTGCGCTCTTCCTAGCCAAGCAATCATATTTTACAGCCCTCATACACACCCACTCCCGGAACCCAAAACGCCTGTTCACCACCTTCCACTCCCTTCTCCGTCCTGCTGTGGCTGGTCCTCACACTGACCTCAATGCCGAAGACCTAGCATGCTTTTTCACAGCAAAAATTGAGCAGATAAGAACTGAAATCTCCACAATGCCATCTTCACCCATGCAAGAAGATGCTAACCATGTCTATCCTCACATGTTTAACTCGTTCCCTTCAGCTACTGAACAAGAGGTCCTTAGCCTACTATGATCCTCTCATCCCACTACCTGCCCCCTCGACCCCGTTCCCTCACATCTTGCCAAAACACTTTCTGTTTCTCTTGTACCATCCTTGACCCATACCTGGAATCTGTCTTTAACCTCTGTCTTTAACCTCTTTCCTGCTCCCCTCAAACATGCCACAGTAGTCCCAATCCTAAAAAAAACATATCTGGATTCGACTGCTCCCTCCAACTACCGCCCCGTTTCTCTGTTCCCTTTTGCCTCCAAACTCCTTGAAAAGCTTGTGTATGCCCGTCTGATTGACTACCTCAACACCCACTCTCTCCTTGACCCTCTGCAATCTGGCTTTCGCTCACTGCACTCAACTGAAACAGCTCTTGCAAAACTGACCAATGACCTTGCAACTGCTAAATCTAATGGGTGCTTCTCACTGCTGATCCTTCTTGACCTCTCTGCCGCCTTTGATATAGTTGACCACTCAATCCTCCTTCAAACTCTTAGTGATATAGGCCTTCAAGGTTCTGTTCTTTCATGGTCCGCTTCCTACCTGTCCCAACGATCATTCAGTGTCTCATTTGCTGGAAGTACTTCCTCCCGGCAGCCTGTCTCTGTTGGGGTGCCCCAGGGTTCAGTACTGGGCCTTCTACTTTTTTCAGCATACACTGCCTCTCTAGGAAAACTGATCAGCTCCTTTGGATTCCAGTACCACCTATACGCTGATGACACTCAAATATACCTCTCCTCCACTGATCTCTCTCCAGGTCTTCTGGATTGAGTCACTGACTGTCTCTCCGCTGTCTCAAATTGGATGGCTTCTCCCTTCCTTAAACTCAATCTTGCCAAAACTGAAATTCTTGTCATTCCTCCCTCCAAGAAGAACCCAATACCACCTATCTCTCTATGAGTAAATAGAACACCCATTAGCCCAACACCGAAAGCTCGCTGCCTTGGTGTCACTTGCTTCTGACCTAACATCTCTCCCCACATCCAGACAGTGACCAAATCCTGTTACTTTCAACTCAAAAACATTGCCCGTCTCCGCCCCTTTCTGACACAAAATACCGCAAAAGTGCTGGTTCATGCTCTTGCCATTTCACGACTTGACTACTGCAACTCTCTCCTTATTGGCCTCCCCAACTCCCGTATTGCCCCTTTGCAATCTGCAATGAATGCAGGGACAAGGCTTATTTTTCTCACTAAACGCACCTCGCGTACCTACCCCTCTGCCGGTCCTTCCATTGGCTTCCTGTATGTTTCAGGATACAGTTTAAAATACTGATGCTCACGTTCAAATCACTCAATAACTCATCCCCTCCTTACATGTCTTTGTTAGTCTCTGCAAGCACGTCCCATCTAGACAACTCCGTTCAGCGAGTGATCTCCTCCTGCCACCGGTCTACACACACGCACAGCCAACTCTTGCCTCAAAGACTTCTCAAGGGCAGCACCAGTACTGTGGAATGACTTGCCTCGCCCTATCAAACTCCCCCCTGACCTTCAGGCCTTCAAGAAATCCCTCAAAACTCATCTCTTCAGATTAGCGTACCACATCACTGATGCAACTCATCCCTCTGCTCCCTGCTCCCGCCGAACATTCACCGTAAAACCCGGCGAACGCACACCGAAACCCGCAAAAACATCTGGATTAACCCCACCGGAGAAACCCGAGCAGCCGCCGGAAAAAGCCGACACCGCAGACGAATGGAGTGGAAAAAAAAAAAACAGGACGTTTGAATGTTTGAAAAGTGAAACGCTGTTTGCAAAGAAACTACTGAACGAAAATGTCTGAAATTTACATATAAGATCCAATGAATGATAATAAAAAGGGCTGTTACAAAAAAAAGAAAAGATTAAAAAAAAGAAACGGAAAAGAAATTTTCGCAGAAAAAAATCCCAAAAAATGCCTAAAAGATCCTAAAAAAAATCTATAAAATAAAGAGACTTTTTAGTGCAGAATTTTATAATAAACGCTTTATTAGATATTAAATTAAAACGGGAATATTTTTAACATTGAAGCCTATGGGATTCACCTGAAGAAACCTGACGAATTAAACCACCGAATGGCAGGGCATTTCGGCAACTTTTCACTGCTGGTTTGTGTTCTCTGAATAGACGAAGCATTGTTTCTCTATGGGGAATTCAATGCCCTCGAACAGGCACCGAACAGGCACCGTATGTGCAGACAATTCACCAACATTTGGCGAACTGCCTGCTCTCTGGATAGTCGAATGGCCAGGAAAGGTAACCGAACGCTGATTTTCACTGTTCGTTTACATTTCAGCCACAATTCGGATCTCTTTGGATAACCCCTCTGTGTTGGTTAGCAATGATATTTTATCACTTGCATTTTTCACTTGTAAAATATATTATTCATGCTCTAGTAACGTTTGTTATTTATAGGATAGTGTGACTATTCACTTTTTATAATGTTCATTATAGGGAGTCTTATTTTGTGTTGATCGATCAATTGATTAATTGCTCTCCCTTGGAATTTATACGTGGTTATGTGTCACTTGGACCTTCAGGCTTGAAAAAGTCTCATAGAGTCGAAACGTTGTCTGGTCCACTTGGGTGGAAAAAGAATATCTCCTACTAAATCTTGGTGTTGTGTTATCTCTATATTGTTTGTTTTATATCAGATGGATTGAGGATTCCGAGGATTACGCACCCAGGTTGAAGAAAATACAGAGTATGGTTTGCTATGTTGCTTGTTTGTAGCAAGAAAGTAGCGTGCCGATACCCTAGAAAGTGTCGACGACATCATTTTGGCAAGAAATACATTGGCAGATTCGATTCAGACCAAAATATAAATAAAACAATTAATAAATGGACAATCAAACAGATAGCAGAAAAAGGAGAGCGTGAGAAATAGTGACTCATGCAGATTGTAGAAGTCGGAAAAACCTTAATCATAAGGATTTTAAACCGCAATGAGGATCATCGGGAGTGATTAATGAGCGATGTGTATGAGTCAGGCCGAACATAAAGCCAGCGGGATTCCTAGAAGACTCTGTCAGAAGACACAGAAAGGTCAATTCATACATTTCCGTGAAAAGCCATAGTAATAGTAAATGCAAAAGCGTTTGGAACCGAAAATATTGATATATTGAAACACAAATAACGCGCGACAATTTCTATCAGAACATCGCCTTTGTGAAACTAATATGTTTGTAAACACTGCATGTTCGGTGACTTTTCGTTCTCTTCAATTCGGTGCGATTTGGCGATCCCATTTCGGCAACCCTGCGGTGTATTCAGCAAGCACCACAGGGCCCTCGAAGTGCAGGGAAAAGCCGCCGCAAAACTCGGCGAACACTCACCGCAAAACCCAGCGAGCACACACCGAAACCCACCGATTGGATTAACCCCGCCGAACACGCCGGAGAAACCCGAGCAGGAGCCGATCACAGAGCAGAGCAGCTGCAAGAAAAAGCCGACACCGCAGACGAATGGAGTGAAAAAAACAAAAACAGTACGCTTGAATGTTTGAAAAGTGAAACGCTGTTTGCAAAGAAACTACTGAGCGAATATGTCTGAAATTTACATATAAGATCCAATGAATGATAATAAAAAGGGCTGTTACAGAAAAAAAGACAAAACGATTAAAAAAAACGGAAATGTTTTTTTGAGAAAATATCCTGAAAAATGCCTAAAAGATCCTAAAAAATCTGAAAATAAAGAGACTTTTTACTACAGAATAAAATAATAAACGGTTTATTTGATATTGAATTAAAACGGGAATATTTTTAACATTGAAGCCTACGGGATTCACCTGAATAAACCTGCCGAATGAAATCACGAATGGCAGGGCATTTCGGGAACTTTTCACTGCTGTTTTGTGTTCTCTGAATAGACGAAGCATTGTTTCTCTATGGGGTTTTCACTGCCCTCGAACAGGCACCGAACAGCCACCGTATGTGCAGGCAATTCGCCAACATTTGGCGAACTGCCTGCTCTCTGAATAGCCGAATGGCCAGGAAAGGTAACTGTACGCTGAATTTCAGCGTTCGTTACCTTTCGGCCACAAATCAGCGCTCTTTGAATAACCCTGATAGTAATTTAAGCAACTGTTGGAGTGTGTCACCTGTAAACATTGTCAAGCGCTCACTCTTTAACCTGCCATATATATGGATTATCCAAACCCGACTCCAAATCACAGTCTCAACAAGTTTCATAATACTGCGGGAATAGAACACAAATAACTCACAAAAAGAGGTGCAGGTTAGAATTCTATTGAAGGGCTACAATCGGAAACAAAAGGGGTTATTCAGAGAGCACCGTATTAGCCACCGAATTGCACCGAACAGTGAATTTCCCCGTACGGTGTAATTTCGTGGCAATTCGGTAATTCAAAAAGCTGGCGATTCGCCAAATATTGGCAAATTGCCGGCGAAATACGGTGCAATTCAGCGGCAGTGAAATCCCCCATAGAGAAGTAACAGTTAATCTATTCAGAGAACGCCGAACAGCAGTGAAAAGTTGGCGAAATGCTCTGATTTTTCTTGGTTTCCTTCAAGTAAATCCCATAGATTTCAATGTTAAAAATATTTCCTGTTTTTATTAGATATTTATTCAACCATTTATTCTTTTCATTTGCAGCAAAAAGTCTTTATTTTTTTAGACTTTTTAGGCATTTTTGGTGAAATTTTTGATTCAGTTTTTTTATTAATGTGGCTTTTTTTAAAAAAAAGAAATCCTGTAACAGACTTTTTATTATTAGTCATAGGACTTTTATATATTATTTCCAGGAATTTTCAACAACTAGTTTATTTTAAAATGCCTTTTAAAAGTTGCAAGGTTTTCGTCTACCATTGTTCGGTGGCTGGTCGGCTTTTTTCAGATGTGTTCGGCGGATGCATTCAGCGTTTTTTCGGCGGTTTGTAGATGCATTCGGCAGTTTATCGGATCGATTCGGTGGTTTGAGGATGCATTCGGTGGGTTATCAGATCGATTCGGCGATTTTATCGACAGCGTTCGGTGCATCGATTCAACGCACTTCGAGGACCCTTTGGTGAATGCTGAATTCACACAGCATCAGCGAATTAAGGGTGCCGAAGTGCGCCGATGGAGAGAGCACTGAAATTTCGGTGCTCTCGGAATAACCCTAAAGACTTTATAGAAAGTAGGCTTGTGCACCGATTTTTTTTTTGGTTCGATTCGGTTCGATTTTTCGGATTTTTAAACTTTTCGATTCGGCTCGTTTCGACCGATTTCTGTTTCGATTCGGTTCGGTTCGACTCGTTTTTCGGGTAAATTTTTTTCGGAATATCGACCATTTTTCGTATTTTCGTGTCACTTTGCTCGTTTTTTGTATCGACTTTTCGTGATTTCGGAAATTTTCGTTTTTCGGAATTGTACATGGTTTCGGAATTTCGACCATTTTTCGTATTTTCGTGTCACTTTGCTGGTTTTTTGTATCGACTTTTCGTAAGTTCGGAAATTTTCGTTTTTTTGGAACGTCTGTTCTCCTCGTTTCAAAGCGAATAAATTTCAATTTGACACATTTCAAGTCCATTCGAAAATTCCGAAAATATTTCGTTTCGGCTCGGAAAACTTTTCGGATCTGACATTTTCGGATCTAAAAACTTTCGGAAAATCGGCCGCATCCGAAAACACGAATCGGGAAATTTCGTGAAAATTCCGAAATTCCGAAACCCGAAACGCACATCCCTAATAGAAAGCAGATTACAAGTCACACTGCGGCTCTTTTCAGTGAATCATAGACAAACAGTTCACGGGTGGCAGCGATCATAATACAGCGGAAATCATGAATATATAGATCGCATCACAGGATTCCCAGAAATGAGGCAGTATCCAGTATATGAAACTTAATATAATTAAGTTAGCCACGTCTACTGTAAATTCCTTTGTTGGGAGCGCATAGATACAGTATATAGGATTGGTGCGTGCTTCTTCCAAATTATTCAGTCATTTGATGTATCCAAAAACATGAACTAGAATACAGAAGAACATAATCGTGCAATATTGTCCCATTGGTTATGAGCAAATTATATAGGTTTCTATAACATATGTGAAAATATTGCGCGATTATGTGTAGGTTCTTCTGTATTCTAGTTCATATTTTTGGATACATCAAATGACTGAATAATTTGGAAGAAGCACGCACCAATCCTATATACACTATATTGCCAAAAGTATTGGCTCACCCATCCAAATAATCAGAATCAGGTGTTCCAATCACTTCCATGGCCACAGGTGTATAAAATCAAGCCCCTAGGCATGCAGACTGTTTTTACAAACATTTGGGAAAGAATGGGTCGCTCTCAGGAGCTCAGTGAATTCCAGCGTGGAACTGTGATAGGATGCCACCTGTGCAACAAATCCAGTCGTGAAATTTCCTCGCTCCTAAATATTCCACAGTCAGCTGTCAGCTGTATTATAAGAACGTGGAAGTGTTTGGGAACGACAGCAACTCAGCCACGAAGTGGTAGGCCACGTAAACTGACGGAGCGGGGTCAGGGAATGCTGAGGCGCATAGTGCGAAGTGGTCGCCAACTTTCTGCAGCGTCAATCGCTACAGACCTCCAAACTTCATGTGGTCTTCAGATTAGCTCAAGAACAGTGTGCGGAGAGCTTCATGTGATGGGTTTCCATGGCCGAGCAGCTGCATCCAAGCCATACATCACCAAGAGCAATGCAAAGCGTCGGATGCAGTGGTGTAAAGCACGCCGCCACTGGACTCTAGAGCAGTGGAGACGCGTTCTCTGGAGTGACAAATCATGCTTCTCCATTTGGCAATCTGATGGACGAGTCTGGGTTTGGCAGTTGCCAGGAGAACGGTACTTGTCTGACTGCATTGTGCCAAGTGTAAAGTTTGGTGGAGGGGGGATTATGGTGTGGGGTTGTTTTTCAGGAGCTGGGCTTGGCCCCTTAGTTCCAGTGAAAGGAACTCGGAATGCTTCAGCATACCAAGACATTTTGGGCAATTCCATGCTCCCAACTTTGTGGGAACAGTTTGGAGCTGGCTCCTTCCTCTTCCAACATGACTGTGCACCGGTGCACAAAGCAAGGTCCATAGAGACATGGATGACAGAGTCTGGTGTGGATGAACTTGACAGGCCTGCACAGAGTCCTGACCTCAACCCGATAGAACACCTTTGGGATGAATTAGAGCGGAGACTAAGAGCCAGGCCTTCTCGTCCAACATCAGTGTGTGACCTCACAAATGCGCTTCTGGAAGAATGGTCAAAAATTCCCATAAACACACTCCTAAACCTTGTGGATAGCCGTCCCAGAAGTGTTGAAGCTGTTATAGCTGCAAAGGGTGGACCGACGTCATATTGAACCCTATGGATTAGGAATGGGAAGTCACTTAAATTCATATGTGAGTCAAGGCAGGTGAGTGAATACTTTTGGCAATATAGTGTATCTATGCGCTCCCAACAAACTAGTTTGTATTATATTTGTTGAATGTGGGTGAGGGACGCATCTTGTGGTGAGCTGCATGTTTGTGATACAGTTCACCATATTGTATATTTTTTATAGACATATATAATTATAGCGCCTGATACATTGACATTGAAAGGTGTTATATTCTAGCTTTACTGTAAATTCCTCCCAAGTTCTCTGTACACATCATACATAGATAAGAGATGAAGGCAAGTTAACCCCTTACAGCAATTATGCGCCAACTGTCTCTTTTCAATTATTTTGAGACATTCTGGTTCTTGTGAAGCCAAATGTCATTTATGTCTATCGCGTAACCCCATACACAATCGGGTGATTCTGGCCCATGGGCCCCATGTTATATTATTTTACGGTTTTTTTAATATGTTTTTATGAAATAAAACCCAATTTTTATTTATTTTTACATACTGGCAAGTTGTGCTTCATTAAGGCTGTAGTGGTCTGGGAATTCCAATTTCATAAAAAACATATAAAAATCATATCGTCTGCGCTGTGCTTCCGCTAATCGGAAAAACCTGATCTGTTAGGGATACTTGAGGGCCGCGGTTGGGAACCACTGTTATAGGACACCGAAAAAAAAACGTATAACCTGGTAGTAATACACTTTTCAGAATACTCAGAAAGCTACCCAAAGAAATTGTTTTTGAGAACCCATGATAATGTTGGGACAGATTTCCTATGTACGAAAATTATTTTTGACCCTCATAATAATATCTGGCTATCTAGAGCAAACATAACATATCATGTGGGCCAGAAAAGGGATGAGGGGGGCAGACATGTTGATGTAATGGGTCTTTCTCTTCCATGACTCTGCACATGTTTATAAAAGGAATTGTTTTCACGGTTAATCCCATGAACTCTCCTAAATTATTGACTACAGGTCAAGGAATGGAGCAACTGCGTTATCGATTAGTGAGAGGTTTAGCCCTTTACAGATGGAAAAAGAACTAGAAAAGAAATATCTGGAAAAATGATACAGTTCGGTATTATATTATGAACATGTATTATACATTGATAGACAAGTGTAGAGAAAGGCACACTTCCACATCAAGTACAGGGAATATCAATCGAGTGTCCAAGCATCCAACATATAATTGTCACAGATTTCCCCACTGATATACAGTTGTGTTCAAAATTATTCAACCCCCACTGAAATTGAGTGTTTTGGCCAGTTTGACATTGATTTTGATCATTCAGTCATCTTGCTTACAATTAAATCAAAGAGGCACGTGTAGGTCAGACAAATATAACATAACATTTATAATGAAATAACCACAAATGTCTTTTCTGTGCTCACATCATTATCAGTTTTATTCAACCCCCAAGTGACATTCAATCTTAGTACTTAGTACAACATCCTTTTACAGTTATAACAGCTTTTAAACGTGAAGCATAGCTTGACACAAGTGTCTTGCAGCGATCTACGGGTATCTTCGCACATTCGTCATGGGCAAAAGCCTCCAGTTCAGTCACATTCTTAGGCTTGCGCACTGCAACTGCTTTCTTTAAGTCCCACCAGAGGTTCTCAATCGGATTTAAGTCAGGTGACTGCGATGGCCACTCCAAAATGTTCCAGCCTTTAATCTGCAACCATGCTCTAGTGGACTTGGAGGTATGCTTGGGATCATTGTCCTGTTGAAAGGTCCAACGTCTCCCAAGCCTCAGGTTTGTGACGGACTGCATCACATTGTCATCCAATATCTCCTGGTACTGAAGAGAATTCATGGTACCTTGCACACGCTGAAGCTTCCCTGTACCTGCAGAAGCAAAACAGCCCCAAAGCATGATTGCCCCCCCGCCATGCTTCACAGTAGGCAAGGTGTTCTTTTCTTCATAGGCCTTGTTCTTCCTCCTCCAAACATAGCGTTGATCCATGGGCCCAAACAGTTCTAATTTTGTTTCATCAGTCCACAGAACACTATCCCAAAACTTCTGTGGTTTGTCCACATGACTTTTGGCATACTGCAGTCGACTCTTCTTATTCTTTGGAGACAGCAAGGGGGTGCGCCTGGGAGTTCTGGCATGGAGGCCTTCATTACGCAGTGTGCATCGTATTGTGTGAGCTGAAACTTCAGTACCCACATCTGACAAATCTTTTCTCAGTTCCTCAGCAGTCACACGGGGACTTTTCTCCACTCTACGCTTCAGGTAGCGCACAGCAGTCGAAGTCAGCATCTTCTTTCTGCCACGACCAGGTAGCGTTTCAACAGTGCCCTTTGCCTTGAATTTGCGAATGATGCTTCCTATGGTCTCTCTTGGTATGTTTAACATCTTTGCAATCTTCTTATAGCCATTGCCCTTCCTGTGAAGAGTAATCACCTCTTCTCTTGTCTTCCTGGACCATCCTCTTGACTTCACCATGTTTGTAACCACACCAGTAAATGTCTAGAAGGAGCTGAGTATCACAGTCATTTTAAAGCTGCCTAATTGGTGCTTATTATGCTTTATTGCTGCTCCGTGACATCCACAGGTGTTTTCAATACCTGATTGAAAACACTTGAATGAACCTCTGTTCTTCAGAGTGGTAATCTTTAAGGGGTTGAATAATTGTGTCAATGAAGAATTCACAAAAGAAACATTTACTACTGTATTACAAAACCAATTGATGTCATTTTAGTTGCATATGGTTCTTTAAAAAGTCCTTGTAGGATTTCATTCTGAATACAATTACAAATGTACACTAAATTCCCTAAAACCCTTTACAGCATTGGGGGTTGAATAATTTTGAACACAACTGTATGAAAACAGATCCCTGTACGCAGAGTTACCCTATAACCTCCGATCCTTAGAGTGGCTGGATAGATAGAAAAAAGTAATATACTGTATATATTATACTATATATATATATAACCAGAAGTCAGATATCTGAATTGGCAAGGATACAGAACCAGGGTTCAAAGCAACAGAGTATAGGATTTCCAGAGCCAGAGGTCAAAACACCAAAGTAGTCGATTGTGTATGACCTCTGGCTTTGGCAAAGAAAGATATAAATTAGTTATGAAACACTTGGTTGCACTGTGGGAGTGTGAAAACACGTCAGCGCCCTGGTCTGGGCTATGTGAAGGGCTTATATACCCGTCCGCTGCATCTTAGTACCGCCTCTCGCCCCTCTGGCCGTCACATGACCAGCGCTGGTATGCATTTTATCTGGCACTCGGCCAGTGAGCAGCGTGGAGGACGCTGCCGGGTGCCGGATGTACGTGACAATAATAAGTGATGGCGGACACACTCATGGCTCTTAGATAGATTGGCTTAATTGATTTTTTTCAGGATGTCCTTGTGTGACCACATATATTCACATTTCTATTACATATATGCTTACAGTAGCAAATCCTGAGAACATATTTTGGTGTGATACAGAGACACACACACCCTGTACACCCTGTACATTTTAGCATTCCTATCTATAAAATATTTTACACCGGAAGGGGCTATTTTTGACTATCCTGGCCTATGACAATACGTCTTGTAGATTATGGTCCAGGGTCATACGTTTGGATCCATTTCTGCCTCATCATGATACAACGATCCTTCCCTTGTTGTTCTGGTGGGTATTTTTTATATTATTAATGAATACATAGAAGGTCATTTACATTTTGAAGTTTTTTTTAAGCCTTTCATATATATTATTTTTTAAATAATCATACTTGGTTTTCTTTCACGTGCTCAATTGCCACTGACTCAACGGGGTCTTGTGTGCTATCCAGTGACTCCATCCCCTGCCTGTATTCACTTGATGCTACGTGACCGCAGTCAGGCGCGTCTGTAATAGATGCAATTGTTCCACGCATAAAAGATGGGTAATAAAAGGAGGCCCTGCTTTGCAAACTCATAAGTAATAAATTAACCCTAAGCAGGCTATTTCCTACTGAAATTTTACACCCCCCACCAGTTCTTCACAATGAACCTTCAATCACAATTGAATAGATCATTTACCGACGTCCTATAGGTCACAGATAAACATATATTTACGACAAACTTAGAAACAATAGTAAAAAAATCTTTAATATTTAGGAAATATAAACTCTTTCATGTATCTTTCCTGGTAAAATACTTTGCAAATAAATAAATAAAAGTATAGGAAAAAGGGCTTTAATGAAAATATGAGTCTCGCTAGTGCACGGAGGAATTGAAAGGATTACAAAGAGTAGTATAGCTTGGAATAAAGACGAGACAGAGGAGATATGATAGAAACATTTAAATACGTAAAGGGAATCCACAAGGTAGAGGAAGGGAGTATATTTAAAAGGAAACAAAGTAGCAAAACAAGAGGACATAGTCTTAGATTAGAGGGGCAAAGGTTTAAAAGTAACATCAGGAAGCATTATTTTACTGAGAGGGTGGTGGATACATGGAACAGCCTTCCAGTAGAAGTGGTAGAGGAGAAAACAGTAATTGAATTTAAGCAAACATGGGATAGGCATAAGGCTATGCTAAACTAAAGATAAATCCAGGTAAAGTATCCATGTAATTGGGCAGACTAGATGGGCCGAAAGCTTCTTATCTGCCGACATTTTTCTATGTTTCTATGTTTCTATGAGTAAAATTTAAGATGAAGCAACTGATGTCAATGGAGTTAGATGGAGGAAAAAGATGAAGCATATAGAGATATACATAATTGCATAGTAAGAGGAGGAAGTCCAAGGATGTCAACATCAAGGAGACTATCAGGGTTATTCTAAGAGTCGATCTGACACCGAAATGTAACATTACAATTCAGTGTACGGTGACATTTCGGGGTCATTCGACTATTCAGAGAGTAGCAAATTCGCCAAATCCTGGCGAATTCCCTGCACGTACGGTGCCTGTTCGAGGGCAGTGAAATCCCCCATAGAAAAGCAATGCTTTGTCTATTCAGAGAACACAAAACAGCAGGGAAAAGTTGCCGAAATGCCCTGCTGTTTGGTGGTTTCATTTGACAAGTTTATTCAGGAGAATCCCATAGGCTTCAATGTTAAAAATATTTCTGTTTTAAATCAATATCTAATAAACCGTTTATTATTATATTCTGCAGTAAAAAGTCTCTTCATTCATAGATTTTTTAGGATCTTCTAGGCAAACTTTTTTTCCATTTTTTTTTTTACATCGATTTTTGTTTTTTCTGTAACAGACCTTTTTATTATCATAGGATTTTCTTTGTAAATTCCAGACATTTTCGTTCAGTAGTTTTTTTGCAAACAGCGTTAAAAATTTTAAACTTTAAAGCATACTGTTTTTTTTTTTTAATTTTTACCACGTTCGTCTGCGGGTCGGGTTTTTCCGGCGGCTGCTCTGCGCTCTGATCGACGGCTAGTCGGGTTCCTCCGTGCGTGTTCGGTGGGGTTAATCAAGTTGTTTCTGCAGGTTTCGGTGAGTGTTCGGCGGGTTTGCAGTTAGTGTTTGGAGTGTTTGCGGTGGGTTTTCCCTGCTCTACAGGGGGCCCTGCAGTGCTTGCTGAATACACCGCAGGGTTGGCGAACTAAGATCGCCGAATCGCCCCAAAGTGCGGGGAATGAAAAGTCACCGAACGTGCAGTGACTTTTTGAATCTCTTTGAATAACCCTGTATAAAAGACTCCATTATATTGATTATTGTGATGTCAGAAAGAGTTTGATCTGGGGTTAAAAAAAATCGTGCTTTCAGATAAAAGAGGAGAAAATGGAAATTAACAGTGAACACGAATAATTTTAACATAAACAGTATCGGATTCATGGGAAGGGGGTTTAATGATTTTTGCAAATGCAGGATCATTTAGCACCAGCATTTAGGTGTAGCTAAAATCTTGCCTTGTGCGTCCTGACGGTAATTACCGCTAGCACTTTGTAATACCTTACTTATCGAAACGCTGATGAATGATTGCGCATCCTATACTAAACATGGGGGGGCAGTATTACAAAGTTGGTGCTAACTTTACCAGAGCTGTTGTAAACTTACAACTCCATAGACTATAATGGATCTGGTAAGTTTACAACAGCTCTGGTTAAATTAGCACCAGCTTTGTAATATTGCCCGGGGAGTGTGAAGTACAGTAAGCTCGCTCAATCACCGATGCGCAAAGTAATTTTTTTTATGAGTTTAGCGTCAGGAAGGTAATATGGGGGGCATGCGTTAAACACACTTATCCTGGTGGTAGCACTTACACATCCGAACGCTAACATTTTCATTCACTAGTGAATAGTTGTCACGCTGACCATTGGCTTGGACCATGATGGGGCCTTGGTTCAGGAAGGAAATTAGCCCTTGAGGCAGGTTAGCTGCTGGCTGAAAAGGCTAATAGAATACAGATTCCAGACAGGATCAATCAGGACTGTAACAAGAGGAGCAGGAGGGTAGAGAAGAAATCTAAAGGAATCCCTAAACACTGGGGAAAGATCCTTAAATGGCCTTCTATCTATGGAAGCCTCACAAAGAATAACAGAGTCAGGAGAACAGGAAGGGCGAGGGTTAAACAAGACAGACAGACAGGAGATCCTAAACTGAAGAGAGGTCTTTATACTGGCCTCTATGCTAATAATAACTATATAGTGCCGGATACATTCACAGAACATAAAACAAGGCTACTGGGAGCAGACAGTGTAGTCAAAAAAAGCTGAGATCAGTAAACCAGAAAACACCAGAATACATATGCAGCGATACAGGAACCAGGAGTCTGCACCCTAAGGAACAGGAACCAGAACTCAAGCCAGAGCAATAAGCCTCTGTGCTGCTGGTGTTTAAATAGGGAACAGGTCTGGGCAATTTGGACATGTGATCCCAGACCTGAACAGCTTGTCACGGTCCGTACCCCCAGACCCTCTGGCGCCCCCCTTTGTTCTCCTTTCCCGCCATATTCTGCATGATTTATGCAGCTTCCAGGACGTGACGTGTTTCCCTACGTGACGTCCTGCGCCCCCTCTGGTTTACATTGAACATTCTTGTCTGGACTTTTAGTGTCTCTGGCGCCACCTCTGGCCTCTATTGACATTTCTTGGATTCCAAGCCTGATCAGTACCTGGACTCCATTGGTTAACCCTGGACCATTTTGTATAAATGGAGACCACTCCCTTAGTAGGGTGCGGTCTCATTCATTCATCCTGAATCATCCATTCAGTTCAGTCTGTCTGTCTTCAAGCTCATGTCTGGTTTGCCTTGGTCTAGATTAATCCTGTTCAGTCTGTCTACCTGTTCATTCTGTTTACAGGTTCATGTCTGATTTGTCCTGGTCCAGATTCATCCTGAATCAGTCATTTAGCTCATGTCTGGTTTGCCTTGCTCTAGATTTATCCTGCCCAGTTCTGTCTGTCGTTCTACAAGCTCATTGTCTGGTTTGCCCTGGTCTAGGTCAGTCCTGTTTTTCTTGCCTTCTTGTAGTATCATGTTTAGTTCTGCCTCCCATGTTTAGTTCTGCTTCCCATGTTTAGTTCTGTTTCCCATGTTTAGTTCTGCTTCCCATGTTTAGTTCTGCTTCCCATGTTTAGTTGCCTATTTGTTTATCTGCTTTTCTTTATATTTGTTGCCCTGAGGTTAAAGGCTCTGTTCATTTAATTTATGTTCTGTATTCCCTGCTCTTGGTTTAAGTTCTTGGTTCCTAGAATAAATAATATATATTTATTTTTCTAGTTCAGGCTCATGGTCTATTTTCACTGCTCATTAGGCTCACACCCCTCTCTGTCAGGTCAGGTTCCCGACCCCCATCGTTACACAGCTCAGCAGAACCCAGGAGCGGCACAGGGCGGAATAGCTATGCCGAGCAGGGAAATGCTGGCCTGGATCCCTCTCACCACCAGGGGGCACAGCTGTAACTGGTGGAAACATGACAATAGTGCCCTTTAAGGGGCGTGTTTGCCTTGCTTTGGCACAACCTAAAGAAAGCACACTGTCCAAATTTTCTTTCATATATATATTTTGATACTCCTTGTAGGCTAAGACAAAAGATCATCACAAATTGACTAGAACACTGTATAGGCTACATGGTTACGATGATTGCCGTACGAAAAGTACTTATCCATCTTTTTTCTGCTTCAACTTTATATTTTTTAAATTATATTTTTTAATTAAATCAAAACTGTAAACTTATGTTTTTAATCAAATAAAAAAAAAAACTTGTAAAAAGGAAACACTAGCCGGGAGAGCACCTAATAAAAATGTGCTGAGTATGTGTATTCAAGAGTCTACAAGAACGAATAAATATGCTCTTGGTGTTGACTTGGCTTATGGGACTTGACATATTTTACTGAGCCTATTACGTATTTTACAGTCTCTGTATCTACCTGAAATAACGTGAATGGCAATCGTTGAATTTCTAATTGCGTCTGATAACACAGAGAGTCGAATTTGTGTTAGAGAGCCAGATTGTACCGGTACAAAGCAGCCAAGGGTTCCATGTTGTTTTAATGACAGTAGTAATCTTTTCATCTGTGAGTAATGGAAAGAGAGCTGGATACAGAGGAACAGCTAGACAGACAATTGGCATCTGACTAGAGAAAGAGGCTCTCAGACAGCAGGAATCTGACATGGGGGTGAAGAGCAAATAATAGAAGAGAGAGCTAGAGACTGATCAGAAGTGTGGGAAATTGGGGGTAGGGTGAGAGGAGCCAATACAAAACAAACAACGCCAGGATCGCATAATAGAAGCCAGTGAATGGATGGGGGGGGAGCTGGGAGGGGGAGCTAGACTATGTCAAATACTGGTGGGACTAGACAGAGGACGATAGCAGAGATGAATATTGAAACCAAGGGTAGATGTGCAAACTACATTTCCCATGGAACATGCTAATTGTGCTGTGTGCAGGAAGTCTGTCTGGTGAAGCTATTTTGTTACTGTAACAAAGTGTTTTATTTACCATATCATTTGGTTTTTATTATTCTTAATTTACACATATTTATTGATAAATTCCCACTTAGAAAACCAATAATTTACAAGGGCTTCAAATAATCATGGCTCAGGATTTACAGACTGCAGAGTCTACAACTGGATAAACCAGTAAAAATGGAAGCGAAATGTCTTATCATCTGTCGGAGTTTAAAGTGCACTGGTCATGTCCAACACATGTTGGGCTTAGTTGGTACTATATATGAGCTAGATTTTTCACTAGGAAATCTTCAAGTAACTCCCAATCAAAAATCCACCACCACTCTTTTCCAGTGGCATGCTGACATCCATAATCCACCATCACTCATATCTGGTGGCATGCCAACATGAAAAATATCCCATCGCTCATTTCCAGTGACATGCCGACATCAAATATCCATCGTCACTCATTCCTGATGGCATGTCAACATCAAAAATCCCCCGTGCTCATTTCTGGTGACATGTCGAAACCAAAAATTCATCGTCACTCATTTTTGATGGCATGCCGAAACCAAAAATCCATAGTCACTCATTCTTGATAGCATGCCAACATCAAAAATCCACCGTGCCTCATTTCTGGTGACATGCAGAGATCAAAAATCAATCGTCAGTCATTCCCGATGGCATGCCAACATCAGAAATCCACCGTGCCTCATTCCCGATGGCATGCCAACATCAAAAATCCACCGTGCCTCATTTCTGGTGACATGCAGAGATCAAAAACCCATCGTCACTCATTCCTGATGGCATGCCAACATCAAAAATCCACCGTGCCTCATTTCTGGTGACATGCAGAGATCAAAAACCCATCGTCACTCATTCCTGATGGCATGCCAATATCAAAAAATCCACCGTGCCTCTTTTCTGGTGACATGCCAACATCAAAAATCCACCGTTCCTCTTTTCTGGTGACATGCCAACATCAAAAATCCACGTTCCTCTTTTCTGGTGACTTGCCAACATCAAAAATCCATCGCCACTCATTCCTGATGGCAAGCAAAGATCAAAAATCCACTATCAATAATTTCTAATTCCTGACACAAAAAAAATACACTGTAATTCTTTTCTGGTGGCATGTCCAACAGAGTGGTTGATATTTGAGGGAGGAAGAGCTGTCCTACTGGTCAACCCCATGCTTGTTTCAAACAGCAGATTGACATCGTACTGACTGACTGGCTAAGACCAGACCTTCACAACAGAAGGATAATTACGCAGCCCTCTCCTGCACAAAAAAACCCTACTATGTTTTGCATTGGGTAAATTTATTTATGTACATCGTTTGCATATCAGAGAAGGTAACTTTGATATCCTGAATTTTACATGTTTATTTAAACATCTGTTGGAGCTGAAAAAAACCCATTCTGAATAGATGTAATTTATGCTTCTCTTGAATGAAACCTCATCATCAGCAAATGTTTCTTAGATGCAAATCATATTTTAATACTGAATGTTCTTAATGGGATGCCAATACCCAACGGATTCAGGAAGGACCTTTCCAAATACTCTAAGAAACGCCAATGCTTTCTTCCCCTGGGTTGAGCCTATATGAAATTTGTATGTGCATTAGTACTATCGTGAATATAGATGTCCAGATGCCCATGGTCCATAATATATTAAGGTATTTATCCCATGAAAAGTCTACAAAGTGCTTCAACTTGAAAACTCAGCTGGACTTGAAAGGAACTCCGCCATTTTCAAAGTGAGTTTGAAGACCCAACACTCTAGAATGCATTTAAAGATGCCAGTGAGCTTTTAAGGCTTTGTTTTGGCCATTTAGAAACATAGTCAAATGTCGGCAGATAAGAACCTTTCGGCCCATCTAGTCTGCCCAATTACATGGATACTTTACCTGGATTTATCTTTTGTTTAGGATAGCCTTATGCCTATCCCATGCCTGCTTAAATTCAATTACTGTTTTGGCCTCTACCACTTCAACTGGAAGACTGTTCCATGTATCCACCACCCTCTCAGTAACATAATGCTTCCTGATGTTACTTTTAAACCTTTGCCCCTCTAATCTAAGACTATGTCCTCTTGTTTTGCTACTTTGTTTCCTTTTAAATATACTCCCTTCCTCTACCTTGTGGATTCCCACAAGTCAGCCATTTATAGTCAGCCATTTTTTTCCCCTTTCTAACCTGTTGTTAAACTAGTTAAGGTAATGATATTCCCTTTAATATTTGTAGAAGTATGCGTGTGTTGGGATAACAATTGCCTTCCATGGAGCATTGTTAACATTATTGGTACGGGGTTAAACTGGCAGCATGCCATCAATCATCTGCTTCCTGAGGGAAAGGAAAACCAACAAAAATAACCCTCAAAACAAAGATTAGTGAAAATCCCACTATTTGGTGGAGGCTTAAAATATTAAATACGCTTCCATGAGCCTTTGCACTACTTCAGCCACAGATAAAGCTGGAACAGCTGGACAGGGGTGGGAGGGGTACAAGAGGTGCCTCTGAGACCAGCTAGTAAAGATGCACAAGCCTTTGCATTATTTCAGTGAGCAGTAGGATGTTCTAACAAACAATATGACAGTGCAATATACCAAGATAGTGGAAGACGGCTTCTGTTTAGAGGAATGAAATCCTGTATTTATAGCACGTGTCTTCAATTTTGGGAGGAATTCAAGAGAATCCATTTCTTACATTAAAGCATGGACATATAATCTTAGAAATCTCTTGAATTTGGATGATTGGTCTGAATTTCACGAAGCAGCCAGGGCTATAGTAAGGTTTATTTTAGGAGAAGAGGCAAATAACATTTTGCAACACCTGCCACCAATAAAGATATACTTGTATATGCAGAAAAACAGTGTGATATCCCACATACACCTAGTGGTGCGCAAATAATTGGCCACTCACAAGAGCATGGTAGTAAATGCACCCATCATACTCAATGATTCGCTGTGACTGACGTCAGCCCGGTCAAATCAGGTCAAATCTGGTCAAATCCCAAGGATCTCAATAAAAATGACACAGAGCAAAAATGATGCAGATCATCTAAAATTTAAAACCACAAAGTATTTATTAACTCACACTTCAAATCCGTAAAAACAGCACAGCAAGCACTAAGATCCGACTGGGATGTATGTATGTCCAGCTCAACGCGTTTCGCCCCGATAGGTTCTTCCTCAGGAGAAATATGATATATTAAATAAATATCATGCTTGCTGTGCTGTTTTTACGGATTTGAAGTGCGAGTTAATAAATATTTTGTGGTTTTAAATTTTTTATGATCGGCATAATTTTTGCTCTGTGACATTTTTTCGAGATCCTTGGATTTGACCAGACTGACGAGAGTCACAGCGAATCATTGAGGATGATGGACGCATTTACTACCATGCTGTTGTGAGTGGCCAATTATTTGCCCACCACTTGGTGTGTGCGGGATATCACCCTATGTTTGTCTGCATTTGTTATTTCAGATATACAAGTATATCAAAATTGGGATACATGTCTTATAGGAGCCTTGTGTGTGTGGGTGGGGAGGTCTAGTTGAGGGTGTTACAATAAAATGAGTTTAGGGCAGTGTTAGGTGGTTGTGAATGTGGGGTGTAGGAGTATTTTGGAGTCGTCTATGAGTTGAGCAAAGATAGGCCAATAGGAAAGTCAAAAGAATTCACAGGACCATATGGACCTCCCACATAGGGATGGGTTTGGGCCAAAATGTGGCCCAGACAGAGTGGAGGGGGTAGCTATGGGTGGGCTATCTGGATCCAAGAGTCAAGTGGCAGCCCCCTGCATGTAGTATGCATATGATAGGCTGTGGTCAAGCTCCAGGCGACTCGCATACAAGGTTTGGGCTCAGCCAGTTGCATGAATCAGGGCTGAGATTCATACAGTTTTGTCCTGCAGCCTATCAAGCATTTGCCTGGTGTGCCAGATTACCAGTCTGGCTCTGCTCGCACAGAAACCAACCAACACTATCTACCTATAGCTCAGCTGTATGCCCGGGCAAGATTGACTGCCCAGACAGTTAACTCTTTTATAGCCATGTGCTTAGATATGTATAGGAATCCTTTCTCAATCCCAGTTGGTACGTTGAGATGTTCAGTTGTATGTATGATACCATTCTTCAGATTTGATTTGTTAAAAACTAAAACATAATAGAATAAAGCCTTTTTTTGACCATAGCTGGAACTAGAGGTTCCTTAAGAACCCGTGTCCCAATGATGTCACAGAAGAACATGTACATTCCTTCGAAGAACAAGAGGAAACCTGATTGAAGAGAAGAAACTGGCAAATACTTCCCCACCTTGTTACACCAACCTTGAAATTAAAGTCCATCATTTCGCACTCTCCATTCCTCACCCCCATCCAAAGCTACTCTATTGATATTCAAACTATGTCATTAACCTTATTTTTTTTCTGGTTCATTAGCATGGAAAACAAGAAATCAATGCCGTAATTATCCTCTCCGAAGTCTTTTACGTTCTTGCAATGAATCCAATCTTGTTTTCTTTTTTTCTGAGCATTTAGTCGTTCATTTTACACAATTAGGAAACACAACGACTACATTAACTGGATAATCCTTAATCATCTTAACATATTACCACCCGGATCGCAGCTAATGGGAAACCAGGACAAAACAATATACAATGCAACCATGTAATCACTAGACTCCTACTTTGGATGAATGAGTCTCTGCACATGTTTAATTATTGTGACCTATATTGCATATCTAATACTGGAGATACAGGTTTACGCGCTAGATACAGAACCAGGAGCCAGCTTTCCATACACAAACCAAGCCGGGATTAGGGGGCTCCCAGTCCAAAATAGGAAAGGGGGTCTCTTTTTCGCGCAAATGTTAACGCGTTCGCAAAAACGTGAGGGGCAAAACCCTTTGCGCACAACGTCGTATTACAACGTCCGTGCAAAAAATGAGCGTTAACGTCTAACGCGGGTGAACCTGCGCAAAACCCTTTGCGAGCATACCGTACTTTACGCGTCCTATACTTAACATTGTGAGCGCAAATGCGTTTGTGCGCTGGTACGCGGATGGTATTACAATCTATGCGCAAATTTTAACGGACAACGTTTGCGCGCATAGTTTTAACGTCTTTTAAAAGCTGCTGTTAATGGCAAATCTGAACGTCCTGGATGAACCCAAATACACCAGCCCAAAAAAAAATACGCAGCAACGTATAGTTGCACATTCTACACATACCCAAACAATAAAATTTAGAAGTTGTGCGTGTTTTTATTATTGCTGCAGCATATATACACAGATTGTTTTTGACAGGTGCAAAAACTGAACGGGAGACAATTGTGGTTCTTAATTCTGATTGGCTGAATCGCGTGAGAAAACAGTCGGCACACCGATTTTTGTGCGCAGCGTTAACCCTTTCGCTGCTGAGGCTTTTCCCGCCCCTGTGCTGAGGTCATTTTTTACCTGTTTTGCGCATCATGTTTAAACGTGTTTTGAAGGCTTATTTTAGTATATGACACCGACATATTATATATCGTTCTTTCCGTCAGACTCGGTAGATTCATAATATGTCATTATTATATGTATACGTTATGTCATGTCTGTATATTATAACAAAAAATGCAATAAAATATGTATTTTCAATAATTTACAACGTGTAAAGTGTTTTTTTCCACATTTTAACATGCGAGCAATTGCGGTTATATTTTGTATGGGGTGCGCTTGTTAAAAAAATTAGAGATGGGGTCTCGTTACATTTTTTTTTGGGGAAAATGACACTATTTTTAACAAACGCACCGCATACAAAAATCGTTAGTGCAGCATCATTGTTCACATTATAATTGAAATGGGAACAATATTGCTGCATTAACAAACCAAAAAAAATAAAAAAAAAGTGTTTTTTTTTTTTTTTAAATTTTTTTTTAATTTTTTTTTTATTTTTATTTTTAATTTTTTTTTTTTTTTACAAATTTTTTAACTTTCATGTTTGGTATCGTTGGAACGGCCATGCTCTGGCCGATCCAACGATATCAAAATTTAACCCCTAGCTGCCACGGATCGGGAGATAGGGAGTTCATTGGAACTCCCTATCTCCACAGTTGGTGGCAGTTAGGGGTTAACTGCAGGACTGGCGTCATCGTGCTGCGCACGATGACGCCAGTCCTCTGGGGGAGTTCCCGGAAGCTTGGCCGACATCCAAGATGTCGGCCAGCTCCCGGGAAGGATCGCGAATCGGCGCTTTTCAGCGCCGATTTGCGATCCAGCTCCCCAGGGGTTAATGCCAGGCATCATTTGGAAGGGCAGGCTGTGCCCTTCCAAATGATGCCTGGGTTAAGCCCCTGTGTGCCACCGATCGGGAGGGAGAGAGGTCCGAAGGACCTCCCCCCCCTCCCTTTCAGGCGCCTCCTCCGCACATGCGGGGGGGGCGCCTGAATTAGGTGTCATCGCGCCCCCGCGATGACACCTAATAATGGCGGCTGCTGGTCCGGATGCCGGGCTGACATCCAGGATGTCAGCCCGCACCGGAGGGGCCAGCGATCGGCCGGAACCCGGCCGAACGCTGACCCCAAACTGAGGACGCGCTCAGCGCGTCCTCAGCACACCAGCGGTAATGCTGAGGACGCGCTGAGCGCGTCCTTAGCATTGAAGTGGTTAATGCGCGTGCGTTTTTGCACGTCTTTTTTACGCGTGTTATTTTTTGACGGATAAAAAATGCACTCGGATTGTAATACCACCGTTAATTTTACGCGCGTTAACGTTTAACACTTAACCCTTTCGCTGCTGAGGCTTTTCCCGCCCCTATGCTGAGGTCATTTTTACCTGTTTTGCGCATCATGTTTAAACGTGTTTTGAAGGCTTATTTTAGTATATGACCCAGACATATTATATATCGTTCTTTCCGTCAGACTCGGTAGATTCATAATATGTCATTATTATATGTATACGTTATGTCATGTCTGTATATTATAACAAAAAATGCAATAAAATATGTATTTTCAATAATTTACAATGTGTAAAGTGTTTTTTTCCACATTTTAACATGCGAGCAATTGCGGTTATATTTTGTATGGGGTGCGCTTGTTAAAAAAATTAGAGATGGGGTCTCGTTACATTTTTTTTTGGGGAAAATGACACTATTTTTAACAAACGCACCGCATACAAAAATCGTTAGTGCAGCATCATTGTTCACATTATAATTGAAATGGGAACAATATTGCTGCATTAACAAACCAAAAAAAAAAAAAAAAAGTGTTTAATTTTTTTTTTTAATTTTTTTTTTTAATTTTTTTTAATTTTTTTTTACAAATTTTTCACTGTAGTGTTTGGTATCGTTGGAACGGCCATGCTCTGGCCGATCCAACGATACCAAAATTTAACCCCTAACTGCCACGGATCGGGAGATAGGGAGTTCATTGGAACTCCCTATCTCCACAGTTGGTGGCAGTTAGGGGTTAAGTCTAGGACTGGCGTCATCGTGCTACGCACGATGACGCCAGTCCTCTGGGGGAGTTCCCGGAGGCTTGGCCGACATCCAAGATGTCGGCCAGCTCCGGGAAAGGATCGCGAACCGGCGCCGATTCGCGATCCAGCTCCCCAGGGGTTAATGCCAGGCATCATTTGGAAGGGCAGGCTGTGCCCTTCCAAATGATGCCTGGGTTAACCCCCTGTGCGCCGCCGATCGGGAGGGAGAGAGGTCCGAAGGACCTCCCCCCCCTCCCTTTCAGGCGCCTCCTCCGCACATGCGGGGGGGGCGCCTGAATTAGGTGTCATCGCGCCCCCGCGATGACACCTAATGCTGGCGGCTGCTGGTCCGGATGCGCGGCTGACATCCAGGATGTCAGCCCGCACCGGAGGGGCCAGCGATCGGCCGGAACCCGGCCGAACGCTGACCCCAATGTGAGGACGCGCTCAGCGCGTCCTCAGCACACCAGCGGGAATGCTGAGGACGCGCTGAGCGCGTCCTTAGCATTCAAGTGGTTAATGCTTCACATAGGAATTAAAACGCTACGCGAGCTGTTTTGCGCAAAGAATTTAATAGAGCCCACTGTCGGGCCAAAAAAATAAGTCACCCCCTGCCATACAAGACTGTTATGATCTGGGTTTGCTACAGTTAGTCCGGTCTAGGATCAGCAACGTCATGTGCCAAAAAAAATGAATATACTGAATAAGCAGGTATTTCCAATGTTTTTTCCTCCACTGATGGTGCGGGCATATTCCAAGATGGCAATGCCAGGATTCATCAAGCTCAAATCGTGTAAGAGTGGTTCAGGAAGCATGAGACATCATTTTCACACATGGATTGGCCATCGCAAAGTCCAGACCTTAATCCCATTGAGAATCTGTGGGATAATGTGCTGAAGAAGACTTTACGTAGCGCCGCGACTCTCCCATCATCAATACAAGATCTTAACAGGGTTGACGTTCCTGGAGGGATCAGCCAAATGACAAATGATTTAGGTAAGCTAAAAAAATGGTCGGAGTTGTGGCAATTGAGTTTTAATGTGGATAAGTGCAAGATAATGCACCTGGGACGTAAAAACCCAAGGGCTGAATATAGAATATTTGATACAGTCCTAACCTCAACATCTGAGGAAAGGGATTCAGGGGTTATTATTTCAGAGGATCTAAGGGTAAGTAGACAATGTAATAGAGCAGCAGGAAATGCTGGCAGAATGCTTGGTTGTGTAGGGAGAGGTATTAGCAGTAGGAAAAGGGAAGTGCTCACGCCACTGTACAGAGCACTGGTGAGACCTCACTTGGAGTACTGTGTGCGGTACTGGAGACCGTATCTCCAGAAGGATATAGACATCTTAGAGAGAGTTCAGAAAAGGGCTACTAAAATGGTGTACGGCTTGAAGGAGAAAAGTTACCAGGAAAGGCTTAATGATCTTAACATGTACAGCTTGGAAAAAAGACGAGACAGAGGAGATATGATAGAAACATTTAAATACGTAAAGGGAATCCACAAGGTAGAGGAAGGGAGTATATTTAAAAAGAAACAAAGTAGCAAAACAAGAGGACATAGTCTTAGAATAGAGGGGCAAAGGTTTAAAAGTAACATCAGGAAGCATTATTTTACTGAGAGGGTGGTGGATACATGGAACAGCCTTCCAGTAGAAGTGGTGGAGGCCAAAACAGTGATTGAATTTAAGCAGGCATGGGATAGGCATAAGGCTATCCTAAACAAAAGATAAATCCAGGTAAAGTATCCATGTAATTGGGCAGATTAGATGGTCCGAAGGTTCTTATCTGCCGACATTTTCTATGTTTCTATGTTAACCACATATTAACTCTAGGTGCGATTAAATGCTGTGACATTGCAGGAGCTTATCAAATCGATGACACGGCTAATGTGCGCCGAAATCACAGCAAAAGGCGACAACCAAATATTAGTGTATGTGACTTTTTTGGCCACGCAGTATAGGTAAAGCAGTATATAAGAGTATGTCTATAGACTTTTGTTAAATGAATTACCAAAAGTCAGCTTTATCTCAACTAGAATACGCACACAGGAACGTCACTTTGAAGCGCAGACGTTGTACACCTGAACCAAGCAACTGGTTAGAATGCCCCATATAACACCAGAAGAGTTTACACACCAATATAAATTAGTTTTATTGGTTTGTATATTAAAAACAAACCCTTTACAATAAGGAATTATTTCCCCCAAACAAACAAATAATAACATTTGATAGATTGGCGTGTGAGAGCTGTAATTTAGGCATAGATTGAAAAGAAATTGGAACAATTGATGGTGTTTTGCATCTGAGGCCTTTGATATTCCTGTCTCCTTACTCTGTAACCCGATATCAATTTTATCTCACTGCACAGAACAAAAGAAACACCCACTCCCTACTGTGAACAAGGGAGATATGGAGCAGGAAGCTGAGCCACTGCCAGCCAGGGTTATCGCTAGTATTCTATTAACGTAAACGGTGAATTATGGCAAGTACTTATTCCGTGAGCAGTGACAATCACCTTGCATGACATAAACTCTGTAGTCCATGGGACTCCAATGAGTGTTACTGCAGGACCTGTGAGAGATCTTCCACTACAGAAGTTATTATCATCATCATCCTCCTTTATTTATATAGCGTCACAGATTCCGCAGCGCTTTACAAGATTGGTGTACAAGGGGTTGATATATTAGAATACCACACATGGATGATGAGCTGATTCAGGAGGACCAGGTTTCCAAGGGAACTTACAAAGTATTTTGTGAGGTAGGCGCATCCATATCGTTAGGTGTCTTGCCCAAGGACACTTGCTAGTGGCCTCTTCTGAGTGGGATGGGGTCATCTTTCCTTGATTGTAGAGCAGCAACCTGGTGGTTAGGTTGAACCCGCTTGTCGTAAAGTTGAGGACTTCTCCAGAGTTGTATTGGTGGGATGTCCTGAATGATATTTTGACTTCTCCACGGTTGAAGGGTAGAGATGTAACCACCGGACTCCACAGTCGATATTGTGTGGTAGGCAAGTATGTGGTGTTAGGTTTCTTGCTCAAGGACACTTACTTGGAGGTGCTCCAGGAAAGCATCGAAGACCTCTGCGTCCTTCCGGTTACGTCAGACGTACATAGCAGATCGGATTGGTGACCTCGTAGGCAAGTAAATATGCGAGGGATCTATTTTTATACTGTAATGCGATAGAGTGATTATTTTGCCCTTTATTTGTGCTGACACCAAGAATAACTGACAACTTGGAAATGATTGTCATTCCAGTGCTATTGCCGTTATTGTGCATCCTAAACAAAATACATGGTATCCACACGAAAGAGCCAAGAGGGAACGCAAGCCTCAAGAAATCGTCAACGCTCATCTTGGAATACTTGCCTAAGCCACAAAATATGAAACTGATACAGTAATACAAGCGCATCTGCTACGAGAGTAGTAGTAGGGCCCATCAATATCGGGATGCCTTGGCGTATAGGTGGCTTAGCACAACATGGCCCTATGCCGTTACCAAATCCTCATACTTTGCTCTGCAGTCAGGTGCTTTTATCATTGTAAATGTATACTTTGTGTGTGCTCAGTCTTTGTGTATTTTGTACAAATTTAAGTAATTTCGGCAGCACGTCATTGCATGTGGATTTTTTTAGTTTAGTTATTAAAGCTATCAGCGATTCTTATTTACTGTACGTCATACATGTGACATCATTTCATCATTTTTATTATCAAGGCAGAAAGCTTTGTTCTCCAGTCGATACAGTAAATCAGCAGGATACACATAGCTGGATTGATGGAAATTCGTCCCGTCAGCTCTAATAGCTGTCCTCAAAGATTGAGATTGGTAGCAGAGTACCTTCTCAGCAAATACACATGGCATGCCACCTTGCTGACAGTCTATAAAAACACACTTAGAGGTGATCACACATGACAAATGACACAATGGCTTCTCAGTCATGAAATGGGAACAGAGACTCATTCTTAAAAATGAAGATGGGTAGGCCAACGAAAGGACTTGCTAGTCATTCTGATTATGAAGAACAAGCAGTTCTATAGGACAGCTTGAAATGGCAGTAGGACATGATTATCTGCAGAATCAGAAACTGGTCCCCTCATATCCACATTGTGCTCCTTTGAACCCCGTATTATGTCCATTAACAACCCTGCCCCTCTTGTGTCCATTGAGAGTCACTGGTCCTTATACCATATCCATTATCCTTAGCATTCCAAGTATGTAAACACTTCAGAAGTCCGAGACGACTACAAGCAAAGGCTAGTAACTCAAACCCAAAAAACAACCAGAAAATTAAAAGTTAAGGAATGTGAAGCAGAAGACCCCTTACACCCCCCAATTAATCCGATCCTCGTCTCTCATCCTTTGGTGAGAATGGTGGCCCGATCCGCCGCTTCTTGGCGCTGGGAGCAGAGTGAGAATGAGGAGAAATAGTTCCTAGTCTCCATCCGCGGTGATCCAGGCTTGCAGTCCGGAAGCACAACCCTCCATGGAGTATAATGACTCCAGGTGATACTCGCAGCAGCACGGAAGCACTACCGTGATTATCCCAGTGGTTAGCGCTGCGTTCGGGAGCAAGGTGCTGAAGTAGTGCCTGCCCCGGAATAGAGCACTAAATGGGGGATGCTATGGGGAACTCTGCAGGCGTAGATTTTCCCCGTTAGTGTCCCCATTTTAGCACACACTATGGAATCAGGCCCTTTATATCGCAATACCATGGGGCCAATGTGACACCCAATCACATCAACCATGTGATTAGGTGTCACATTGGTGATATGGACCAGTCGCAATCAGCGAAGACCCAGGAGAGGTCCCAGCGTGATGATATAGGTGTAACCCTGTTCACATGATGAGCTATCCAGTCAGTCGTCCTCAATGGACAGTTTTGTGTTGGTCATTATACGTCACTCAGCGTGATGTGGTTAAAGCGCACAGGACTTTGCTTCTTTGATTTTCGCATGAAATACAACAACTGAATATTAACAGTTCCCAGTGTCGTCCAAGAGTTTTAGAAGCAGCGCAATGGTCCAATTTCGAAGAGTTTTCAATAGTATAATGTGCCAGCTTTCCGCAGTGGTCAAAGAGGTGTGAAAAACATTGCAAATAGGTAAGATATTCAATTTGGCATAGAATACTTTCCCAACTCTCACTCCTCCCCCATCAACCTCTCTTTGAAATTTCCAGGTTAGAGATTCCCCAATTGCCCCAGGTGCAATATGACCAAGGATGTTTATAGGTTGGGAAGGGGGCTAATACATTTCTTGTATTTTAACCATTACACTCCTGACTGCTGTATTGTACAAGAAGAGGGCTGACAACCCTCCAAGGAAGCAACCATCCCTGCCACATGTGTTTCATCATAGGTTCTATTTAACCTTGAATTGCTGAGAGCCCCAGGAGGGATTCTGTCCTCAGTGAGTTAATCCCATAAATGCGGTCTTTAGGTGTTCAGAACAGGATCTGTCATTGTTGTTGTGACAGGCTTAAGCAAGATATGGCCATGTTTTGTGAACTACATCCCGATCATAGGTTATGGAAAATCTGTAAAAAAATAAATAAATCTTAAAATTCTAAAAAATCTTTAAAAACCTTGAAAGTCATTAAATAATATGAGCTTTGAGATGGTGAAGTTTGTGTAATGGAGAGCTCTCCCATTTGTTTGTTGCTCAACCATTGCCCGGGTATCACAATTCATTTTCTTTGCCACCTCGCCGGGGCCACAAACATCACCTCGGGTACTTTGCTTGCTTTTGTTTTTACTCCATATACAATATTTTGGTAATGAAATTTTCAGTGTCATCTCGTGATCAGCAATGTTCTCACATATTGTCCCCCCACAAGAAAAGATTATAAAAAATACATACATATCTATATTACAAAGCTGGTGCACCATTGTTATGAAGCTCTGTACAAAGACAAATGGTTTCAGGTGTGCAGTGTGTATTGTTACCAAGCTAGCATCGAATTTCATACTGATCTCTTTTATTTTCTCTCCCTCAGTTCAATAGACGTTTTAGATTTCCAGGAGTATGTATTACCTCCCTTTCATTCATTTGCACTAGCCTGACCTGCTGCGACTCGACCTTCTCTGATCATCTTGCACGGATCATAGTGGCACATTGGGATGACTCACAAAGCCTTGATGACTACGCTTAGGAAGTTTTTCTTTGTGATGATAATAGCTGTTGATCATGATGGATCTTATTGGCATCATGGGGGTAGGATTCGTACCCAACATGACGCAGCATTCAAGATAGTGGTGGTTCAACAAAATGGTGGTATTTACCAAACCATGGGCTCTGTTCCAAAGCTGGCGTAAACTTTATAACAGCTTCCGGTTAACTGAACAGCAGATCTGGTTAAGTGTACACCAACCTTGGAATAGGGCCCCAGTAGTCCTGGAGATCTAACAAGGAGACTGCAGGCCTGATCACAACCTAAATTGAAAGCACGGCGTTTGAGCCATACAGAAGAACAGCTTGAGCGCTGTACTTAATTTTTAATTATCCTATTCTCTCCAAGGTGCAAGCTCAGCTATTGTCTCGGATGTTGCGCCAGGTTACTGTACATTAACATCTCCCATACAAAGTATAGGAGACGCTAATGTGCCCCAGCAGATGGAGAACAAGCTATTCCGTGTCTGACGTTAATCAGATTTGAATTAATAAGGTTTTTCAGACCCTGGTGTTGTTAAGTGATTCCCCTTCTGCACAATCACTTAACACCTTATTCTAACCCCACCTAAAAATCTCATACTCACCTCAGATCCCTCGGTGGCAAGAGACACGCGATCTGCCATTTCCTGCTCCATGGGCAAATAGTTCCCAGTGTTCCTCAGTGTATCCCTCTGCCTGATCTCATAGGATCATGTGAGTTCACATCTGTCTCCATGGAGCATCAGTGGTTTTATCAAATTGCGGCTCGGATGTATTACGACTCGAGCTTCTGGTAAAGCAGCTTGTTCCTAATACCAATGTTAAAGGCGAGCCACACATGGAAAACAACAGATGCGATAGTTTTCCATTTGCGTCTTGTCTTTAATGTCCAAGTTGTGATCAAGCCCTGCACATTTTAGGTTGAATTAACGGCCATGACGACTTCTCTGGATTGACGATTTTGGTTAAAACATCCCATTTCTTTGTAAGGGAACGATCCAAAATGACTGAGAACTCAGAATACACGTATCACCCAGTGGTGGTATCAATCTGAAGGGACAGTTTGACTTTTTAGAAAAGCAGAACGACCAGGGATAAGATATTTGATGTGCGATTACAGCTTGTCGATCCAAGGAGAAATCAAATTGCTGCTATGGATTCAAGATGGATTTTTATTCTCTTTTTTGTTAAATTGCTTGTTTCGGATGAACAAGAAAAAAAAAATAGTGGAAGGTCGATTCACATGGCCTGGAGACTTTTTCTAACCTAGGTTACTGTATAATGTAAGATGGTCACACAAGCACTTTCTATGGAGTCATCTTTGGCTGAAGGCTACTTTCCACAAAAGTAGACAGGATCGAAAAGGGGGGCGAGAACGTGTAGAAATTTAAAAGGGATTGATCATTTTAGGATAAAATAACTGAATTGTAAGAAATTATTAGTTCAACTTCTTTGGCTTTACCATTAATGGCACCAAAATTACAATTCCCTTACAATTTTCCCTCAGTTCGTCTTCTAAAAACATGGGTCAACAACCTTGGTCCTCCAGATGTTCTGGAACTATATTTTCCATAAGCTTCAGGGAACTTAATAAGTGAGATGTAGTTCCAAAACATCCCGAGGGCCAAGGCAGGCGACCCCTAGCTTAAATGATCACTGTAGACCTTCTTACCAACCACACTGAGACACAAGTTATTGTGTCATTACGACATGAATAATATCACACTTGGGGCTCTATTACATTCTTCGCGCAAACGTTAACACTTGCGCAAAAACGCATTAACGCGAGGGGCAAAACCCTTTGCGCTGAACGTCGTATTACAATGTCCGCGCAAAAAATGCGCGTTAACGTCTACCGCGGGAGAGCCTGCGCGAATGCAGCGTGAGCGTACTGTACTGCGCGCGTCCTATACTTAACATTGTGAGCGCAAATGCGTTTGTGAGCTGGTACGCGGATGGTATTACAATCTATGCACAAAATTTAACGCACAGCGTTTGCGTGCATAATTTTAACGTCTTTGAAAAGCTGGTGGTAACGGCAAATCTGAACGTCCTGGCCGAACCCAAGAACACCAGCCCAAAAAAAAACCAATACAGCTAAGTATAGTTACACATTCTACACATACCCAAACAATAAAATAGAGAGGTTGTGTGTGCTTTTTTTATTGATGCAGCATATATGCACAGATTGACTTTGACAGGCGCAAAAACTTAACGTGAGACAATCGTGATTCTTAATCCTGATTGGCTGAATCGCGTGAAAAAACAGTCCGCACACCGATTTCTGCGCGCAACGTTGCCGCACGTGCGTTTTTGCGCGTCCGTTTTACGCGCGTTATTTTTTGACAGATGAAAAAATGCGCGAGGACTGTAATACCAGCGTTGTTTTTTACGCGCGTTAACGTTTAACGCTGTGCCCAAAAATTCACGCGTTCTGCGTGCGTTTTTGCGTGAAGAGTGTAATAGTGCCCTTGGTTTGTACAATCCTTGTACATGTTGTGAATGTGAAGCATCCACATAACCCTTGATCTAGGAGCTCACTTAACTTTTCTAGTTCTGAACAAAGATGTAAATGTGTCCTTCCGGACCATTATGAGTTAATCGACCACCATGTAGGACATAGCAATTGCTCTTATTCAGCATATTCGACACAGGAATGTTTCACATCACAAAATGAATTTAAACAGCCATTCCTATATAAATATCAGGGCATCGCTGGCATAATATAACTCAACATAAATCGAGTATTTTAAAGTAAATACACCACAAACCGCAATCTTGTCTTTCCCCGTTTCACCAACCTCGACTACACGTTTTTCCAAGTTGCTGCAACAAATCAAACCCTCATTGTGGTTCTATAACACAAACACACATCAAATCGCAGAATTCCAAAATTCTACTTTTTAAACCTTACACGAACGCTACGCTTACTTCAGCAAGTGACATTTGTCAACCTCAAAGTCTGACTTTTTAAAATCCCCCCCACCCTCACAAGTGTTTTACAACTGAGCCGTGGGAAGAAGAGAGTCATTCGACTAGTCTTTCTCAGGCTGGGGTCAGACCAGCGCACTTTTAACGTGCGTTCTGGCGCACTTAATCACGGCCGCACTAGCAGCAAATGACGGGCAATGACGGCCAATATACAAAGTACGGTCGCACGAAAGTCCGGCCGTGCAACGCAAGTGGAAAACGAACGCATTTTTTCGAGAACGCCGAACCGCTAGTACGGACGTACAGAGTGCGCAGCTGCGGCATAGCGGCGTGTGTGCGTGATTAGGAGATGTCAGACGCTGCTAATGTCCAGCCTACATAACGTCCAGACGCAAAAAGAGTTTTATTGACGATCCGAAGGAAATCACGCACGAAAAATGCGCATCGTATGACCGTTTTCGCGAATGCCGTGAAAAAATACGTCAATTCGTTCGGACGCACTTTTTTACGTTCGCGTTTAAAAATGCTTTCGTTTGACCCTAGCCTAAGTTTCACAGCATCCGTCAATCTTTTCATTTTAACGGGAGTAATTCACGTCCGCCAATAAAACACACTAAACCCCACCTCCATTTCTTTCGGAAAACATAAATCGGGAATGGCTGTAAATCCAATTTGTATGGGGGGGGGGTTAATGTATTTTTTTTTGCTACCGGAATTCTTTTACATTTCTGTAAAACAGCCCAAAAATTCAACAGCCCTCTACAATTCGGCAAATCGGAGATTTGGCATGGAATACGGACATTTTAGGTCAAAACTGGATAAACATTCTCATCTGTTTGGCCAGATGAAGTCAATGTGGGCTGGGTATTTAGTTTCGTTGCAGTCTGTCATTTTTCCCACAATTCTTAATTTAAATAAAAATCAAAAAAAAAAGTGCGAGGGAAGACAAAACCTCAGAAAAAAAAAAAAAAAGCAACACATGGTCAGACTCATTAACCGTAAAAGCACAAGGTACACAGACAGCATGATGCAAGCCCTGTGGCTACTTTTTCCCTTGGACTGCGTGATGTTTGTTTTGTGTAAACGGCTCTCCTGTGGATATCCCAATGCACCTGCTACCATCCAATATATCGTTATCAAGAGCTCAGCCATGTATCTGTTCTTCGAGTCCTACCTGCTGATAGTTCCATTCCTGGGGGGCAAAGCTGCTGTCCACTACTTCGAATTGGAAATTTGCATGGGGGACCTGGTGCAAAGCATAGGTCCACCAAGACGCCCGGTATCCGTGACTTAAGCTCATGCTCCCTTTTCACCCGCGATAAATAACAAAAATGTAAAAAAAATTTTTTTATGAATTAATAATAAAAAAAAAAATAAAAAAAAAAAAAAGGAAAAAGCCCTTGGAGGTGCAGCGGCGACGAAATGAATGCTGTAATTGGTTTTCAGTCGTGTGCATTCATCTTGTTAGGAGAGACTCCGACCAGTAGGCATGGTGGGGACTGATGGATGGAGAGTGCAATAGCTTTTAGCAGACAGAGGAAAAGGAATGGGGAGGAGGAATCGCAGTTGGGCTATCCCTTGCCATTGAGATGGTACACAGACATGAAAAGGAAGGGGAAAAAAAGGGGAAAGGTAGTAGCGCCCCCTGGTGGATCTATAAAACCCATACTATTAATTAATGTGTCTCTAGGGTGCTTTTATTCACCACTCAGTGTCTCAGTGTTACAAAGGCCATTAGTAAAAGGCACCTGACCTCTCCCAGGGTCTCTCGCACAATATCTCCACAGGCAATCTCTGTTTGGAGAAAACACATTGAATTCTGCCTGAGTATATCTGCAAGTTATGCACAGAAAATAAAGGAAATCTCTTTTACTTAATGTTACGTAATGTTGTTTGCGTTGAGCAAACATTATGTAGACATATATAAATTTAATTGTGTATAGTGTTTTTATCAGGAAGGATACATTGAGATTTCTCTCGTTTTCAAGTATGTCCTGGGTGGCGAGTATGTACCGTTAGGTGTCTTGCCCAAGGGGTTCAAGAACATTGACATTTTTGCTGTAGGTACAGAAATAAAGTAATAAATGCAAGATATTAAAATTAAAACACAAAATTGCAGATTTACACAAAAGATAAATATGTAGGAAATATAGTCAATATGTTACATGTTTACAGGTGCATTCTGTATATAGTCATTATGTTACATGTTTACAGGTACATTCTGTATATAGTCACTATGTTACATGTTTACAGGTGCATTCTGTATATAGTCACTATGTTACATGTTTACAGGTGCATTCTGTATATAGTCATTATGTTACATGTTTACAGGTACATTCTGTATATAGTCACTATGTTACATGTTTACAGGTGCATTCTGTATATAGTCACTATGTTACATGTTTACAGGTGCATTCTGTATATAGTCACTATGTTACATGTTTACAGGTGCATTCTGTATATAGTCACTATGTTACATGTTTACAGGTACATTCTGTATATAGTCACTATGTTACACGTTTACAGGTACATTCTGTATATAGTCACTATGTTACATGTTTACAGGTGCATTCTGTATATAGTCACTGTGTTACATGTTTACAGGTGCATTCTGTATATAGTCACTATGTTACATGTTTACAGGTGCATTCTGTATATAGTCACTATGTTATATGTTTACAGGACCATTCTGTATATAGTCACTATGTTACATGTTTACAGGTGCATTCTGTATATAGTCACTGTGTTACATGTTTACAGGTGCATTCTGTATATAGTCAGTATGTTACATGTTTACAGGTGCATTCTGTATATAGTCACTGTGTTACATGTTTACAGGTGCATTCTGTATATAGTCACTATGTTACATGTTTACAGGTGCATTCTGTATATAGTCATTATGTTACATGTTTACAGGTACATTCTGTATATAGTCACTATATTTACATGTTTACAGGTGCATTCTGTATATAGTCACTATGTTACATGTTTACAGGTGCATTCTGTATATAGTCACTATGTTACATGTTTACAGGTGCATTCTGTATATAGTCACTATGTTACATGTTTACAGGTACATTCTGTATATAGTCACTATGTTACACGTTTACAGGTACATTCTGTATATAGTCACTATGTTACATGTTTACAGGTGCATTCTGTATATAGTCACTGTGTTACATGTTTACAGGTGCATTCTGTATATAGTCACTATGTTACATGTTTACAGGTGCATTCTGTATATAGTCACTATGTTATATGTTTACAGGACCATTCTGTATATAGTCACTATGTTACATGTTTACAGGTGCATTCTGAATATAGTCACTATGTTACATGTTTACAGGTGCATTCTGTATATAGTCACTGTGTTACATGTTTACAGGTGCATTCTGTATATAGTCACTATGTTACATGTTTACAGGTGCATTCTGTATATAGTCACTATGTTACATGTTTACAGGTGCATTCTGTATATAGTCACTGTGTTACATGTTTACAGGTGCATTCTGTATATAGTTACTATGTTACATGTTTACAGGTGCATTCTGTATATAGTCACTATGTTACATGTTTACAGGTGCATTCTGTATCGAGGTATGTCAATAGAGATCTCTTAAGTGACTTTAGACTGGGGGAAGATTTGATTGCGTCTGGGAGGTTATTCCATAATTGCGGTGCTCTGTAGGAAAATGAGGATTGAGCCACTTTCTTTTTGTATTGTGGTATTGCAAGTAAGGTGCAGGTCCTGTTTCGGAGGTTATAGGATGAGGGAGCTGCTAGGGGAAGCAGCCTATTCAGGTAGGGTAACAACAGGCAATTGGTGATCGGGAGAAAGACGTTACTTATCTTAAGGTGAAATGCTGAGGAGGTTCCCTGGAGATGGTCCAATGCTCCACATGAAGATAAGAAGAAAAGATTGGAAGACCTCAGCGTCTGAAATGGATCCCCGTTGGTCTATTGAACAGACCACGGGTACTGGAATCGCCAAAATTAACAAAAAGATAAAAACCACGCATCAGTTTGGCCCTGTTGATGGCCCCTAAACAGCTGGGAGGCGTGGCACTCCCACACTTTTGGCATTATTATGTAGCCTCACACCTACAACGCATAGTGGAATGGTCCACCAGCTCACTAACTAGACCATGGGTTGCAATAGAACAAGGGTCGGGGCGGTGTCCCCTGTCCTGCCTCCCCTGGCTGCCGATTTCCACACAAAGGACCATGGTTGACCCACACCCCCTAATACACGCCACTTTGACAGCCTGGCGCTCTCTGACGCGCTCCGCCGGCATTGCACCCTTTCCCTCGCCCCTCCTGCCCCTGCAGTGGTTACCCGCCTTCTCTAGGTCCCTATTACTAACGACCACGGATGGCCTACCTATCCCCCCACGACCTAAGCACTTTCTAAATGAGTTAGGACCAATTCCATGTGAACACCTGCCCATTCCACATGCAGGCTCATTCCTAATGAGGTTCCACCATCACCGACTCATTCAGTCACTACGATCTTTCGCCCCACTATCTGAATATATCAGACCACCCACGCAATTTGAGACGCTGGTAGAAGGAGGCAGATATCCATCACACTGCCTCTCTTTAATGTATGACATACTCCAGGCCACGTCACCTCAAACCAGCTGCGCCCGTGCTAGTTGGGAACGCGAATTAAATTATGCCTTTGAGGACTACCAATGGCGCACTATTTGTCAATTAGCACACTCCAGCTCCACAGCAGTGAGGGTTCAGGAGGCCAACTACAAAGTGCTCACGAGGTGGCATAAAACTCCCCAAATCCTGAGCCACTACGCTGTTGGGGAAGCCAGCACATGCTGGAGATGTGACGCACCTAACGCCTCCACGCTCCATATATGGTGGGACTGCCCTGTCATCTCTGAGTTTTGGCGCTCCACATGCCTGTCTCTGCGACGTTGCGGAACCGACACCCCCATTTACCCTGGAATATTGCCTGCTTAATCACTCTGAGGACCCACCCGAGATATTCCGAAAATCGATCACTATCAAACTCCTACACGCTGCGCGCCTGGTGATACCAATGTTCTGGCGTAAGCCAACTGCCCCACTCCTTACTGTATGGTTACGCGAAGTGGAAATTATCCGATCAGCTGAAGAAAGGGTTGCTTTGGTAAGGTCGCTGAACACTACCGCTCTTGGCATTACTGGCTAAACACATGCTTACCCCGTATGGGAAGGACCGCCCCCTGACCTTATTGAGTTTGCTCCCTTGATTGGGTGCACCCCTCTCACTGCCCTTCCCGAAACTCTACCCACACCCTATGAAGTTCATACTGCCAAACCATAGGCGCTCGCCTGGTGTCCACGCCTCTTGACACTGTATCTAAAGCAAACGTCACGTTTTATGCAATATCCTATGTTTTATGTTTTGTTTGCTGCCATATCCTGCACTGACGATGTTGACTATGTATGACTTTTCAACCTTTCAATAAAGCAAAATACGTTAAAAAAAAAAAAAAAAAGATGGGTATAGGATAAAAACTTTTATTCCAAATAAATATAAATAAAATATAATTGCATAAACAAGGCCCAACGCGTTTCGTCTATGAAATAGACTTTTTCAAGGGCGATAAAAATACATAAATTGTAAAGATCAAATAATATTATTATTATTTGATACAATTACAATTGATACAATTACAATTATTTGATATTATTTGATCTTTACAATTTATGTATTTTTATCGCCCTTGAAAAAGTCTATTTCATAGACGAAACGCGTTGGGCCTTGTTTATGCAATGATATTTTATTTATATTTATTTGGAATAAAAGTTTTTATCCTATACCTATCTTTTTGTTAATTTTGGCGATTCCAGTACCCGTGGTCTGTTCAATAGACCAATGGGGATCCATTTCAGACGCTGAGGTCTTCCAATCTTTTCTTCTTATATTCAGGTAGGGTAGTAGTTTCCAAGAAAAGCTCTTAAACACCAGGTTGGAAAGGTGAAGGGTGCGTCTAGATTCCAACGACGGCCAGTTTAGCTCTTTTAACATGTCACAATGATGGGTCATGTAGTTACATTGTATAACTCATTATGCTGCTTTGTGCTACAATGTAGTAAGTTTATGAAGGTGTGTTTGCGGGGCAGCTGCATACACTACATCTCCATATTCAATAGCCGGCATAAGCATTTGTTAATAAATACAATGATATATATATATTTTATAACACGTTTAAACTCCGGCCCACAAGATTTTACTGAACTACAACTCCCATGAGTCTCTGGCCATCTAGTTAATGAAATCTGGAAATTGTGAGCTAGTAACATCTGGGGTGTGGGTGTTTGAGACCCCATATTATGTAGTCCATTTTAATCAAGATAGTGAGACGCATGATTTTTGGTACATAAATATATCAAAGTTGGGACACTACTGTACCCCAACGACCTATGCAGTGTCGAAATCTCAGTAAGGTTAAAATGAAACATAGTTAGCCACTGGTCTTTGATGTCTTTTTGTATATGATGACAGCGGTTTCCTTAGAAGTTCAAGGTTGAGAATAGTAAATCCAAGTGTTGATGTTGAAAGTGCTAATCAGAGTTAAATGCAACATACTAATTGAAGTTCGGCTGGCTGACCATTGGCACCGTATTTGTGCGATGTTGCAATTATCCGATATCGTATGACCGATCCTACAACATGCAGTTGAATCAGCACTCTTCCACTGCATCCAACCACCATTGGATGATTTCGGATGATTTTTGCGACTACAACAGACTTGCGATCTTTCTAAATTCATTTGGAATTATCGGACGATGACGGTATGATCTGGTACAAGTTTCCAGGAAAAAGATGCATTGTATAGTAAAACCGCTGTGCCGTGGCAGGGAAACATGAAAAACATTAAATGTATAATAAAACCACCGTGCGTGAAGCCCATAGGATTCATGTAAAAAAATATTTTTGTTTTTATTCAACTATTTATTTTTTTAATCAGCAGCAAAAACCCTATTTATTGAATTTTTAAAAAGTATTTTTTCTGGATTTTCTTTTAGGTGAAATTATGGGTTCCTAGGCTCTTGTCTCTCGAAAGCGTCTTTTCCTTTTTTTCCTACGAGCAGGCTGCATTCAGCATTGCTGTCCCTGGTGCTGAAACCTAGTTCAGCACCAGGGACAGGGGCTTTAACCCCCCCCCCCCACAGCCTTCAGCGTGGATTTTTTATCCCCCTGCTTCGGCTGTGTTGGACAGGAGTTGTTCCTGGTGCTGAAACTCAAGTTTCAGCACCAGAGAGGTTTTTTTCCTCCCCGTAGCGGAGTTTTTCGTTGTTTCTTCTTGTGTCGGCCTGTCCATCGGCCAATCTGAGTCATCCACAGGCGCTTCCAGTGGACGGCCCTGATTGGCCAGTGGCATTGCCCGTAGTCGGGTGACCAAGTCGGTCGCCCGACTACAGTGCTGTTGACGGCCAGCTGTTGTCATTTGAGTGTTCTACCTGTGTGAACCTTTCATTAACTACATTAAACATCAACCAGCAGCGGTATGCAAAAAAAAAAATAGTTTGGTTTTGTAAAGGCCATATTTAGATTTTTGATATGTATAATAAAATAATTTTATAACTAATACAAGTTTAATAATATCCATTTGCATTTTAAAGGAGTGAAAATTTGAATTTTGTCCCACAGGGGCAAATCTGGAGATACTGTGGTGATTGTCCATTATTCCTGTGGTTTGCTGTACCCACATATTTTATTTGAGGGGTAACACTCAAAAAGAAAGAAGCAATGGCTGAGCATTCGAGCCAGATGGTGGTGGGAGTTCGTGGCTCTCCCACACACTGAGTAATTTTCAGCACTTGGCCTGAATTGGAGCCAAAACGTACAAGCCCACTGACTCCCCAATATCTTCAGGGACCCAAAAGAAACAAAGTCATCATGGAAAATGGCAGATTGTGAGTCTGGTGTGGCTGTGATCTTTCAGAAATGCTCAGGATAGCAAAGTCAAGATGGCAGCTGTCACATACCAGAGTCACAGGCTTTTACCCACGCGTGTATTTCTTCTGTATGTCGAAGACAACAAAGTTAACTATTTTCACATTTTTCAACACGATCGTAAAGAAACCATTATGTTTGCATTTGGCAATATTCCAGTGCCATGTGAACCTAGTTATATTTTTTTATTTTTACCATCATCGAAAAAGTGTCCAACAACGGATTCAGTTGGATAACATTATTAATGCCATCATTATCAGACATAGTCTCACGACTGGCAATCATTATCATGACCACGATCGAATAACGTCTAACGGAATTTCAGTTAGCCATTTTTATATGTTTCACCATCTTCGGAAAGCGTTTCACTAGGTTTGCAGTTGACAAACTTCATTACCACTTTTGAAAACGTTTTGAGAAGTCTGTGGCTGGATGACCTTGTTATTGTTGCCACGATCAGAAGGGAGCCTCTCTTTGCGCATGTGGCTAGTAATCATAATTATTGTCAACACCAACAGATACAATGACATTTTCAGTTGGCCATCTTGAGCATTGACAACGCCATCAGAAAGCGTCCCACGGAATGTTCGGTTGGCAGTCTTCATTAATGCCATTAGATATCGTCCATTGGCTAATGCGGTTGGCAAATCTTGTTTTTGTCAGCACTAGCGGAACATTCCACCACTATATGTGGCTCACTATTTTCATTATGGTCACCACCATCGGAAAGCATCTAATACAGTTATCGAACTGAATACGTCATTAATGTCACCACCATTGGTCATCATCCCAAAACGACTGCGACTGACACTCGTCATTATCGTCAATGTCGAGTTACGCCTAACAGTTTCCAGTTAGCCATTTTCATATTTTTCCACCACCATCGGAAAGCATCCTATCCTGTTTGCAGTTGGCACGATTCATTATCACTTTCTAAAAAACATTTCAAGACGTCTGTGACTGGATGAGATTGTCATTCGTCACAACAGAGGTAACATCACTGCTTTGCGTGGAGAGAGCCTGTGGAGACATGGGTTCGATCCCGACGAGCACCTCTCCAGTAAATGTCCTTGGGCAAGACACCTAACGGTACATACTCGCCACCCAGGACATACTTGAAAGCGAGAGAAATCTCAATGTATCCTTCCTGGTAAAATACGCTCTAAAAAAAAAAAAAGCTTCTCTCGGCACCTGTGGCTGGCATTCATATTTACGCTCACCATCATCGGACACAGCACAACAGAATTTTCGTTTGGCTGTTTTCATTATTGTCGCCACCATCGGAATGCGTTCTACAGCGTCTTCGGTTGGCAACCATTAATCAGCTACTGCAGGTGGTAAATATTGTTTTTTTCAGCACAATTGGAACATTCTAGCACCATAAGCGACTATTTTCATTATTGTCCCCATCAGAAAGCATCTAAGGATGTCTATAGTTGGATAACTATTAATGTCACCACCATTGGATCGACTACTGCGACTGACAATCATTATCGTCACCTCCATTGAATAACGTCTGAGTTTTTGGTTAGCTATTTTCATAGCTTTCACCACCATTGGAAAGCAGCCCATGGGGTCTTTGGTTAACCATCTTCACTGATGCCACCACCATTGCATAGTGTCTATTGGCGACTCTGGCTGGAAAATATCATTTTCGTAAGCATGATCGGAACGTTCCAGTTCTAGTGGCTGGAGCTTTTCATTGTTAGACACTTTCTGATGGTGATGACAATAAGGTCTTCAGTTGGATAACTTTAACAAATTTCACCACCATCGGACATTGTTTTCTGCACCTCTTTTGTCAAACCATCTACATGTTCTGCCCCTCTGTTCCAAACCATTTGTTTTCCTGCAGCAACTCACCGCTCGCCACAGACCCCTAGACTGGTGTGTCACCGCAGCTTGGGCTCAGATCCCTGCCAACCCGGTAGCACCCCAGTAAAATCCCTGACAGTGTTTCAAAGCTCAGTCAGCGGTTTTGGATTAGTGGATGACATGAGTGAAGGAGTAGTGGAGAGATGAAAATGAGATGAAAATGAGTAGTGAATGATTCTGAATGTGGAGTTGACAACTGTGATGCCTGTGATTGAGGAAGTGCCATTTCTGAAGGATCATCTGGAGTCTTGCAACAAACTGTTTCTTCCACTGCTGTTCTGGGGATACGTTCCCGTGGAGTTCCCTTGGCTTGATTGTGTCAATGGCAAAGAGCATTTGCTCAGAGAATGCCCATGTTGAAGATTCAGATGTTGCTCCATTTCCACACTTGTGTGATAGGAGTTGTGTTCGCTGCAAAACAAGCCCGAGTCCCCTCCGTTTTTTCGCCTCTTCCACCGAAATAAAAAAGCGTGATATGGTTAAAAGAATAAATAGTTGGAATGATGTCAGCAATAAGTAAGAACCAGATTGGTTTCTCTATTTGCGGTTGCTAACTTGCTACTGTGATATTTTCACAAAAATCCACACGCGCTGATCTTAGAGCTACGGAAACTCCACGCAACTCCATCGCGAGTTGCAATTTGGCTTATACTCCTATGATCATCTTTTATCGGATTTCACACAAGGAGAGTCCTTTTCTGTTTCTTCTTTTTTTGTACAATATTTGTTACATGTGATGCACATATGCTGAAAGTATGGTCAATAATTCCAATGTGCGAAGGGAGCGAGCTGGGTGAAACCAGAAATGCTTTTATTTAAACGTTTTCTGCAACACAAAGCATGACTTCAGTTCTTTTCTTATAGGTTTGTACTTGGATCTTTTGGTTCCTTATACATTAATACACATTTAGATATAGATATATACAGTAACATTCACCTATGCAGGACTAACGTTCTTATAGAAAATAATAAACAATTAAACATGTACAGATATCTGATTACTCGATCTACATTACAGTAGGCTAATGGTGCAATATAATCAATACAGTATAACATGAGATCCTATAGTCATCACATTCCCTGTATGCTGATGCTTTATAACACTTCAGCACAACACACTGACATCTGTATACTGTCTTATCTAATTACTCAACAGTAGCAACAGCCTTTTCTAACTACAGGGATGTGAATTGAATCACTTTTGCCCTGTTTATAACCCTGGATATGCTCCCTCTTACCTGCAATACAAAGCATGACTTCAGTTCTGATAGGATTTGCACTTGATATTTGGTTCCTACCAGGAACGAAAGCTCTGCTCTTTTGGTTCCCTCTCCTAAGGGAAACATCTTACATGAACACGTGCTCATCATTCAGGCTTTTCACTCTACTGGTGGTTTAATAGAAATGCCATTAGTTTACTTTATAACTGAAACTGCCCTCACCAAAGTCACCAACGACCTCCTAACTGCTAAAAAACACGGCCACTATTCTATTCTCATCCTGCTTGACCTCTTGGCTGCTTTTGACACTGTTGACCACCCCCTCCTTCTACAGACCCTCAACTCTCTGGGTCTCGGTGACACTGCACTTGCTTGGGTTGAGTCCTATTTATCCAACAGGTCCTTCTGTGTGTCCTTTGCTGGTAACTCCTCCTCCTCATTGCCTCTATCTGTTGGTGTACCTCAAGGCTCTGTCCTTGGTCCTCTGCTCTTTTCCATCTACACCTCCTCCCTGGGCAAAATCATCAACAGCTTTGGCTTTAATTACCACCTCTACGCTGATGACACTCAGATCTACCTCTCTACCCCTGATCTCTCTCCCCCTGTCCTTTCAAAAGTCAGTGACTGTTTATCTGGCATCTCCTCCTGGATGGCCTCCCACCACCTAAAGATCAACATGTCAAAGACTGAACTCCTACTTATTCCTCCCTCCAATGCCTCCCCACCTCCTGACTTCTCTATCACGGTGGAGGGTATCACCATCTCCCCATCAAACCAAGTTCGCTGTCTGGAGTTACACTTGACTCTGCTCTTTCCTTCATCCCCCACATCAAGTCTCTTTCCTCCTCCTGCCGATACATCTGCGTAATATTTCCAGAATTCGGCCATTTCTTACCGCTGTCACCACAAAACAACTCATACACGCCCTGGTAATCTCCCGACTCGACTATTGCAATAATCTCTTATCTGGCCTCCCACTGTCCCGCCTCTCCCCCCTACAATCCATCCTGAACGCCTCCGCCAGGCTAATTCACCTCACCCGCCGCTCTGTCTCTGCCGCTCCCCTCTGCGAGTCCCTTCACTGGCTCCCCATCCACTGCAGAATTAAGTTCAAAATCCTTATCCTTACCTACAAAACCCTCACTAACTCAGCTCCCCACTACCTGTCCTCACTAATCACCAAATACACCCCAGCCCGCTCCCTAAGGTCAAACAGTGACCTGCGCCTAGCTTGTCCCCGCATCACCTCTTCCCATGATAGACTGCAGGATTTCTCACGCGCAGCCCCCACTCTCTGGAACGCTCTCCCTCGTACTGTCAGACTTTCCCCTAACTTCTCTTCCTTCAAACGCTCCCTTAAAACGTTCCTATTTAGGGAAGCCTACCACCCAACTCACTGACGCAACCATCAATCACTCTCACCTTACAGTCCTCTCCTCCTGTTTCCAACCCCAACCCTCCTAGATTGTGAGTTCCTACGGGAATAGGGCCCTCATCTCCTCCTGTACTGTTTGTCAAATGTTGTTCAATGTATTGTAACCCTGTCTATACTGTGTTTATTGTACAGCGCTGCGGAATATGCTGGCGCTTTATAAATAAAGAATAATAATAATTAGGGATGCACCGATACCGATACTAGTATCGGTATCGGGGCCGATATTGCCGTTTGCACGAGTACTTGTTACTCGTGCAAACGGCCCGATACATCCCGCCGATACCGGAAGCCGGCGCTGGGCCGGCTTGCCGGTATCCGCGGGGCTGGGGAAGCTGGCCGCGTGCATGAAAAGCACGCGGCCAGCGTTCCCCTCCGGCGCGCCGCGATACTCACCCATCCTGAAGGTCCGGTCGCTGGGCAGTGATGCGTTCCCGCGGCCACTGGGCGCTCCTGTGACGCGGCCTCTCGGCTGGAGGCCGCGTCACAGATGCGCCCGGCGGCCGCGTGATCGCATCACTGCCCAGCGACCGGACCTTCAGGATGCGTATCGCGGCGCGCCGGAGGGGAACGCTGGCCGCGTGCTTTACATGCACACGGCCAGCTTCCGCAGCGTTCGAGCTGGGGGCAAATCCATGAGACCTGGGGGCAAATCCATGAGAGCTGCGGGCAAATCCATGAGAGCTGCGGGCAAATCCATGAGACCTGGGGGCCAATCCATGAGACCTGGGGGCAAATCCATGAGACCTGGGGGCAATTCCATGAGACCTGGGGGCAAATCCATGAGACCTGGGGGCAAATCCATGAGACCTGGGGATAAATCCATGAGACCTGGGGGTAAATCCATGAGACCTGGGGGCCAATCCATGAGACCTGGGGGCCAATCCATGAGACCTGGGGGCAAATCCATGAGAGCTGCGGGCAAATCCATGAGACCTGGGGGCCAATCCATGAGACCTGGGGGCAAATCCATGAGACCTGGGGGCAATTCCATGAGACCTGGGGGCAAATCCATGAGACCTGGGGGCAAATCCATGAGACCTGGGGGCCAATCCATGAGATCTGGGGGTAAATCCATGAGACCTGGGGGCCAATCCATGAGACCTGGGGGCAAATCCATGAGACCTGGGGGCAAATCCATGAGTGCTGGGGCAAATCCATGTGAGCTGCGGTCAATCTCATATAAATTTTTATATGAGGTCTGTTCCTATCTGAAAGCGTCACATGACATTAAATAAAAGTATCGGTACTCGGTATCGGTGAGTACTTTTAAAAAGTATCGGTACTCGGTCTTAAAAAAGTGGTATCGGTGCATCCCTAATAATAATAATAATAATTTATAATGTAACAGTTATTAGTGTCTGTTTATGGGGTACCTGGTTTATTTTAATGGGGTACCTGATTTTGACATACCTTACACATGCTGTGGCGGAGAATAAACCATCCCAGCAAGGTGTGGGTTACCTGAGAAACAAACAACTAAATAACCCAGATGCGCAGACCCACTTAGAGCCAGTGTTGGGGCTCTCCACTTGTAAGTGTAATGTCGCACACCTTCTAAATTCTTTAAGAACATATGATATAGTACACAATTGTATTTTATTTGCTTCTTTCATGTACACCGGCATATGGGACATCATTTGATGAGACACCTGGACCCTGACTACGACTGTAGGCACATGCCTACTTTGCATAATTGTAAATCCGGCCCTGCCCCTCTGTACAATACATTCCGAACTCCATCGGAAAGTACTCGAGGACGTCATTAAAGTCCACAAATTGATTAAATATTCATTAATACGGTAAGTAAAGTTGATGTTTTGGATCCTTAGAGACTTTTTCGTGAGATTTTAATTCTATATAATGTACATATACATATATAATCATGACTGGGGTTTGCCTTGTTTAAGTTTATATTCCTTGGCATACACCGTTTTAGTGAAATTCAAATAAAGTTGTGTCTGCGAAACAAATAAACTATAACAATAATAAAAATCTAATTTCCATCTTAAAAATGTTTCAGGTTACACAAGTCATGTAAAATAGTCAGGTTTAAAGTAAAGGAAGAAACAGATATCGGCATGAAGTAGTCAAAAATTACAACATGTTCATAGAAAAAGTAAAACAAGATTTAAATTATAGGGAAGACTAACAATGACGAAATATACAACAAAGGACACAGCTTAAATGCAGAGAACTACATCTCCCGTGATGCTTTGCCTATACCCAGCTCGGAAATGTATGACGGGAGTTGTAGTTTTGCAGAGCTGCTGCTGAACAATGTTGGGGGAATTGTTGCCTTGCGTCGTCACACACTGCTCCTGATACTGCAAGGCGTTGTTGCTAGGCGACGGTGAGGAGGGACTCAGGAAGCTTCCGGTCTGCTTTGACCTCCCGCTGAGTTTTGCTTCCGGTGTGATGTCAGAGATGCGATACACCGCAGTATAACGGGCTGCTTGGGCTGCGGGTGAGTGCGCCGGGTGGCAGATACCGGGAAAACGCCATGTGGGACACATGACCGTCTGGTCGAGCGGAAAAAAGGGAGCGCATGCGCAATGCTGTGCACAAAGTATCAGCCCCAGGGGCGGGGGGGTTATGCCCCAAAACATAGGAGCTGCCCACCCTCGGGAGAAATGCTTTGTGAGCTCCTCCAGGCATGCATGGCATGACATTACCGGCGAATAGCCCAACATCCCCTGCGCCCAGAGCCAGACATACTGTGACAGCCCCGCAAAGCACCATGGGAGGTGTAGTGCAACCAAGATTGCAATTAAAGGGGACAGTGCAGTTTTTTAAAATTTATTTAAAAGGGACACTCTACTCACCCTGACCACTTTATCTGTTTGAAATGTCCAGGATGTGAGGAGTGGCCCCACCTCACTGAATTCCTGATCAAGTGAAAATGCGGGGAAGAAGTGGAGGAGTCTCATCCACCCCCCCAGCTAGCCGGGATTTAGAATTTCCTGTCTGCTGGTCATCAGATCGGTCCATGTTGATGTCAGCATGCAGATCGTGCCAACGCCACCCTCTCAGGGACTGGCTGCGATAGCGACCGCTCTCCAGAGAGGCTGTCAATTGATCGGTTGTGCACATTCGCCTAGCTCCAATCCATCACTCGGCGTAGGTGCTACAGAACTCGCATACGTTAAGGGTGCAAGGCTGTAGTGGTGCACAATTAATGGATCCTACGCTACGCAATTTCTCCTTCCTGACCTGCAGGCGTCCGCTGTGCCCAGCGCAGACCTTGCATGGAGGTAGAAGCCACTGGCTGGAATAAATGGCCGCTGGGCTGGCTTTGTCTAGTCTATTGACGCAGGATTATTTACCGCTCGCCATGGATAAATTTGGAGATTAAGGCTGGGGTCAGACGAACGCAGTGCGAACGTGCATTTACCCGCACTTTATGATGGCCGTGGTAGCAGCAAATGACGTCCAACGCAGGTCCACAGACGAAGTATGGCCGCACGAAAGTTCGGCCGCGCAACGCAAGCGGCAAACGAACGCATTTTTGCAAGACCGTCGAACCGCTAGTACTGATGTACAGAGTGCGCTGCGTCCGCTAGCGGCATGTGTGTGTGATTAGGAGACGTCAGACGCTGCTCATGTCCGGCCAACATAACGTCCAGACACAAAAAGTTTCCTGGTTTGGATCCGTAAAAAAAATCACGGCCGTAATTGCGCATCCTATGACCGCTATCGCGTCTAACGTGAAAAAATGCGTTCAGACGCATCGACGCATTTTTGACGGTAGACGTCAAAAATGCGTTCGTCTGACCCTAGCCTAAGACAGAGAGATTCAAGCAGCTGCAGGAGGAGATTCATCAGGGAAGCTTCCTCTGGCATCCTTTGTATTAAGGTTGCTTCAGTGCTGAACAGGGTCAATTAGTGGATGACCCTCCACACATCTGACATATCCAACCCGGAGCCAGCTAGAAGACAGGCGGTGGATCTAATGCTCGTAGCCTATGGTTACCTGGCTTCCGGGTTTGTGATGCCCTGAAATGATACAGCCAGAGTTTGTCCAGCTTTTTTTTCTTTTTAGAATAAGTCAGAATTTTAGGAGCCAGGCTGACTCACAACCCCTCTCCTGGAATTCCAAAAATGGAATTTGGTTTTTAGAGCCTATGACCACGGTCTGCTCGGAGGCCGACTGTCCTCCCATTGGCAATGGCCAAGGCCTATAGTGCCCTGCGCTCCTCTCCTGCCACGTCATTGCCTCCGTTCTGTTTACTCCTGCAGCACCGTCGGCAGGTGGTTCCTCGTGTTGCGCAGCTCGTCCCTCACTTCCCTCCTGCCGTGTGGAACCCTGGCTCAATTCCAGAAATCTTGAAGAATCCAAAATGCTCGCAGTCCTGAGCAATGGGTTTTTCCATTCTGTGTTTTCCTTGGCCGTTCTCTGCAGGTTTCGGTTGAGCGAGCGAGCCTCAGCTTATCTCTCTCAGTCTGGGGTCGGGTCTCTGCCGTGGATCTCATGTCATGTTTTGTTAGCTGTGCATGTGGAGGGGATTAAAACGACGTGGGTTGATAATCCGAAACAGAATTGTGGGAGCTGGAATTGGGCACATTCTATAGAAGGGATTCTCTTTTGCGAGGAGCAGGGTTCATGAGCTCCTTTACAGAGAGATGACCTGTTTGGAGAATCTCTAGGGGAAACATCTGGGGCTCTTTTCCATCCGAGCCGTTGATAGTGGATTGACAGCCATCGGAAGGGGCTGGTTCCAAAGATCTCGATGGCCAGGAATTTGAGCGGCACCAAGCCTCTGCACTTGGGCCAAATCAGCCCACAGAGGGACGTATTAGAAGAAAGAGAGCGGAGGACACTCTGGGCTCTGTGACCACTCAATGTATATTGAGTCGTCAAAGTGCATAGAGCAGGGATCTTAAACTGCCCCCCCCCCCATGATCATAGCCTGCAATTCACAAAATTCTTTAAATGCAATACCTGGTCGGAGAATCATGGGACTTTTAGTTCAGGAACATCTGTGGGGGCCAGACTTTGGCATCCTTGGCATAGAGAGTCCCTTTAAGTATTGAATTCAATGTCAGGAAAGGAAGTTTTAGGTTTGAAATGATCTAAGGCTGGGGTCACACTAACACATTTTTAACGTGCGTTTAGGCGCACTTAATCACAGCCCCAGTAGCAGCAAATGACGGGCAATGACGGCCAATATACGAAGTCCGGCCGCACGAAAGTCCGGCTGCGCAACGCAAGTGGAAAATAAACACATTTTTTTGAGAACGCAGAACCGCTAGTACTGACATACAGAGTGCGCTGCGTCCGCTAGTGGCGTGTGTACGTGATTAGGAGACGTCAGACGCTGCTCATGTCCGGCCAACATAACGTCCAGACGCAAAAATGGTTTTATTGATGATCCGTAAAAAAACACGCACGAAAATGCGCATCGTATGACCGCTATCGCGTATTCCATGAAAAAATACGTCAATGCATTCGGAGGCACTTTTTTTTTTTTTTTTTTTTTTTTTTTAATTTCAAAGTTTTATTTTGCAACAAGTCATCCATACAATAGACATAGAAAGTATGTAACAATATTCAGCAAGGGAACAAAAGGGACACTCAGATGTATAGGTCAGCAGAATCAGAGAGGTGGTGGAATACAGGCCAATGGGAACCCCCAAAACAAAAACAAAAAAAAAAAAAAAAAAAAAAGAGAGAAAAAGGGGGGTGGGGTGGGGGAATGGGGCTGGCAGCAGAAGCCACATCTGTGACGTTCCTGGCTCACTCCCTAGGGAGGCCATGGAAGAACAGTGTCACGGGGCCGGGAACCTGAGGGCCAAGTATGGCAAACAGGGCCATGGTGAATGCCACAATGGCGCACCTCAAAGCCACCCGAAAAATGCCGCCATAAAATAAAACATAAAATAAAATAAAATAAAAACATATAAAATAGGAAAAATAAAATAAAAAAATTGAAGGGGCCATTAATAAGTCAGCAGGGAACCACCTCTCTGTAAAACGAGGTCCATAAAAGAGTGTCCAAAGGAAAAGGAGAGTCCTCAAAGAGTGTCTCTGAATAGGTTAATATCGGGGGGAGGGGTGTGGGGTATCCATCTTGATGAGGGTAACAACTATAAAGAAGGTACGAAGTTCATCTCAAGGGGGAGGGGTGCAGGGTCCCAAGGAAGGGAGACCATCTCCGCACGGGGGGGTCTCATCAAGGGGTCATCAGAAGGTGGTGAACCGGAGGGGGAACTCAGCGGGTCAGATCAAGCCAGGGTCAAAAAACAGCAGGGAGGCGGTAAGTCGTCAAGATAAGTCCCCTCATCCCGTGTCCAATGGGAACGTGAAGCAAGGGTCCTCCACAGATCTACGTAGGTTGCCCCAAACACTGCCGGCCTCCGGTAACCAGGTCTCTCCATCCGCCGCATCGGGTACTGCCCAGAGGTTCGGCCGTTCAGTGAAAGAGACATCACGGAGAGGAGCCGCCAAAGCAGCGGGGCACAAAGCACTGCCAGCACCGTCCTCAGTCACAGCCAACAAGCAGCCGCCATAGGGCCCCAGCGGGCAGAGGAGCAGAGAGTCAGGAGGCTCCCTCTGGCCACGAGGGAAGGCAAGCCCTCCGTCCTCCACCGCCCCGGACCGCAGGGAAGACCGCCACTGACAGCCGTAAGACCCCTCCAGGTAACTCCTCACCACCAGACGCGGGATGCAAAGTGGCATCTGGGGTACTCCGCAGCAACGCCAGTAAGCAACGGACATCACCCTTGGTCAGCGGCTGGTTATCGTCGGCTCCTCCCTGCAAGAAAGGAAACCGCCCGGGCTCCAAAAACTCCACTAGGCCCGAATATCTGGCCCTCGTGTCATCAGGCGGAGGCACTTTTTGACGGTCGCTGCGAATAATGCGTTTGTTTGACCCTAGCCTTAGTGCTGCATTATGTGAGGAGGATGACGTGGTGGTCAGTTTAACTTCATGGTTGTACCAGCAGTGACTGTTCTTGTGTTTCTCATAAATGTGTAAATCATTAACTTGTAGGGTCCGCTTCAGCGAGCTCTGCAGGAAAGCCAAGCATGAGCAGATAAACCTCCTTTGGAATCCTTTGCCGAGATAGTCTTCTCAGAATGACAATCCGTTTTGAAGTCCTGTGGTGCCATCCCAAACGTTGACACTTCTCGTCCCTTCCCAGGAATGTTGAGCAATGATGGCACTCAAGGTCGGGCGATGGACCCACTCGTGGAACCTCGGTCTCCTGCTGCTTACCATTGTACATCGTGCGGCGTCAGGGGACTGTAAGGGGCAGCGCACAGTGCTGCGCAACGCCCCGGGATATGTGAGCGATGGCCCTGGGAATTACTCTGTCAACGGAAACTGCGAGTGGCTGATAGAAGGTACGTTTGCATGGCAATAAGGTACCGTTGTATGGCAATGTCTCGAATACAAGACTACCAGGTTTGTCATCACACGGAAGCACTGAAAGGGGGGGGGGTCACTAAACATCCAGCTGGATCGGACTTTGTGCAGCTGGGATATTATTCGCAAGATGCGTTTAGGGACACGAGAGATTGAAAAGTCAACTAATTCTGCAAAGTAGGAAAGCGCGCCGGTCATGCCCAGCAGCAGTCGGGCTCATTCAATGGGAAATCGCTCGCTTTGTATTCTTTAGCGTTTTTTCGCCAGCACATGTATTGGAGAACTTTGAGTGATTTCTCTGAGTTTCACCATTACTTATGGTGGCATGCCGCTGGTGTGGGTGTCAACTGCGACACAGAGCCATCCTACAGGACAACCCCCAGCGCACCCAATTGCAGGCTTTCGTGTGGACTCCGAAGTCATCACACCAACGCATTCAACCAATGATGTTGAATTTAATACTAAAAGTAATGCTCGGGGGGGGGCAGGCTGCCCACGCTCAATCCCACTGGCTTTCTAAGCACACAGCCATCAAACTACAGGAAGACGCTAGATGCTGGGCCTATGGGTTGAACGCGGCAGAGATAGAATGAACGGATAGGTTTTCTAGAAGAGGGTTGTGCGGTGCCATATCCAGTCACATAACCAGAGATGATCATTCCCAGAGGTCTTCAGCAACCATGGCCCTAGATGTTCTGTAACTACAGTTCCCATGAGGCTCAGACAACTCCATGAGTGGCTGAGGATCCTCCAGATGTAGATGATCTACTGCTAAGCAAATCAGTGCAGGCACAAATAATTTGGGATGCTAGGGACCCCTGAGCATTTCAGATTTTTCTGGATTTCAGAAATCGGGGCGAATCTGAGGCTTTTTAGAGGAAGGTGATCTCCTTCCTGCTGCATCTCTCCGTGTGTTCACATGCTGGAAGCGATTTGCAGCTTTCACAGACTTGTTGCCCGGAGTCGGTGAGATTCTGGGCATCATGTCACTCACTGGGGCTGCCCACAGTCAGAGGAAGGAGATTGTGGCGAGACAGCCACAGTCTCCCTTTTGCTGCAGCTCTCTGTCCCTTCTGTACTCGTATGTTTGTCTTTACTTCCCATTTATAAAGCCCTGCAGATTATGTCAGATCTGAATTAATGGGATAATGTTATGAAACGTGAAGTGTTTATGTTTTGAAAATGTTGTTATTATGTAGCCAGTCATTCATTCTAAGCGGATGTTTATAAATACATTATTATTATTTTTGAAGACCGGCATAAATGTGTGTCAGACACCACGCTAAACGCAAGCCAGGCTGGCATAGATTAACCCGGGTTGTTTGGCTTCATTGGTAACTGTGTCCAGCACAAAATCCCTTTGAACACACATCTTGTGACCCCGAGTCACACAGATTATGCAACTTCCATCTTTGCACAGAGAGCGGGGCCAGTCAGAAAATAAATCTTATTGGGGTTTATCCAGTAAGTGCCGGAGTTTGACAGTATTGCAGTGCCGAAAGTAGGGTTGCCACGTTGGCCATGTTTTCCAGCACATACAGTTGTGTTCAAAATTATTCAACCCCCAATGCTGTAAGGCTAGGGTCAGACTGAGGCAGTGCGAACGCGCGTTCTGGCGCACTTAATCACGGCCGTGCTAGCAGCAGATGCCGGGCAATGACGGCCAATATACGAAGTACGGTCGCACAAAAGTCCGGCTGCGCAACGCAAGTGGAAAATGAACGCATTTTTTCGAGAACGTTAAACCACTAGTACTGACGTACAGAGTGCGCTGCGTCCGCATAGCGGCGTGTGTGCGTGAATTGGAGACATCAGACGCTGCTAATGTCCGGCCAACATAACGTCCAGATGCAAGAAGTGTTTTATTGATGATCCGTACAAAATCACGGATGAAACTGCGCATAGTATGACCGCTATTGCGTATTCCGTGAAAAAATACGTCCATTCTTCGAACGCACATTTTCACGGACAACGTGAAAAATGCATAAGTCTGACCCTAGCCTAAAGGGTTTTAGGGAATTTAGTGTACATTTGTAATTGTATTCAGAATGAAATCCTACAAGGACTTTTTAAAGAACCATATGCAACTAAAATGACATAAATTGGTTTTGGAATACAGTAGTAAATGTTTCTTTTGTGAATTCTTCATTGATACAATTATTCAACCCCTTAAAGACTACAACTCTGAAGAACAGAGGTTCATTCAAGTGTTTTCAATCAGGTATTGAAAACACCTGTGGATGTCACGGAGCAGCAATAAAGCATAATAAGCACCAATTAGGCAGCTTTAAAATGACTGTGATACTCAGCTCCTTCTAGACATTTACTGGTGTGGTTACAAACATGGTGAAGTCAAGAGAATGGTCCAGGAAGACGAGAAGAGGTGATTACTCTTCACAGGAAGGGCAATGGCTATAAGAAGATTGCAAAGATGTTAAACATACCAAGAGAGACCATAGGAAGCATCATTCGCAAATTCAAGGCAAAGGGCACTGTTGAAACGCTACCTGGTCGTGGCAGAAAGAAGATGCTGACTTCGACTGCTGTGCGCTACCTGAAGCGTAGATGGAGAAAAGTCCCCGTGTGACTGCTGAGGAACTGAGAAAAGATTTGTCAGATGTAGGTACTGAAGTTTCAGCTCAGACAATACGGCGCACACTGCGTAATGAAGGCCTCCATGCCAGAACTCCCAGGCGCACCCCCTTGCTGTCTCCAAAGAATAAGAAGAGTCGACTGCAGTATGCCAAACGTCATGTGGACAAACCACAGAAGTTTTGGGATAGTGTTCTGTGGACTGATGAAACAAAATTAGAACTGTTTGGGCCCATGGATCAACGCTATGTTTGGAGGAGGAAGAACAAGGCCTATGAAGAAAAGAACACCTTGCCTACTGTGAAGCATGGCGGGGGGTCAATCATGCTTTGGGGCTGTTTTGCTTCTGCAGGTACAGGGAAGCTTCAGCGTGTGCAAGGTACCTTGAATTCTCTTCAGTACCAGGAGATATTGGATGACAATGTGATGCAGTCCGTCACAAACCTGAGGCTTGGGAGACGTTGGACCTTTCAACAGGACAATGATCCCAAGCATAACCTCCAAGTCCACTAGAGCATGGTTGCAGATTAAAGGCTGGAACATTTTGGAGTGGCCATCGCAGTCACCTGACTTAAATCCGATATAGAACCTCTGGTGGGACTTAAAGAATGCAGTTGCAGTGCGCAAGCCTAAGAATGTGACTGAACTGGAGGCTTTTGCCCATGACGAATGGGCGGAGATACCCGTAGATCGCTGCAAGACACTTGTGTCAAGCTATGCTTCACGTTTAAAAGCTGTTATAACTGTAAAAGGATGTTGTACTAAGTACTAAGATTGAATGTCACTTGGGGGTTGAATAAAACTGATAATGATGTGAGCACAGAAAAGACATTTGTGGTTATTTCATTATAAATGTTATGTTATATTTGTCTGACCTACACGTGCCTCTTTGATTTAATTGTAAGCAAGATGACTGAATGATCAAAATCAATGTCAAACTGGCCAAAACACTCAATTTCAGTGGGAGTTGAATAATTTTGAACACAACTGTATATTACCATTTCGAGCGCAGGGAAAAGTGCTGAGCTGTAAAATGTATAATCCATATGCTGCAGGAAGGACATCAAGGCAGGTCACCTGGGATTCCTTTTTTTATTCCCTACGTGCAGCATATGGATTTACCTGCTGCAGGGTGGCATTTTTCATGCACTGCCCATCAGCATCAATAAATTATAGGTGTCCTGGAAAACATGGCTGATGTGGCAACCCTAGCCATGCTGATGTGGCAACCCTAAACATGCCGGAGCGTTTCAAAACTAAACCGTAAAAGGAGAAGCTGTTCCGTTTCGTTTTGAGATGCTCCGGCATTTCGTGGCACTGCAATACTGTCCTAAGATAACCCCCATTATTTTTATAAAAGAAGGCCCGCTCTAATCCAAACCATTGAATGTATACAGACCAAACATGAAGAAGCCACAGAAACACTTTTTAATATTTTTCTACTAGTGATGTCATCAGCTCTTTATCCTCCGCTTCACTCCCGCAGCTCCCAGCAGCAATTATCGTGTGCTCCTCAGCTTCCTGTTTATGGACACCGAATGCACGTATGATTACCTGTTCGTGTATGATGGAGACTCCTATGGTGACCGTCTGTTGGCCAGCCTTAGTGGGAGCAGCTTGCCACCTACTCTGGAGGCCACTTCAGGAAAGGTATGGATCCGTTGCAGGTTCGGATGGTGAATTGTGTTGTTTATGCTGTCCTCACCGTGGTTGTTTTGAAGCGGAAAATAAACAAACGTGGTGACAATTGACGGCCATGCTGCATAACGCTATTCAGAAACACCAGCGTTTCACAAAAGTAAAACCCAAACAGCTGCAGGTGAAGCTTCACAGTGAAGCCTCTCCTGCAGCTGTTCGGATTTTGCTTCTGCGAAGTGCCGGCGTTTGTCGCTGTTGCATCAGCAGGGATTGCTTTGTGAATAACCCCCGATATGAGTATTTGACTTTTGTTGTTGCATCCACTTCATTTCTTTAACCCCTTATTTTAACTTACAGATGCTCCTTCATCTCTTCAGTGATGCAAACTACAACTTGCTGGGTTTCAATGCCACGTACAGCTTCTCGCTTTGCCCGCAAGGTTGCTCTGGACACGGCTTGTGCCAGGAAAACAAGCAGTGTTTGTGCGACCAAGGCTGGGGTGGAGAGGGATGCCAGGCGCCCGACTGCAAAACCTACTGCAATCCACACCATGGAACCTGCAACAAGGTATCTGCAGGTGCAGGTTTTCCTCCTTGACGTCCCTGTTACAGCAGCAGTACTGTAATATTGTCCAATCTTTCCATAGAGTAATTACAGAGCATTCACAAAAGGGTCTATTCAGAAAGCACCGAAATTGCATTATATTTCAGTGCTTTGTGTTTTGGCCCACTTCGGCGATTCCATTTTGCAGAAAATATAGTGAATTCAGTGTTTAGCAAATGTTCACCATATGTTGCCGAAGCATTTATTGGATTTCGGTGAAAACCGCTGAATAGGCATTGGCGAATTGCACCGAACTGAGAAAAAAGTCTTCTATTCTCCTAATAGGAGTTTCAATCGATTAAAAATGTGTCTAAATAATAAAAAAGGTATGTTACAAAATAAAAAAGTCTTTAAAAAAAATGGTGTCTTAAAAAATATTAAAAGGGTTTTTGCAAACAAGAAAAAGAATAAAGCAACTTTTTAATAAAAAAAACCCACAAATTTCTCTCTACATTGAATCCTATGGGATTCGCCTGTTTAAACCTGTTGAATTTGTCGAGATTTATATTCAATAAGAAACTTGTACGAGATACAAATATCAATCATTTATATATTTCCTAGAAATTCTCCTAAATTCTTTTAATTGTCTGTGTTTTGCTTTGAAGAATACACTAATCGGATAAAAACATATATATTTATTACGTATACAAAAAAGTTTCAAATCTCATATCATAAAGATTTATAAACAACATATCCATCCATCAGTACATAGACACTAGCTTCTCAATATATGTATCTCCTGTTAGTAACTGCATATATGATTAATATCATTTACTTTATCAGTCAGTAACTATACACATGGTTAATAAACATTTCTGCTTAACGAAAACAACATGTATTTCCCAGCAAACCAATGTTTAACAAGCTAGATCTTAGATATATATATATCTCTCTGCTACGTGGATCAACAAAAGACGAGCTATCACTTATTCTATTTCTAGAATAAGTAATAAAACTTATTTAGTGAATCCTCCCCTATTATCGAGAATTAAGCTTCTAATCTAATCTTCTGCTTTTTATATTGTAGTTATATAATTCCTTGCTTATTAATTTCAATCCCAGTAATTTCCAAATTCAATATATATATATATCTTTGTAATTCACTTTGCAACAATTTCTTCAGGATAAAATCCTTATATCCGATTCTTCTTCATATCTCTATCTGCAGATTTAGAAATATTTTGAAGACTCTGGATCTATCTTTTGCAATAAATACTCCAGATATATATAATTACATTAATTCCTTAATTTAATAGCTTTCATACATTACCTCTCCAATCTGGATTCAATGAGTTACAGCCTTTGAATATTCTTTATGTAATATATTGTTTTTGGAATATGTGAAAATTATCAATGTCAGATAATCAATGCATGTGAGTTAGAGGTGTGGACCTGATTCAGTGATCTGAAATATCTTGAATGTATTGGGTGTTCGAATGATCTGCAATCTGAATCAATGCATGATCGTGTGTTGGGGTGATCTGAAGTGCTTTGTCCTGGGATGGTTTTGAATGACCTGCAACGAACAGTACAGCTCCAATTATAGTCAATTTTACGTCACTGACAATCTACCCCTTTCATTTAAATATTACATTCTCTATATTAATATAATATTTACTATGCCTCCAGAGGACAGTGTTGCTCTTCAAATTAATTCCACAATTTAATTTTAATATATCTTATCTCAGGTCAAAGATCAATCTGTCTTAACAAAGACCCTATATTTAATCCTAGACTTTGGGTCTCTCCTGTCAAAATTAAATTAATATCTCCACTCCTCTCAAAGTTTTTACTAAGTAAATTCCTTTCTAGTTAAAATCAACAGAAATTGTATTCTTCAGTAATTATACCATTTACCAGTTATAGTCTACAAATATTTGGAACCTCTATTTCCTACTGTAAATATAATAAAATATATATTGATTTATAAAAATATATTTCGTGAATATAATTATACACTTGCAAAGAGATTTTAAATTTTGTTCCTATACCCAAAAAGAAAATATCCTTTTTTTTTTTTTTTTTTTTAAAAGGACTTGTTAAAACAAACCAATACATTTAAATATGACATGTCTGGCACTTAGCTCAGCATTATATCATATAAAGACATTTTATCGTCTATAACATCATGTCTGGCATTTATAGAAACCCTCATAACTCTCTGGTTCACCTAGCCATGAACTATTTAAAAACAAAATCTCTGTCCATTTGTAAAATTAGACGAAAATTGAGAAAGAAAGACTTTACATTAAAACAATGCAGTTCTGTGAGTAGAAGACATGAAAGTTTTTTTCATTGGACAATTTTGGTGCTGCTAAACACTGACGAATTGTGCCGTATTTGGCAATTCACCTGTATTTGGTGAATTGACAGCTTAGTGAATAGACAAATTGGCCCAAAACTGCGAATAGTGAAATTCATTGTCATTATCGGGTATTAAAGGGATACTCTATACGCCCTGAATGCTTTCACTTATTTAAGTGGTCAAGCTGCGTGGGTTGCCCTCCTCCAGCCCCATTTATCTGGTGGTGCTGTGTGAAGCGGAGGAGTTCCCTCTGCCCACACAGCTGTCACTTGGCAGAAGGGATTTTAACTGTACCACCCATTGGATAACTCTGGGGCCGATAAAGACCAACTATTCAAGGCGGGGGGTTCTTTCTTTTTAAGCCTTTTATATAGGTTGGGAGGGGGGTGATAATAATTTAAACAATTTTAGCTGAAGTCGACAACATCAATAAAATGAAAGGGTGTGAATATTTTCTGCATGCACTGTATATTACTGTTAGGGTCACATTTTTGTTCCTATACATATTTGTCGCTCATAGTTGTGTTTATCTCCCAGGACACTCAGAGGTGCTTGTGTTCTCCTGGCTATGTGGGGGAGAAGTGTGACTTGTCGTTGGCCGACAATCAAGGTGCAGGCACATGGTACAATGTGAGCAGGCTGGACTCGTCGTTCGCTCCCCGCACGGCGGCCGCTGGCGCCTTTCTCGCACCCACCAACTCTTTATACATCTTTGCAGGTACGTTACAGATCGTGGAAGTATTCCTGTTGTGTCAGCGCATCGTCGTGATAACCGGGTTTTATAAAGCTCTTTTTAATCTCGGGAATATATGGTTTGGGGTTTTGTCCACCACAAAGTTGCATCGCTATTGTTATTTGCGAGGTGATATGTATGAATGTGCGGCGGAGTGATGGGGAAAGAAACATAGAAAAATGTTGACAGGTAAGAACCTTTCGGCCCATCTAGTCTGCCCAATTACATGGATACTTTACCTGGATTTATCTTTTGTTTAGGATAGCCTTATGCCTATCCCATGCCTGCTTAAATTCAATCACTGTTTTGGCCTCTACCACTTCAACTGGAAGGCTGTTCCATGTATCCACCACCCTCTCAGTAAAATAATGCTTCCTGATGTTACTTTTAAACCTTTGCCCCTCTAATCTAAGACTATGTCCTCTTGTTTTGCTACTTTGTTTCTGTTTAAATATACTCCCTTCCTCTACCTTGTGGATTCCCTTTACGTATTTAAATGTTTCTATCATATCTCCTCTGTCTCGTCTTTTTTCCAAGGTGTACATGTTAAGATCATTAAGCCTTTCCTGGTAACTTTTCTCCTTCAAGCCGTACACCATTTTAGTAGCCCTTCTCTGAACTCTCTCTAAGATGTCTATATCCTTCTGGAGATACGGTCTCCAGTACTGCACACAGTACTCCAAGTGAGGTCTCACCAGTGCTCTGTACAGTGGCATGAGCACTTCCCTTTTCCTACTGCTAATACCTCTCCCTACACAACCAAGCATTCTGCCAGCATTTCCTGCTGCTCTATTACATTGACTACTTACCCTTAGATCCTCTGAAATAATAACCCCTAAATCCCTTTCCTCAGATGTTGAGGTTAGGACTGTATCAAATATTCTATATTCAGCCCTTGGGTTTTTACGTCCCAGGTGCATTATCTTGCACTTATCCACATTAAAACTCAATTGCCACAGCTCCGACCATTTTTTTAGTTTACCTAAATCATTTGGCTGATCCCTCCAGGAACGTCAACCCTGTTGCAAATCTTTGTCATCAGCAAAAAGACATACTTTTCCATTAATACCTTCTGCAATATCACTAATAAAAATATTAAAGAGAATGGTTCCAAGTACTGACCACTGAGGTACCCCACTGGTATTAAGACCTTGCGCCGAATAAACTCCATTTACCACAACCCTTTGTTGCCTGTCACTCAGCCACTGCCTAATCCATTCAACAATATTGGAATCCAAGCTCAAAGATTGCAATTTATTGATAAGCCTTCTATGGGGAACAGTATCAAAAGCCTTACTGAAATCTAAATGAGCAATGTCTACTGCCCCACCTATGTCTATTATTTTTGTTACCCAATCAAAAAAATCATTAAGATTAGTTTGGCATGATCTCCCTGAGGTAAACCCATGTTGTTTCTGATCCTGTAATCTATGTGTTTTTAGATGTTCAACAATCATTTCCTTTAACATGGTTTCCATTAATTTCCCCACTACTGACGTAAGACTAACTGGCCTATAGTTCCCCGACTCCTCCCTACTACCCTTCTTGTAAATGGGCACAACATTTGCTAATTTCCAGTCTTCTGGGACGACTCCCGTTAACAGATTTATTTAACCAATCCTTGTTAACGGTTTTGCTATTACACCACTGAGCTCTTTTAATAATTTAGGGTGGATCCCATCAGGCCCCATTGACTTATTTGTCTTTACTTTAGACAGCTGCTGTAGAACCTCCTCCTCTGTAAACTCATATGTAAATGTCTCGTTAGTGTTTCCTCCTAACTGAGGTCCCTTTCCTTCCTTTTCTTCTGCAAAGACTGAACAAAAATATTCATTGAGGCAGTCAGCGAGACTTTTATCCTCTTCTACATACCTTCCTTCCTTTGTTTTTAATCTAACTAATCCTTGTTTTACCTTTCTTTTCTCATTTATGTATCTAAAAAATGTTTTGTCCCCCTTTTTTACTGACTGAGCTATTTTCTCTTCTGCGTGTGCTTTGGAAGTTCTTATAAATTGCTTTGCCTCTTTCTGCCTAATCTTATAGGTTTGCCTATCTTCTTCACTCTGAGTTGTTTTATAATTATTGAATGCTATCTTTTTGTTCTTCACTATTTTGGCCACTTCTGCAGAATACCACAGTGGTTTCTTCCCTTTTTTGTTATTGCTAACAAGCCGAATGCAATTGCCTGTGGCCTTCAATAATGCTTCCTTTAAATAATCCCATTTCTCCTGGACTCCCTTTAAACTTATTTTTAGATTGTAACATTCCCTTATGTTTTCCACAGGTCTCGATTTGAACGATGCTTTGGGTGATCTGGTTATTTATAATTTCACACTGAATACGTGGGAAAGAAGGCGATACAGCCACGGTCCAGTAAGTCTTAAAATACTAAATTTTTAATCTGTCGCATGTTTACGCACAAACATTTACTTATTTTTGTCATCATGGCTGCTGTATGATCCTCATTTGTACAGGATGTATTTCAGGGCTTCAGAAGTCCAGGTAACCACCGACTCCCAGAACTCGAACGTCTAACTTCCTTTTTTTTTTTGGCTATTCTATGTAAATCCTGGCTTCGGAAATGTGTATTTTTTTTCCTTCTTGTTCCCAAGTTTGATATCATTTTGTCAAGCCTAGATGTAGGGTCACTTTATTCTGGGTTATACTCGTATTAGCTTTCAGCTAGCTCAATACATGGGTACAGTCATCTGTCACAATGTTATCAGCTTGTTTTGCACGGCCTTCATAGTTTTGACCTTTTAAAGGGCCACTACCACCAAAAAATGAGATGTCCTTATTGTGTTTATTTTATGTTGCTGATATCTTACATGCGCTTTGTTTTTCTCTTGTATGTTTAGATAAGAAAACATTTTACTCTGTATGTGTCACTGGGTGCATCCATTGTGTGATATTTTGTGTTTATTGTCCCCCCTAGTATCTTTACATCACTTGCTCCTCACGGTGTGGTTTTGGCCATAGAATGGAGTTTATGGGTCAGGCAGCCGACTCTCATCATTGTATTGTGTGGGATGTATTCAAAGGTCATCACCAGAGGGTAGATTAGAAGTCTTTTAATCTCCCGGTCTTCTCATTCAGCTGCCAGCTCTTATTTCGAGTAGTTTAGGCTGGGGTGAGACGAGCGCACTATGTGCGCCTGTTCTGACGTGCCTCCCAGTGTCCATCTCAGCGTTTTGATGCTTCGGGGCCGGCCACACGCTGTAGCGCATGCGCGAATTGCGTGCGCTACAGCGAGTGTGCTGCAGAAGTCCTGAAAGTCTCCCCATCGAAGCGCTGTGACTCGCGTTCGACTGGGCTGCAAAGAGCGATCCTCCATAGGAGGATCAAGCCTTGAAGCACTGCACGCACGAACTGCGCTCAGCGAGGTGGCCAGACGGGCGTCAGAGTGGGAGGAACGTCCACTCTCACGGATGTTCCTTCCGCTCTGCAAAGTGCTTATCTGACCTTGTCTAAAAGAACCTCCTGCTGCCTTATCTAAACATTCTCTCCTCCACCCCATTGACTGTTAAATACTGTACAAGATAAAGCACAGCCACAAAGTAAAACTCTCCATAAGATGTTGGTAAATGTTGCATCATGGGAAAAGTCCACAAAATGGAAACAGGAGATAAAAAACCTACAATTTATTTTTCCTTCATTACATTCAATTACTTCAAACGAAAAAAAAAAAAAAAACAGCAGCGTGTGTTTTATAATGTGGTTATATAATGGGGTTTTATAATGTGTTTTATAATGGGGTTTTGTTTGTAATGCTCAAGTAATCTAGTTACAGCTTATGGAAGTGCTAGTGTCCCTTTTTAAATATAACCTTTGACCTGGAATGCTTTGGATGCCATTTTATTACTCCCAATTACTTCCTTTCATATCGCACTGAGGAATAACCTTATGATATGGGACGTACTGTTACGTCGTTACCGGCCGAGTCAGTCTGGTTTTCGGTTGTTGCAATTCTTGGTCTATCCTGGTTTAATGTCTCTCCTGCAGGCTGCTCGGCATTCACATGTGGTCGTGGAGTGGAATGACACCCTCATACTATTTGGAGGGGAGCTCACTGGTGGAAGCCTGTCTGGAGATGTGTGGGTTTTCCTACCTTTAGAGGAGCGCTGGATGGAGCTGACCCCTCATAGCCCTTTGCTTCCACCTCCTCTGGCTAACCATGCAGCTGCTACTGTGGACCATTGGCTCTATGTATTTGGAGGTAAGGGATTTTGTTTATTTAACCGCTTATTGACTGCTGTTCAGCTCGAGATCTATTCATTTCCATTCATAACGAGTCTGATTTACTCTTCCTTTTTATCATCCTCTGCCAGCGTCCTGCAATTAGTGCTTCGTCACTTGCTTTGTAAGTCTGGTATTTGAGTTTATCCATCATTCATTATGGCAAGGTTACATACATCTGCTGTTGCCTTCTATGTCAAAAACAATTAATACAATTTCATTCATGCCAGTTTTAAAAAAACGTTAGGCTGAAAAAAAGACGTGCGTCCTTCGGGTTCAGCCTTTCCCACATCATCTACTGCTGTTGATCCAAAAGAAGGCAAAAAACCCAGTCTGAAGCGTTCGCCAATATGCAACAAACTGGGGGAAAAATTCCTTCTTGACCCCAGAATGACGATCATCAGATTTCTCCTTGGATCAAGAAACTTTTACCCACATATTAAATATTATAACCCTTAAACTTCTGTACAGCCACTGACCCAACCACCTCAACAGGCAGAGAATTCCACAGCTTTATTGTTCTCACTGTAAAATAACCCTTCCTATGCTTTAGGCTGAATTTCCTTTCGTCCAGTCTAAATGGGTGACCTCGTGTCCTGTGTATAGTCCTGTTAATGAATAGGTTTCCAGACAATGGTTTATAATGGCCCTGATTTATATAAAGTTATCGGATCCCCTCTACGTCCCTGTATATATTTATATACAGTTATCAGATCCCTCTAAGGCCCCGTATATATTTATATAGTTATCAGATCCCCTTTACGGTCCCGTATATATTTATATAGTTATCAGATCCCCTTTACGGTCCCGTATATATTTAAAGTTATCAGATCCCCTCTAAGGTGCCCCATCTCAGTTGAGTTGGACAAGCCCAGATTTATGTTATTACATTTTTGTCTATTCCGTATTACATCCAGTATTTCCTTACTCTACTATAAACTAGGGATAGACTTATGGGCTTAGCCGATATTTGCAAATTGACGATAATTGGTATCAGCCTTTTATTTGCTGATATTGAGGATAATTTTCCAAGGCGACTCACTACAGCCGCGACACGTCAAGTCCCCCAGCTCGGGCTTTTCCTGTAGCAGGCAGACATCTTGGTTGTCGTTCCTCTCTATAGGACTTCCCCTGCTCCCTGACGGTATTGCACATGGACATATTGACAACTGAAATGGGGATTCTCTCCCATCTGGCGGGGAATTCTCTATACAGGAGATGCAGGGGTCTTTTGGACTCCTGTATCTCTGGCACCATATGTGCTATTGCAGGGGTCAGCAACTTTGGCCCTCCAGATGTTTTGGAACTACTTTTCCCATGAAGCTCTACCAACCTAATGAGTAGCTGAGCATCAGGGGAGATGTAGTTCCAAAACATCTGGAGGGCCAGGTTGCTGACCCCTATCTTGCGAGGTGTCACTGCAGAAGCTAGACATGGCCATGTTTGTAAAAATAAATGTTTAAATAAAAATCTTTTGTTTTTATTAAATTGAATTAAATGATCTTGGTGCGATGTTTAAAATTGTGTTAACACATTCAGTTAATGACATAGGGCCCTATTACAATCTTCGCGCAAACGTTAACGCGTGTGCAAAAACGTATTAACGCGAGGGGCAAAACCCTTTGCGCTGAACGTCGTATTACAAGCTCAGCGCAACAAATGCGCGTATACGTCTACCGCGGGTGAACCTGCGTGAACTTACTGTTCATCGCGCGTCCTATACTTAACACTGTGAGCGCAAATTCGTTTGTGCGCTGGTACGAGGATGGTATTACAGTCTATGCGCAGTTTGTAACGCACAGCCTTTGCGCGCATAATTTTAACAACTCCTAAAAGCTGGTGTTCATGGCAAATTCTATCAACCTGGCCGAAACCAAAAACACCAGCCCAAAAAAAAATACAGCAAAGTATAGAGATACACATTCTACACATACCAAACCAATAAATTTGAGAAGTTGTGCGTGTTTTTTTTGATACAGCATATATGCGCAGATTGACTTTGACAGGCGCAAAAACTTAACGTGAGACAATTAAGGTTCTTAATTCTGATTGGCTGAATCGCGTGAAAAAAACAGTCCGCACACTGATTTCTGCGCGTTCATTGATTTCTGCGTTACTGCGCGCGTGTTTTTGCGCGTCCATTTTACGCGGGTTATTTTTTGACGGATGAAAAAAATGCGCGAGGATTGTAATACCAGCGTTGATTTACGCGCGTTAACGTTTGATGCTTCGTGAAAAAATTATAGAATTTAGCTAAGTATGACGATAAGTTAGAATTTTAATAATAAGACTCTGAGGCGAGTATTGCTTCTCTTTCTTGCTTTATTAAACATAGCAGCAAGTGGCAACTAGCAAGAACTTGAAAATATGAAGCATTTATATTGAAATAAAAGGGAAAACACATAACAGTAAATAACAGGTATAAATGGTATCTTCCTACACCCCTTCACTCTTTGGATCAGTCCTCCTTCCTGTTAGAGCCCCTCAAACCCGGTCATCATCCCTCCTACTTCCTCTTTCTTTGCTGTACGAGGTGATCAGTGTAGGTGTGTAGGGAACCCAAAGGGCAATCCACCGGATATCAGGAAATCCCTTATGAGGCTGAGGAAAAAGAAAAACGTGAGAGTGGAAGATATTGGATCCGCAGACCCAGTAATACAATAAACCACAACAGCGGCGGGAGTGGTGGGCAATACTCGCCTCAGAGTCTTATTATTAAAATTCTAACTTATCGTCATACTTAGCTAAATTCTATAATTTTAATACATCGACTATGAGGCTCCTATTGCTTGTTCAAAGCTAACCCACAACTGCAGATGACCGATGAACAACAGGCTTAAAATAAAAGGATCGGAAGGTGGATTCTCTGGACCAGTCAGCTGATCGTAAGAGGTCCTCCAACCGACAACCTGCCGACACAGCGGAAGAGGCCACAGCACTGCGAATGGAATGAGCGGCAAAAATAGAAGTATCAACACCTGTTAAACCCAAAAGCCAGCAAAGCCAGCGTGCAAGCGTAGTCGTACCTACCGGGGCGAAAGGGGATTTAAAGGAAATGAATAAAGGAGAAACCCCTGGACCCCGGAGCGAAGCTGTACGGGATTCGTATCCCTGGAGACACAAGACCGGACATAACGCTGGACGTAAAGGGAACGCCGGATAAAACGCAGACGAAATGGCCGTCTTAGTACGGCGGGAGATGTCAAAGCGCACCCCCTCAGGTACGAAGGAACGCGCATTGAAATCCAACGCCCTGACATCAGCCACCCGTTTGCAAGATATCAAGCATAAAAGGGCTAACAATTTAGCAGAAAGCTGACGCAAGGTCAGAACCTGGTTAGAGGGCCATTGTTCTAGGAAGTTCAGTAACAGGGTCACATCCCAAGTTGCCGTATACCGCGGCAACGGGGGACGGTCAGCCCTGATACCCTTAAGTAGACGACAGACCAACGGGTGTTTGCCCAAAGGCGTCCCATGAAAACCCACGTGATAGGCTGAGAGAGCAGATCTATAAACATTAAGCGTACGATAAGCTTTACCCTGATCAAAGATTTCCGTAAGGAAGTCCAATACGAAGCTCAAAGGGGCCTGGAAGGGATCCTGATCCCTTGACAGACACCAATGATGCCAGGTGAGCCAAGCTGAGTTATAACAGGATCTAGTACCTGGGGCCCATGCATGGCGCAGGAGCGTCGTAGTCCGTTCTGAAATCTCTCTGGCTCCCCCGGGCGTCCCGATACCAGCGAGGCCAACAACAGACTGTGGCCTGTGGATAATAGCGGGTGAGGGTGCCCGGATGAGTCTACCAGGAGATCCGGGAGATAACGTGGAATATCCACTAGGAGTTCCAACAGGATCGGGAACCAATGTTGGTTCTGCCAAAACGGGGTGATCAACACCACCTGGACCTGTTGGGTCCTGACCTGTCGCAGCGTGCGAGCAATCAATTGAAATGGCGGGAAGGCGTACTGGCGAGCCCCGGACCAATCCTGCAGGAAAGCGTCCGTTGCCTCGGCCAGTGGGTCTGGCCGCCAACTGTAGAAGAGCGGGAGATGGGCGTTGAGATGGCAGGCAAATAAGTCCGCGCAAAACGGCCCCCAGAGGGCCGCCACGTCGGAAAACACTGACGATCGCAGCCGCCAATCCCCGGAGTCTTCCGTGTGTCTCGAGTTCCAATCTGCGAATTGGTTCGAGATTCCCGGAATAAACTGCGCCTGGACTACGATCCCTGTCTGAAAACACCATTCCCAAAGGCGGGAAGCCATTGTTGTCAGAAGTAGGGAGCGAGGACTGCCCAGCGAGTTGATGTATCGGACCGCCGGGAAGTTGTCCATCCGGAGGAGGACTGAGCGATGTGTGTGATCCTTGAGAAAACTCTGGAGTGCAAAGAGTCCTGCCAGGAGTTCCAAGCCGTTCATATGTAGGTGACGTTCGTGAACGGACCAGTGCCCTCCTGTGGAGGAACCTTCGCAATAAGCCCCCCAACCTGACCCACAAGCGTCGGAGTCGATAGTAATCGTCGGGGGCGATACCAGGATAGGCCTGCCGTTGCAGGAGTGGAGGTGATCGGTCCACCATTCCAGATCTAGTCTGGCCGCTTCTGAGAGACAGATCCGAGCAGTGTAGGGGAGACCCTTCCTGAGAAAAAGGGCCTTCAGGCGTTGGAGGGCCCGATAGTGTAGGGGGGCTGGTGTCACCGCCAGCCTTGTCGCTGCCAAAAGGCCAATCACGCGAGCCAGATCCCTTAGTGATGGAGCCTGGGCCCCCCGAAGGGATCGGACTTCGCGTAAAATCGATCGACATTTGGGCAGGGGAACGCTGAGAGACATCAGGGTACTGTCCACTCCGAATCCCAGGAATTCCAGGGTTTGAGATGGAGAAAGAATTGATTTCTCCTGGTTCACAAGGAATCCTAGAGACTGAAAAAGGTCGACCGTCCATTGTACCTGGAGACGTAGCAGACTCTCCGATGAGGCCATTAGCAATACGTCGTCCAGGTATATAATGAGGCGGACACCTTTGGTGCGTAGCCATGCTACGACCGGTTTCAGCACCTTGGTAAAGCACCAAGGGGCGGAAGACAGGCCGAAAGGCAGGCAGCGAAATCTCCAGAGGTCTGGACCCCAGCGGAACTGGAGGAAATCCCTCGACTCCTTGGCAATCGGGATGGTCAGATATGTGTCTTTGAGATCCACCTTTGCCAACCAATCGTGGGGTCTCAAGAGGTCCTTGAGCATGTGCATGCCCTCCATCTGGAAGTGTCGGTAGACCACCGCCCCATTCAACTCTCTGAGGTTGATGACTGGACGGACGCCTCCGTCTTTCTTGGGACCAAGAACAAGTTGCTCAGAAAACCTGAGGTCTCCTGTGGAACTCGTTCTATGGCTCTTTTTTGATACAGTTCCGAAATCTCCCGTTCCACTAACGTCCGTCCCTCCCCCGAAAAGGGGAGAGGGTGAGGCAACGTCATCTGGAGCTGGGGAGAAGAGAACTCCAGAACAAACCCTTGTACAGTATTGAGGACCCAAGGGTCCGATGTAATGCGACACCATGCGGTGCGAAAATATTTTAAACGACCTCCCACCTTGGTAGTAGATGGGTGTATGAGGTGTGAAATTACCTGCGTGTCTGAAGGACGAGGAAGAATGACCCCCTCTGGCACCCCGGAATCCTCTGCCACGCCACGGCCGTGAACGGGTAGGGAAGAACGGGGAAGGTGCAGGAGCAGCGGTCGTGGAGGGGTTGCCTCCCGTGGGGCCAGAAAAAATGGGTTTTGCACGGCCGGTGGTTCGGCCCCGATATCCACCGGCCCGTGGGAAAACCCCAGAAAACACCTTCTTTAGTGAATTGGACACACGGTCCATCGTATTGAATGCACCTGAATATTCGTTCATGTCTTTCAGGAAGCCTTTGCCAAATAATGCTCCGTTAGCCATAGCACCTAATTCATGGTCGGCTATGCCAGCCAGTTGGCGATCCATTTTGAGGAGAATGCATTTACGCCTTTCGGAGGCAAGAGCCGTATTAGCGTTCCCCAAGAAACTGAGCGACCTCTGGACCCAATTGGTGACTTGAACGGGGTCCATGAGGTCACCAGATAATTTGGCCTGCTCCGCTGTATCCAGCAATTTAACTAAAGGACCCATGGTGTCCAGCAATTTTATCCTGACACACCTTGAAAGCGTGGTCTATGCCTTTGTTGGGGACCCATCCCTTAGGAGTGACGAAGTCCACAAAGGCTTTATCCACGTCAGGTGTCAGACAAGTCTTCCCGCTCGTGGTAGGACGAGGGGATTCCGCCTTCATGCGGTTCCGAGTCGCCTTATCTAAGGCTTTGCGCATCTGTGCGTCCACCCATTGTTCCACATGGGGTAGTGGGGACCATTCGGCGGACCGTGGATGTGAAAGGTCTTCCGGACAGAAAAGTGGGTTACCCAATGGGTCATAAATAATGCCCGGTCGGGCTTTGGAATCTACTTCTACTGGGGTCTCGGTAAAATCCTCATCTGAGGCATACACCTCTAAGGCATCGCTGTTAGTATCCTCCTCCGAATCCAGGGTAGTGTCCTGAAGCGGAGCAGGGACAATAGCGGTGTCAGGGTTAGAAACCTTAATAAGTTTAGCCTTTTTGGTGTGCGCTGACACCGTGAGTGCAGAAGCCCATTTACGGGTTGCAGGGGATGGGTGCACGTGTCCCGGCATTTTTGCGGGGATGCCAGCCCCTCCAGTCGAGTGTCGTGCCTGTTTCACTGACTGTTTCCCCGTGGTGGTGGCCAGGGGGGTCTCGGGGGGCCTCACCGCGGTGAGTATAGCGCCCGTATCAACAGCCGCCAGTGGCGGGGGGTCATCATTATGGCGATTCTCCACCATCATCTCTTTAAGGGAGCGGGTGAAATCCACTGACATGACAGACACCGCTTTAAAAACTGCAGCATCAATAGATGCTTGCATATATGGGTCAAGGGTAGCAGGCTGGGAAGGAGCCATCTGTGCCTGTATCAGAGCGGGTGCATTAGGGTCATGCTGTTGCTCACCCTGACTGTCTTCAGAAGAGTGCTCAGAGTCCTCCGCTGGGGAGACTGGGCGCTGCGGGGTTTTGCCTCGTGGCATGGCGCTAGTGAGACGAGCTCAGGCGCTGGGAAACCCCCTTGTGTGCGGACCTAGCAGAGGCCCCGCCCACCCGATCAGCGAGCGCGTGCAGCGGCTCGTGAATCCAGGCAGAGGGGAGGACGCTGCGGCCAAAAACACTCAATGAAGTAAACACAAAAGCGAACGAACGCGGACCCGCGGTTAGAGCCGGGTGTCCGCAAAATGAATAAGTAATATGGATAATATATAGATAATATATAGCCCCAATAAGAAAATAGATAACTATGGGCTAAAATAGCAGAGGAAAGTTCTTGACTACTTATCTAGTCGCCGAGCAGCATAGAAAGAGGAAGTAGGAGGGATGATAACCGGGTTTGAGGGGCTCTAACAGGAAGGAGGACTGATCCAAAGAGTGAAGGGGTGTCGGAAGATACCATTTATGCCTGTTATTTACTGTTATGTGTTTTCTCTTTTATTTCAATATAAATGCTTCATATTTTCAAGTTCTTGCTAGTTGCCACTTGCTGCTATGTTTAATAAAGCAAGAAAGAGAAGCAATAGGAGCCTCAGAGTCGATGTATTAAAATTCATGCGTTTACCATGCATTTTTGCGTGAAGAATGTAATAGGGCCCATAGTGTCAGACTTATGGTTTGTTTTTTCCCCCCACAACTTTAAACGTGCAGAATATCGGCACCAGAGAAAGGCAGGAAAGGCTGCCAATAATCTGTATCGGCGCCGAAAAAAATGATACCGGTCTATCCCTACTATACACATCATCTTTCTCTGGTACAGGTCGCACGTCTCGGGATGTGTTTTCATCACAGATGTTCCGCCTGAATCTTTACTCGTGGGAATGGGAGCAGGTCCTTCCAGGTGGAGGGAAACCTCCTTCGGCCGCCGGTCACTCTCTGGTATTCCATGCTCCATCCCGCTCTCTGCTCATATATGGAGGACACCGGCCTTCCACTGCTCGGTAACACCAGTCAACACCTCACATGTTCAAATGAGTTTGGTTTAGATTTCTTTTTCATTCCTGTAATAAGACTTAAAGTCGGATACTTTTTCTCAGGTTCAGCATGCGTGTCAACACAACAGACCTCTTCCATGTGGATCTTAATTACTGGACTACACTGAAACCGCGGGATGGAAGCCACGGACCTCGTGAGAGAGCGTTCCACAGCGCCACAGTGATTGGCAACTACATGGTGGTATATGGTGAGTGGATGTTGATTGGATAATATTATCAACATTGTTATTAGCAACAAACATATTTAGAGGCAGTTTACGGTATGTAATATAAGGCATGCTGCTTTATAGGTAGCTTATGGTGCAGCTGGAGCATATTGTTCATTGCATTTCCCACTTTTTATATGTATTGTAATATAGCTAATGGACACACGGATCGGCGCTTCAAGCTTTTCTTTTAGGGCAGCCACAGTACATGCAGAGTACTCCATAAACGAGAAATCAAATATAAATCAAAAGCCTACTCCTTATGCGGAGCCTCAGGCTGGGTTAACACCTGAGCGTATCTCATATGCTCGTTTTACGCGTGTTTTTGTCAGGTGTTTTATGAGCGTTTTTGACAATTAGAAACGTGCGTCGTACGTGCCTTTTTTGAAGTCTATGGCTGCAAACGCGCTGTAATACGCCTCAAAGAAGCTCCTGTACTTCTTTGGGCGTAGGTCGTTTTACAGCGCGTTCCTACGCGCTGTAAAACACCCAGGTGTGAACCATGCCCATAGGAAATTATGGGATTCCAGTGTAGGAACGCGCTGTAAAACACCCATGTGTGAACCAGGCCTAACTAAACATTTGTCCACCCCCCCCCCCCCGCCACTACACCATTGGGCAGCTAAGCCGCATACCAATAAGCAAAACAAAATAAAATGTACTTACCGTAGTATTATTATTATTAATTATAGAATTTAGCTAAGTATGACGATAAGTTAGAATTTTAATAATAAGACTCTGAGGCGAGTATTGCTTCTCTTTCTTGCTTTATTAAACATAGCAGCAAGTGGCAACTAGCAAGAACTTTGAAAATATGAAGCATTTATATTGAATAAAAGAGAAAACATAATAACAGTAGTAACAGATATATATATGGTATCTTCCGACACCCCTTCATTCCTTTGGACCGGTCCTCCTTCCTGTCAGTACCAATCAAAACCGAGCAACGCCCTTCCTACTTCCTCTTTCTTTGCTGTACGAGGTGATCAATGTAGGAGAGTAGTAAACCCAAAGGGCAATCCACAGGAAACAAGGAAATCCTTCACGAGGCTGAGGAAAAAGAAGACGTGAGAGTGGAAGATATTGGATCCGCAGACCCAGCAAACAACAATCCACAATAGCGGTGGGAGTGGCGGGCAATACTCGCCTCAGAGTCTTATTATTAAAATTCTAACTTATCGTCATACTTGGCTAAATTCTATCATTTTAATACATCGACTCTGAGGCTCCTATTGCTTGTTCAAAGCTAACCCACAACTGCGGATGACCAATGAACAACAGGCTTAAAGTAAAAGGATCGGAAGGTGGACGCTCTGGACCAGTCAGCTGATCGCAATAAGTCCTCCAACCGACAACCTGCCGAAACAGCGGGAGACGCCATAGCGCCCTGTGAATCGAATGAACGCCAAACATATGTATCAATCCCTGTCAATCCCAATAGCCAACGCGCAAGCGCATTCGTACCCACCGGGGCGAAAGGAGATGTAAACGCAACGAAAACTGGAGAAGGTTCAGGGCCCCTAAATCGTAGAGGGACAGGATTCATACACCTGGAGACACATAACCGGATAAAAAGTTGGGCGTGAGGGAAACGCCGGGTAAAAGGTAGACGAAACGGATGTCCTAGAACGGCGGGAGATGTCAAAAACAGAAAGGCCAACAACTTAGCAGAAAGTTGACGCAAAATTAAATCCTGATAAGGCCATTGTGCCAGGGAATCAAGTTAAAGGATACCGTCCCAAGTAACCGTATATCGCGGTAGCGGAGTACAATCAGATCTGATATCCCTAAGGAAATAGCAAACCAGAGGGTGTTTGCCTAAAGGCGTTCCTTGAAAACCTACATGATAAGCGGATAAAGCCAATCTATAAACATGAAGTGTGCGGTATGCCTACCCTGATCAAAGACTTCCGTAAGGAAGTCCAACACGAATCACAAAGGGGCCTGGAAGGGGTCCTGATCCCTAGACAGACACCAATGATGTCAGGTGAACCAGGTAACTTGTAACAGGAGAGGAACAGAGGAGACCTTTTCAGAGAAAAGGGGGGTCCTTCGGGCGATGGAGGGCCCGATATTGCAGGGATGCTGGCTTCACAGACCGTCTCGGGACTGCCAGAAGGTCACTCACGTGAGGAAGGTCCCGTAAGGATGGGGAATAGGTTTCCAAAAGGGACCGAACATCGGTAAGAAATCGACACTTGGGCAGAAGAACTATCAGCGACATCAGAACACTATCCACCCTGAATCCCAGGAACTTTCAGGGACTGAGAGGGAGAGCGGACTGATTTTCCTGATGCACTAGAAAAACCCAGAGATTTAAAAAGGTCGACCGTCCACTGTACATGGAGACGCAGCTGATACTCCGATGAGGCCATCGGTAATACAGTGTCCAGATACACCATAAGACAGATACCCTTGGCGCATAGCCATGCCACGATAGGCTTCCGTACCTTGGAAAGTCCCAAGGGGTCAAAGACAGGCCAAAAGGTAGACAGCGAAATCTCCAGAGATTGGAATCCCAAAGGAATTGAAAGAAAGCCCGCGAGTCCTTGGCAATCGGGATGGTCAGGAATGCGTCCTTGAGATCCATCATTGCCAACCAATCGCGGGGTCCCAACCGATCCCTGAGCATATGTGTACCCTCCCTCTGGGAGTGCCGGTAGATCACTGATCCATTCAACTCTGAGGGTGATGACTGGACGACTGCCGCCGTCCTTCTTGGGCACCAGGAACAGGTTGCTCAGGAAGCCCGCGGACCCCTGTGGAACACGCTCCATGGCCCCTTTCTGCCCTAGTTCCGTAGTACCCCACTCCACCAGTATCCGCCCGTCCCCCAAAAGAGGGGGGAACTGACAGGTGGAGCGGGGAAGAATAGAACTCCAGAGCAAACCCTTGTACCGTATTGAGGACCCAACGGTCTGATGTATTGCGACACCATACAGTGTGAAAATATTGAAAGCAACCCCCACGGTGGTCGTAGACTGGTGTAGAAGGTGTAAAGGTACCTGTATGTCTGAAGGGTAAGAATGACCGCCTCTGGCACCATGGGATCCTCTGCCATGTCACGGTCGTGAACGGGTAGGGAAAAACGAGGGAGGTGCTGGATTAGCGGTAGTGGAGGGGTTGCCTCCCGCGGGGCCGGTGTTGATGGGTTGTGCATGGCCGGTAGCTCGGCCCCAATATCCATCAGCCCGCGGAGAAACCCCAGAGAATACCTATTTGTTAGCGAATTAGACAATCGTTCCATAGTATTAAAGGCACCGGAATATTCATTCATGTCTCGCAGGAAACCTTTTCCGAACAAAGCACCGTTAGCTGCAGCACCCTATTCATTATCCGCCACTCCAGCTAGTTGGCGATTCATCTTTAACAGGATGCGTTTACGCCTTTCAGAGTCTAGAGCCGTGTTGGCATTGCCAAGGAAGCTAAGTGACCTTTGGGCCCAGTTAGTAATTTGAATGGGGTCCAGGGGATCACCCGATAATTTAGTCTGCTCTGCTGTATCCAGCAATTTTACCAGGGGTCCCATGGTGTCAAATAGTTTACCTTGGCAAACCCCAAATGCGTGGTCTATGCCGTTACTGGGGGTCCAGCCCCTAGGGGTGACATTTTATATCAACGAAAACTCTTATCCACTGTGGGAGTTAAGCAAGGTTTACCACTCGTGGTGGGACGGGGACTCTCCGCTTTCATGCGGTTACGAGTAGCTTTATCCAGGGCTGTACGCACCTGTGCATCGACCCACTTCTCATCGTGGGGTAATTGGGACCATTCCGTGGATCTTGGATGGGAAAAAGTCGTCGGGGCAAAAGAGTTGGTTCCCCATAAGATCATAAGATCATAAATAATAATGCCCGGGTGGGCTTTGGAATGAACCCTTAAAGGGGTCTCAGGGAATTCCTCGCCAGAGGCATATACATCAATGACGTCGCCAGTGTCGTCCTCCTCGGAGTCAGGGTATGAGTCCTGAAACGGAGCAGGGACAACAGCAGTGTCTGGATAAGATACGATAGAGACCTTAACTCTCTTGGTGGAAGCTGTAACCGGGTGTGCAGGAGCACGTTTACGGGTTGCAGCAGCGGGGGATGGGTGCACGCGTCCCGGCAATGTTGCGGGGTTGCCAGCCCCTCCAGTCACGTGTTGTGCGTGTTTCACGGACTGTTTCCCCGTGGTGGTGGCCAGGGGGGTCTCGTGGGCCTCACCGCAGTGAGTGTATCGCCCTGATCAGAAAACCGCTAGTAGCGGGGGATCATCAATGTGGCGAGTCTCAGCCATCACTTCTGTTTGAGAGCAAGTGAAGTCAGCAGACAGGACTGAGACTGCCTTAAATACTGCAGATCTTTAGATGCCTGCATGTATGGGTCCAGGGTGGAAGGCTGGGAGGGAGCCATCTGTGCCTTGACAAGAAAGGGTGTTTTAGGCTGCTGCTCACCCGAACTGTCTTCCGAGGAATTATTATTATTTTTATTTATAAGGCGCCAGCATATACCGCAGCGCTCTACAATAGGCACAGTTATGTTCAGAATCCTCTGGGGAAGCTGGACGCTGCAGGGTTTTGCCTCGTGGCATGGTGTTTGACAGAGACCCCGCATGTACAGACCTTGCGGACTAAACCTCCGCCCACCCGGCCAGCGAGCTCGTGCTTCATCTCGAGTAGGCAGGCAGATGGAGGTACGCCGCAGTCACAGTGAAGGAGAAACAAACGAATGAACGGGACATGCGAACGCCGCGTTAAAACGTTTGAGGCATGTTCAGAAGCATGTTCAGAATCCTCTTGGGAAGTTAGACGCTGCAGGGTTTTGCCTCATGACCTGGCGCTGGGATCTATCGATGATGGCGCCGGACAGAAACACCGCGTGTAGACCTTGCGGACTAAGCCCCCCCGCCCACCCAGCCAGCGAGCACGTGCAGCGTCTCGAGCAGGCAGGCAGACAGAGGTACGCCGCGGTCACAGTACAGTATAAATGAATGAACTAATGGGAAAATGCAAACGCCGCGGTTAAAGCCGGGCGCCCGCCGAAAAAACACAAACGGAGATATATATACACATCTAGTGTCTTTAAAATCTATGCAAACGGCAGATAAATTAACAGAGTATGATGGCAATATACTTAACTAGGATGCGAATGCCGCGGTCAAGCCGGGCTAGCTCAGAAAAAGTACCAAATGAAATATAAACATATATATTTGACATATTTGACCCAAAATCAATCCAAGTCTATGCAAACAGCAAATAATATCAGAGGCAATTTGTTATACTTAACTAGTCGCCGAGCAGCAATGAAAGAGGAAGTAGGAAGGGCGTTGCTCGGTTTTGATGGGTACTGACAGGAAGGAGGACCGGTCCAAAGGAATGAAGGGGTGTCGGAAGATACCATATATATATCTGTTACTACTGTTATTATGTTTTCTCTTTTATTCAATATAAATGCTTCATATTTTCAAAGTTCTTGCTAGTTGCCACTTGCTGCTATGTTTAATAAAGCAAGAAAGAGAAGCAATAGGAGCCTCAGAGTCGATGTATTAAAATTTTTATTTATAAAGCGCCAGCATATTCCGCAGCGTTGTACAATGGGCACAGTATAGGCAGGGTTACAATACATTGGACAACATTTGACAAACCAGTACAGGAGGAGATGAGGGCCCGATTCCCTTTTGGAACTCACAATCTAGAAGGGTTGGGGTTAGAAACAGGAGGAGAGGACTGCAAGGTGAGTGCGATGGACTGCAAGGTGAGTGCGATGGACTGCAAGGTGAGTGCGATGGACTGCAAGGTGAGTGCGATGGACTGCAAGGTGAGTGCACTATTTGGTGATTAGTGAGGACAGGTAGTGGGGAGCTGCGTTAGCGAGGACTCTGTAGGTCAGGGTAAGAATTTGGAATTTAGTTCTGCAGTGGATGGGGAGCCAGTGAAGGGACATTTAGAATGGACTGTAGGGGGAGAGGCAAGAGATGTTCTGCAAAGAGCTGGGGTAAATTAAAGTAAGTAAGTAATGGTGATACAAGCGTTATTGGGAGCTGGAATAAGATGAATATATTTGGTTATTGTTTAGGCCCAATCTCATTCCATGTTTTTTTGGGGGGTACAGGAGGGAACCTTCACATACATTACCAGGAAGAGAAATGCTACGATGAAGAAATCTTCTTCTACCACCTTGGCTGCCATCAGTGGGTTCCTAGCAAGGTCCTGAGCCAGATTATGCCTCTGCATCAGGGTAAGTGCAGGATTCGCCTACTGTTGTCACACAAGTAACTTGCAATGATCAGGAACCTCCTGAACAGAATCTGGTTTTATTTCTTCTACTGTTTTTTTTTGGTGTAAATAGGTCTATCACTGTCTCAAATCATTGTATTGCGTGGGATGTATTCAAAGGACATCACCAGGGGGTAGATTGGAAGTCTTTTAAGATCCCCTGTCTTATCTCATTCAGCTGCCATCTCTTATCTCAGTGAGCCTGGAGATCAATAGCCTCCTGCAGCTTTATCTAAACATTACCTCCTCCACCTCACTTACTGTTAAATACCGTAGATTAAATAAATAAAGTAAAACTTTTGCACAGATTTTGGTAAATGTTGCATCATGTGAAAAATCCACAAAATGGAAACAGGAGATAAAAAATGAAATTTATGGAATGTCTACTAACTGTGATTTAACACTACTCGAGTGCATAATTTCTTTTGCAGAGCGTCCGTCTTTAAGCAGAGGCAGATACTCCCATGTAGCAGCCCTGATGAAAGGCAGCGTTTTGCTGGTGGCTGGAGGGTACAGTGGCACACCCCGTGGAGATCTTCTTGCTTTCAAGGTGCCGATGTCCGTGTACCAGACTCCGGTGCAAGATGTGAGTAAACGGGAGCCGCAGAATTATTCCCTAAAATGTTGCGTGCGTGGCTAACTTGTAAAATAATGTTTATCTTTTAACCCTTTCAGTATCACCTAGACCACTGCTCCATGTATTCCGACGAAGGCACCTGTTCCAAGGACCCAGAATGCACTTGGTGTGAGACCAGCTGCCAGACCTCACAACGCAATAAGAATGTAGGAGCATCCTCTGTTTTATTGCAGACTCCATGACATCATGTTCATATGTTCTTGTCTTATCAATACAGTTTCCTACTTTTCATTTTTTTTACACTAAAGGGTGAAGCCTGGAGAATTGGCAGGAGAAGAGAACAATCTAGACCAAATAGCCGATTTGGAAAGTGAGATAAATGAGAGAATTTTTCTAGTTTGGCTATTTTGACCTAGATGTTTCACGTCTGCCAATTCTCCTGAGTTTCACCTTTTAGTGAATAGACCAGTAGAGGTCCATTATTGTGTGTCCAACCATTCTCTTCATGTTTTGTCTTTTTTTCTGATCTGTTTTTCATTTTTATTTCCCCCTAGTGTCCGGATAAAAGCTGTCTGGGGTTGGCACGGTTACTCTCGGACTGTCAAGCCTGTCTGGCGTTCAGCACCAATGTGACCACCTCCTCTCACATCCCACGTTCTTTTGGCTGGTGTGTTCAAAACGAGACTTGTATGCCTTTATCAGGTGAGGTCTATATATATATGTATATATATATATATATATATATATGTATGTTTTTCTGTTTTGTGATTGATATGTTGATGAGCCTTCTTTTCGTGCACCTTCAGAGCGCTCCACGTGCCGTGTTGGACCAATATCAGGAACCTATGGATGGTGGGGAGCGACTACCACATTTATCACCATTCTGGACGGCTGCCGGACCCACAATTTTTTGCCTGGACTGCACCTCATAACTTATCAGCAGCCTCGTAATGACTCTCAGCCTGACCGGGTAATCCGCTGTTCTTGTTTTTTAATTTGGTCTGCTACACTTTACACATTCTCATAAGTATGGGTGGAGTAGAGGTAACATCACTGCTCTACATGGAGAGAGCCTGTGGAGACATGGGTTCGATCCCAGCGAGCAACCTCTCCAGTAAGTGTCCTTGGGCAAGACACCTAACGGTACATACTCGCCACCCAGGACATACTTGAAAACGAGAGAAATCTCAATGTATCCTTCCCGGTAAAATCCTTTCCTTTCTCAGAGTACAGGTAGCACCCATATGATCAGGGTGACGTGTGCGCTGGCATCATGGTGTCTCCATGGGAGTGAGCACTTGGAGACAGCAGCTGTGGGCTGGTGCAGTGCGTGCAAGAGGGGCAGGCGCGGCACCTGTCCATCACTCTGCGCAAGTGCTCGCGTACCTTGCGTTCAAAAATTACTAACGTTACATGAGCTACGTAAGAAGCTCCAGGGACCTCCGCATTTGGAAGCCCTGGAGCAGAAGGAAGAGGTTCCCAGCATCTCTGGACAAAAGGTGAGTATTGAAACCTAACTGTAACAAATATTTAAATATATATATATAAATAATGATCTTACATAATTATAAAATTTTCCCAAGTATGAAGGGAAGTTTGAATTGTAATAATAAAGACTCAGAGGCTCCTATTGCGTCTCTTTCCTTATATTTATTAAAATAGCAACAAGGATTTTAACATTTAAACTGAAAATGCATGTAAACATCCTTTAGAAAAAACACAAGCTCCAGACTAGACACTCCCACTCTTTCTAGTCCAATCCCTGTGTAGCTCCTCTTGATCTCTTCCCCTGATCTCCTTCCTTATTCCTCTTTCCTTGGTGTCTGCAAGCAGTCATTCAAACATCCAGTACAAACACCAGGCACAGAACCAACGGGGTCCCGAGAGGTAGGGAATGAAAATATCCAGAGGGGCACGAGGTGCGCCACAGCGACATCCAGTCAGAAGGAGCTGCAGAGAAAACAGAGACACGACAAGGAATCAGTGGAAGCCGTAACCTACGGCGCTACAAGTACCCAAAACATTGGGACGACACCCCCATAATACTAAAGCGGGAGGGAGAGGCGGGCAATACTCGCCTCTGAGTCTTTATTATTACAATTCAAACTTCCCTTCATACTTAGGAAAATTTTATAATTGTAATACACCGACTCAGAGGCTCCTATTGCGAGTTCAAAGCTTGTCCACCAGGGGTGCGGACCAATGAACTACCGGAGTGAAGTAGGAAGTCTTAAATGTAGACTCCCCAAATCAAACCGCAACTGCAAGTAAGACCTCCAGACGGCAAGCCACCAGCACGGCGAAGGAGGCCACAGCACTGCGCCCCGAGTGCGCCCCAAACACTGACATTTTAGCCAGGTGGCCAAGATCGTGGATCCCATCGCGGTATATAGAGCGTTGAAAAAAACAATAGAGAAACGTGAGACATAAATAAAACACATTAGGTGCAGAGGATCCCGATCCTCCAAGCGAGAGCCAGCAGCCACTGCTGAAAGAGCCAGCGCCAATCACAGAGGGCGTCCCTAACAATAAACGTCTATGCCTATAAGGGTCAGTAAGCCCAGAGCCAAGTGCCGAATGAAACATATGAGGGGAAACCGCTGCGAAGCGCGGGGAAAGCGTGCGAGACTCCTATTCGAGGGAGCAGAAAAAACGTGTACAAATCCAGGTAAGCATGAAAGTCGATAGAGTGGACTTCCCAAACCCCTAACACGAGAGGGAACACAATAAGGCCCTGATGCCCTTCGGGGGAATAAACCCCAATCCCAAACCAGAGACAGCTCAAGTGCGAAGTGGGGAGCAAAGATCTCCCAGGGAATACGGAGACCAGTCCAGGGGGAAAACGACCATCCTGAGGAAGACTGAGCAATCTACCATCCCCTGTAGAAATGACAGAGGGCACAAGACCGGTCAGTAGTCTCAAATCGCTATGTTGATGGAGCCGATCCGAAGCAAACCAAAGACCTCTGGTAGTAGTGACCACACAAGGCTCCCCAAAATCAGGTTAACAAAACTACAGGTGTGGAACTGAGACAGACCTGTCTACGCAAGACTAGAAGGTAAATATCTATTAGAGGAGATCCCCCGAGCATCCTCTGAGAACTGAGCAAACTGCGTGAACCGCCCAAAATATGCCAACACATCCCTGAGGAATCGTAGCTAAAACCGGATCATAGGGCAACTGTATCCAGAACATTGTTTGCCCCGCTGGTCGACAGGTCCATTATCAAAATAGTCAGTGCCAGCATTAGTAGCCATTTAAAGTGGACTAACGGAAAGTCCGCCCAAAGCATAAGCAGAGTTATAGGACAGTGAGGACAAAAGTTGCTTAATTCTCTGCCTGTTGAGGTGGTTGGGTCCGAGACTGTACAGATCTGTAAACAAGGACCGGACGACTTCCTGCAAAACACAAAAGTAATGGTTATAAACTGAAATATGTAAGAAACTACATGATCCCACCCTAGGTAGGACGTGCAGAAATGTCCACTCAACGTGGTCAGGAAAAATACTTCCTCGGAGGTATACATAGTAATTCTGTAAACTGTACGAATTTCAATGTTCATGATCCCAGGACATACCGGAAAAAGCGAGAGAAATCTCCATTGTACTTTCCTGGTAACATATTTGCAGATAAATAAATAAAACCTTGAAGTCAGTATAAACGCTCCTGGTCAAGGGACAGTTGGGCTCATTGCAGCGCGTATAATATGTTGAAGCCATCGGTGGTGGCGTGGTATACTCAATTTATGTCAATGTTTCAACCCCAATGAGGAAGTGTTTTGGTGTTTTTATGAAGTCCACCAATATGCTTCTTAGGGAGATTTGAGCCTTAGCTCAGAGGAGCAGCTACTGGTCACTTTAGGTGGGACTCTCTGTACTAGAGGTGTTGTGAGTTTGGTAGATGAGCCGACACATCAATGGTCAATAGAGTAAACCAAGGCTCTCAGAGTTGTGTAGCACATGGGATGTAGGAAGGAGTATACAGTAGATGACACCTAAACTCCTATTTAGATTGAGCCCCAGACATTGCCTCTTGAAGAGATCTGGTAAAATCAGTGGAAAGGGCAGAAAACCTTCCTAAAAACTGCAGAAATGAATGAAGCCCGTACACCAGGAGGTAAAGGGATAATTAGGTTTGAGGGAGTCGGGCCAGCGGTGCACTACCAGTCTAATCATAAGATTTAAGGGAGGTGCAGAGAGTCTGATCTGTGAAATCTGAGCGGGCGGGGGGCTGGACACGGGAAACCTTTTGGCGCGCAGCCTCCTGACAGAAACAAAATGCATTGATTTGGCTCGGAAAAAGCCTGCGCTGATGAGTGCGCGCCCAACCCCCTCCCCCCTATGCGAGCGGGAGCAGCGTGTGTGAGGCCAGGACGAAATGTAACCCTCGTGGGGGAAGGGGGGGGGGAAACAATGTCTTAAAAGACTTCGCTATAGACATTGTAGAGGCAGGTTGATTTACCAACACCTCGGAGGGATCTGAGCCCAAAACACACAGTACCAAAGCAGTGACATTATTACCATGATGCCATCAGGCTCCTGCAGTGAATCATAGGGAAGGGGAGAAACTAGAGATCTGACAGCGGTCAAGCTTTAACATTAAGAAGATTATTACAAAGGGAAACGCTGAGTCTTCTGACGCTTCGGGGCAGGAACATCAAAGGGTGTCCTCGTCACTTCCCTCCTCTGGCTCAGGATCTGGAGATTCACCCTCCGGTCATTCCCCAAATCCAGCTCCTGAGAGGGATTGGAGGCTCTCACCCTCTTAGGGACCTCCGCCACAAGCGCCCGGCGGGAGTGGGCTCACATACCTAGATAAAATTGGAGGATTTTTGGCCACAGGTATTGGTGCGGTTGCCAGCCCCTCCGAAAGAGTTGGCCGTGTCATTCAACTGTGTTACCCGCAGCACGTGGCAGGGGTGTATCTGGGGGCTTCACCATGGTGAGTGAATCGCCCTGGGCAGCGTCTGCTGATAGCGGTGACATATAGTGACTCGCAGCTATATATAATAACAGTATAGATTTAAAAATCTGTCACCAGCACCCGGTGAGGGTGAACTGTTATGTGAGAATTGGTCGATAGCAAGGTCCGCAGGCAGTAATGTGGGGATGCCAGCCCCTCTCTGGTTATATTTGGACCCGCTCATTAACCTTTTACCCGCAGCACGTGGCAGGGGTGTATCTGGGGGCCTCACCGTGGTGAGTGAATCGCCCTGGGCAGCTTCTGCTGGTAGCGGTGACATATAGTGTCTCGCAGTTATATATAATAACAGTATAGATTTAAAATCTGTCACCAGCACCCGGCGGGGAGGGGGGGGGGTGAGCTCATTTGTGAGATTTGGTAGGTAGCAAGGTCCACAGGCAGTAATGCGGGGATGCCAGCCCCTCTGTGGGTATATGTGGACCCGCTCACGGAGTTGCCCGGAAAATGTTAGCTGTAAGATGTGACTTCTGCAATGGTGTCAGCCAGAATACTTAAGAATCAGCCGACATAGCGGCAACTAATTTAAATAAGGGCATACAGATGGAGGTTTGGACAGCAGGATTAATTGGAGGCACGGATGGGGAATGTAACTGGAGAGTTAGAGTTGGAGGGGAGCAGTTACCAGGCTGTACAGAGTAGACTGATTGCTGGTTGAAGCTGTTCCCCTGAATCTAATTCTGCCTCGGTAAAGGGCTCTTAGAGCAGGTTTCTGGCACAGCATTTAGTAACCCGATTCAGGCAGAGTGAGAGGAATGAAGCAGTATTATTATTATACTTATTGTACAGCGCTGCGGAATATGCTGGCGCTTTATAAAAAAGAATAATAATAATAGCAGTAGCGCGGGAACATGCGGGGAATCACGATGCACGGCTGGTAGTTCCCGTTCAGATCGCCGCTCAAGCCCCGAGTAGGGAAAAAGTATTGGACAAACTGGTCAATTAAACTAAAAAGGAGGTATGAAAAAAACCCCCGCAGCTACCCGAGAAGGTAGCTGCGATGCTAAAGTAGACGAACATCGCGGTTGAAGCCGGGACGTAGCGTCAGGGAGAGAAAACATTAAAAATATGTGAGAGTAAAACGCATGTGTACTTATCTGTCTGCCCAGCAACAAGGAAAGAGGAATAAGGAAGGAGATCAGGGGAAGAGATCAAGAGGAGCTACACAGGGATTGGACTAGAAAGAGTGGGAGTGTCTAGTCTGGAGCTTGTGTTTTTTCTAAAGGATGTTTACATGCATTTTCAGTTTAAATGTTAAAATCCTTGTTGCTATTTTAATAAATATAAGGAAAGAGACGCAATAGGAGCCTCTGAGTCGGTGTATTACAATTGTGCATCTGTAGTACTATTTAAGGGTAAATAAAAGGGATGGGGCGTTACATTTTTGATGTTCTTTTAATGGAGTTATATAGCTTTTCTCTGATACACAAATGTGATGGTGTATTTATCCATGGTGCAGAGTGTGTCACAATACTTGTAATATAGTTACATAGGCTGAAAAAAGACATGCGTCCATCGGGTTCAGCCTCTCACACATCACCTACTGCTGTTGATCCAAAAGAAGACAAAAAAACTCAGTCTGAAGCGCTCGCCAATATGCAACACACTGGGAAAAAATTCCTTCTTGAATAGCGGTCAGATTTCTCCTTGGATCAAGAAGCTTAACCCCTTCACTGTTGAGCCATTTCACGTCTTAAAAAAACAAGTTTTTTTATATTATTATTATTATTATTATTTTTTTCATTACTTTAAACATGGTCATGTTTGGTATCATTGGAAAGGCCATGCTCTAGCCCTGCTTGCTGCCAACAGTTAGGGGGCTCCTTTGAACCCAGATATCCCCTATCTTTCCTTAGGAGTCAATGAGGACGTTCCCCACACGTACTCAGCAGTAAAAGGGTTAAATATTATAACCCTTAATATTATGTTATATTATTTTTTGCAGGAAGTCATCCAGTTGTTGTTTAAAAGTCTGTACAGTCTCTGATCCAACCACCTCAACAGGCAGAGAATTCCACAGCTTTATTGTTCTCACAGTAAAATAACCCTTCCTATGCTTTAGGCTGAATTTCCTTTCGTCCAGTCTAAATGGGTGACCTTGTGTCCTGTGTATAGTCCTGTTAATGAATAGGTTATCAGACAATGGTTTATAATGGCCCCGTATATATTTATATAACGTTATCAGACCCCCCCCCCCTCTAAGGCCCCGTATATATTTATATACAGGTATCATATCCCCTCTAAGGCCCCATGTATATTCATATAATGTTATCAGATCCCCTCTAAGGCCCTGTATATATATTCATATAAAGTTATCGGATCTCCTCTAAGGCCCCGTATATATATTCATATAAAGTTATCAGATCCCCTCTAAGGTGACGATTCTCTAATAGTGCCCTAGGTTTTTAACACACCTGCACTAGAGCTTCTTGTTATTTTCACAGGTTTCCATTGTGCGTAGTACAACAATCACCTTGAACCCCAGCACAGAAATGGATGTGTCTTTGGTCTACAAAGGATTCTTGTACCCAATGCTGATACAAGGAGCTTCTCCCGAGCGCATATCTGTCTGGGCTCGCATGCAGAGGTTCCACGTCGTTGCCAGACTTGGACGGACTCCTAATAGTCTTTCAAATCTGGTGAGTATCATTTTCTAGCTCCGTTACCTCTTGTTTGGTTTTGAGCTAGTGTGAAAGACCTATTTATGGCACTTGTGTGATCCCTGATGGTTTTAACTCAAAACCTATTCCTTGGTTTCCCTCGGCACCTCATTGTGCTATTGATGCTCAGACTATTATTAGAAAAGCATGGATTAGGCTAAGAGACTTAGTAAAATGTTTATCAACATTTGGCTTTGTATCTTTCCACCCTCCCGTTTCATTCCCTGGAATAACCCTGGAAGTTTGTTTGTCACACACATCCTGACCACTGCACATCCTGACCACTGCACATCCTGACCACTTTGTGAGGAGTGCCCCCACCCTTTTGGTAAAAAGCTGGGTGAAGTGGAGGAATTTCCTCCACCCCATCCAGCATCACTCGTAGCAAGGGCATTTGAATTTCCCAGCTGCCGGTTACTAGCGACGTCATCACGCATGGAGTGTCCGATGTCACTCTCTCTGAGACCAATCTTGTTAGCCATCGGTCTCAGAGAGGCTGCGATGGATTGCAAGCAGCTCTTAATCATCGTTCTTGCGGTGCACGATTTGCATTTCCTATGTCATGCAAGTAGTGCAAATTGCGCAGAAAAGCCTCAGTAATCCCGGGTTCGGGAGTCCCTGAGCTGAAGAGGAAGAGCTGCGCACCGTGAGGGATAAAAAAGGTAAGACTGGGCTAAATATTAAATATATATATATTTTAAATATTCGGGCAGAGGCTGCTGCCCAATTATGTAAGAGCAAAAAAGGGACACTCTACTTTTTAGTAGTGTTCCTTTTATGCTTTTGTTTATTGTAAGATCACATCCATAAATACTGTAATGCATACAGGATAGGGATGCACCATACTGGGATCTGCACAAATACTTGGTACTCGTGCAGATGCCCCTGATACCTCAACCAATACCGGAAGCCAGCGCTGGGCTGGCTTGCCGACCGGTGTCCAAGGGGCAGGGGCGGCTTGCTGTGTGCTCTAACGGCACTCTGGAAGGCCCCTCCGGGTGGCCTTGTTCCCTTGTGTGGCCACCGGCAAAGGTTGTAGCCCGGCCGCTCGTTGGGAACCACCAGCTGCGATCTCGTGAGATATCAGAGTTCACATCTTGTGAATATATATATATATAAGCTCTGTGGGTATATGTATTAAATAGGGATGCACCAAAACGAAAATTTCCGGCCGATCTCGAAACCGACAATTCGGGTTCGGTTCGGCCAAAAATCAGACATGGGAACCTGGGCCTGGAGGCCGGGGACTCGCCTGATCCTGGAGGCTGGCCGAGCAAGCTGCTTGGCCAGGCTCAGGTGAGGTGAAAAAGACCCGGTGCAGGGTCGAAACATTGGTCACATTTAATGTAATTTTGAATTAAAGACACTTAACTAAGCCGTGGAATTTTGTTTTGTGTATTTCTTGTCTGGTCTGTCTTATTTTTCTTGTCCATTGGATTGATCCTGTAGCATCTATATGACGTTATTTTAGGATCTCTAACTCTTGTACTGTTGTATCTCCTGATCTCCATTGCTGTCCACAGACGTCGCCCTGTTCTTCTGCATTTTTGTCATCTCAAGGTCCACCTTGCCTGAGCCAGCGTTTCCTGATCGCTTCACACAACGCTTTCAGAATTCTGATCCAGCTCTATCCTTTACGACACAGTTTCTTGGTATTTGTGCTTTCTTATTCCTTATTGACTCTTTTATTAATCTCTTATTAAACCTTTTTGTTTCAGGAGGAAGTTGGTAAATGGTCTGTGCATCAGGAGAAGGAGTATCGTCTGCTGCAGAGAAACAGCGGCGAGAGGCTCTTTCCCGTGACTGGAATTCTAAATCGCTATGCCATACAGGTCGAAGGCTACCTGAACAACACAGGCAATGGCCACACAAGTGAGCTGAGCTTGGCATGGGACCGCACCGGCGTCCACGGGGGGAGTGTAAGTTTTAACCACAGGTTTAATGGAGAGTGTGTTTATCCTGTGCATTTTAGGATGTTATCTTTTTGCTCACGCTTCCCGTTAGCGAATCGGTATTGGCGCTTTTTAGCGCAAGCTTACTGTACTTTTCACTTCCTATACTTAACATGGGGGAGCACAAAGTGTAAGCAGAGATTAACTTGCATTAGGATCACAAGCTCCTGACACGAATTACAAACAGCTGTCACTAACTAAAAAAGTTAACACCAACTCTGAGCTGCTGCTAACTGATTCCGCTGCTGCAGAATGATTTAGCAGCAGCGGGTAAAACCCGTAAAAATCAAATACTCACCTCTCTTCCCACATCGAGAATGGTGGTCCGATCTGCTGCTTAAGGCAGCTGGGAGCATTGTCAGACTGGGGAAAGAAAGTCCCAAGTCTCCCTCCGTGATCACTCCGCCGACCAGCAGTGTCTCATGTGACCGTCATGTGACCAGGCAACAGAAGCTTCCATCCTATGGACTCCATGGAGAGGATGCTCGAGCGTTGCTTTAGCAAGATTTATACATGTGTCCCTTTAAACATGGTCCACACAGTTACCCTAATAATCAACCGCTTACATACTATGAATAACCTCCAGCATAAAATGTTTAGAATTAGCCAATATATTAGAATTAGGATATATGTGGATAAAGGATACATATACAGTGGCAAGAAAAAGTATGTGAACCCTTTGGGATTACGTGGAGTTTTGCATGAATTGGTCATAAAATGTGCTCTGATCTTCATCTAAGTCACAACAATTTGAAAAACACAGTCTGCTTAAAATAATACAACACAAACCTTATGTTTTCATGTTTTTATTGAACAGAACATGTAAATATTCACAGTGCAGGGTGGAAAAAGTATGTGAACCCCTAGCCTAATGACTTCTCCAAGAGCTAATTGGAGCCAGGAGTGAGCCAACCTTGAGTCCAACCAATGTGATAGTATTGGATGTGTTGCTGAAAGATGTCCTGCCCTTTAAAAACACACACCAGTTTTGGGTTTACTGGTTTCAAGAAGCACTGCCTGATGTGAACCATCCCTCGCAGAAAAGAGCTCTCAGAAAACCTACGATCAAGAATTGTTGACTTGAATGAAGCTGGAAAGGGTTACAAAAGTATCTCCAAAAGCCTTGATGTTCATGTGTCCACGGTAAGACAGACTGTCTACAAATGGAGAAAGTTCAGCACTGTTGCTACTCTCCCTAGTCGTGGTCGTCCTGTAAAGATGACTGCAAGAGCACAACGCAGAATGCTTAATGAGGTAAAGAAGAATCCTAGAGTGTCAGCTAAAGTCTTACAGAAATCTCTCCCACATGCTAACATTTTTGTTGACACATCTACAATAAGGAAAACCTTAAACAAGAATGGAGTACATGGGAGGACACCACGGAGGAAGCCATTGCTGTCCAAAAAGAATATTGCAGCACGTTTGAAGTTTGCAAAAGAGCACCTGGATGTTCCACAGCACTACTGGCAAAATATTCTGTCTGTGGACAGATGAAACCAAAATTGAGTTGTTTGGAAAAAACACACAACATTATGTGTGGAGAAAAAAAGGCACAGCACACCAACATCAAAACCTCATCCCCACTGTACAACATGGCGGAGGGAGCATCATGGTTTGGGGCTGCTTTGCTGCCTCAGGGCCTGGACAGATTGTTGTCATTGATGGAAAAATTAATTTCAGAGTTTATCAAGACATTTTGCAGGAAAACGTAAGACCATCTGTCCACCAACTGAAGCTCCGCAGAGGATGGGTGATGCAACAGGACAATGACCCAAAGCATACAAGTAATTCAACAAAAGAATGGCTACAAAACAAAATACGCCTTCTGGAATGGCCCAGTCAGAGTCCTGACCTCAACCCGATTGAAATGCTGTGGCATGACCTTAAGAGAGCGATTCACACCCGACATCCCAAGAATATTGCTACACTGAAACAGTTTTGTGAAGAGGAGTGGTCCAAAATTACTCCAGATCGTTGTGCAGGTCTGATCTGCAGCTACAGGAAATGTTTGGTTGAGGTTATTGCTGCCAAAGGAGGGTCAACCAGTTATTAAGTCCAAAGGTTCACATACTTTTTCCACCCTGCACTGTGAATGTTTACATGTTCTGTTCAATAAACACATGAAACATATGATGTTTGTGTTGTATTATTTTAAGCAGACTGTGTTTTTCAAATTGTTGTGACTTGGATGAAGATCAGAGCACATTTTATGACCAATTCATGCAAAACTCCACGTAATGCCAAAGGGTTCACATACTTTTTCTTGCCACTGTATATCATAATAGAACCTACTGCAACAGCAACGACATTGCTGACCAGATCCATTACTATGGTGTATGGTGCCAAGAGAACCGGTGCTGCATTCCTTTCAATTGCCTGTTAATTTTAGGCGAGGACCTGTTTTTTTGGAGTTGCCACCAGGGTTGAGCAGTAGATAAAATTTTGCTATTAGATCTCTAGCGCTCCCCATGTTAAGTATAGGATGCGGAAAGTACAGTAAGCTCGCGCTACGTATCGCTAATAGCGTCGCGCCAAGTGATTTAATTTTTTCCCCATATCTAGCGGGAGGCAAATGATCTGTTGGTCAGGCGCTAGACTCCATTAACCCTGCGCTAACACAAAAACATGCCGATGCTAGGGTTAGCTCACACCATGGGATAGGGCCCCCAGATTCCTGGATTTTCGAAAAGTAAAATCGAGGTCGAACTCGATTTAAATCATGGTAAATCAAGGAAATCACCCAGCCATAGTTTAAACACACTCATTCTAACTGCCGTTGCACAAATGCATGAATGTATCCTGATGCACAACTTTATATCCTGATATTACTCTGATTGGGTGATATATAGGGTTGCACCGATACCGATACTAGTATCGGTATCGGGGCCGATACTGGGTACTGCAGGAGTACTTGGTACTCGTGCAGTACTCCCCGATATTTTTTCCGATACCGGAAGCTGGCATTGAGCCGGCTTGCCGGCATCCGAGGGGCTGCGGCGGCTGTCCGAATGCTCTATCGGCATTCAGACAGCCGCCCCTGGAGCTGCTCACGGCGATACTTACCTTCCTGGGCGCCGCCGAGAATGTCTCCGCGCGCGCTCGTTGGAAGGACCCCAGCCGCGACCACGTGGGACCATGTGATCGCGGCTGGGGGCCTTCCAAGGAGCGCGCGCGCGGAAACTTTCCCGGCGTCGCCCAGGAAGGTAAGTATGAACACACTGAGCAGCTGCAGGGCCTGTCTGAATGCAGATAGAGCATTCGGACAGGCCCTGCAGATGCTCTCCGCGATGATACTTACCTTCCCGGGCGACGCCGGGAAAGTTTCCCCGCGCGCACTCCTTGGAAGAACCCCAGCCGCGATCACATGGTCCCACGTGGTCGCGGCTGGGGTCCTTCCAACGAGCGCGCGCGCGGAGACATTCCCGGCGGCGCCCAGGAAGGTAAGTATCGGGGGGGGGGGTCCAAGCTGGGGGGCATAACCATGTGTGAGCTGGGGGGCATAACCGTGAGCTGGGGGGGCATACCCATGTGTGAGCTGGGGGGCATACCCATGTGTGAGCTGGGGGAGCAAATACATAAGCTGGGGATATCTGGATTGCAGTATGGTAAAACTGCAATCCATGTGTGAGCTGGGGGGCATATCCATGTGTGAGCTGGGGGGCAAATCCATAAGCTGGGGGGCATATCCATGTGTGAGCTGGGGCAATATCCAGGTGTGAGCTGGGGCAATATCCAGGTGTGAGCTGGGGGCATTTTTATATGGTCTGTTCTTATTGGAAAGCGTCACATGACATTAAAGAAAAGTATCGGTACTCGTACTCGGTCTTAAAAAAGTGGTATCGGTGCATCCCTAGTGATATATACGGCTTTTCTTTCTTTTTTACGTAAGGGACAATGTCAATAAAATAATGTTCTAGTGCTCTATATAAACCCGTGATAGCGTTTCACAGCCTGATCGATTTTCCTTTTACATTTGTAATTCTTTTATTTCTATCGTTTCATGTCACGCTCACCTTATGTCCTTAAGTGTTCTTTATACAAGCGGCCAGCGTCCTGCATCCTAATCCTTTATGGTCATATTTTTCTTCCTTTCTCTTTTTTTCACTCTTATCCTTGGTCTTCCTTTGTCACTAGGAGATCTCGTTCCTCTTTCTGGAGCCTCATCGATCTGATTTATGTTCTTCGTACCCATCATGCTTGGCTTGTCTGGCAGATCAAGGTTGCGGCTGGTGCTCACAGAGTCGCACCTGTCATCAGCGGCTGGCGGTAGACGTAATAGAGCACTGCCGAGACGTTCCTTTAATTTTGTCACCAAGTAATTGCCAGCTGTGTGAGGAATACCGTGACTGTGAAGCGTGCACCAAGGTGAGCACTTTACACACCTATGTTGTACACAGATCTATATGCATATATTCCTTATATATATATATATATATATATATTTGTGTATGCAATTGGCTTTTTGTCCTTAGGATCTATACTGTGAGTGGCAGGTGCACAGCAGTAAGAAGGGAGACTCTTTATGCAGTCGAAGAGGAAGAGTGAGTAACGCCATCAGAAATCCTGAGGGCTGCCCCCGGGCCTGCAATCAGTGAGTGATTTTTTTTTTTTCCATACTGCAATCCAGATATCACTGGTTAGGCATGTGCCGTAACCTTTATGTATGTATTCGTTTTCAGGCGACGCACGTGTTCAGAGTGTTTGTCTAACTCCAGTCACTGCGCTTGGTGTCAGTCCACGGGAAGCTGTTTCTATTTCGCAGCTTACCTTGCAAAGTATCCTTACGGTGACTGCCGGGACTGGTACGACAGGTGAGTAGAGAAACACCTTCACAGATGCATCTTACTTGATGAGGAATGTGGTTATTGTAACCTTTCAGTTATTTTTAAAGGGACAGTACCACGTACATAAGCTGTAACTAGATTACACGTGCATTACAAATAGAACCGCCTTATAAAACACATTATAAACCATCTTATAAAACACATTATAAACCATTTTATAAAACATTATAAACCATCTTATAAAACACATTATAAAAGACACGCTGCTGTTGTTTTTTTCTTTATTTGAAGTAATAGCTTGTAAAAAGGTAAAATTACTTTTACAATTAGTTTTTTTTTTTTTTTAATCTCCTGTTTCCATTTAGTGGATTTTTCCCATGATGCAACATCTACCAAAATGTGTGTAAACGTTTTACTTCGTGGCTGTGCTTTATCTTCTACAGCAGTGGTTTCCAACCGTAATCCTCAGGTCCCCCTAACAGGTCAGGTTTATCTGAGGCACAGGTGATATGATTTGCTGCTCTGGGTTTGCAGGGTTCAGTCTGCTTTTTTCCAAGGTAATCCTTAAAATCTGACCTGTTAGGGGGACTTGAGGACTGCAGTTGGGAACCACTGTTCTACAGTATTTAACAGTTAGTGAGGTAGAGGAGGGAGTGTTTATTGTGTTCTCCAGGCTAACCGAGATAAGAGATGGCTGCTGAATGAGATAAGACAAGAAGCTTAAAAGACTTCGGGCTCTATTAAATTCTTTGCGCAAACGTGTTAACGCTTGCGCAAAAACGCATTAGCGCGAGGGAAAAAACCCTTTGCGCAGAACGTCGTATTACAATGTCTGCGCAAAAAATGCACGTTCACGTTTACCGCGGGTGAACCTGCGCGAGTGTAATGTACTGCGCGCATCCTATACTTAACGTTGTGAGCGCAAATGCGTTTGTGCGCTGGTACGCGGATGGTGTTACAATCTATGCGCAAATTTTAACGGACAACGTGTGCGCTTAATTTTAATGTCTTTGAAAAGCTGGTGTTAATGGCAAATCTGAACGTCCTGGCTGAACCCAAATACACCAGCACGAAAAAAAAACCAATACAGCACAGTATAGTTACACATTCTACACATACCCAAACAATAAAATTAAAGAGGTTGTGCGTGTTTTTATTATTGCTGCAGCATATATACTCAGATTGATTTTGACAGGTGCAAAAACTGAACGGGAGACAATTGTGGTTCTTAATTCTGATTGGCTGAATCGCGTGAAAAAACAGTCCGCCCACCGATTTCTGCACGCAGTGTTAATACGCGTGTCTATTTTACGCGCGTTATTTTTTTGTCAGATGAAAAAATGCTCTTGGATTGTAATACCAGCGTTAATTTACGCGCATTTAACGTTTAACGCTTTGCGCACAAATTAACGCGCTGCGCGAGCCTTTTTGCGCAAAGAATTTAATAGAGCCCTTCTAATCTACTCCCTGGTGATGTCCTTTGAATACATCCCACACAATACAATGATTTGAGTCAGTGATCGACCCATAGACTCCATTCTATGACCAAAGCCACACAGTGAGGAGCAAGTGATGGAAAGATACTGGGGGGGGGGCAGTTTACATCACAAAATATCACACAATGGATGCACCCAGTGACACATAGAGAGTAAAATATTTTCTTAACTAAACATGCATGATATCAGCAACATAAAATAAACACGATAAGGACATCTCATTTTTTGGTGTTTGTGACAATTTAAAACTCAGTTCTCTGGACGTGACATGCTGCCAACTTGCCAGAAGCCAGGGCATCAACATGTCACATAGCTGGGGGTTGATGGATGATCCAGCGAGTGTCCAATCCAGTAGCTGAGGAGGAGGGGAGAACCAAATTGGCGTGGAAACCGGGCATGGGCATGGTGGGCAGTAGAAGTCCTGAGTGCACGCTATGGAGGTTATTCAGCAAGCGCCGGTGTTTGCCAAAGTTGCAAAGACCAGTGATGAATGCAATTGTTGCAACTCGAACAAATGCTGATGTTTCCCAACAGAAAAATCCAAACAGTTACAGGAGAAGCTTCACAGTGAAGCTTCTCCTGCGGCTGCCTGTAATTCCCTTTTGCGAAACGTTGGCATTTGTAAAAGGTGCATTAACAATCATCGATGAAGTTGTCAGCAACTTCAGCAAACACCGGCGTTTGCTGAATAACCCCATATATAAACGTTTTGTTTTTAAAGCTGGGCTGAGTATAAGCGTCAATGTTATCCTGCAATTCTTTGCCCAGGGCTCCGCTTCCTCTCACTTAACCTTTTCACCGCCATTCCTTTTACGTGCCATACATGAGTGTCTTCCTTTTTGCTCCCGTAGTGTACACTCTGTTCCTCAATGCATGGATTGCTCCCGATTTAACACGTGTCGCGAGTGTTTGCAAAACTTTGAATGCGGCTGGTGTGGCAACACTGATAACCCAACCCTTGGCAGGTGAGTGACGAATGCATCTTTTTATTTTCTTTTTTTAGACACTGACCGGTTCTGATTTAATTGAAATCCCTCCATATATGATTGATGTTTGCTGCTGGCATCATCCCAGACATGGTTGCCAGATCAGCCATGTTTTTCTGGACACATATTACTTACTATTCCATGTAGAAGAAGAGCACAGGGAAAGCTCTGCCCTGCAACATGTATAACTTATACCCTTCAGGAGGAAAATCCATGATGCAAAAGCCACGATTCCGGATAAGGGCTGCTCGACGTGTAAATATTAAAGGAGGATAACTGTATCCTGTGCAATACCAACACTTCTTAGCTGCTTTTTATCCATCAGTGTTTTATGGTCTTGGCTGTTTTTTATTATTTCAATAAATAGGGATGCGCCGATACCATTTTCTTAAGTACAATTACCGATACTTTTGTTTCAGGTACTCACCGATACCTATACTTTTTTCCGATACCGATACTTTTTTTCATGTACTCACAATACTTTTTTTCAGGTACTCACCGATACCTATACTTTTTCAGATACCGATACTTTTTTTCATGTACTCACCAATACGATACTTTTCAGGTACTCACCGATAACGATACTTTTATTTAATGACATGTAACAGTTTACCAATAAATAATTTAGAATTTTGCTGAAAGCCTGTCCAATTTATGGAAATATTGAAATTTATGGCCAGACAAATCATTTACCCACTGCACAGGCCTGCACACACCTCAGATACACACACACCTCAGACCTCTGATACACACAAACATGCACACAGACCTCTGATAGAGACACACCTCAGACATCTGATACACACACAAACCTCTGATAGAGACACACACACCTCAGACCTCTGACACACACGCACACACAGACCTTTGCTAACATACACACCTCAGACCTCTGATAAAAATACACACCCCAGATTTCTGATACACACACACAGACCTTTTGATAAAAACACACTCCTCAGACATCTGATACACACACACACATCTCAGACCTCTGATACACACACACATCTCAGACCTCTGATACACACACACATCTCAGACCTCTGATACACACACACATCTCAGACCTCTGATACACACACACATCTCAGACCTCTGATACACACACACACACATCTCAGACCTCTGATACACACACACACATCTCAGACCTCTGACACACACACACATCTCAGACCTCTGACACACACACACATCTCAGACCTCCGATACACACGCCTTTCATACACACACCTCAGACCACAGATACCATACTCACACACCTCAAACAAAGACTCACTAGGACCAACAGGCAGAATACTCTCATAGCATTCTGGCAGGTCCCCCAGCTGGCCACATCCAGTGAACGGTGCCAGCATGTCCAAGTTACAAAATGGCTCTGGGACCTGATGCCACACTCTTGCGAGATAGTAAGAGGTTGAAATAGCGTGGCCACAGGCCCCAGTGGAGCCCTGTTCTAACATACACATACCGGCGGCTGCTTGCTGGAACACGACCAGCTGGGGAACCTGGTAAATGCTCTAATAGCCAGCCCTTGCACTCCCATACTGCCCGGCAAGCCGGCCCAGTGCTAGTTTCCAGTATTGGTGTGAGTATCCTATTTTTTTACACTCTCTATTAACCCTCACCTAGTGTGTCACCCCTATACTCTTAGATTGTAAGCTCTTGAGCAAGGTCCTCTCACCTACTGTACTGTGCGTTTACCCTGTATGTATATTTGTTATTCTGTCTCACCCATTGTACAGCGCTACGGAACTTGTTAGCGCTTTATAAAAACTTGTAACTGTATATTGGTATATGTGCATCCCTACTAATAAAGTTTGGTATTGTATAGGATACCAGCTATAGCCCATTATATATATATATATATGTGCCCAGGGTTCTCCCTGTACCTTCTCTTTTAGTCTATTTCTTGCTGTTGACCTATATTAGGGTTACGCTCTGAGGGGGACCCCCCCCCACCTGGCAGCTCCCAGCTCTCCCCTCTTTACCAATTTTCAACGAATAAGCGTTTGCCACTCTACCCATTTTTGATGATCGCCAGGTTCCAGTTTTTCCTCCTTTTGTGTAACATTTAATCGGCACAATGAGCAAGTCTGTAATGGAGGAGGTTGTCCCGAATCTCTGACCTGCGTGTTCTCCGTCTCTTTATCCTGATTGCAGATGCTTCTCGGGCGATTACTCCGGCCTGCGGGAATATTCTGGATGCTCCGTGGCGCTGTCACTTGCCGGCCTCGCTTCTCTCACAGAGCCTGCACAGTGGTCCTATGCCTCGTGTCCGGATGTTGACGAGTGCCGGCTGGAAATGGCCACTTGCCACCAACACGCCACGTGCAGGAACACCCCAGACTCGTACGAATGTCACTGCAATCGCGGATACATGGGTGACGGAGTGACACACTGCAACCAAACGTGAGCATGGGCGAGGGTGTGTTTTGCAACACGGTGCAGGACATGTTTGGGAGATGTAGTTGTGGGACTCTGTTCGGCAGCTTAAAGAAATCTCTCGAGGAACCAAAACGTTACTTCTAGATGTACCTTCTCTAGGAGAAAAAGCTGAAGTGTCCCCGTTCCTTTCTTTGTACAGATGCTCCTGGAGGCTTCCTCTCCTGGATCGTGCCGGCACCCATCTATTGCTATTTTTCGTTCTCAGTGATCCATGCTGGGGAGAGCGTTGCTCTGTTTTTTGGATGTAGTATGTACTTTTTAGCAGTTATGCTAAACTAGGGCCTGAAATGTGTAATCCCGAGGCCTCTTCTCCAAAATTGAAGGTGCAGGGCTCTATTCCAATCATGGTGTGAACATAACGAGAGCCACTTTAAACGTTTATCAGCGCCGTTATAGCCTGTGGAGCTGCTAAAGGGGTTATTCAAAGAGCACCGAATTGGCCTCGAAATTGCACAGAACAGTGGATTTCCCCGTACGATGCAATTTCAGGTCCATTCGGCTATTCAAAAAACTGGCAAATCACCAAATATTGGTGAATTGCCACCAAAATACAGTGACCTTCGGCGACAGTGAACTCCCCATAGAGAAGCAATGGTTAATCTAGTCATAGAACACAGAACAGCGCCAAAATGTCAGTGAAATGCCCTGATTTTCAGTGGTTTTATTCGACAGGTTTAATCGGGCGAATCCCATAGGTTTCAATGATAAAAATATTCCCTGTTTTTCTTAAGTTTTTATTAAATCGTTTAGTGTTTTAATTTGCAGCAAAAAGTCTCTTTATTTGTCTTTTAGGCATTTTTCAATATTTTTTTCAGCGGCATTTTCAATTCCGATTTTTAGGCTTTTTTCTTTTTAATCAAAACTTTTTATTCAAATTTTCATTCATATAAAAGATACACATGAAAAGAAAACCGAGCGCAGCAATATAAACCCAATCAAACGCTCAGCGTCAGATGGCGTTTTTTGAATTTTTTCTTTTACTGTAACAGACCTTTTTATATTATTTCCAGGCATTTTCATGCACTTCTTTTTTTTATTTTTATAAATGCGTTTTAATAGTTGCGTTTTTTACCCCGTTCGGCGGCTTGTCAGCTTTTTCCAGCGGCTGGGTGGCGGTCTGTTCGGCGGATGCACTCGGTGTTTTTTCAGATCGATTCGCTGTTTTTTTCAGTTTGTTCAGTGGTTTTGTGGAGGTTTTGCGGATGCGTTAAGCGGGGGTGATTCGCCTCACTTCGGGTACGCTTCGGTGATTGCAGAATTCACCGCAGGGTCGGCAAATTTAACTCCCCGAAGTGCAGCGAACGAGAGAGCGGTGACATTTCAGTGTACTCTGAATAACCCCTTCAGTATACAACAGCTCTGTTTCGGTTTTGTGTTTTAGCTCGCTTTTCTCTCACTCTTCGCTCATCGTTTTTTGTAAAATCCTGGTGATTTGATCTGTCTCTAAGCTCTTTGTGTTTTCTTTTCTGTAGAAATTGGCACGGTGCTTGTACTTTTTATCCCCTGAAAGAATGATAAATTAAAAACTATAAACATTTCAGACCCTTTCCCTACCGATGTTGATGGCCTACAATTCCTTGAAGTCAAGCGATGGCCAGAGATCATGGGAGTTGTAGTTCGGCAACACCTGGGGGGCCAGAGTTCGTGATCTCTGCCGTAAACCCTAAAAATTGAACGTCCTGCAACTTCTGTATGTGGCAGACGCAGCGATCTGTGACAGAGACTTATTTTATCTTGTCTTTTTCCCCACCAGGTGTTACAACGAGTGCTCCCACGGAACGTGCAGCGGCCCACCCTCGTATTCCTGTTTGTGTGACCTTGGATGGACGTCAGATCACACGGCTGTTAATGAAAGTGGAATTGAGTGCAGTGTCGACTGTGGTTGTCACTTTCACAGCACCTGCACACAAGGCCCCAGCGTTTGTGATGCGTGCCAGGGTAACTTGTTCTGCTCTTGTAAAGGGAGACAATGTCACAATAGAATTACTATAGGGGTTATTCAAAGAGCACCAAATCGGCCACGAATTTCCTTACACGGTGCAATTTTGTGGCTATTTGGTTATTCAAAGACCTGGCAGTTCGCCAAATATTGGCAAATTAACAGCGAAATAGGGTGATCATCGGCGGCAGTGAAATCCCCATAGAGAAGCAATGGTTAATCCTCAGAGAAATGTCAGTGAAATGCCCTGATTTTCAGTGGTTTCATTCGGCAGGTTTAATCAGGCGAATCCCATAGGTTTCAATGTTAAAAAAAAAATCCACCTTTTTCTTAAATATTTATTAACCCCCCCTGACAGTTATACCGAGTATATGTCGGGGTTAAATTTCACCGCTGAGAGCGGTAACCCCAAGCCACACTCAGACTGTATAGATTACCTCTCCCTGCGCTCCCTCGCTGTTCCTCGCAGTCTCCTCCGTTGATCGCAGCGTTTTACAGGAAGTAATGAGGTCGCCGGAGGAGACTGCGGGGACATCGAGGGAGCGCAGGCAGAGGTGATGTATCCAGCGGCATTCCGAGTTTTGCTCGTGGTTACCGCTTCCAGCATAGGAATTTAACCCCAAGCAACACTCGGGATGCCGCTAGGGGAGGCAAAAAAAAAGGATAGACCACTTTTAGACATGGAATTTAATCCGTTTGTTCTTTTCATTTTCAGCAAAAAGTCTCTATTTATTCTTTAGGCTTTTATAGGCATTTTTCTGGATTTTTTTCAGCAACCTATTTAATTCTGAGATATATATATATACAGTTGTGTTCAAAATTATTCAACCCCCACTGAAATTGAGTGTTTTGGCCAGTTTGACATTGATTTTGATCATTCAGTCATCTTGCTTACAATTAAATCAAAGAGGCACGTGTAGGTCAGACAAATATAACATAACATTTATAATGAAATAACCACGAATGTCTTTTCTGTGCTCACATCATTATCAGTTTTATTCAACCCCCAAGTGACATTCAATCTTAGTACTTAGTACAACATCCTTTTACAGTTATAACAGCTTTTAAACGTGAACATAGCTTGACACAAGTGTCTTGCAGCGATCTACGGGTATCTTCCCCCATTCGTCATGGGCAAAAGCCTCCAGTTCAGTCACATTCTTAGGCTTGCGCACTGCAACTGCTTTCTTTAAGTCCCACCAGAGGTTCTCAATCGGATTTAAGTCAGGTGACTGCAATGGCCACTCCAAAATGTTCCAGCCTTTAATCTGCAACCATGCTCTAGTGGACTTGGAGGTATGCTTGGGATCATTGTCCTGTTGAAAGGTCCAACATCTCCCAAGCCTCAGGTTTGTGACGGACTGCATCACATTGTCATCCAATATCTCCTGTACTGAAGAGAATTCATGGTACCTTGCACACGCTGAAGCTTCCCTGGACCTGCAGAAGCATAACAGCCCCAAAGCATGATTGACCCCCCGCCATGCTTCACAGTAGGCAAGGTGTTCTTTTCTTCATAGGCCTTGTTCTTCCTCCTCCAAAAACATAGCGTTGATCCATGGGCCCAAACAGTTCTAATTTTGTTTCATCAGTCCACAGAACACTATCCCAAAACTTCTGTGGTTTGTCCACATGACTTTTGGCATACTGCAGTCGCCTCTTCTTATTCTTTGGAGACAGCAAGGGGGTGCGCCTGGGAGTTCTGGCATGGAGGCCTTCATTACGCAGTGTGCGCCGTATTGTCTGAGCTGAAACTTCAGTACCCACATCTGACAAAGCTTTTCTCAGTTCCTCAGCAGTCACACGGGGACTTTTCTCCACTCTCCGCTTCAGGTAGCGCACAGCAGTCGAAGTCAGCATCTTCTTTCTGCCACAACCAGGTAGCGTTTCAACAGTGCCCTTTGCCTTGAATTTGCAAAATGATGCTTCCTATGGTCTCTCTTGATATGTTTAACATCTTTGCAATCTTCTTATAGCCATTGCCCTTCCTGTGAAGAGTAATCACCTCTTCTCTTGTCTTCCTGGACCATTCTCTTGACTTCACCATGTTTGTAACCACACCAGTAAATGTCTAGAAGGAGCTGAGTATCACAGTCATTTTAAAGCTGCCTAATTGGTGCTTATTATGCTTTATTGCTGCTCCGTGACATCCACAGGTGTTTTCAATACCTGATTGAAAACACTTGAATGAACCTCTGTTCTTCAGAGTGGTAGTCGTTAAGGGGTTGAATAATTGTGTCAATGAAGAATTCACAAAAGAAACATTTACTACTGTATTACAAAACCAATTGATGTCATTTTAGTTGCATATGGTTCTTTAAAAAGTCCTTGTAGGATTTCATTCTGAATACAATTACAAATGTACACTAAATTCCCTAAAACCCTTTACAGCATTGGGGGTTGAATAATTTTGAACACAACTGTATATGTATATATAATATATTAATTTTATATTCACTGAACCTTATACATTTTTTACAGGCATTTTCATGCACCCTTTAGATTTTTTCTTTAAACCGCATTTTAAACGCCTGCCCTCCTCCTGTCTGTCGACTTTTTGTGGCGGCTGGTCGACGGTCTGTTAGGCGAGTCGTCTGCTGGTTTCGGATCGATTTGGCGGTCTGTTCGCTGGATCGTCAGATGGATTCGGCGTTTCTGCGGTGGTTTTTCGAATGCATTTGGCGGGTCTGTTCGCCGCACTTCTGAATTCACAGCAGGGTCGGCGAATGTAACGAGAACGAGAGATTTCGGTGCTCTCTGAAGAACCCCGTCATGTTCTATAATCCTGCACAAGGTTAGAATGTTTTTATTATTTATCTTTTTTTTCATTCATTTATATTTTTCAGACTGGACAGAAGGTACTCACTGCCAGGACTGTAAACCCGGGAGTTTCGGCATAGCCACACAGAAGCCTGGTTGCCAGGAGTGCGCGTGTAACAAGCATGCGAAGCCTGAGCTGGGATATTGCGACCGAGACACAGGAATCTGCTTCTGTACAGACAATACAAAGGGGGAACACTGTGACAAGTGTACTCCAGGTTACTACGGGGACCCCAGGTACGGCGAGATAAAATGATTGGCTGTATTATCGTGTTTTTTCATGATATATTTTAGAAAGATGTTTAGGATACTTGTTATACTTTTGTCTCGGTAAAGTGTACCATATATATATCAGACTGTTGAAGGGTTATTCAGAAACCACCGAGTTTTAAGTCCTTTCTAGTTCGGAGCACTTTGGCGATTACATTTCGCCCGACACTGCAGTAAGGTCAATATTCACCACAGAGTCACTGATTTGCAGAGAAAGAAAAAACCGTAACGCTGCTATTCTTCTAATAAAAATTCATTAAAATGTGTATAAATAAGGTCATATAAAAAAAAACGACTTTTTTTACAAAAAAATGGGAATCAAAAATTTTGTCTTAAAAAAAATAAAAAAAAATTAAAAAGACAGTTTACTGAAAATGAAAGGAATAAACGGTTGAATAAAAAATTTATGAGAACTAGAATTTTTTTTACATTGAATCCTATGGGATTCGCCTGTTTAAATCTATTGAACTGAATCACTGAAAATCAGGGCTTTTCACTGACATTTCGGTGCAGTTCAACTTTCTGTGACTAGATTAACCATAACTTCTCTATGGGACAATTTCACTGCTGCCGAATTGGGGCGAACTGCACGAGTTTTCTCTGTCAAGTCGTTCAGTGCAATTCGGTGGCAAGTTCGCCGCTTTCTGATTAACCCCTTTGTTTTAGTAAATGTGTTTTTATGGTGTTCTACAGAGGTCTTTTATATGTTTAGACTTTTGTATGTGACATTCTCTTACGTGTTTAAGGCATATCAAACTTCACTACCCGGGAATTGTCCACATTCACTGACAGGACCCAGTGGTTTTATGGAAAGCCGCTTTCTATTGCCCACACAGAATGTGTGTACTGTATTTTTTCACGTTCTGTAAGTTCTATTCGATAGGCAGAGGCCTCCCTCTGCTGGCCAAATAGCGCTACTACAGCTTGGGCTTCGTGTTTCCTTGAAAAAAGAACAGAACTCAAAGCTTTTGAAACTATTTCAACTCCTCACATGTCATGTCCAGTGTGTTTACACTTTAGAGGCATCTACTGGAGCCCGTTTGCAAATAAATTTTCATTTGCAATAAACTAAATTCGTTTGCTTTGCTACAGAATATGAACATATCATGTTAACTCGACCTTGGGCTCCTTAGGGAGCTTCTGAAAATCTAGTCTCCTCAGTCATGTTAGTAAAGGATTAACCCCTTAATGACCGCTGACGTACCATGTACGTCCTGCCCACGGGTCTCCCTTAGATCCGCAGACGTACAGAGTACGTCAGCAGCTCCTAATCTCCCTCCTGCCCGATACTTCCCTCGGCTCCAGCGGACAAAAAATAAATAAATAAAAATTGTAAAAAAAAGTTTTTTTATTTTAATTTTTTTGTCTGGGGGGGGGGGGGGTTAGTTAAATTGGACCTAGGCTGTCATCTAAAAATAATGAGCATAAAACGGTCAGGATGAGCTCCGTGCACATAGGTGAACTGGCTCAGCAGTGAAGGGGTTAAAAAGCAAAAACATGTAAAAATTGGGTATTTCTATTATCGGGACAAAATTCTGAAACTATTTAGCCAGGGTCTTTTTTGGTGGTTGTAGATTTTGGGGATTAAATTACGAAAAAGTGTGTTTTTACCATTTGTTTCATCATATTTCATATTTTTTTATATAGTAAATTATAGGATATGATGGAAATAATGGTAATTTTAGAAAGTCCATTTAATGGCGGGAAAAACGGTGTATAATATGTGTGGGTTGCGTAAACGAGTAAGAGGAAAATTTGACCTAAACACAAACAGCGCAGTAACGTAAAAACAGCAGCGGTCGCTAAAGGACGGATTTGTGTAAAACCGCCTGGTCACTAAGGGGTTAATGTGTTCTACCAGTGCAGAGTGAAAGCTACATGTGGTTTTATCAACTCTAAACATATCATCTACATCAGTGGCTCCCAACTCCAGTCCTCCGGTCCCCCTAACAGGCCAGGTTTTAAGTATCACCTTCGGGAAATGCAGACTGAATCCTGCAATCACTGAGCAGCAAATCATATCACCTGTGCTGAGCTTCACATATCCTGCAAACCTGACCTGTTAGGGTAACCTGAGGACTAGGGATGAGCCGAACACCCCCCGAGTTCGGTTCGGGCCCGAACCCGAACTTCCCATATGTTCGGGTCCGAACCCGAACCCAATGCAAGTCAATGGGGCTGAAAATTCGGTTTTTAGAGTGCCCTCCAAGAGGGCATATATGCAAGATATTTGCCATAAAAGGTGTATGGGGGTCCGGGTAGTGCCCTGGGGGACAAGAAACAAGGACAAAAAGTTTAAAAAAAAAACGTTTTTAAAGGGACAGTGAGTTTTCCATGAAATAAGGGTTAAAAATAAAAACGAAAAATTCCTTCAAATATCGTGCCTAAGAGGTCCCCATAACCTGCCCGTGAAATAGCGGATTTCTAGGATGTATAGAAACACTTAAAAACAAAAAAATGACGTTTCATATGACGGTAAATGCTTTTCCTTTAATCTATCCATAAACAACTGCTTGGGGCGGCAGTCTGTATGAAAAGAGGAGACATTTTCGTACACGCAGATAAAGTTTACTGATTTTTTTGGCTAAATTATTGTGAAACTTATGCAGGCTTTGGATGAAAGTAACAATAGGTGCTTCAAAATTGGTCCTTTAGCGTCCCCAACAGTGCCGTCACACCGTAACCCCTCTGAGGATATGAATCTGATACAGGCGTCAGTGGCAGTGCACCCAAATATTGTGCTTTTGGTGCCAGGCCTGCAAGTACTATCATACAGTAACCCCTCTGTGGTATTGTGGAAGAGTTCAGTGCTGGAGGTTTTGTGAATGCAGAAGAGGACATCCCCGATCTATTCCATTACTTCAGCATCAGGGGATTGATAGCTGCTGATCCAGGACTGATTCATTTTTATAAATGTCAGCCAGTCTACAGAGTCGGTGGACAGACGCACTCTTTTGTCTGTGACAAAACCTCCAGCGGCACTGAACGTCCTTTCGGAAAGCACGCTAGATGAAGGGCAACCTAGTAGCTGCATAGCATATTGGCTAAGTTCTGGCCAGTGATCCAATCTCAGCACCCAGTAAGCCAGTGGATCATCTGCTGGAAAGGTATCCAGGTCTGCCCTTGCCCCTGGGTAGACCTGCACCATGTGGTGAAGACGCTGACAATGGGTGCCTACATTTAACGTCCCTGGGCGTCGGACTAAAAAAATTTAGCCCCTGCAGAGCTGACAGAATTTCTGGCCCAGTGTGGCTCCTGTCCCCTAAACAAACCAGCTCAAGCACAGTATGGCATCTTTTTGCTTGAGCCATTGCGTAGCCCCTGTCACGCGTTGGTTTAACTGTCACTTCGCCAGAGACAGAGAAGTAGGAGGAGGAGAAAGAGGTGGTGGTGGAGCAGACAGACCTCATACAAGCAGCTTTCTGGAGGCGTGGTGGATAAACAAGCTCCAGCACAGAGCCCCGTCTTGGATACCTCCCAGTTGCAATCAGAGTTACCCAGTGTGCCGTGAAGGAAATGTAACGACCCTGCCCATGCTTGCTGGACCACGTGTCTAAAGTAACATGCACCTTGCTGCTGACTGCCTTTGCCAATGACTGGATAACATTGTCTTCCACGTGCTGGTATAGTGCTGGAATGGCCTTGCGTGAAAAGTAATGGCGTTTTGGAACCTGCCACTGTGGTACAGCACATTCAGCAAATTCACGGAAGGGAGCAGAGTCCACCAGCTGGAAAGGCAGCAGCTGCAATGCGAGTAATTTTGCTAAGCTGGCATCTAGACGCTGTGCTTGGGGATGGTTGGGACTATATTTTTTCTTTCACTGCAGCAGCTGCGGCAACGTAATCTGAGTGCGTAAATCTTCAGCTGCTGGGATGATGTCACATTGTGAGGAAGGACCTGGTACATCCATTACTGTAGCATCATCCCTGTCGGTGGAGGTTGTAGGCAATGACATGGCAGGACATACAGTGGGGGTAGAGACAGATGAGGAGGAGGAGGAGGACCTACGCAAAGTTTTGCGCCAACGGGATGTGTGGCAGTTGTTCATATGTCGCCTCAAGCACGTGGTACCCAAGTGTCCGGTATCTTTCCCACGCTTAAGCCTCATCTGACATAGATTACAAATAGCAACGCTGCGCTCTACTGCACATTTCTTAAAGAACTCCCAGACAACAGAGTTCCTGCGTGTGTTCTTTGAGACAACAGCGCTCTGCACCGGAGCAGCTCTGACATGTGATGCCTTGGACTGGCTAGTGCTACGGTTGGTCACAGAGGATGTTGTGCCTCGTGTTTGCTGTTCCTCCTCCTCCTCTTCCTCACTTAATTCCTCTGTTCGATCAGGCACCCAGGTGGAGTCAGTGACCTCATCATCATTGTCATCATCACCCCCTATCTCCTCGTCACTGGAGCCAACTTGGCAGTATGCTGCAGCTGCTGGGGCAACATGAGTGCCAGTTATTTGTGTGTCATCACTGGCACCCCCTTCCTCTAGGTTGATTATACTCCCTTGCTCAACCTCAGAGATTGAATCCGAGCACTGTACTTGCTGCGCATCCTCAAGCAGCATGTCACTCTCATTGTAGTCAAACAATTCAGCTGACTCCTCCGTGTGTGATAGCGAGGCTACGGCAGGAGTAGCTGTGGACATGGAGGCTGCTTTAGATGCTTTGGCAGCTGAGGTGGACTGTAAAGCACTAGAAGCCTGGCTGGCAGAGGACTCGGAGGATGAGGATGGCCTGGTTAGCCAATCCACCAAGTCCTCTGTATGTTGCTGCTGCTTAAGACGGCCAGCACCAGTTAGAAAGGACAAGCGTACCCCTGCAGAGGATGCACCACATCCACCACGACCAGAGGCACAGCCTCCTGACACAGGGGCTGCTTGCCCTCTTATCTGTGTCTGGGAGAGTCTGCCTGTCCTTTTTGTTCTTTCAGACATGGTGAGTGATATATAGATTAATATATACAGAACTCTGATTCAACTCTGGTATAAAGATTTAAAGAACTCTGGTATAACTCAGTGAGACACACTGATAGCTGGCAGCCAGTGACAAGAGACAGATCACCTCAATTCACAAATGTTTTAAAGAAATTAGTAAGCCCCAAAAAGACTTGCTGGCTGTGTGACAAGACACAGAAGATCACCTCAATTCACAAATGTTTTAAATAAAGTTGTAAACCCCCAAAAAACTTGCTGGCACAGTGACAAGACACACATCACCTAAATTCCCTGATATTTGGTAGAAATGAGACCCCCCCCCCCCAGTAGCGTGGCAGACCGTCAGTAACAACACACAACTATCTCCTCTGAAATCTCCTCTGAAATACGTGCAGAAACGGCGCGTGGAAACCTTATATAGTGTGCTGCGTGACTTAGCTCTGTGAGCTCATGATTGGGCAAAATTTGCCCAATCAGGACTCTGAGCCGTGATTGGCATAGTGTTGAACCTGTCTTGCACCAGACCTGTGGTCAGGTGCAAGGCTGTAGCCAATTACGAGCTTCAGGCCAGTGGGAAAATGCATTGTGGTCCATTGTGGTCGAACATGCGGCGAACACCCGGAAATGTTCGGTGTTCGCGATCTAATCGAACAGGCTAAGTTCGGGTCGAACTCCGAACCGAACAGCTCATCCCTACTGAGGACCAGGCTTGGGAAACCCTGATCTACATAGCTGATTAAGTACAGGGTGTGATACAAATGTTAAATGTGTTCATTGCTCATTTGTGTGCGACGCTTCTTGTGTTCTGATCGATGTGCTAGATCGCTGGGAGGTTGTTGTAGATTTTCAATGACGCCATTGCATATTGTTGTTTTTTCCCTAGGAATGGGGGTACGTGTTACTTAGAGTGCCAGGGTCGTCAGCTCCTCACCAACGTCTCTTCCTCTGCCTTGGGATCTCCGGGTGGTTCCTATTGTCTGTGGGTACTGAGCGTATCCCTGCAGCCCAAGCCCTGTTACTCAGAACACACCTGTCCCAGACTTACTCTGAGCCTGCAGCCGGACTTCAGCATCCCATGCACGGTAACCGCTAAAGCCGGGATGTACCGCTTTTTAACAATCGACGTGTTTCTTTTCTATTCTCCAAAACATACCGCTGAAGTCTTGCCTTTTAACTCTTTGTTTTCATGTCTCCGCAGCACAGCTACGTTTATGTGTTTGATGGGATTCCGGCGTTTCTGGACACAGGGCTTTTGCAGTCAGACCGCAGCCTGCTGGGAGCGTTTTGTGGCCGAGGACGAGGGAGTGAGCCACTAACTGTAGAAGCAACCACAGGTCAGCATTAAAATGAGCATTTTTACTCTTTCACACCTTTTTCTTTTCTGTTTTCCTTCCTCTCGTTCTCATCGTCCTGATTGTTTAATTCCGTGCTTCTCCCTCTCTGTTTACCAATGACTTTATTTCTCCTTAATCATAAAACTACTGATTTCTGCAAAGTAATGACACCCAGTTACACCTTTACCTTTCACAAGCCGGCCGCCATCCCTAAATTGATAATAATGTATTCCTCTTCTACCCCATCTAGCGCACTGGCACTCACATAAAAGAGCATTAGCGCTAGGTTAATTGAGGTGATAGCGTGCCGCATAGGTCACCTCCCGGTAGCTAATGGGTTAAAAATCCCTTAGCGAATCGGTATTGGCGCTTTTTAACGCAAACTTATTGTACTTTGCGCTCCCTATACTCAACATGGGGAGCGCAGAGAGTAACTTGCTTTAGGATCACCCAGTCCTAACACTAATTACAAACAGCTGTCACTAACTAAACATATTTGCTACAGCTTAGAGCTTCTCAAGAATCAGCTGCAGCTGTAAACCCCCCAAAAAAATCACATACTCCCCTCTCATCCCGCAGCGCGAATGGCGGCCCAATGTGTTGCTTCTGGGTTGGCCACCGGAAGCAGAGTGAGACTGGGGGAAAAAAAGTCCCCAGTCTCCCTCTGCAATCACTCCGCCGGCCTGCAGGATCTCGCAAGAGGCAAGATCCTGCCAGTCATGTGACCCGGCAGCAGAAGCCTCCATGGACTCCATGAACACGATGCTCAGGACAGAGCTGTAGCGCTGCCCCAAGCATCCTGGAGCCTAGCAGCCGCTGCGGGACAGGCTGCTGGACTCAGCGCCTGCCCTGTAATCTACAGGTAAACCAGGGACACTAAGGGGAGATTAGCGAACGCAAATTTTTTCCCCTTCACGTCCCTGTTTCAGCTGTAGGGATGTGATAGGGCCCTACGTGTCCCAGGAACCGCTTGGCTATAGATGGCAGAATTACACTAACTTATTATATATATTTTAGGCCTCCTCGTTGCATATTATGAAGCCAACACCACAGAGCCATCAGGATTTAATGCTACGTACACTGTTCATCAATGTAACCCACCCTGCGGCCCCAGCCATGTGTGCGTCGGACAAAGCTGTGTCTGCAGGAGCCCCTTGTCTGGCCCACATTGTCAGCGCATTACGTGTCCCAAGAACTGCTCGGCTATGGATGGCAAAGGAACCTGTAATCAGGTGAGAAGCATTGCTCAGTCTCTACCTTCCCGCATCACACAATTTAACGGTTTCAGCTTTTTTTTGCAAAATTGATTCTACTTGATCTGCAAAGAGATCTGCTCAGAGCTGGAAGGGAAAACGTTTGGCTTATCACAATGCTTCCCAACCAAACCTTGATTGTATGCCTTGGCAGCAAGGTGCAATGGCACTTAGGACTCCATGGAGGGTTGCGCTTCCTGACCGCGAGCCCTGCACTATTTCGCTTTTGCGAGATCGCGCAGCCCCAGCGAGTGATCGCAGAAGGAGACTGGGAAGTGTTTGTTCCCAGTCTCACTCTGCTCCCGGTGGTGGAACGGGCCACCATTCTCGCTTTGAGGTGAGTATCTGATTTATAGTGGGGGCGTAGCGGGGTGCTGAATGATTTTGCAATTGCAGAATCATGTAACGCCAGCTTTTAGAATATGCTAATATTTTGCCTTGCGCGTCCCGGCAGTATTTAGCGCTAGCACTTTGTAGTACCTCACTTATCAAAACGCTAACGTCCCTGTGCGCTCCCCATGTTAAGTATAGGATGCACAAAGTACAGTAAGCTTGTGGAAGCTAGTGCAAAAGATGATGCGCAAACGGGTGTAGGGTCAGGAACGTAATATGGGGGGCATGTGCTATCCTGGTGATAATGCTTACACATTCAGACGTCAACGTTAGCAACAACCAGGGAATAGAACCCTGGGTTTTTAGTTCATTAAACCCATGTGTTTCCTTTAACAATTAGCCATCTTTGTTTCTTTCTGTTGTTTTCTCTCTTAATGGGCTTCATGATTTCTGTATTTTTTCTTCCTGCAGACACTTGGCCAGTGTTTCTGCGCCTCTGGTTATGCGGGTGAAGATTGTTCTATTTATCTGGATTCAGGGAAGATCGTTTGGGAGAACCTGGTGGACCCTCAGTTAACGGCTGTAAGTATGGGTTAATAAAGTGTATCTGCAGCAAGAAAGATAGAATTGTGATCCTAAAAATGTCACATGGGTGTGAATTATCTTTCATTTTTATATTTTAGCCACTTGGCTGCTAAGGACGCCAAGTGGTTCTCCTGTGCTATGGACGCACCAAGCGCGTCCTAGCACAGGAGGCAGGGTGCGGGCTGACATTGTGGATGTCAGCCCGGCACTCCGGGACCCCGGCGGGGACAATAGATGTCATCGTGCTAGCGCGACGACATCTTTTACAGGCGCCCCCCGCAAGTGTGGGGATGGTGCCTAAAAGGGAGGGGCGGAGGTCCTTTGGATCTCTCTCCCTCCCCTTCCGTAAGGGGCAGCGGTCAAAGGCATGCACCATTTGGAAGGGCACAGCCTGCCCTTCCAAATAGTGGCTGGCTTTAACCCCTTAGGGGCCGGATCGTTATTCGGCGCCAAAAAGCACCAGATCGCGATCCTCTCCCTGAGCTGGCCGACAACTTGGATGTCGGCCAAGCTTCTGGGATCTCCCCCTGACGACTGGCGTCACCGTGCATAGCGTGATGACGTCAGTTGTGGAGTTAACCCCTAGCTGCCACCAATGGTGGAGATAGGGGGTTAATTGGAACCCCCTATCTCCCGATCCGTGGCAGCTAGGGGTTAATGTTGCCTTTCCAACGATCCCAAACATGACGATGTTACAAGTTAAAGAAAAAAAAAAAGAAAATTAAATAAAAATTAACAATTTGTTTTGGTTCGTTAATGCAGCAATATTGTTCCCATTTCAATTATAATGTGAACAACGATGCTGCACTAACAATTTTTGTATGGGGTACGTTTGTTAAAAATCGTGTAATTTTCCCCAAAAAAATGTAATGAGTCCCCCATTTCTAATTTTTTTAACAATCGCAACTCATAGAAAATATAACCGCAAACGCTCGCATGTTAAAATGTGGAAAAGAAACACTTTACACGTTGTAAATTATTGAAAATTATAATTTTATTGCATTTTTTATTATAATATTCAGACAGGACATGACGTATACATATAATAATGATATATTATGAATCTGCCGGAAATAATGATATATAATATGTCTGGGTCATATAATAAAATATGGCTTCAAAATGCGTTTAAACATGATGAGCGAAAACCGTAAAAATTAGCTCAGCACACAGGCGCAAAATGGCTCAGCAGCGAAAGGATTAAGTGTGTATATATATATATATATCTGTTTATGAGAGTGATCTGGACATAAAATTATGGAATTTTCCTATTTCATACCAGAAAGTTTGAACTTTAATAAGGAGTCGGATGCGAGTATTTGCCTTCTCTCTCTTTATTTCTCCTCCGCAGCAAGAATTAAGAAATTCAAAAACTTCCCCCACAACAGGGGTTAACAAACCTCCCCAAACTATCCCCTCCCAATAGTCCATGTAGCTCCACCCTGAGGGTAGCTCCTCCTCTTTTCTTGCTGTCTGTGTATGTTTATGAGCGATCTGGACATAACATTACGGAACAATAAAATATATATATATTTAGTCCCTTTGTCCAGGTTTCTTCTGGTCAGTGATCATTATACATTGACAGGGTGACTTTTTAAAGACCAGGATGAACGTATAGTCACACTCTCCTCATGGGCCCACTACACTGTAGGGGTTATACAGTAAGCGACAAACATGCCACCCAATTGCACCGAATGGTGAATTTCCCCATACGCTGCAATTTCGTGGCAGTTCGTCTATTCACTTAACTGTCAATTTGCCAAATACTGGCAAATTGACAGCGAAATACGGTGCAGTTCACAGCAATTCGTCGATCTTCGCCAGCAGGGAAAATTGTCCCATAGAGAAGTAATGGTTAATCTATTCAGAGAACACCGAACTACTGCTCTGACGTGTCAACGAAATGCCCTGATTTTCGGTGATTCAGTTCGACAGGTTTAAACAGGCGAATCCCATAGGATAAAATGGAAAAAATGTAATATCTATTTTAATTTTATTCAACTGTTCATTCTTTTCATTTTCAGCAAACTGTCGTTTTTATTTTTTTAACCGGTTTGTATTTTTCATATTTTTTTTAAAAGGCTTTTTTTTTTTTTTCATTCTGTAACAGACCTTTTCATTATTTTTTTTATAGGACTTTTTTATTATTTAGACAAATTTTAATGCATTTTTATTGGTTTTAACACCTATTCGAAGAATAGCGGAGTTCCGTTTTTTTTTCTTCTTTTCTTTCTGCAGTTCGACGCACTTCGAGGACCCTGCCGTGAATAGTGAATGCACTGCAGGGTCGGCGAGATGGAATGGCTGAAGCGCACCAAAGTGCACGAACGAGAAAGCACCGAAATTTCAGTTAAATTTCGGTGCTTTCTGAATAAAACCAATGCTTTGGAGAGAGATTTTCAAGGTTATTCAAAGCGAATCGAAAAGTCACTGCACATTCGGTGACTTCTCGTTCTCTTGAAATTCGGTGCGATTTGGCGATCCCATTTCGGCGACCCTGCGGTGTATTCTGCAAACACCACAGGGCCGTCGTAAAGCAGGGAAAAGTCGCCGAAAGCTCACTGCAAAACCCGGTGAATGCACACCGAAACCGGCAAAAACATCTGGATTAACCCCGCCGAACACGCCGGAGAAACCTGAGCAGGAGCCAATGAGAGCGCAGAGCAGCCGCCGACACCGACACTAAAAGCCGACACCGCAGACGAATGGAGTGAAAAAAACACAGTTTGCTTGAATGTTTGAAAAGTGAAACGCTGTTTGCAAAGAAACTCCAGAACAAAAATGTCTGAAATTTACATGTGAGATCCAAGGAATGATAATAAAAAGGGCTGTTACAGAAAAAAGAAATAACGTTTCGGCAACTTTTCTCAGGCGTTTTGTGTTCTCTGAATAGACGAAGCATTGTTTCTATATGGGGATTTCACTGCCGTCGAACAGGCACCGTATCTGCAGGCGATTTGCCAGGATTTGGCGAATTGCCTGCTCTCTGGATAGCCGAATGGCCAGGAAAGGTAACCGTACGCTGAATTTCGGCGTTCGGTTACCTTTCGCAAGCAATTCGGATCTCTTTGAATAACCCCATTTTTGTTCTCACAGATACATTCCTCCTTGATTAATTAATTTGATGTCGCACTTACAGGACACAGCGAGTCGTTTTCTGCACAGGCTCGGCCATACTATGGTGGAAGGTCCTGATAACACACTATGGATGTTTGGGGGCCTGTCACTCAGAGATGGGATCCTGGGCAGTGTATATAGGTGAGTAGTCTCCCGGTCACTGTCTGTTATCATATATCTTTACTAATCAGCCTGCAATTCCTTTACCTGTCTCTTTGTGTTTGTTTATTTTAATATCTGCTTGTGTTTGTTTATTTACCTTTAACAGAGTCTGCTCTGTGTCCTTTTCTAGATATTCCATCTCAGAGAGGCGATGGACTCAAATGCTGGCTGGTACAGAAGGTGGTGGACCAGGACCCAGTTCCCGTTATTTCCATGCAACGGCATACAACCCTATACGTAATGCCATGTACGTGCTGGGGGGTCTTACAAGCAGCGGAGCATCAAGTGACTTCTGGGTGTTGAACCTTAACACACTGCAGTGGAGATACGAGCCTGTGAGTGTGCATTGCTTGTGTCTTTCCTATATATCGTATATTGATTTCATACACTTTTTATAACTGTTTTAATAATATATAAACAAAGCATGTTGTGTCGCACTCACAAATTGCCTGAATATACATAAAATAAGTTCCCACGGCGCCTGGTAAGCATTTACTGAATATCCCCTTGTCATTGCATCACTATAGTGTCTAAAAATGCATTTGATTTCTTCTTATCTAGGCTCCTGTTATTCCGACGGTGGCTGGTCACACACTCACTTCTCGCCGTGGATCATCGCTGCTCCTTATCGGTGGATATTCCCCAGAGAATGGGTTTAATAACCGTGTTTTGGAATATAACGTTGAATCAGAGACTTGGAAGGTGGGGCAGCAGACTGGCACGCCGCCTACAGGTGAGGAGGAATTACTGTCCTGCTCTATATATCAAAGATAGGCTTGAATATATCCATGTTTGTTACCAGGGCCGGCCTTTGGGCGCCCTGTGCGAGAAACCTTCACAGCGTCCACTGTAGCCACACCCCCTACTATGACCACACCCCTTTATCCAATACCTTGCACCATTTAAAACCTCCCATATTACTGTGAGTTTTATTGCTGTGGAGCTCTGTGATACACTCATACATCCCACACATTACTGTGAGTTATTATTATTATTCTTTATTTATAAAGCGCCAGCATATTCCGCAGCGCTGTACAATAAGCACAGTATAGACAGGGTTACAATACATTGAACAACATTTGACAAACAGTACAGGAGGAGATGAGGGCCCTATTCCCGTAGGAACTCACAATCTAGGAGGGTTGGGGTTGGAAACAGGAGGAGAGGACTGTAAGGTGAGAGTGATTGATGGTTCTGTCAGTGAGTTGGGTGGTAGGCTTCCCTAAATAGGAACGTTTTAAGGGAGTGTTTGAAGGAAGAGAAATTAGGGGAAAGTCTGACAGTACGAGGGAGAGCGTTCCAGAGAGTGGGAGCTGCGCGTGAGAAGTCCTGCAGTCTATCATGGGAAGAGGTGATGCGGGGAGACACTAGGCACAGGTCACTGTTTGACCTTGGGGAGCGGGCTGGGGTGTATTTGGTGATTAGTGAGGACAGGTAGTGGGGAGCTGAGTTAGTGAGGGTTTTGTAGGTCAGGGTAAGGATTTTAAATTTAATTCTGCAGTGGATGGGGAGCCAGTGAAGAGACTCACAAAGACAGAGCGGCGGGTGAGGTGGATTAGCCTGGCAGAGGCGTTCAGGATGGATTGTAAAGGGGAGAGGCGGGACAGTGGGAGGCCGGATAAGAGATTATTGCAATAGTCGAGTCGGGAGATTACCAGGGCGTGTATGAGTTGTTTTGTGGTGACAGTGGTAAGAAATGGCCGAATTCTGGAAATATTACGCAGTTTGTATCGGCAGGAGGAGGAAAGAGACTTGATGTGGGGGATGAAGGAAAGAGCAGAGTCAAGTGTAACTCCGAGACAGCGAACCTAGTTTGATGGGGAGATGGTGATACCCTCCACCGTGATAGAGAAGTCAGGAGGTGGGGAGGCATTAGAAGGAGGAATTAGTAGTAGCTCAGTCTTAGACATGTTGATCTTTAGGTGGTGGGAGTTTTATTGCTGTGGAGCTCTGTGATACACTCATACACGACGCACATTACTGTGTGCTTTATTGCTGTGGAGCTCTGTGATACACTCATACACGCCGCACATTACTGTGAGTTTTATTACTGTGGAGCTCTGTGATACAGTAATGTATGAGCGTATCACAGAGCTCCACAGCAATAAAGCTCACAGTAATGTGCGGGATGTATGCGTGTATCACAGAGCTCCAGAGCAATAAAACTCACAGTAATGTGCGGCGTGTAGGAGTATCACAGCTCCTCATATCACGTCACACATCCATATGCCCACGCAGTCACATATATATATACACACACACACACACACACACACACACACACACACACACACAAATATGTTGTGATTGTGTAAAAGTGACGTTTCAGACTAACAAATTGTTACTCTGAAACGTCACTTTTACAGAATCGCAACATATTTTGTTGCCATACGTTTATCATAGCACAGTGTTTAAACCTGAAATTATCCACAGTGGCATTAATGTGCACGAAGAACGAAACATTAGGGCATTATGCATTCAGGCAGGGGTTGCTCTCCTGACACATTTCCTTTTCTGCAGAATGAAAGGGTTACACTAGCGAAACCAACAGCACTGAGTGCTTTGGCCTCTTCTTTTTTATATATACTGTATATAGCCATTTGGGACCATCGCAAGAAGGCAATACAGCAGCTGGTGTTTTAAAATGAGTTTTTCCTTTTTGGGACTGGCCAGTCCTCTCCGCTATAGCACTATATTCTGCATGAAGTCACAATATGTGGATCAATAAGAAGTATTGTAATTATACTTTGTAAAGCTCCAGCAGTGTTCTACAAGCTAAGTAGAAATAGATGATATATTAGAACAGCCCTCAAAATTTCCATTCGCATACTCGCGTTTTGCGAGGGGAAATTGAGCGCTGGCGAGTAAAACTGCACACGCAGGCAGCATGATAAAGTCTATCGTGCTGCCTGCACTTTCAGCCGGCGGCCGTGTTGTTTTTTTTTCTCTTCTTCAGGTCAGCCAGTCTGCTTTTTTTTTTTTTTACAGCAAACGGGACTTCGCCGGAATCATTTCCCGGGAGGGAGGGGGGTTTGCAAATACAAATCAAATCAAATCAAAATAAGCTTTATTGGCAGGACCAAATACATTTTAGCAAATACACTCACCCTCGGCACCTTTATCAGCCCATCCTGCTGCACGCTGGATCTTTCTCCTTCACACTGGGCCCCGTATCTTTCGGGCACAGCGTGAAGGATAATCTCCGCCCCCTCATTCTACTCTCCAGGTCAGGTAAACGGAGGGGGGGGGGGAGAGATGAAATAAACGGCAGGGGGTGAAATGGAGAGTGTGGCTCTTCTTAATTCTTTTGAGGCACTTTCAGAGTGTAGTAGTAAGACGGATGCAGGCTCAGACACCATAGTTGAGGAACCACCATCCACTATGCCTAAGGTATGCAGCACTGCAACCAAGGACAAAAATGAAAAGGTGGGACTTGATAGAAGGCAATTGTTGCTGGGTGATTCTATCATAAGAGGTGTTGAGCTGGAGAGTAGTGGTTTGGTGAGATGTCTTCCTGGGGCTACTGCTCGTAGAGACAGGAGACGTATTCTCAATATTGTCAAAGAAGCAAAGCAGCAAGGGAAGTAGATGTTCTAGTCCATCTAGGGACAAATGACTTGGCTAGCAATGAGGTTTCTGAGATTAAGGAAGATTTTTGTGTTCTTGGAGGTGAAATACAGCAGATTGCGTCCACTGTGTCATTCTCTGAAGTTTTGCCTGTGCATAACATTCAAGATAGAAAGATGCGCAATAAGGAATTCAATTTGTGGCTTCGGGAATGGTGTCGGGAGCAAGGATTTGGCTTTGTGTCCCATGATAGCTCTAATTGGAGCAGAAAGGAACTGAATAAAAAAGCTGGTTTGCATCTTACTCATAGGGGACATATGTTCTCAGTGAGAAGTTCAAAGGTTTCACAAAGAAATATTTAAACTAGGAGGGGGGACAAAAGGGTAAACAATCTGCCCGATTGTCCCCAAAACTAAATCGGAGGGTGCAAGCAACATGCGAGGTAAAAAATAACAAGCTCAGAGTCGTGTCTATAAATGCTCGCAGTTTAGTCAATAAAATCAATGAACTGGAGGCAATGATGGCAGCTGAAAAAGTAGATTTAGTGGCAGTTACTGAGACATGGTTCAGTGAGAAAAATAACTGGGACATAACAATACCGGGGTACTCTTTATATAGAAAAGACAGAGAAGGTAGGAAAGGAGGAGGAGTGGCCCTGTATGTGAAAAACAACATAAAAACGAACCAAATAAAAGTGAGCAAGGTGAACATAGAGTCAGTTTGGGTTACACTAACATTTGGCAATCATACAGTAGCTCGTGTAGGTGTGATCTATAGACCCCCTGGACAAGTAGAAGAGCTAGATAATCTGCTGGTTGAGGAAATAGCCAAAATGGCAATGAAGGGGGAAGTTATTATCATGGGGGACTTTAATCTTCCTGATGTGAACTGGAAAACCAAAACAGCTGGGTGCACCAGGAGTACAAATATTCTAAACTCCTTACTGGGATTATCTCTAACACAAGTAGTTGAGGAGCCGACCCGTAAAGAGGCCATATTGGATTTAATACTCACAAATGGAGTTTTGGTATCGGACGTTGTTGTAGGTGAAAATTTGGGATCTAGTGATCACCAGTCAGTATGGTTTAATATAAGAACAGGATGGAGCCGCACCAACAAAAACAAAAGTTTTAGACTTTAAAAAAACAGATTTTTCTAAAATGAGATTTTGTGTGAAGGAGTCATTATCAGACTGGAGGAATTTAAAGGGAGTCCAAGAGAAATGGGATTATTTAAAGGAAGCATTATTGAAGGCCACAGGAATTGCATTCGGCTTGTTAGCAAAAACAAAAAAGGGAAGAAACCACTGTGGTACTCTGCAGAAGTGGCCAAAATAGTGAAGAACAAGAAGATAGCATTCAATAATTATAAAAAAACTCAGCGTGAAGAAGATAGGCAAACCTATAAGATTAGGCAGAAAGAGGCAAAGCAATTTATAAGAGCTTCCAAAGCACACGCAGAAGAGAAAATAGCTCAGTCAGTAAAAAAGGGGGACAAAACATTTTTTAGATACATAAACGAGAAAAGAAAAGTAAAACAAGGATTAGTTAGATTAAAAACAAAGGAAGGAAGGTATGTAGAAGAGGATAAAAGTCTCGCTGACTGCCTCAATAAATATTTTTGTTCAGTCTTTGCAGAAGAAAAGGAAGGAAAGGGACCTCAGTTAGGAGAGAACACTAAAGAGACATTTACATATGAGTTTACAGAGGAGGAGGTTCTAAAGCAGCTGTCTAAAGTAAAGACAAATAAGTCAATGGGGCCTGATGGGATCCACCCTAAATTATTAAAAGAGCTCAGTGATGTAATAGCAAAACCGTTAACAGATTTATTTAACCAATCCTTGTTAACAGGAGTCGTCCCAGAAGACTGGAAATTAGCAAATGTTGTGCCTATTTACAAGAAGGGTAGTAGGGAGGAATCGGGGAACTATAGGCCAGTTAGTCTTACGTCAGTAGTAGGGAAATTAATGGAACCATGTTAAAGGAAAGGATTGTTGAACACCTAAAAACACATAGATTACAGGATCAGAAACAACATGGGTTTACCTCAGGAGATCATGCCAAACTAATCTTATTGATTTTTTTGATTGGGTAACAAAAATAATAGACACAGGTGGTGCAGTAGACATTGCTTATTTAGATTTCAGTAAGGCTTTTGATACTGTTCCGCATAGAAGGCTTATCAATAAATTGCAATCTTTGAGCTTGGATTCCAATATTGTTGAATGGATTAGGCAGTGGCTGAGTGACAGACAACAGAGGGTTGTGGTAAATGGAGTTTATTCGGCGCAAGGTCTTGTTACCAGTGGGGTACCTCAGGGGTCAGTACTTGACCCATTCTCTTTAATATTTTTATTAGTGATATTGCAGAAGGTATTAATGGAAAAGTATGTCTTTTTGCTGATGACACAAAGATTTGCAACAGGGTTGACGTTCCTGGAGGGATCAGCCAAATGACAAATGATTTAGGTAAGCTAAAAAAATGGTCGGAGTTGTGGCAATTGAGTTTTATGTGGATAAGTGCAAGATAATGCACCTGGGACGTAAAAACCCAAGGGCTGAATATAGAATATTTGATACAGTCCTAACCTCAACATCTGAGGGTTGGGATTTAGGGGTTATTATTTCAGAGGATCTAAGGGTAAGTAGTCAATGTAATAGAGCAGCAGGAAATGCTAGCAGAATGCTTGGTTGTGTAGGGAGAGGTATTAGCAGTAGGAAAGGGAAGTGGTCATGCCACTGTACAGAGCACTGGTGAGACCTCACTTGGAGTACTGTGTGCAGTACTGGAGACCGTATCTCCAGAAGGATATAGACATCTTGGAGAGAGTTCAGAGAAGGGCTACTAAAATGGTGTACGGCTTGAAGGAGAAAAGTTACCAGGAAAGGCTTAATGATCTTAACATGTACAGCTTGGAAAAAAGACGAGACAGAGGAGATATGATAGAAACATTTAAATACGTAAAGGGAATCCACAAGGTAGAGGAAGGGAGTATATTTAAAAGGAAACAAAATAGCAAAACAAGAGGACATAGTCTTAGATTAGAGGGGCAAAGGTTTAAAAGTAACAAGGAAGCATTATTTTACTGAGAGGGTGGTGGATACATGGAACAGTCTTCCAGTAGAAGTGGTAGAGGCACAAACAGTAATTGAATTTAAGCAGGCATGGGATAGGCATAAGGCTATCCTAAAGAAAGATAAATCCAGGTAAAGTATCCATGTAATTGGGCAGACTAGATGGGCCGAAAGGTTCTTATCTGCCGACATTTTTCTATGTTTCTATGTTATAGCAAGCAGAGAGCATAACAGAGAGAAAGAGATGAATTGGGGGGGGGGGGGAGAAATGAAATGAAGATGAATTGGGGGGAGAAATGAAAAAAAATGAAAGATAATTGGGGGGAGAAAGAAAAATGAAAGATGAATTGGGGGAGAAGAAAGAAATGAAATGAAAGATGAATTGGGAGAAATGATGAAAGAAAATTGAGGGGGAGAAATGAAATGAAAGATGAATTGGGGGAGAAATGAAATGAAAGATGAATTGGGGAGAAATGAAATGAAAGATGAATTGGGGGAGAAATGAAATGAAAGATGAATTGGGGGAGAATGAAATGAAAGATGAATTGGGGGGAGAAATTAAATGAAAGATGAATTGGGGGAGAAATGAAATGAAAATGAATTGGGGGAGAAATGAAATGAAAGATGAATTGGGGGAGAAATGAAATGAAAGATGAATTGGGGAGAAATGAAATGAAAGATGAATTGGGGGAGAAATGAAAGATGAATTGGGGGAGAAATGAAAGATGAATTGGGGAGAAATGAAATGAAAGCTGAATTGGGGGAGAAATTAAAGATGAATTGGGGGAGAAATGAAATGAAAGATGAATTGGGGGGAGAAATGAAATGAAAGATGAATTGGGGGAGAAATGAAAGATGAATTGGGGGAGAAATGAAAGAAAATGATGAATTGGGGGAGAAATGAAAGATGAATTGGGGGAGAATGAAATGAAAGCTGAATTGGGGGGAGAAATTAAGATGAATTGGGGGAGAAATGAAATGAAAGATGAATTGGGGGGAGAAATGAAATGAAAGATGAATTGGGGGGAGAAATGAAATGAAAGATGAATTGGGGGGAAAATGAAAATGAAAGATGAATTGGGGGAGAAATGAAATGAAAGATGAATTGGGGGAGAAATGAAATGAAAGATGAATTGGGGGAGAAATGAAATGAAAGATGAATTGGGGGAGAAATGAAAGATGAATTGGGGGAGAAATGAAATGAAAGATGAATTGGGGGAGAAATGAAATGAAAGCTGAATGGGGGGAGAAATGAAAGATGAATGGGGGAGAATGAAAGATGAATGGGGGGAGAAATGAAAGATGAATTGAGGGGGAGAAATGAAAGATGAATTGGAGGGGGAGAAATGAAAGATGAATTGGAGGGGGAGAAATGAAAGATGAATTGGAGGGGGAGAAATGAAAGATGAATTGGAGGGGGAGAAATGAAAGATGAATTGGGGGAGAAAAAAACGTATTTATTTTTTTATTATTTAATTTATTATATTTTTATTATTTTTATGTTTACTTTTTTAAACTCTTTTTTTTTTACATATAACATGGTCATGTTTGATATCATTGGAAAGGCCATGCTCTGACCTTTCCAGAAATATCATACATGGCCCCCTAGCTGCCACTGATCAGGAGATAGGGGGGCTCTTTGAACCCCTTTATCTCCTCTAAGGGATTTCCATAGGAAATCCCTTTGCAGCTAGGGGGTTCCCCGGTTAACTGACATCATGGCACGATGAGTCAGTTGAGCGGGGGGGGGGGGGTGACCCAGAGGTGGGGGCTGCCATCCAAGATGGTGGCCCCCACCGGAAATAGGCCGCGATCGGGCACAAATTAGTGCCCGGTCGCGACCTGGCAACTAAGGGGTTAATCCCCCATACATCGCTGGAAAGGTCAGGCTGTGACCCTTCCAGCGATGCTGGCCACAGCCGCCTGGTCCCCGGCGATGGGGAGATAGAGGGATCCAAAGGATCCCCCCCCCTCCCCTTCAGGCGCTTCCCCTGCTCCGGCAGGGGGACGACGCCTGAAACTGACGTCATCGCGCCCCCGGCGCGATGACGTCCGTGCACCGGAGGAGGAAACCCTGCCCATCTGGCTCCGTGGGAGTCAGAGCAGCGAGGGAGCCGCCGGAGGAGGTGAGTATCTCCCAGGGGGGGCTGAAAACGCCGAGGACGTACATTTACGTCCTGTGGTGCCAAAGCCTGACCTAATGCAGGGCGTAAATGTACGTCCTGCAGCATTAAGGGGTTAAGCATTCTATGCATCTTGAGTGACATCAGTGCGGAGGTTCGGCGTTGTGACGTTGGACAGTATGCTTCTCTGCATAATGGAGACCGGATGGGGATAAGGGAACTATCCCTCCTATGCGGTGGTACTGCTCTAAGGTTGAAATATTTTAGAAGCTGTCGTGTTGTTTTATATAGTCAGGAAATAGTTTCCTCTGGGTCCATGAGTGTATTTTTTCCTCTAAACCACCAGATGGCAGCAGGGTTTCACAACCCTGGTCCTCATGTAGCCTCTAGCAGGCCAGGTTTTCCAGATAAACAGCACAGGTGATTTGCTGCTCAGTGATTGCAGGATTCAGTCTACATTCCCCCAAGGTAATCCTTAAAACCTGACCCTTTAAAGAGACCTAAGGACAGGGTAGAGAAACACAGATTTTTCATATGGTGAGGATGAGAAGCGCTCCTACAGATACGAGGTCTCAGTGTGAACTCACATCATTCCAGGTTTCTGCAAACATGCAGGCAGTCTTATCTGATGAACCTTCCACTATTAGTCCCAATATTCCATAAGAAATGGACTCATTGACCAGTCCCCGAGGAAATGATATCTGGGCTACTATATATATAATGTGTATATGTTAGAATTGTTTTGTTAGGGGTTTTTTTGTGCTTCTTCCCCTTTTTAGCATCGTGGATCCCAAAGCTTTAAGTTGTTGTTTTTTTCTTTTAGGACTATATGGTCATTCCACTGTGTACCATAAAGCCACTGATGCCTTCTATGTATTTGGCGGGCAGCGCTTTCACGTGGAAGCAGTGACAGCTTCTCCTGAGCTGTACAGCTTGTATTATCCCAACTTGACGTGGAGCCTGCTTGCCCCATCTCAGGGAAGAAAGGTATTTATTTCTCAACCTTTGATCTCAAGTAAATCCTTTTCTGTGTATTCACATATTCCTTAATCCACGTGCAGGGGTTTTCCCTACAGGTACATGGTTTACACTTGCAGAGTAGAAGAGCCTTTTCTTCATACACTCAAAGTAAAACGTGCCGTGTAAACGCAATGAAAACACACTTTTGTGTGTCATGACAAGCTACACGATTTACTGATTTTACAGATCTAGTCTCCGTCAAGAATCTCTAGACACGCCGACAGGATCCATATTCTTTAGTAATCAGACACTTAGGGCTCTATTAACTTCTTCCCGCAAAAGCGCACGTGCAGCGCTATTTTTTTTGTGCGCAGCGTTAAACGTTAACGCGCGTAAATTAACGCTGGTATTACAATCCGAGTGCATTTTTTCATCCGTCAAAAAAATAACGCGCGTAAATAAAACACGCACGCATTAACAGAACAGTGTGCGGACTGTTTTTTCACGCGATTCAGCCAATCAGAAGGGTTTGCGCAGGTTCACCCGCGGTAGACGTTAACGCGCATTTTTTGCGCGGACATTGTAATACGATGTTCAGCGCAAAGGGTTTTGCCCCTGGCGTTAATGCATTTTTGCACACGCGTTAACGTTTGCGCAAAGAATGTAATGGGGCCCTTAGGGTTCTATTCCATAGTTGACGCTAACATTAGCACCTTGATATGTAAGCGTTTGCGCCAGGATAAGTGTGTTTATTGCCTGCCCCCCATAATACATTCCTGACGCTGCTCCCTTTAGTAATCTGCCCATCGTTTTTTGTGCTAGTGTCCCCAAGCTTACTATACTATGTGCATCCTATACTTAACATGGGAGCGCAAACATACATTAGTGCTGGCGCTAATTGCCGTTGGGACGCGGAGAGCCGCAATTTTAGCACCTTCTAAAAGCTGACGCTACATGAGTCTGCATTTGCAAAAATCATTTAACACCCCCTAAAACCCCTCAATATATCAGATACTTACCTCTGATCCCACGGCGAGAACGGTGGCCTGGATCTGGTGCTTCTTGTCGCTGGGAGCAGAGTGAGACTGGGAACAAATAGTTCCCAGTCTCCCTCCGCGAATACTCTGTGGCGCTCGTCAATCTCATGAGAGCGAGAAAGCACAGGGCTCGCTGCCCGGAAGCGCAACCCTCCATGGATTTTATGGGCTCCAAGAGGTGATATTCACGGCGGTGTGGAAGCGCTACCATGAGTATCCCAGCGGTTAACGCTACATTCCGGGACCTGGTGCTGAAGTAGCACAAGCCCAGAAATATCGCGGTATGATGGGGATGCTAAGGGGAAACCTGCAGGCGCAGATTGTCCTCGTTAGCAGCCCCTAGTTAGTGCGAAATTGAGAATAGTGCCCTTAGTATCTGCTTTTTTCCGTTTTATTATGTAATATTTTATCCAAAAGCTTCCTTTTTTCTTCTTCCTCAGCCTCTGTCTCACTTCTTTCATGTTGCGGCCGTGCTAAAAGACACAATGGTTGTGGTCGGGGGCCGCACAGAACAGCGTGAATACAGCAACAAAGTCCTGTTTTACCAGATAAACTGTAACTCTTGGATTCGTCCAAACAGGACAGGTCAGTAACCAGACACTAGACTATCACCTGTAATTTTGGGGAAGGAGGATTTTATCTATGGTTTACATGACCTTCTGACATTTGATTTCTTATTTCAGACGCAGTGCTCGGCATGCCACTAAATGAATCCATCGGACATGCGGTAGCTGTAGTAGATGGTCGCCTTTATATCTCGGGCGGGTTTAACGGTGTTGCCCTGGGACGCGTGGTGACACTGTCTGTTCCTTCGGACCCCTGTATGCTGTTCACCACTGCTTCAGCCTGCAACCAGACTGTCGGCAGCTGCGCCTGGTGCCAGCGAGGCTGCGTGTCTGCGGACACTGCCGAGAGGTAACCTAGTAACAAATGTGTTTGTGTAGAGAATCCTATGTGACAGCGGTCAGAAATCTTGGCCATCCGGATGTCTTGGAACTACAACTGCCACAAGGCTAAGCCATCCTAACGAGTGATTTAAAATGATCGGAGATGTAGTTGCAAAACGTCTGAAGGGCCAAGGTTGCTGATCCCTGCCCAGTGGTATTGTCTTTCATTTCTAGGGGGTTTAGGGGGTGTTCTGTGATTTTGCAAGTATGGAATCATTTAGCACCAGCTTTTAGAAGTAGCTAAAATTTTGCCTTGCACGTCCCTGCGGTAATTAGTGCTAGCACTTGGTAATACCTTACTTAATGTAGCTGTGCAGGTCTAAAATGGCATGCTTCATACAGATGTCTTTTTATTCTGTCTCTCTTTTTAGCTGACACCGTGAAACCTACAAAAAATATAAACCATGTTCAAAATATACATACAGTCCTTTACAAATCTCTCATGCAAAAGGAACAGGTCTTTCAAACAGAAATATGGTAAATCCAGTTACATCATTAACAGATCACATTGTCCATGTAAAGTGATATAAAACATTTAATATAAACAAATTCAGAGGTAAATTACCGTGTGCGCCTCTAGACCACATGCACATAATGTTCTTATGAGGAGTTACGCAACACCGGAGCCCCGTTCAGTTCCTCAGCAGCTGCAGCGCAGCAATTCAGTTTGCTGCAGCAGTGTCACTGAACGCTTTGGATGCGAATATCGAAGCAAAATGGCCGACGATTTCTTAATGAAAGATTCAGATTGTTTTTCGTATGACTCGGACAACAGTTGAGGTATATATGATAAAGAAAAGCAGCCAGCACAATTCCGTTTTGTATGCACACACCACAAATGATGAATTTATTGAATAAACCTTATGGTTACTTCTGAAACAAAATATAATTGAACCGTAATATATGTCTATGTGCAGGGGTAAATAATAAATATTTTGTGCTTTGGTGAACAAACACCTCAAAATTAACATTGCCGTACGGAATTGTTACTTGCTTCATGGCGGGGGCCATCTTTAATACGTCACACTCAGCTTCTCGCAGCACCTCTCCGGGTCACTGCAAGTGCTAAGTTAGCAGTGGTGAGCGGCAGAACGGCGTTCAGTGGCAAGTCGCTAACTTAGCACTTGCAGCGGCTGAGCAACTGAACACGCCTCCTGAGCTGTCTCACATCAAGCAGCTGCAGCAGCTTTGAAACCGCAAACTAGTGGACACTCCTGCCTACTGTCTCTGGTGTATACAACTCTCGAAACCAGGAAGTGAGGGCTGTCACTCACACCTCCAAACATGAAAGGGACAACACCTCTCCAAAAAACCATGTCCCTTGACAGTTACACTTACTGAAACGCTAATGAATGATTGCACTCGCCACGTTAAGTACAGGGTGTGCAAAGTACAGTAAGCTCGTGCAAGCTAGCGCAAAAACCGATGCGCTAATTGATTTCTCTCGGTTTAGCGTCAGGAAGGTAATATGGGGGCATGTGTTAAAGTCACTTAACCTGGCGGTAACGCTTACTCATCCAGACGCTAAGGGAATAGAGCCCAACCTGTTTTCAGTAACTCCGGCCGGTGGATGTGCATATGTTTTGTTTAACCTCGTAATGAAACCGTTACTGATTTGCAGATGGCTGCGTGTGTACCAATGATGTGATTGTTATGCGGTCGTATTTATTGTGAACCGTACTTCTCTGCCTTCGAGAAACTCCTTTCCTCTGTTGGCTATTTACCTCGTAGACGCAGTTGCCCCACGGCTTTCGCCTCGTGTTTTCCATTGCCTCGATCTGCGGATGATTGCAGGAGGTTGAGGACCTGCAGCGAGTGCTTGGCTCAACATCCTCGTTCTATGAGCACACAGCTCACCGTGGTAAAGTGCATGCTGCTCCTCGTTTGGATTCATGTTTTGCAGTGGTTGTTGTTTTGTCTGTCTATTGCGCTGTTTATACAATGCAGGACTTTAATGTCCAGTGACCTTATAGACCATCATGTGCCAAAATCCCCATTCTGAGCTGCAGAATTCTTGGAAATCATGGTTTATTTTGCTGTTGGTGACTGACAGATCAGCTAAAGCCAATTCTATTTACAAATATGGGAAACAAAATAACATTTTCAACTTTTTTTATTTTATATTTATGTAAAATGTTTAGAAATAAATCTGAACGTAAATATAAAGCTGTATCTGTCTTTTACAGAACGGTTATATAAGTATACGATACGTGTACCGTTATTTTTTTTCATTTTCAACAAAAATCCTTTTTATTTTTTTTATAAAGACCTTTTTGTTTTTCTTATATTGTAACAGATATTTTTATTATTTTTTAAAGGACTTTTTTATAATTTGGACACATTTTTACTTTATTAGGAGAATAGAAGACTTATTTTTTTTCTTGCAGTTCGCCGGAATTCGCCGATGGCAATTCTGTGGTTATCGGTGCAATTCGGCAAACTGACGTCCGATAACTGCTTTGGCGACTCCATTTTCCCGCAAAATACAGTGACCATTTGCTAAATAGTGTATTCACTGTATTTTCGGCGAAATGGGATACAACACAAAGCACCGAGATTGCACGCAATTTAGTTTCTTTGCGAATAGACCCTTTCGTAGTTAAGGCTGTGGTCACACGAGCGCACAGAGTGTGTCCGTGGGACCGCACTTCCCTGCGTTCACCATAGCTTTTGACGGGCTGCACAGGGACAGCCACACGGGGTAGCGTGCGCACGAATTGCGTCGCTACCACCGGACGTGATTTCAGCCTCCCCCATGAAAAAGGTATGACAGACGCTGACGGGGCTACAAAGCGCGATCCTCCATAGGAGGATCTTGCTTAGTAGAACAGAGCGCACAAAGTGCACTCAGCGAGGTGGCCACACAGCGTCAGAGTGGAAGGAACGTCACAGGAGATGAACGCTGGTGACCGACCTTTAGTTCATACCTATTGGTGGAGTTTGTGTGATGGCTCCAGCGATGAGGCTGAGTTACCTACTGCATAAAAGTGGACAGTCCTCTGTGTATAAACTGTTTCACTTATTGTTTCCCCATACCAGAGTGGAGTGCCTCGATGCAAATGGTGCACAAACTGTCCCGAAGGAGCCTGCATAGGCAGCGACGGGAGCTGCACATCTGAAAACGACTGCCGCATTAACCAGCGCGAGATTTTTCTGGCCAGTAACTGCTCGGAAATCTCCTGCGAGGCCTCAGATTGTCACAAGTGCACGGCTTCAGGAAAGTGCATGTGGACGCGTCAGTTCAAACGCACCGGTGAGCTGCTTGGAAAAAAAAAAAGCATTAATAGTGTGACTGTTTGCAGCGCAGAAATACTTATCTTCTCCTGTGAGGTGCAGCAAAGAAAGAGGACGACGACTTTCTGTTCAGCTCACTTATACGGCTGGGCTGAGAGAACGGACTGGAGGACTAGTTGGGGGAGGGTCTTGCATATGTTAGTCTTTTCTAGCTCTCACTGGCTCTAACTTTGCTGTGAGGTATTTTCAGTAAAGAAAGAGAAAAGCAAATATTCTCCGAGTCTTTATTTAAAATCCTGACTTTCCGTCAAACATTGTTTTAGGAAAATCCAGAAATTGTTCGGTCTCCTATTTTAACGTTGATGCTAAGCTGTGTATACGTTGACTGTCTCCATCATGTGTTTACCCAGGTGAGACACGCCGGATCCTCAGTGTGCTACCTACATACGACTGGACGTGTTTCAGCCACTCTCTCCTTAATGTCTCTCCGATGCCCGTGGAATCATCCCCTCCGAACGCCTGTCCCATCCCATGTCACAACTACTCGACATGTCATGATTGTCTGAGTTCTAAGGGAGCTGACGGAGGATGGCAGCAGTGCGTATGGAGCGTGGCACTTAAACAGGTAACACTATGAGCAATAGGAATGGATTTATGCATCGTTATTCTAAGAGCGCTGATAATGATTCCATTATTTTCTATGCAGTTTACTCTGCTTTTACCACTTTTATTCTACTTATCTGAGGATAGGGGTTATTCACAAACCACCCTTCTTTCATCGAAAGAACAGTGCTTTTACTACGGCAAACTAAAGTCGATGAATATGTTGAATTTATTGTATAGGGAACTCGCAGTACTTTTCACCATAGTGTCTGCAGAGGTTGTCTAAAGTAGTTCACCTCCATAGTTTTCTATTGGGTTACCACCTGTATTTGTGATTTTTTTTTTTTTTTTTTTTCCCAGAAATTATTTAGTGTAGGTTTCATCGTTGTTTCCACCGGTGTTTTAGTCGAAGTTGTCTAGCGCTGTTTTTACCGATGAGTTCGGCAATCATTCTATTGGAGTTCAATGGAGATCGTCACTTTAAAATCACCAGCCTAAATTGTAGAAATTTTCCTATTTTTATGTTGGAAATTTCGTATTTTATTAAAGACTCAGAGGCGAGTATTTCACATATCTTTCTTCTACTCCTCGCAGCAGCAAAGTAAGCAACTTGTGAAAAGTTAAAAAACTGGATGTTAACAATCGGGGAACACCCCCTTAGGTATCCACCAATCTCCAAATCCACAATAGCCCCCATTATTCATTTTATGGAGGAATAATGCTGTTAATGTTGCTCACGGTTATTTGCAGCAACTTCACTGCTGGTGTTGCTTTTTGTTGCCGTGGACAGCTGAAGTTCATCCATAGTTGCTGACAACAGTGCTTTGTGAAGAACCCCTATTATTATTCTTCTTTATTTATATAGCGCCAGCATATTCCACAGCGCTGAACAATGGGCACAATATAGACAGGGTTACAATACATTGAGGCTGAACAACATTTGTCAAACCAGTACAGGAGGAAATGAGGGCCCTATTCCCGTGGGAATTTACAATCTATTAGGGTTGGGAGTGGAAACAGGAGAAGACTGCAAGGTGGACGTGATGGACTGGTTGGGGCAATGAGGTGTATTAGTGAGTCGGGTGGTAGGCTTGCCTGAAAAGGAATGTCTTAAGGGATCGTTTGAAGGAAGGGAAACTAGGGGAAAGTCTGGCAGTATGAGGGAGAGCGTTCCACTATATTTTATTCAGCGTCTTGGAGGTGTGTGCATGTCATTATATACTTTTGAAGATGTTTGCGGTTATTCTTGTGTCATTCTAGTGTATGAGCCCCACGTTCCTCCCCATGCGCTGTGCTGCTGGAGCATGTGGCAGAGTCCTAAGCGGGACAGAAGGATGCACCCCGTCCTGTTCACTCCATTCCCACTGTGCTGCCTGCATACAACATCCTCGCTGTGGTTGGTGTGCCCGCAAAGAGGGCAATGGGGAGGGGGTGTGCTTAGAAGGAGGTCTCAGCGGACCGGCTCAAGGTAAGCATCAACCACGTATTAAATGACCCGTTTGTCCTAAAGCAGGAGTGTTTTGCAACTTTAGGTATGCAAGATATTGTTTTGTCATTTATAGTGAACTTGTTAAACCCTTTAATTTTTGGATCTTTCAGCCGTTCACCTTACATAGTTACATACATAGGCTGTAAAAAGACTTGCTTCCATCGAGTTCAGCCTTTCCCACATCACTTACAGCTGTTGATCCAAAAGAAGGCAAAAAAAAACAATATGAAGCGCTCGCCAATATGCAACACACTGGGAAATAAAATCTTTCTTGACCCCAGAATGGCGTCAGATTTCCCCTTGGATCAAGAAGCTTATACCCGTCTAGATTGTGAGTTCCCACGGGAATAGGGCCCTCGTTTCCTCCTGTACTGGTTTGTCAAAATGTTGTTCAATGTATTGTAACCCTATTTATACTGTGCCCATTGTACAGCGCTGCGGAATATGCTGGCGCTTTATAAATAAAGAATAATAATAATAACCACATATTAAATATTATAACCCTTAATATTCTGTGTCTGCAGGAAGTCTGTACAGTCTCTGACCCAACCACCTCAACAGGCAGAGAATTCCACAGCTTTATTGTTCTCACTGTAAAATAACACTTTGCTTTAGGCTGAATTTCCTTTCGTCCAGTCTAAATGGGTAACCTCGTGTCCTGTGTATAGTCCTGTTAATGAATAGGTTTCCAGATAATGGTTTATAATGGCCCCGTATATATATATTTATATAAAGTTATCAGATCCCTCTAAGGCCCTGTATATATTTATGTAAAGTTATCAGATCCCCTCTAAGGCATCTTTTCTCTAAACTAAACAGGTTTAAGCTTGTTAGTCTTTCCTCATAACTTAAACCTTCCATTCCCCTTATTAATTTAGTCGCCCGTCTCTGCACTTTTTCTAGATCCATAATATCCTTTTGTAAAACGGTGTCCAAAATTGCACGGCATATTCAAGGTGCGTCTTATCATTGATTTATATAGAGGGGCCTTCTATAGTTCTATATAGTATACTGATAGAATTACTGGACAAATATTTTCTAATTGAGATATCACTGCTCCTGCAAGTATATATTGTTTATGTGGTTATGACTTAGGCCGGGGTCAGACGAGTGTCTTTGAGAGCGGAAGGAACGTCCGTGAGAGTGGGCGTTCCTTCCACTCTGATGCCCGTCTGGCCACCTCGCTGAGCGCTGTTATTGTATTCAGCGCTGCAAGACTCTTTTTTTTTTTGATCCCATGGAGGATTGTGCTTTTCAGCCCCGTCCAACGCGCGTCTAGCATTTCGATGGTGAGGCTTTCTGCACGTCCGCTTGTAGCACGTGCAATTCATGCGCACGCTACAGCGTGTGACCAGCCCCATCACAACGCTGCGACGGATGCTGGGAGGCACGTCAGTACGGGCGCACCTAATGCGCTCGTCTGACCCGGGCTAAAGGGAATTGATTCTGTTTTACTTATTGTTTGGCTTATTTATACAGTAATAAATGCTAACCCTTCCTGGGTGTTTGTTTCTATTTGTTATTCCATACTATTTCTATCTTATATTTTTAGCTTTAATACACCTGTATAGAATGTGTTTTCCTACGCAATGTATGTACCTTGGCATGTTTTGTTCGCTCACACAGATCCATTCTAAGCATGTTTGTTGGTTGCAGCGGTGTTAAGGGAGCAGTGCAGCTCTCCAGAGTCCCACTGGGCCTTCATGTCCTGTCCTTCAGAGAATGAATGCTTGAATGGCCACCACGACTGCAATGAGACGCAAAACTGCAGTGACCTGCTTGTCGGATTCCAGTGCACATGCAAGAACGGTTACATCTTAAATAAGTAAGTCTTTCAGGGTTATTCAGAGAAAGGTGAAAACCAGGAGAACTGGCAGGAGAAGAGAACAATCTAGACCGAATAGCCGATTTCTAAAGTGCGATAAATGGGGGAATTTTTCTGATTTGGCTATTTTGTCCTAGAATTTTCACTTCTCCAGTCATTCTCCTTAGTTTCACCTTTCTTTGAATAGGCCTGTTTGTGTAGAGGAGGAGACCGTGGCATTTTACAATTGAGACTTCTGTTGGTTCGGTCCTCATTTTTTTTTCCGTTGTGGTCTTCCCTCTGATTTGTGGTGGACATTGTATCTTTTGTTTTCTGGCCTGTATCGTTGACTTGCGGGTCTGTATCCTCTTCCTTACAGCCTGACGGGGATGTGTCACCCAGTCTGCGAGCACGGCTGTGTGAACGGAACGTGTGTTGAACCCAATCACTGTCACTGTGATTTCGGCTATGTTGGAGAGAACTGCTCCGTGTCCTGTCGGTGCAACAAGCACAGCAACTGCGCAGGGCTGGGGGCCGAGGACAAGTGTCTGGAGTGTCACAACAACACCATGGTGAGTTGGACATAGAGAGAAAGACCATGTAAATTATACCTAGAAGTGACACCCACAGGACTATATTACAAAGTCCCCGCTAAAACGGGGACGCTAAGGGGGAAACCTGCGTCTGCAGGTTTCCCCTTGGTGTCCTCGTTTTAGCACCCTATTACGGGGCAGGCGCTGATTCAGCAGCCTTCCCTATAATGCAGTGCTAAACCTCTGGATACTCACGGCAGTGCTAATGCGTCGCCACGAGTATCACCTCCTGGAGTCCATATGACTCCATGGAGGCTTGTGCTGCTGGGTCACGTGCCCTGCAAGATCTCGTGCAGGTTCGCGGAGGGAGACTGGGGACTGCGGATCAGGGCACCATTTGCGCCGTGGGATAAGGGGTGAGTTTCTAATTTGGTGGGGGGGGGGGGTTTACAGCTGGTGCTGATGGATTCTGTAGAAGCGGAATCAGTTGGCACCAGCTTCTAGCTGTGGTTAACTCTTTAGTTAGCCGCAGCGGTGCGTTAATTAGCGTTGGGACTTTGTAATCCTAACGTTAATTACTCTTTTGCGCTCCCCGTGTTAAGCATAGGGTGAGCAAAGTACAGCAAGCTTGCGGAAGCTAGTGCAACCCCCGATGTTGTAACGGTTTGTTTTAACCCGTTAGCGTTCGGAATGGAACATGGGGGGCATGCGCTAGACTCCCTAAGCTAGCGTTAACGCTAAAATATCTGAGCGCTAACGCTGGTGTTAAGTTTGTAGTAGTGCCCCCAGATTGCAGCATTGTGAGTTCCATATGCAATGGCCTTTCAGTTAGGCATAGTACATGACCCCAGGCAAGAGGTGCAAACTGACACACGTGGGTCTGTGGGTGATGATCGGAGCAGATTTGATGTAGTGCTTGTTGACGTCTGCATGAGAAATCACTAAAGGAACAAACAATGGATTCCCTGGAATTAGCTGGCTGTTCCTTTAGCGAGTACCCGAGCCCAAAAGACACAGGAACTTGGCACACAAAATGTTGATGGCACATGCGTTGCTCTCATCAAACACTCCTTGCTCGTCTCCTGTTCATAGGGAGACCACTGTGAGAAGTGCAAGCCTCTGTTCGTGGGTTCTGCTGTCAATGGAGGGACATGTCGACCCTGCCTGGAATTCTGCCGTGGTAACAGCGAGGTGTGCATGACACGAGATGAATTCAAAAAGGCAGAGAGAGAGCCAGAGAAATACCCACTGGATCCCAAGCTGGTATGTAGAGAATGCAGTGACACTTACCATCTTTCACTCACAGCTAAAATGTCTTAGAAATGGATATTATTTTTATATTCTATTGGTGTTTTTTGGAAGCTGCATTGCTAATCATCTCATTATTATCACTACATACCCCCTCATGCAGGAGATCTCACCATTTGTATCCGTGTCACATTTGCTGGATTTGACAAAAAGTCCTTTTCTGCCTGTATACTAATAATGCAGACCCCGTGTAAAAAGAAAAAAGGATGCCATCTAAAGTTTAGAACCTTTCTTCCCATCAATATGTCTGTAAAAGAGAGACTAATAAATAAACACATTTTCAAATATTTTAACGATCTCTGACTTACAATCGTTATGCCACATTTGTTTTGGGTTTTTTTTGTATAGTTTTCAACTGCATCCCATTTTTCAGATAAATGTTACATTCTTTCAAAAAAAAGTTTTTAGTAGTGAAAAAGTTAATAAATTTCACAGGGTTACTCACTAACCACCGTTGTTTCAACGATGATAAACTTGGAGATCACGAGAGAAATTCGAAGAACAGCAGGAGAGAATTCATAGAAGCTTCTGCTGCTGCTGTGTGAATTTCCATTTCGAGAAATGCTGTTGTTGCAACAGTGGTAAACTACGGTGGTTAGTGAATTCCACCTCAGTCTTCACGAAGTTACTATTACAGGTATGTACACTATTGTCTTTGTGATTGTAAATAAACACATGCAGGTCTATTCACTAAACATTGAAGTCAGGAGAATGACTGGAGAAAAGTCGAATGGCCCCGAAATGTCATCGTACGCTGAATTTCAGTGCCCGGTTACATTTCAGATCTCTCTGAATAACCCCCAAAGTGTTATTCAGAGAAAGGTGAAACTCGGGAGAATGACTGGAGAAGTGAAAAATCCAGGTCAAAATAGCCAAACCAGAAAAATTCTCCCATTTATCTCACTTTCCAAATCGGCTGTTTGGTCTAGATTGTTCCCTTCTCCTGTCATTCTCCTGACTTCATCCGTTGGTGAATAGACCTGAGAGTGAAATATTTGGCGTGTATTGTTTTTAATTCAAGAGGAAAATGATACACAAGTGCACGTGATGTAATGCATATCCATGTAATGCATAATGAAAAATGAGCCTTATCTGCACAGGGTAATTCTCCTGACCTCAGCATACCACCAGCAGAGGGCAGTCTGTAGCCACTAGAACAGTGATTCCCAACCCTGCTCCTGGGTCCCCCTAACTAGGCCAGGTTTGCCTGATACAGTCAGGTCCATAAATATTGGGACATCAACACATTTCTAACATCTTTGGCTCTATACACCACCACAATGGAGTTGGAATGAAACAAACACAATGTGCTTTAACTGCAGACTGTCAGCTTTAATTTGAGGGTATGTACATCCAACTCAGGTGAACGGTGTAGGACTTACAGCAGTTTGCAGATGTGCCTCCCACTTGTTAAAGGACCAAAGGTAATGGGACAGAATAATAATCATAAATCAAACTTTCCCTTCTTAATACTTGGTTACAAATCCTTTGCAGTCAATCACAGCCTGAAGTCTGGAAAGCATAGACATCACCAGACGCTGGGTTTCATCCCTGGTGATGCTCTGCCAGGCCTCTACTGCAACTGTCTTCAGTTCCTGCTTGTTCTTGGGGCATTTTCCCTTCAATTTTGTCTTCAGCAAGTGAAATGCATGCTCAATGGGATTCAGGTCAGGTGATTGACTTGGCCATTACATAACATTCCACTTCTGTCCCTTCAAAAACTCTTTGGTTGCTTTTGCAGTATGCTTTGGGTCATTGTCCATCTGCACTGTGAAGCGCCTTCCAATGAGTTCTGCAGCATTTGGCTGAATGTGAGCAGATAATATTGCCTGAAACACTTCAGAATTCATCCTGCTGCTTTTGTCAGCAGTCACATCATCAATAAATACAAGAGAACCAGTTCCATTGGCAGCCATACATGCCCACGCCATGACACTACCACCACCATGCTTCACTGATGAGGTGGTATGCTTCGGATCATGAGCAGTTCCTTTCCTTCTCCATACTCTTCTCTTCCCATCACTCTGGTACAAGTTGTTCTTGGTCTCATCTGTCCATAGGATCTTGTTCCAGCCTGTTAAGGGTTCTTGAGAGCGAGGGCTCGTCCTCAGGTATATGTTTTGTCCTGGAATGTCCTTAAAATGTTTTTGTTTGTTTTTTTTCTTTTTCCATGGACCAGACTTTCTAACCAGGTTCAGGGAATTTGTCATGATTCTTTATTGACTTTATTTCCCTTCCATTGGCAGATCCCCGGTTGGGTGAGCCAGGGCCCATCGGAAGACGTGGCGTTGTGTGCGCACTGCCAGAATAACAGCTGCGGGGATAAATGTGACGTATGCTTAACGGGTTACTTCCTCCTAGATAAACGCTGCATTAAGTAAGTTACCTAACGCACGTGATGTGCACATATTTCCTTGTTCGTGTGTACCCTGAAAGATAAATGCAGGCACTGAACCGTTCTTCTAATATAGACGGACTTTGTAGGAGAGCAGCTTGTGCTTTGTGTCCATATCGCCGAATTGGATTTTCATGGGCCTTTGCGGTGCGAGCGCTACATAGACGCAATGGGCACTATCAGCTGCCTTGAGCTAAAACCGGGACGCAAAATTAGCTTCCCCTTTGTGTCCCCGGCTTCCCCAGCAGATAGCGGGGCAGGCACTAAGTCTGACAGCTTGCCCCTTAGCGAACCTAAGCTTGCGGATGCTGGGGGCAGCGCTACAGCGCCGTCCCCAGAATCCCCTCCATGGCATCCATAAGACTATCGCGAGATCCTGCTGGTCGGCGGAGTGATTGCGGAGGGAGACTGGGGACTTTCTGCCCACCAGTCTCTCTGCTGCCGCAGCCAGAAGCAGCGGATCGGGCCGCTGTTCTCACTGCAGGATGAGAGGTGAGTATGTGATTTTTGGGGGGTTTGAGCCACCGGTAATGGATTCTGCAGCAGCGCAATCCGTTACCTGCACCTCTGAGCTGGTGGTAACTTTTTCGATAGCGCCAGCTCTGAGGATCACTTGGTCCTAATGCTAGTTAACCTGTGCCTGCACTTTGCGCTTCCTATACCTAACAGGGGGAGCTCAAAGTACAGGAAACTCGTGCTACGAATCGCAAATTAATGAGCGCTAATGGGTTTTTTAAGCTGTTATCGATTCGAAGGCTGTCGGGTATATTAGAATAAGGAAATATTAAAATGGATGCCTGTAGCCATCTTGTTTTAAATGGAAAGTCTTTCTTTTTCAATTTCCCCTAGTTTTAGAAATGGACAGAGATTTTTTTTTAATAGTTCACGGCTAGGTGAAACTTTAACAGGGTTATTCAGAGAGCGTGAAAAGCAGGAGAATGACTGGAGAATGAAAAAGTCTAGGTCAAAATAGCCGATTTGGAAAGTGAGACGAAAGGGAGAATTTTTCTGGTTTAGCTATTTTGACCTAGAATTTTTCATTCTCCAGTTATTCTCCTGCTTTTCACGCTCTCTGAATAAACCTGTAAGAGTTTTTTTTTATATATATAAATGCCAGACATGAGGGAACCTTAAAATGTTTTTATTTGATATAATGCCGATCTAAGTGCCAGAGAAAGGAATTTATTTAGTAAAAATTTTGAGAGGAGTGGAGATTATTAATCTAATTTTGGACAGGAGAGATTCAGAGTCTACAACTGAAAATAGAGGGTCTTTGTTAAGACAGATTGACCCCTGATCTGAGATAAGAGATATTAAAATTAAAATGTGGAAATAATTAGAAGTGCAACACTGCCCTCTTGAGGTATAGTAAATATTATATTTAATATAGAGAATAATATCTAAATGAAAAGAGGCAGATTGTCAGTGACGTCAAATTGACTATAATTGAAGCTGTACTGTTCGTTGCAAATTCATTCAGACAGGCAGACCATCGCTAGCAGACCATCCCAGGACACAATGCACTCAAGATTTCACACCACATCTCTAACTCACATGCATTGATTATCTGACATTGATAATTTTCACATATTCCAAAACAATCAAAGAATATTCCAAGGCTGTAACTCATTGAATCCAGATTGGAGGTAATGTATGAGAGAGAGCAAATGTAAGGTTAATGTAATTATATATATATATATCTGGAGTATTTCTTGCAATAGATAGACTGAGATATCTCAGATTATTGTTAGATCCAGAATCTAAAAATATTTCTATTCTGCAGATAGAGATATGAAGAAGAATCGGATATAAGGATTTATCCTAAAGAAACTGTTGCAGGATTGTTATACCGATAAATATATATATATATATTTGAATTTGGAAATTACTGTGATTGAAATTAAAAAGCAAGGAATTATATAACTACAAAATACAAAGCAGAAGATTAGAAGCTTAATTCGCTATTAGGGGAGGATTCACTAAATAAGTTTTTACTTATTCTAAAACTAGAATAAGTGCTAGCTCATCTTTTGTTGATCCACGTAGTATAGAGAGACCCATATCTCTACAAGATCTAGCTTGTTAAACATTGGTTTGCTGGGAAATATATGTTAATGTTTCGTTAAGCAGAAATGTTTATTAACCATTTGTGTATAGTTACTAACTGATAAGATAAATGATATTAATCATATATGCAGTTACTAACAGGAGATACATATATTGGGAAGCTAGTGTGCTGATGGATGGATTTTGTGGTTGTTTATAAATCTTTGTTTATGATATGAGATTTGAAACTTTTTTGTATACGTAATAAATATATATATTTTTATCCGGTTATTGATTAGTGTATTCTTCAAAGCAAAACACCGACAATTAAAAGAATTTAGGAGGATTTCTAGGAAATATTAGGCTGGGGTCAGACGAACGCAGTGTTAACGTCCGTGTTGCCGCACATAAGTACGTCCGTGATAGCATACAATTGTGTTAAATGGAGCCCCACACACGAAGTACGTCCGCACAGAAGTGCGGGGGCTGACGGACGCTGCAAACGGACGCAGGTTAGGCAAGAACGTAATACTGCTAGAACGGACATGCGGAGTGCGCCACGTCCATAACGTCTGCATAGCTTTGTGTGTGAGTGATGGAGCATGGTCAGACGGACTGCATTTATACCTCCAGCATTTTTGACAGACATAATGTTTTTTCATTGTAATTTATTTTTCCCTCCTACATCCGTCAAAAATAACTTCAGTGAAAAAATGGACTGTGTGACCACTACTGCGTCATCCGTACTGACTATGTCCGTACTGCACGGACGTACAGTCCGTAGAAATCACGCTCGTCTGACCCTAGCCTAAACGATTGATATTTGTGTCTCGTATAAGTTTCTTATAGAACAATAATCCCTACAAGGCGATGTGGGCGCAGCGCTATGACCTCCTTTAAGCTTAGCGCTAACACTGACGCTAATGTTAGCTTGAAGGAGGTGATCGAGCCCGTTTTTCACTAACCTTCCAATCGCATGGGACGGTGAATCTCCTCATTCGGTGCAATTTTGGACCAATTCTCCTATTCACTAAGCTGTCATTTTGCCAAATACTGGTGAATTGACAGCGAAATACAGTGCAATTCACTGCATTTGCCCCATAGAAGCCTATCGTGTCTTCCATTCACAGGACGCCGAACTGCACTGAAATTTCAGAGAAATTGCCTTATTTTTGGTGTTTCAGTTCGGCGTTCAGTTCTAATGTAAAAGCGTAATATTTTTTGAAGAACGTTTATTCTTTTCATTTTCAGCAGAACCATTTTTTTTTTTTTTTTACTACATTTTTGGTTTTCTTATTTCTTGAAAAAGTCTTACTAAAAAAATATTATTTTTTGAAGGACTTTATTATTTGGACACATTTTTACTATATATTTACTGATTTATAGAGAATTGGAGACTTTCCTTTTTTTTTTATGCAGTTCAGCAGAATTCGCTGCAATTTGGCAGTTTGACATTCGATAACTGCGTCGGCGACTCCAGTTTTGGGAAAGTACGATGATCATTCGCTAAATAGTGAATTCACCGTATTTTCGGCGAAATGAAATCGGCTAAGTGTGGCAAAATGGGATGAAACGCAAAGCTGCGTTGCTAATAATCTCATTATGATCACTACAAATCCCCATAAGCAGGAGATACCATCTTTATCACATTTACTGTATGTGGTACAAAGGCCAATTCTGCCTGTAGGCTGTTAATGCAGACTCCGTGCAACATTCTGTAAATTGAGGGACACCATCTAGGTTTCAGAACCTTTCATCCCACCAATATTTCTGTAAAGGATAAACAAATTAAGAAAATGAGCAAATTCACATTATTTTAATTTTTATCTATCTCCGAACGATGTCTGCGCAAATATATTTGTAGCGTCACATCCCATGCTTCAAATAAATGTTAGAACTGTTTGTTTTTTTTCTCAACAAAAAGCACTTGGTAGTGAAGGGGTTAAATTATATGATGCCATGCTAGTAGTACACAGTGATGGGTTTTGATTTGCCTATAATATAATAAGCATTTCATGTCCAGAGTCTGACCCCTATATCAGCGTGTCACTATCCACGGGTGATGTGGGAATTGACTTCTCGGCATAGTGAAATAATTGCAGGGCTAAGCTTGGAGACACATGGCTGCTACGTGATCTCCAGGGCTTTCCCCTCCTAGTAATTCCGGCTCTTCACGTGATCTCTCTGAATTACAACGCATTTATGCTACGTGCAGATGATATGTGTAGGGAATACTACCTTGCCGGTTATTGAGAGCAGCAGGAGAAAATTGATGGATCGGAGCTGGGCGCACATGCCAAATGTGGTGGGGGGGGGGCACTCTTTAAATCGTGATCATTTTTAATCCATAAAGTGGACAGGATGAGTAGAGTGTCCCTTTTTAAGTAAAAAAAAATCCCGCATTTTTTTTTTTTGTAATTATTTATTCAACCGTTTATTCTTTTCATTTGCAGCAAAAAGTCTCTTTATTTATTTATGATTTTTAGGCATTTTTCAGCTAATTTTCTTTCCCCCAATTTTTTTTTTCTTAAAATGGCGTTTTTTTTTTGTTTTTTTCCTGAAACAGACCTTTTTGTTATTATTCAAAGGACCTTCTATATTATTTCCAGGCATTTTCATGCAGTAGTTTTTTTGAAAACTCCTTTTTAAATTTGGCCTTTTTTTTTCTTTTTTTTACCTCGTTCGGCAGCTTGTCGTTTTTTTCCGGCGGCTGGTCGGCAGCTTTTTCTGTATCGATTCGGCGGTTTTTCCGATCGATTTGGTGTTTTTGCGTTACGTTCGGCGGGTCGATTCGCCACACTTCGGGGACCCTGCGGTGAATGCCAAACCCACAGCAGGGTCGGCTAACATGTTGATGACATTTCAGTGCTCTCTGAATAACCCTGAAAGTAAGAGGTTTTATGGAAATATTTTTTAATAAAATCTTTACGCAGTCTAAAATCTTTAATTCTTTATAGAATTTACTCGATTGAAACGGTAACTTACATATATCCGTTTACATCTGCAAATCCTGCTTTGTTATTCTTTTACTTTGCGACATATTTTATCGTTTAGGCACACATTGCTTTAATCAGGAGGGGAAAAAAATCACAGGAAGTTTCTTATGTTTACATTTCCTAACGTTTCAAAGTCTTTTCACCGGTTCAGATTCTTCAGTTGGTTTGTTCACCCCCCATCTGGTAACAGTTCATTTGTCTCCTCTGTCGTTTCATGTATTTGCTGCGGAATCTCTCCCGGCCTTGTTATTGTTACCTGGCAGGGTTATTTTGTCTTTACTGTCAGCGGTTCCCAGGTGTAATCCTCTTGTTGTTTTTCGCTTAGGTGCCAGTGCAATGGACATGCAGACACATGCAACGAGCTCGACGGGACTAATTGTCCGTGCAGCAACAACACAGAGAGTTCTAACTGCCAGAACAATGCCCAGATCGACAAAAGGGAATGCTACAAACATCAGGTAGCTTACGAGACACAGTCTATTCCTGTATCGATACTTCGCCCAAATGTAATCAAAAGGACGTCTGCGTACAAGAAGGAAATGAAATTGTCACAGTGGGAATATTCCTGTATTTACCTTCAATATTGAAAGGGGTGATGTCTGTACAGTGTATGGGGAGTGGTAATCCATGCCATGTACACAGTATTGAGAGCAAAAGATGCTGGGCTCTATTACATTCTTCGTGCAAACGCATTACGCATTAACGCGAGGGGCAAAACCCTTTGCGCAGAACGTCGTATTACAATGTCAGCGCAACAAACGCGCAAATACGTCTACTGCGGGTGAACCTGTGCGAACCCTTTGCAAGCTTACTGTACTTCGCGCGTCCTATACTTAACATTGTGAGCGCAAATGCGTTTGTGCGCTGGTAGGCAGATGGTATTACAATCTATGCGCAGTTTGTAACGTACAGCCTTTGTGGCATAATTTTAGCGACTCCTGAAAGCTGGTGTTAATGGCAAATCTGAACACTCTGGCCAAAACCAAATACACCAGCCCAAAAAAAAAATACAGCAAAGTATAGTTACACATTCTACTCGTACCCAAACAATAAAATTGAGAAGTTGTGCGTGTTTTTTTTTTTTTTTTGATACAGCATATATGCACAGATTGACAGGCGCAAAAACTTAACGGGAGACAATTAAGGTTCTTATTTCTGATTGGCTGAATCATGTGAAAAAAACAGTCTGCACACTGATTTCTGCACGCAACGTTACTGCGCGCGTGTTTTTGCGTGTCCGTTTTACACCTGTTATTTTTTGACGGATGAAAAAAATGCACGAGGATTGTAATACCAGCGTTGTTTTACACGCGTTAACGTTTGACGCTTCGCGCAAAAATTCACGCGTTTACCGTGCATTTTTGCGTGAAGAATGTAATCGGGCCCACTATGTATAGGCGACATAGAAAGAGTTAGAAAGAATTGGTAAACTTGTATCCAACCAATATGATGACACTATCCTGTAACAATTTAGGGGGTAACCCGGTACTTGTAACAGAGGACCAGGGAATTGATAATGGAAAGCCAAAATAAATCTTAACATTCAATAAGGTTCCAAGATAAAATCCGTAAATCACAAACACAAACACATCAATAAGTTTCTCACATGGGGCTCACTCCGGAGCTATATAGGTAGTTCTGGAGTAAGCCCCATGTGAGAAACTTATCGATGTGTTTGTGTTGGTTTATGATTGGAACCTTATGAAATGTCAAGTTTTAATTTGGCTTTCCATTATCAATTCCCTGATCCTGTTACATTTGACATGCACACCGTATGCATTACTGACAGCAGGCTACTGACAGCAGGCTACTGACAGCAGGCTGCAGCATCCTTGCACAGTAAGGAGTCGTGTCTACCTGCATTCATTGGATGCCCATTCCAGAGCAGAGGATCCACAGAGTGACCTTTTTGATAACACAATAATAAATCTGGGATAACCTGAGAAATGTTATTTAAATTTTGGGATGTTCTTATTTTTCTTACAAATTCAATGCGTTAAGCACCTTGTAGGGACACTCTAAAACACTCGAGGCCTAGATCCCCCCCCCGATCAGTTAAAAATCGCTGTGAGAAGGGCTGGAGAATCCTCCATCTACACCAGCGTCAGCAGCATCAGGGATTTTGAATTTCCCAACTGCCGGTCACAGGTCAGTAACGGGACATCCGCATGCTGGTGTCATCTTCTGACTGCCACCGAAAGCCAATTCCCTGAGAGAGGCAGCAGATGGATCGGTCCTGCGCATGCATGAACAGCTCCGACCCATCGCAGGCGCTACAGAACTTTATGTAAAGTGTGCAAGTCCCGCGGTTTCTTCACTGCAAATTGCGTAGCAAAGCTGCAGGGATTACCGGATTCAGAAGCCGATGAATTGAAGAGGAGGAGCAGCACGCGACCAGCGAGAAAAGGTGAGTAAATTCGCCTAAAATAAGAAATAATAAAAAAAATAAATGGGCAGATTGCGATCGGCAGCATCTGTCCAGTTATTTAAAGGCAAAAGGGGGGCATTTTTTTAACCCTTTAAACAATTTCAAAGCCTTATAATAAACTGCCTGCACATTTTAGAACTTTTTGAAAACCTCCATCACCTCACCCCTTTACAAAAACATCTAATTTACCCCTTTAACGATTTGGCTTTAACGATTAAAGCTAGCAGGATGTTTCTTTCAAGCTGTAGATAACAAATGTGTTTCTTTCGGATTTTTCATTGTTTTGCCTCTTCTTTATGTTTCCACAGTGTTCTAAATGCAAAGATTCTTTCAATGGCACTCCGGTCAATGGGAGACAGTGCTACAGACTGATGACTGTGGAGCAGGAGTATTGCTTCGACCCCACCTCACAGAGCAACTGCTTCCATGAACCCAACATCCAGAATCTGCCTTTCGGACGCACTGTTTACTTTGGGGTCCAGCCAAAATTCACTAACGTGGACATAAGAGTCACAGTGGATGTAACGTTCGGCAGTGTAGATGTCTACGTGTCAACATCATCAGACAGTTTTGCTGTTGATGTGGACCCTGTCACTGGCATTCATTCTGTCCGCGTATACAGACAGATGGAGAACGATGATCAAGGAGGACCCAAACCACTTACCGCCAGCTATGCCAATGGGAGTATGTGGTTTCCATTGGGCAAGGCAAACTGGCTTCGTGAAGAGCGTCCACGAGGGTTGATTACATATATCACGGTCAGGAATAAGCAAACCGTATTGATTGTTCGAGGAGTGAAAGATCGCGTCGTCATTACATACCCCCATGAACTGCACAGCCTCAAAAGCAGCCGCTTTTTCCTGTTACTTCTCGGAAACTTATCCAGTGGATCAGGAGAGTCCCAAGGGCTACTCTTCTTCCGGCAAGACCAAGCACACATTGACCTTTTTGTCTTCTTCTCTGTTTTCTTCAGCTGCTTCTTCCTGTTCCTGTCAGCCTGTGTCCTTCTATGGAAGGTCAAGCAATGGTTGGATGTCCGTAGGGAACAGAGGAGGCACCTGCAAGAAATGAGTAAGATGGCCAGTCGACCCTTTGCCAAGCTGACTGTTTATTTCCAACCCGATGTCGAGCTTTTGGCAGGTTGTCATTCGAGCGGACCAGTATTACCACCACTTTCACACCACCATCACCATCATCACCACCACCATCGCTCAAAGCCCCGAGTGAAATCCTATGACCCCTCTGCTCCACAGCCTCTTCCTTTGCGGCACTCGGACCCTTTTCTATCGCAGTTATTGGGATACACATACTCCAGTTTCAGAGTCGGCCCATTACGCTTGAACCCACTGATGACGGCATGGCTGGAGTGGTCACTTTACTCTTGCAACTGCCTGGAGGAGCTCAAGCTCCCAACAGGGCGTGTTTGGGCTCTGCGCTGGTTACTTTGCGGCATAACCTCCAAGAATACTGTGGACCCAGCCATATTGTAAGCAGCTCCCGCAAGGGACTTCTCAGCCATGAAAACCTGACCAGCATGTCCATTTGAGTCAGGTGGGCGAAAGACAATCCTCTAAACCAGTATACAAAAAAAAGTAAGAAATCAGGGAGGAATGATTCCCAAATCATGGAGGTCGATGCGCACACACTAAACAAAAACCTTCTGAAGAAAAGAGACACTGGTTTAGTGCAATGGACACTTTTTTTATTTTTTTTTCCTGTTCTAAACTTGCAAAACACTACTTCATAGCCCGCACACAGGTCAGCTCCATCGACAGGAACCCAGTGCCTTGTACATAGGCAGCCAGACATGTTGGGGTGTGTGTGGGTGGGATGCCTTTGTCTGTAAAGAGTATCAACGATTACAAGCGTTTGTGTCTGGACAATAAACCTGTCCAGGATCTACAGTTGTGTTTGCAATTATTTGACGTGACGTCTGACATCCTCATGTCACGTGGAGAGTGAGAAATTCTGTAATTGGTTACTGGCAAAGGTCAGGAACCTTAGAAAAATGTTTGTCAACCCCCCCCCCCCCCCAATCAAAACTACATGTCCATTGAAGATCACCCCACCTTAGCGGGATATGTAATTCTGGATCCTGTATACATTTTAAAACCTCTGTAGTTCAATGGATTGTCACATTTTTTTGGCAGTAATTTTTGCATAGCAATGTACAGGTAAGTAGCCAAAGACTTAAGAGCAGGGTTGTCAAACAGAAGGATCCATCATGCAGTCCAACACGATTTTCCAGACTGCCATATTCTTGCAATTGTATTTTATGTGTGCATTTATTAATCTCTGGCTGACTAGTTGTCTTTTAAATCTCCCTCCATTTCTTAGAAAGAAAACGTTCTGTTCCTCTCCCCCCCACGTCGTAAATGATTAACATTCTGATCATTTTCACAAACCTTATTCTCTCTCCACAGCACATGCACACACACACTCTGAGTACTTCTTACCCTCTGCTGTCCCACCCAGGCCCGGTCCATAATTTCAGGTCTCCTTTCCAGCTGTCTCCACTTCTCTCTCTAATTACTCTAAGGCTAGGGTCAGACGAACGCATTTTTACGTTGTCTGTGAAAAAGTGCGTTCGAACGAATAGACGCATTTTTTCACGGAGTACGCGATAGCGGTCATACTATGCGCATTTTCGTCCATGATTTTGTACGGATCATCAATAAAACACTTTTTGTGTCTGGACGTTATGTTGGCCGGACATTAGCAGCGTCTGACGTCTCCCAATCACGTACACACGCCGCTAGCGGACGCAGCGCACTCTGTACGTCAGTACTAGTGGTTTCACGTTCTCGAAAAAATGCGTTTGTTTGCCGCTTGCGTTGCGCGGCCGCACTTTTGTGCGACCGTACTTCGTATATTGGCCGTCATTGCCCGGCATCTGCTGCTAGCACGGCCGTGATTAAGTGCGGCTGCACGCGCGTTCGCACTGCCTCAGTCTGACCCTAGCCTAAGCCCCGGCTTCTGGTCCTTCCCATGCAATCCCTGCTAACCATCTTCATATTCCCTCTGCTTCCATTTGTTTCACCTACCCCAGTCCCTTAGATTGTAAACTCACGGGATGCCTGGCTGAGCACTTGGTTAAGTGCTGTACTACCAGGACAGTTATCCTATGGGCAGGGTCATCTTTTCATCATGTACGTCTCCTGTTTGTGCTGCCCTATTGTAAAGGAATATGCTGGCGCTGTATAAATGCCTGGAACTACCTAAGTGGAAGCCGTTGTCTGTATCTCACCGCGAGGTCACTGCTCAAGAGGAACACCGTTATCCCCACGCATATCCAGGAAAAAAGAGAACGACCTCAAGCAGGGAATAGTGCAGGTAGAAGTTTATTCAAGGGGAAGAGCGCCCCCGCAACACACATTGATGGGCTATTAGATGGTATGATAATCTTGGTATGTACACCCTTAGGGCAGTTCGCATTCCAAAGTGATTATCCCAACCATGGCCTCAGCTAATTGCAGCTGTTGAAGTACCCGTGGATCCTGACCGCATTCTGTTTCAGTGCCGCCTCATCGTATACATTGAGATTTAATACTGCCGCGGCCTGGGTGACCAAGTCATTTCTGTTTTGAACAGGAACCACTTTCATGATGATCTACCTGTCACAGTCCCTCTTAGGCTGGGGGCAGACGAGAGCACTTTTTACGGTCCGTTGTAGCTTTTCAAAGGAGTCAATAGAGAACAACACACGAAGCACGTGCGCACTTTTTCACGCCAAAATGGCATCGACCTGAAAAAGCTACAAGGACGTAGAGAAACCCCTGCATACAGCTTTTTTTTCTCTCTCAACATCAGTCAAAACTAACTGCTAAAATGCAACCACAATCTCATCCGTTACAAAGTTCATCCGTTATTGTGCGCAATCATTTCCCTCGTCTGACCCCAGCCATGGAATGGAATGCAAACTGCCCTAAGGGTGTACATACCAAGATTATCATACCGTGTAACTGCCGATCGAAGGTGTGTTTTTGTGATGGAACCTCTAACGTGGTGCTATAGAGTGGAAACATGTATTTATTAAGCGCTAATAGTTTCATAGTGCTGTATAATGGCTGACAAAAACGTCAAACACACAGAACAGTAGGAGAGAGGACCCTGCTCGAGAGCTTACAATCTAAGAGGAGAGGGGTGACACGCTACAGTTTCAAGTATTTATAAAGTGCCAACACGTTCCATAGTGCTGTACAAAGGGAGAGACAGCATAACAAATATACATACACATTACACGCACAGAACAGTAGGAGAGAAGACCCTGCTTGAGAGCTTACAATCTGAGGGTGAATAGAGTACAAGAAGTAGCGGGGTGCATGTGAGTTCAGTAAGGCTTTTGATACTGTTCCCCCTAGAAGGCTTATCAATAAATTGCAATCTTTGAGCTTGGATTCCAATATTGTTGAATGGATTAGGCAGTGGCTGAGTGACAGGCAACAGAGGGTTGTGGTAAATGGAGTTTATTCGGCGCAAGGTCTTGTTACCAGTGGGGTACCTCAGGGGTCAGTACTTGGACCCATTCTATTTAATATTTTTATTAGTGATATTGCAGAAGGTATTAATGGAAAAGTATGTCTTTTTGCTGATGACACAAAGATTTGCAACAGGGTTGACGTTCCTGGAGGGATCAGCCAAATGACAAATGATTTAGGTAAACTAAAAAAATGGTCGGAGTTGTGGCAATTGAGTTTTAATGTGGATAAGTGCAAGATAATGCACCTGGGACGTAAAAACCCAAGGGCTGAATATAGAATATTTGATACAGTCCTAACCTCAACATCTGAGGAAAGGGATTTAGGGGTCATTATTTCAGAGGATCTATGGGTAAGTAGTCAATGTAATAGAGCAGCAGGAAATGCTGGCAGAATGCTTGGTTGTGTAGGGAGAGGTATTAGCAGTAGGAAAAGGGAAGTGCTCATGCCACTGTACAGAGCACTGGTGAGACCTCACTTGGAGTACTGTGTGCAGTACTGGAGACCGTATCTCCAGAAGGATATAGACATCTTAGAGAGAGTTCAGAGAAGGGCTACTAAAATGGTGTACGGCTTGAAGGAGAAAAGTTACCAGGAAAGGCTTAATGATCTTAACATGTACAGCTTGGAAAAAAGACGAGACAGAGGAGATATGATAGAAACATTTAAATACGTAAAGGGAATCCACAAGGTAGAGGGAGTATATTTAAAAGGAAACAAAATCGCAAAACAAGAAGACATAGTCTTAGATTAGAGGGGCAAAGGTTTAAAAGTAACATCAGGAAGCATTATTTTACTGAGCGGGTGGTGGATACATGGAACAGCCTTCCAGTTGAAGTGGTAGAGGCCAAAACAGTAAATGAATTTAAGCAGGCATGGGATAGGCATAAGGCTATCCTAAACAAAAGATAAATCCAGGTAAAGTATCCATGTAATTGGGCAGACTAGATGGGCCGAAAGGTTCTTATCTGCCAACATTTTTCTATGTTTCTATGAGTTGGGTAGGAAGATGGAGCAAGAAATGAACAGTGGGGGATTAGGGAGTGAGATGATAGGTTTCTGTAAAGTAATGTGTTTTTGGAGACTTCTCGGACTGGAGAGACTGGGCAAGTCTAATGGTGCAGGGGAGGGCGTTCCATAGAAAGGGGGTAGCTCTGGAGAAGTCCTGAAGGTGGGAGTTAGGGGTGCAGGTACGTGGAGACGATATCAGATCATTGGCAGAGTGAAGTGGTCGAGACAGGATGTACCTGCCAATAAGGGAGGAGATGTAGGCAGGGCCGTGGTTATGGAGAGAGTTGTACGTGAGCACCAATGTTTTAAATTTGTTTCTAAAGGAAACAGCCAGTGTAGAGATTGACAGAGGGGTGATGTGCGAGAGGTTCGGCGAGGGTAAATGGAGTACGTGAAGTAGTGCGGTGCATGTGGGTTGTGAAGAAAGATGGTGAAAGAAATGTACAGTTGGGGGAATGATGGAGTGAGCCGATAGGCTTCTCTAAAGTAATGTTTTCAGAGACTTCTTGAAGGACTGGAGAGACGGCGAGAGTCGAATGTTGCGGGGGAGGGAGTTCCATAGAAAGGGGGTCCGAGTACATGCAAGTATAAAAATTAAAAGCTTTTAAAATGTCATACCATGTTCTCTAAGTATTTTTCAGGATTACATTACCGTTCCATTTAAATAAATACAGCACATTTTCCTCTTTCCGTCATTACTCTATTCTGTCATCGCTTTGTTTACACAGGGAACGCTGGATCATGTTCCTGACGTGCAATGTAAACGCTGTGCGGGCTGCAGGAGATCAGACTGTCATCTCCATTAAAACAGGAAAAACATGCCGTTAATTATATTTACGTTCAGTGCGTAAACGGGGGATGGGAAGATTAAAAAAAAACTGATGTAGTATAGAAAGGAATGTGCACAATATGGCAATTCCTAAAAAGGGTATTTGACTCCTTGAGAGCAATATAAGAACCAAGGAGAGGAAGGTAGAGACAGCGCTGTGTTTCCAAAAGGTGCGCTGGCATTACCGGTGTTTATTCATACCTGAGCATCGGACCAGGTGTACAGGCAGAAATTTTGGTTCAGAATCCAAAAATCTTGTATTCTGAAATACTCCGAATCAGCTGGGAACATCCAGTTATTTTGTTATTGGACGGATTTGGAATATCGGAAGTGTATGATACAAACGTTTCCAATATTCGGAAACAATGTATTAACGTTCTAAAAAATGGTAACAGTGTACAGGATCATTATGAGAGGAGTAGAAACCGGCGCCTGTACTTCAGGGTTGTATGGTCTGCAGCTTCAAATTTGGTGTGATCTGGATCCTGACTGGTCAGGTCTCCAGATGTGAAGTTCTGGGTCTTGTTTATGTACCTCGAAATAAGCACAAATACAGTGTGTAGACTGTTTGCTCAGTATTAATACTCTAATACAATAAGGTAAACTACTCACATGTTGCTGTGCTCTTTTCTAAGTGGCACTAAAGTTCAGTCAGTCGGTGACTTTTGGGAGCACCGGATCTTCCGTTTCTCCTGAAAGGGCCTCTAATGTTTGTTTAATATGTAGGAAAAGAGAAGTGCTCATGCCACTGTACAGAGCACTGGTGAGACCTCACTTGGAGTACTGTGTGCAGTACTGGAGACCGTATCTCCAGAAGGATATAGACATCTTAGAGAGAGTTCAGAGAAGGGCTACTAAAATGGTGTACGGCTTGAAGGAGAAAAGTTACCAGGAAAAGCTTAATGATCTTAACATGTACAGCTTGGAAAAAAGACGAGACAGAGGAGATATGATAGAAACATTTAAATACGTAAAGGGAATCCACAAGGTAGAGGAAGGGAGTATATTTAAAAGGAAACAAAGTAGCAAAACAAGAGGACATAGTCTTAGATTAGAGGGGCAAAGGTTTAAAAGTAACATCAGGAAGCATTATTTTACTGAGAGGGTGGTGGATACATGGAACATCCTTCCAGTAGAAGTGGTAGAGGCCAAAACAGTAATTGAATTTAAGCAGGCATGGGATAGGCATAAGGCTATCTTAAACAAAAGATAAATCCAGGTCAAGTATCCATGTAATTGGGCAGACTAGATGGGCCGAAGGTTTATCTGCCGACATTTTTCTATGTTTCTATATTGGTCATCATAAAAACAGGACAGGGTAAACACCAGCGGTACTTTAAAACCAATTAAAACAAACACAATTGAATAAATAAATGGAACACCACAAATGCGTTTTGCCCAAGGCTTCATCAGTGGGTGTAATCCATAAAATGACACACGGGCCTTAAAATTAGATGCAGACTGAAGCATATTCTTAATAATGACGCACAGAACGCAGCAAATTCTTTAAAATTACACACAGAATGATGCACAGAACAAAGCAACCTCCAAAATGATGTGTATGATTCCAACTGATGCACAGAATCATTTGAAACTAGCTCATAATATGGCACATAATGACTATAGGCTCAGAAATGCCCTACAGAAGTGACTCAATGTATTATATACAGACGTGCCATAACCAAAAAGCCCTCCTATCACCACCAGTAACTCCTGTAGCGTCTCATGGGTACTCTGCGCTATTCTGTTGGAGTCCTTGCTATGTTCCAGTTCACTGGGAGTAGCCGTCACATCACTTCCAATGTCTTGTCCGTCCAGGCCGATACGTCACCGATCAGAACCACGGTCCGCAACTGAATAAAGAAGTCCTCTTTGGAAAGCCATCACTGGCCCTCTGGCAGCTGACCAGGGAAGCACTCATGATCAATACAAAATCCTGAAAAAGGTTTGTAACATTCTAAAAAAAAGACGTTTTGCTGCAATTATAAAACGGTTGAATAAATATTTAAGAAAACCGGGAAATTTTGTTTACATTGAAACCACCAAAAATCAGGGCATTCCACTGACATTCGGCGTTCTCTGTATAGATTAACCATTATATCTCTAAGGCAGTGTTTCCCAAACCTCTCCTTGGGACCTTCAACCAGGCCAGATTTTGCAGATCACCTTGGGGAAATGCAGACAGAATCCTGCAATCACTGAGCAGCAAATCACATCACCTGTGCTGTGCTTCAGATATCCTGCAAACCTGGAGAGGCGGAGGGTCCTGAGGACAGGTTTGGGAAACACTGCTCTAAGGGGACGTCACTGAAGGTTTCTGTTTTTCACTGGGTCACCCCCTCTCCTCTTAGATTGTAAGCGCTTGAGCAGGGTCCTCCCTCCTTCTGTTCCATGTGCGCAACGTGAATGTATATTCGTTAGCGCTGTACAATGGGAGAGACAGAATAAGGAATTTATTTGCGCAGAGGAAAGAAAGAAAAGGCAGAGGAAAGAAAGAAAAGGCAGAGGAAAGAAAGAAAAGGCAGAGGAAAGAAAGAAAAGGCAGAGGAAAGAAAGAAAAGGCAGAGGAAAGAAAGAAAAGGCAGAGGAAAGAAAGAAAAGGCAGAGAAAGACAGACTGATCCTGGGTCCGACCAGTGGAGGGGTAAGATGGGCACCAAATGACCGTGTGTGGCCCCCGTGCACAGTGTATGTACCACCCCCACAGTGTGTGTGTCCCCGTGCAGTTTGTGCCACCCCCTGCACGCACAGTGTGTGTTCCCCTGGGTTTGTTTTAACAGTTAACAAATTTGGGGGGGGGCGGCGGCGCAAGTAGCTGGTCTTGCCTAGGGCACAAAATAGTCTAGCACCGGCCCTGGTGCGTCCAAATACTTTATATAGTGTATATGTTACGGGTAAAGCACAAAGTGCGGTTAATCCTAGGATTACCCGGGTAATCCTGACATTACCCAAAACCGCTGGGTAAAGCTGCAAAAAAAAAAAAAAAAAAAAAAAATCAGACTATACCTGGGTAATTTTAGGACTACCCAACTGCCCTTGGGTAACCGTCTGTAGGAGGTGAAAAATTTGCAAGTCTGAAGCTTCACCCGGGTAATCTGAGGACTATCCACAGCTTCACCTGGGTAATCTGCAGAGCATCCAACCCCACTTGGGTAACAGTGAATTTTGCTATTATCTCTGGATATTATCAACGAAAATGACAATAGACAGACATTAAAATGTATTGAGGATATAATGAATATACAGAGTAACAGGACATGTTTCTTATATGAATGTGACAGAGTTACATGATCTTTATTATGGGTCATATGTGCTTATATATCATTTATAAAACATAATAACCATCAGGTTACTCTTTATCTTTATTTTCATAAATTAATTTTCAGACAATTAATGCAGAGTTACATGACGGTTATTAGTGTGGTTTGTGACTGGATACAATTTCGTTAAAAATAATAAAAAACACAATTTTGTTATCAGTCAGGTAACAGTTTGCATCTTTACCCGGGTAATCCTCGGAATTCAGTAACTAACCTGCTGAAAACCCAAGAAAAGCAGAGACGTCATCGTTTCCGTGACTGCTACTCAGCGGTGCTGGGATTTAGGTGTGCAGCGGGGCTGTAAACACCCTGCTTTACATCAATGTAAGCTAAACCTCAGTGATGCTGTATGTGGGAAGGTGGCACATGCGGTGTATTTCTGCAGTCTATGCGCTGTCACGAATGGAAACAGTGGCTGGGTTTGCAGTCTTGGGGTTTCCTGCTCTGGTACAGATGCTGATACACTAACTTCTTACACCTTCCAGGCGCGTGACAAATAATCTATAGAGACATGAAACACACTCATGTCATTTGGAAATTTTACAGTGATTTCAATTTGAAAATGTGGTTTCAGATTGAATTTACGGTTTCTGAAAGTCGGCAGGGACGGATTTACATCACTTGAGCCTGTACGCACAGAAATCAGGCGCCAGACCCCTATATTCCCACATATACATGTTCATAAGGCATATTATTGTATAATAAATGAGAATATATACAGGATATATTGGGGGAAAAGATGCTAAAATATAGGATGCTCCGCCATTCATATTAGTTGCTGAAAATACATTTTAAAAAGTAAATGAGTCCCTATATACCTGAGGATTAGAATACATGATAAAAATACATATATATATATAATAAAAAAAAAATAGGAATATGTAAAAATATACAACATTGGTCCATAAGGGGAGAGGGGGCATTTCAAAAGGAGCTACGTGGTGGAGATTTATTAAAAGGGGTTTTGGAATGAATATACTTTAATATATGCAATAAAAAAAATCTATAGTTTATACATTTTCTTTTATATATTCTCTATATACTGGTGAAGGAGGGCATTGGTATGCCCCATTATTGCAATATAAGAATTTTAGTCTTTATATATTGTTTGCCGTGGGTTATTTCCAATTGTTTTAAGTGGACAGAGATCTGGAGCCCCCCAAAAAAAGCGCCAAGTGAGGGGAATACTATCAGGGTTATTCAGAGAATCAAAAAGTCACCGCACGTTCGGTGACTTTTCCTTTTCTTCAATTCGGTTTGATTTGGCGATCCCATTTCGGCGACCCTGCGGTGTATTCAGCAAGCACCACAGGGTCCCCGAATTGCAAGGAAAGGCTGCCGCAAACCTGACGAAAACTTGGCGCAAAACGAGGGCGAACGCACACTTAAACCCGCAGAAACATCTGGATTAACCCACCGAAAACACTGGAAAAACCCAAGCAGGAGCCGATCACAGCACAGCACAGCTGCCGGACAGAGCCGACGCCTCAGACGAATGCAGTGAATAAATTAAGAAAACAGTTTGCGTGAATGTTTGAAAAGTGAAACGCTGTTTGCAAAGAAACTACAGAGTGAAAATGTCTGAAATTTACATATAAGGTCCAGGGAATGATAATAAAAAGGGCTGTTACATAAAAAAATAAATAAAAGTAAAAACAAATTTAAAAAAAATAGGAAATTCTTTTAAAAAACCCCCCCGAAAAATGCTTAAAAGACCCTAAAAAAAAAAAAATTCTATAAAAGGGACTTTTTACTGCAGAAAATTATAATCAATGGTTTATTAGATATTGGATTAAAGTGGGAATATTTTTAACATTGAAGCCTATGGCATTCGCCTGAATGAACCTGCTGAATGAAACCTCCGAATGGCAGGGCATTAGGGGAACCTTTCACTGCTGGTTTGTGTTCTCTGAATAGCCAAAGCAGTGCTTTTTCATGGGGATTTCACTGCCCTCGAACAGGCACCGAACAGGCACTGTAGGTGCAGGCAATTCGCCAGGATTTGGCGAATTGCCTGCTCTCTGGATAGCCGAATGGCCAAGAAAGGTAACCGAACTCCGATTTTCAGCATTCGGTTCCCTTTCGGCAGCCATTCGGATCTCTTTGAATAACCCTGTATTTTAATTTTTGTTTGGGGGAAACAAAAAAACTAATTTTTGTAAAAACTGTTTCTTGCTGTACTCACATCAAAAGAAGCAGAAGAATCTGTTGCCTTAAAATGAAGCAGGATGTTAAGTCTAGGGTTAACCTAGTTTATTTTTATATGTGCAGTTTATGGTTTATATATCCATACATACAGAAGAAAACCAGGTGTAGTTGTCAGATTCCGTAGTAACCTGTCATTTGCCATCTGCTCCGCTTTCTGGTTACAGGGCACATACAGCAAACAGGACAATTACAGGTCTTTAGAAAACAAAACAAACATCCAGAGCTCATCCCAAGGGTAGAACGGTCTTTATTTGTGTTAAAGTTCTTTACATCGTTCAGTCATGCCCGTTATGTGCTTTTGGTACAACGTGTGCATTTAGTAAACCTTAAATAGGACGGAGTTGCACTTTTTGATAAGATCCTCTACATGTTAACATTTGCACATTCTTTAACTCTCCACAACTGTCGATCATTGGATTATCCAGTAGTAGAAGTGGGGTAACAGATGGATGTTGCTGCCAACTAGTTACAAGCATTTATAAAGCACCAACAAGTTCTGTGGCGCTGTACAATGGGAGCGGCAGACTTACAAGTCTGCATACACATTCACAGAAAAAATGGCGTCGCGCCTGTACTCAGAGCGGCTGCAACAGCCAGGAGTAACAGCCCAGTTCATGTATAAAACATAAGAGGAAAAAGGTGTCATCTGCGCTCGTTTCTATGTATTTCCATGTACAACAAAACACTATCAGGAGGTTTTAGTTTGTTTTAATGGCCATTGAAGCGTAAGCTCGCTCGCCCCGTCAGGACTCGCTCCACAAAGAGGTGCCTTAACCAATGTACCAAAAGCTGCTCTTCTGAGCAACTACATGCCCCTCCTGCTTTTCGGCTAAAGGAGAGGCAGAAAAATGGTGGGTTTTATTTATACACGCACCAAGCACTTCCCATTTGGGATTGAAAACAAAAACATGGAAAGGAACAGCAGCAAAAATTACGAACTGGTTACAGCATAATATATATATACATACAGAAAAAATGGCGTCGTGCCCATACTCAGAGCGGCTGCAACAGCCAGGAGTGAGTACAGGCGAGACACCATTTTTTCTATATGTATGTATCTATATTATGCTGTAACACCAGTTCGTAATTTTTGCTGCTGTTCCTTTCCATGTTTTTGTTTTCAACCCCAAATGGGAAGTGCTTGGTGCGTGTATAAATAAAATCCACCATTTTTCTGCCTCTCCTTTAGCTGAAAAGCAGGAGGGGCATGTAGTTGCGCAGAAGAGCAGCTTTTGGTACATTGGTTAGGACTCACTCTACAAAGAGGTACCTTGACGGGGCAAGTGAGCTTACGCTTCAATGGCCATTAAAACAAACTAAAACCTCCTGATAGTGTGTTGTACATGGAAATATATAGAAACGAGCGCAGATGACCTCTTTTCCTCTTGTTATGCATACACATTACACACAGAACAGTAGGAGAGAGGACCCTGCTCCAGAGCTCACAATCTAAGTCAACCAAACCACATAATCCTAAATGATGCCGAGTCAGTGTTGAAAATTCTCATTACCACGTTCCATGATCCAGAAAGGAATTATTTTGCTCCAGCGTCACACCTCATTACAAAAACCCCATAAAGGTGCTCATAAATTATCCCATCGCAATCATGGTCGAGTATACAGGATCTTCAAAAGCTCCAGCAGCAGCCCAACATCAAGTAAACTCGATCTGGTTGTCTTCTGAAGCAACAGAAAGGAATTTTATTTATTGCAAACTAAATTTACTTTCAAATGGGTTCTGGAACGTGCCCAATTTTTCAGCACCTCGAACAGGTCTGCCGAGGTGCTGAAGCTGTTTGAACATCTTGGAGATCTGTCCTTCGTGGAAACCACGAGCACTTGCTGCATTATAATACAGTCATGCAACACGTTTCTAGCCAGTAAGAAGGGGGGGGGGCGGTGTCCTCTGTCAAATAATCTTAAGGTCTCTACGATGTGTGAATAGTATATATTTTTACACTAATAGAAAACACTTTAATCCACTGGGGCCTGGCATTGGTTTTCTGCAAAACCACTTGGTAGTGAAGAGGTTAAGATTCTACTATGGAGTCGTGGCACCATCTTCACCCAACCATTAAACAAAGCTTTAATCCAGATCTGACAATTTGATGGACGCGACAGTCCGTACCTTCCCACAATTGGAATGTTACTAGACAGTCCTTAGGATGGAATGTAAATCCATCCAGCCCAAACAGGTTTTGTCCACATGTCCATTCACAGTCATGTTTGTTGGTTTTTTTGATCGACAAAGGAGACCTGCCCAGCCTGGGACCCTGGGAAACACCTCCATTAAATGGACACTACTGCTAACATAAGCTGTAACTAGATTACGTGTGCATTACTAATAAAAACACATGCTGGTTTTTTCTTTGTTTTAACTTTTTTACATTAAATTACATCAAAGTAAGTTATTTTATCTCCGGGTTCCAGTTTCTGGATTTTATCCATGATTCAACATTTACCAAAAGTTTTACTTTGCGACTCATGTTTATTTAATCTTCGATGTTTACCAGTTAATAGAGGCGGGGATGTTTAGATAAGGTTATTGTCCTGACTCTGCTACTTGAGATTTATTAAATATTTTACCAAGAAGGATACATTGAGCTTTCTCTCGTTTTCAAGTATGTCTTGGGTTGATAAGAGCTGGCAGCTGAATGAGAGAAGACTGGGAGCTTAAAAGACTTCTAATCTACCCCGCTCCTGTCCTTTGAATACATCCCACACCATGCAATGATTTCCAGTCAGTGGTCGACCAATAGACTCCATTCTATGGCCAAATCCACACAGTGAGGAGCAAGTGATGGAAAGATACTGTGGGTTGGGTGGGGTGGGGGCAGTATACATCACCGCTTTACCGCGAGTCCTTTCACTGACTCCCCGTCCACTGCAGAGCTAAAGTCAAAATCCTTACCCTGACTTACAAAGCCCTCGATAACTCAGCTCCCCACTACCTGTCCTCACTAATCACCAAATACACCCCAGCCCACTCCCTAAGATCAAACCGTGACCTGCGCCTAGCTTCTCCCCGCATCACCTCTTCCCATGATAGACTGCAGGATTTCACACGCGCAGCCCCCATCCTCTGGAAGGCTCTCCCTCGTACTGTCAGACTTTCCCCTAGTTTCCCTTGTCCCTTGGGGTGGGGTTACGCCTATTCCCCAGCATTTGGTGGTTGCAGCCGCCCCATCGGGAAATAGGCGTGACCCCACCCTTCCTGTACTATGTATGTTTTAATGTACCTCCAGCCAGGTCATCATTGCAACTGTTCCGCTCCGTGTCTTTGTTTTTTGATCCCAAGGTGGATTTGTTTCGGGGGGAAAGGCATAAATAAAAGCCCACCAGTGTACCTCATGACTGAAAAGCCGTGTGAGCATGTTATGGTTCGCTATACAGCAGCCTGTGGCTTCATTTTTGGACAGAACGCACCCTCACTAGAGGTGACATGACGTTGGCGGGTGAGCTTAGTCTTTTAATGGCCATTAATATTATCGTCATCATTTATATAGCGCCAACAGTTTCCGCAGCGCTTTACAATAACCAAAGGGAACGAAATACATAAACGGGCATAGGATGGAAACAAGAGGTGTAGAGGGCCCTGCTCATAGAAACCAAAGCCTCTAATTTTGTTTCACACAATATAATGGGGATAAGCGCAGATGACATTTTTCGCACAGGGTTATTCAGAGAGCGTGAAAAGCTGGAGAATGACTGGAGAATGACTGGAGAATGACTGGAGAATGACTGGAGAATGACTGGAGAATGACTGGAGAATGACTGGAGAATGACTGGAGAATGACTGGAGAATGACTGGAGAATGACTGGAGAATGACAAATTCTAGGTCAAAATAGCCAAACCAGAAAAATTCTCCCTTTCATCTCACTTTCCAAATTGGCTATTTTGACCTAGAACCAGTCAGTCATTCTCCAGTCAGTCATTCTCCAGTCAGTCATTCTCCAGTCAGTCATTCTCCAGTCAGTCATTCTCCAGTCAGTCATTCTCCAGTCAGCCATTCTCCAGTCAGCCATTCTCCAGTCAGCCATTCTCCAGTCAGTCATTCTCCAGTCAGCCATTCTCCAGTCAGCCATTCTCCAGTCAGTCATTCTCCAGTCAGTCATTCTCCATCTTTTCACACTCTCTGAATAACCCTGTCAGTGTATTATATCCCTGTCTATATCCTCCCCATTGTTCAGCGCGGCAGAATATGCTGGCGTTATATAAAGTAAAATAATAACAAAATATCACACAAAGTATCCACCCAGTGACAGTAAAATATTTTTTTAACTAAACATACGAGAAAAACAAAGTGCATGCAAGATATCAGCAACATAATATAAACACAGTAAGGACATTTCATTTTTTGGTGGTAGTGGCCCTTTAAGATGCCATGTGTCCCTTTAGGATTAAGTAATGTCCATTTAATGAAGTTAATGTGAGGCTGCAGAGAACATCAACAAGAAGAGATAAGAGAATTCCTGGAGCCAAGCTTCTGGGACTAATGGATTCTAGAGAGATTAAAGGCGGTTACACCTTGACGATTTAACAGACAACATCTGCCGTGTCTCACAGATTTAACCACACACACACACATTTTATACTCCTACGTGCGCCCAGGCCCACCCTAATGATGGGCGAAGAGGTCCTCTTTCACCTCCAACATTGACATTTTAGATGCCCCTTATCTGGTTCATAGAATAAAATCGGACTCCCTTACAGGCTTGTTATTGCTAATGAAAAATGTGCATTTTCTGCAAAATCCTCTAAACACTAGTTGTCAATAAATGTTCCATGACGCATAAACTCCCTGGCAAGGAGGGTGTGTGGATAATGCACAAACGACATGTTACTATTCAAGACCTAAAAGAAAACCATTATGAAGGTATCGTTGACTGGTACGTTTGTAACAGGATGGTTTTTACAGTTCTGCATGTTTACACTTTCAGAACAGATTTGTGGTTTAGTGTAAACACAAGGTATTTGGCTGCTGAAACTCATTTCTTTTGTTTCTCTGTGTGAAAGTTTATCTTCTTTGGATAAAGTAACCCAGACCCTTTATACGGTGAAAGTTTACATTTATATCCTTTCACAGCAGCCCTAAGAGTAAGGGATCAGATCCTTAGATCAGTGATTTTCATCATTTCATAATAAAAAAAAACAAGGTTGATAAAGGCACACCAGTAGCCAATCTATATAAAATACTAAATAAATTTTGTTAGAGCTGCCATCAGAAATTTTGGGACTCCCCCTTACTGAACCACTGTCACCTCCCCGTAGCTATATAAACCAATTATAAATAAAACATTTTGTCTTGTTTTCTGCTTATTTTACTAGGAGTGAGCTAAATCCCTGGGAGAGCAAGGGGATAAAAAGTGTTCCCTGGAGGCAGAACAAGGGGATAAAAAGTGTTCCCTGGAGGCAGAACAAGGGGATAAAAAAAGTGTTCCCTGGAGGCAGAGCAAGGGGATAAAAAAAGTGTTCCCTTGAGGCAGAACAAGGGGATAAAAAAAGTGTTCCCTTGAGGCAGAACAAGGGGATAAAAAGTGTTCCCTGGAGGCAGAGCAAGGGGATAAAAAGTGTTTTCTGGAGGCAGAGCAAGGGGATAAAAAGTGTTTTCTGGAGGCAGCAGAGCAAGGGGATAAAAAGTGTTCCCTGGAGGCAGAGCAAGGGGATAAAAAGTGTTTTCTGGAGGCAGCAGAGCAAGGGGATAAAAAGTGTTTTCTGGAGGGAGAGCAAGGGGATAAAAAGTGTTTTCTGGAGGCAGCAGAGCAAGGGGATAAAAAGTGTTTTCTGGAGGCAGCAGAGCAAGGGGATAAAAAGTGTTTTCTGGAGGCAGCAGAGCAAGGGGATAAAAAGTGTTCCCTGGAGGCAGAGCAAGGGGATAAAAAGTTTTCTGGAGGGAGAGCAAGGGGATAAAAAAGTGTTTTCTGGAGGCAGCAGAACAAGGGGATAAAAAGTGTTTTCTGGAGGCAGCAGAGCAAGGGGATAAAAAGTGTTCCCTGGAGGCAGAGCAAGGGGATAAAAAGTGTTCCCTGGAGGCAGAGCAAGGGGATAAAAAGTGTTCCCTGGAGGCAGAGCAAGGGGATAAAAAGTGTTCCCTGGAGGCAGAGCAAGGGGATAAAAAGTGTTCCCTGGAGGCAGAGCAAGGGGATAAAAAGTGTTCCCTGGAGGCAGAGCAAGGGGATAAAAAGTGTTTTCTGGAGGCAGAGCAAGGGGATAAAAAGTGTTCCCTGGAGGCAAAGCAAGGGGATAAAAAGTGTTCCCTGGAGGCAGAGCAAGGGGATAAAAAGGGTTCCCTGGCAGGAGAGCATTTGATCTGCACCTCTGCCTTGTCAATCCGTGCAGTGATGAGTCACAGTGAAACGGCCCATCGGAAAATATGTTGGTATCTTGGTGGGCCAGTTGTGGGTGACATGGAGGGACCCTTACGTCTGGCACTTTGAGAAGTTGTACAGGTTTTGGCAAGCACCAGGCCCACCTCTAGAACATAAAAAAAAATATGTCATCTGCACTTATACCCATTATACCGTGTGAAACAAAATACAATTAGAGGCTTTGGTTTCTATTAATGGCCATTAAGAGTGTAAGCTCAGCTGCCAAACATCAAGGCACCTCTAGTGAGGGTGAATCCTATCCAAAAATGAAGCCGCAGGCTGCTGTGTAGCAAATCATAACTACTCATGCTGCTTTTCAGCCATGAGGTAGACTGGTGGGCTCTTATTTATGCCCTCCCACATCTATATAGACCTGCATTTTTTGATGTAAGAGATTCTGTTTAAGTATCCAGTCCCCAACATGACCGCGGCATGCCACAGTGAGGACGGCTGTGAGCTGAGAGCTGTCCTACAGGACCCACCCTCTGCTCTGAGTGCTGCGCTGTAGGGTGACTCGGCTCTCAGCAGCCCCCCCAGCAAAATGGCACCGGCTGTGGACAGGAGAAAGTTTAGAACTTAATATCCGTTTTCTTACATTATAAATGTCTGAGAAAATGCCACCATATAAAAACGAGGTGCCCTGCCAAATGGATAAAGGTCAATTTACCCATGACATTGGCACTTTCAAGATTTGGGAGCATTCCAATCCCATCTGGATGCCCACATTGAAGATTAAAGTGATAGGTTCATGCATGGAGCAAATAGGTCAGGGCACAAGTCTCATCTGCTAAAACTTTTTCAGACTTGTAGGAGTCGCTCCATGTTAATTTGAGATCCATTGATGTTCTCTTTTTTTAGAGTCACATATATCGCCAACAGATTCCGTAGCTCTTTATAATGGGGAGCACAAACTTGAGACCTAAATGAAACATTAAGAACAGATGGCCCTGCCCATTGGATCATTGTCCTGCCAATACAGCACTTTATACTAGTCCTCAGCGAGGCAGCCCATGAGCTTACAATCTAAAGGACAGAGGTATGTGAAACAAGAGGGAGCAGGGGGGAGTGTGGAACTGGTGACCAGAAATAAAAATGGTACGGATTGTATGGCAAGGACTAGATGCTTGGGTTTGAAAAGGGTAATTGGAAAGAGTGGAAACAATGGGAGAGCTACACATTTAGGCCTGGGACTGGGTGGGAGGGACTGCAGAGTGAAAATGCAGGAGCTGGAAATTGTGAGCTATATGAAGACATTTAATGAGAGGGACTGCCTTTCCAAAGCCTCTAGGAAGCCCTGTACTAAAGACTATTGTACTGGCCATGTGACTTCAGCAGCAGACTATTTTATAAAATTAGGTCTGGTCAGGAGACTGTTTTCCACTCAGGACCCATAAAGCCCTATACTAGCACTACATCAATTGTCCAAAATGGTCAGCGAGCTTCATGAAAGTCAAAAGGGACAAATTCTGAATAAGTTAAAAGAAGTTTATTATAAAGTATATAAATATATATGGAAGTATTAGGGGAGGTGGATTCAGGTCACCTCCCATGTCTGTGGAAGTTAGAACGCGGCATGGGGAAACTTGTGTGCTGCCACTCTCTGCCTTTTATCTCTCGTGCCATCTGGCACAGGGCACACACCATGCAGCAGCATACTGAGCAGTAATCATTCATAAGGTCACCCTGTATAATAAAAAAAAAAGTACAGATCAGGTTTGCAGTCCGCTGCAATCACGTACCAACTAAAAATCTGGACAAAGCAACCTGCATGTCAGGGTTGACTAACTGGGCCAAAATTACAATATTCTATTAATGCCCAGAGGTACCCGAAATGTATTCTACCAACTGCATCAGGTTTCGCCCTAAAGCAAGGATCTCAGCCAACCCGTGGTGCTCAGCCAACCCGTGGTGCTCAGCCAACCCGTGGTGCTCAGCCAACCCTTGGTGCTCAGCCAACCCTTGGTGCTCAGCCAACCCTTGGTGCTCAGCCAACCCTTGGTGCTCAGCCAACCCTTGGTGCTCAGCCAACCCTTGGTGCTCAGCCAACCCTTGGTGCTCAGCCAACCCTTGTGCTCAGCCAACCCTTGGTGCTCAGCCAACCCTTGTGCTCAGCCAACCCGTGGTGCTCAGCCAACCCGTGGTGCTCAGCCAACCCGTGGTGCTCAGCCAACCCGTGGTGCTCAGCCAACCCGTGGTGCTCAGCCATGCCTTGCATCAGAGGTGAAGTCCTAAAAAAGTGGGAACTCACCAAAATTTCTGTCCTCCAATTAGAAATTATCTCTCACTTGGTACAAACACTCAAATCTGAATTTTTATGTAGATCTATGAATTTTAGCAAAAATTTATGATAAGTTACTATGATTTAACGCCTGCATACAAGCATTATAGTGTGTGGAACCAAAGTGAACCCGGTTCCCTCTGGAAAGATAGTGCAGGAACTGTGTTTCCATGCATTCCCCTGGACTTGACCCCTGCCTTGTATATGGGTATTCCACAGCATTCCAGTTAGTGACGTTAATGCGCTGCCTTTCAACAGTTTTAGAGCTAGATCACTTACTGGAATTTTGTATCGCTCTCGTAGCCCAGTGCGCAAAGCGAACATGGACCCCGGTAACAAGCCGAAGCAGCACACTTCTCCAAAAAGGGCCGACAAGTAGCAGGGCAGGATGTATGGACAAATACAACCCAGCAGGCCTGAGAAGAAAAAAAAAGTGATTAGAACCTCATGACTGATCTCCAATCATCCAATACTATTCTATTCCAACCAGGTGTAACCAGAGCTGTCGGAATTTTAACAGCCATGTCTGTGGAGTTGCCAAGTTTACAACAGCTCTAGTTAGATTTACAAAACTAGAATACAGCCCCCCCCCCATGTCTGTTTAAGTATCTGAAACCCTTGGAGAAAAAATCTGGCACAGATTGTCATGATTCGATACATATAGATACATATACACAAGTTGCCAATGCTGCGCACCAGACCTGCAAAGCCTAAGTTTCTGGCTGTTCTAGGAAGTAATTAAGATGTTGGTCTCTTTGGTGGCCATAAAGTCCCCTTTTGAAGGGATATCACAGGTAGGGATGGGCGTTCGGTTCGATTCGAACGTGAGTTTGAATCGAACATCGGCCGTTCGGCGAACGCCAAACATTATGGGATGTTCGCAGTTTGTTCGACCGCGGACATTCCATAATAAAAAATGCGTCCACATGTCTCCTAAATGTACCGGCGGCTGCCAGTACATTTAGGAGACCTGTGGCTGCGGCCCCTGTAACTCACCTGTCCTGGCCTCCTGTCCCCCGGTCCGCCAGCTCCTCCGGTCCGTCTGGCCACGGCTCCTCTGCCCCACGTCTTCATGCGGAATGATCTGATTGGGCAAAGTCCTGCGCCTGACCTGGACTTTGCCCAATCAGGGCTCTAGTTCAATATTGAGCCCTGATTGGGCAAAGTCCAGGTCAGGTGCAGGAATTTGCCCAGAGCTCAGCATGAAGATGAGCTTTAACCAAGCTCTGATTGGTTAAAGTCTTGCACCGACTTTAACCAAACAGAGCTTGGTTAAAGCTCTGTCCACGCCTCATCTTCATGCTGAGCTCTGATTGGGTAAAGTCCTGCACCTGACCTGGACTTTGCCCAATTAGGGCTCAATATTGAATTCGAGCCGTGATTGGGCAAAGTCCAGGTCGGGCGCATGACTTTGCCCAATCAGATCATTCAGCATTAAGACGTGGGGCAGAGGAGCCATGGCCAGACGGACCGGAGGAGCTGATGGACCGGGGAACAGGAGGCCGGGACAGCTGCAGGACAGGTGAGTTACAGGGGCCACAGCCACAGGTCTCCTAGATGTACTGGCAGCCGCCAGTACATTTAGGAGAACTGAAGACATTTTGCGTGTTCGACCCCTATTAACATTTTGTTCGAGTTCGTATTCAAACATTTCGGCCGTTCGAATACGAACCGAACACAGGGGTGTTCGGCTCATCCCTAATCACAGGCTTAGGTTTTCTTTGATCGGCCTGAAAAGGGGGAAATTACCCATTTGCTCTAATGGAATTTCCTGTGTCCTGGTCCCCACATGAGTCCACACCATTTCACACCTTGGGCAAATAGAAAAGCACATCCCAGACCCAGTGGCAGCACCTTGCAAGTGAACGCATAGATCAAAGGAGCGGGCACATCCTTTGATCACTAGAGACATCTCTGGACAATTACTACATCTGGGAATTGAAATTGAAGCAGTGAACTGAGCATGCCCACGAATGAACCGGAGGGGGAATACTGGGAAATGTATTGGGTGGGCTGTACCCTCTGAAGGAACTGGCAAATCTACATATTCTGAGTCAAGCCTGGGCTCATGGATTATTCTTACTGGGTCTACGCAAGTAGGAATTTGCTGATTCTTCCAATCTCCAGCCACAGGGGGTCGCAGATGTCCTTTAGCTTGCTGACGTGTGAGTAAGTTTTGTGTTTCAATCTTTTATTGTTGCTTTGTGTAATTGTTAATTATATCTATTTTTTATGTAACCAAATGCACGGTGATAGATCATTTTTTATCATAATCTATCACCAAGATCTGCTTCTGCCTGATATTCGATCCACACTAACAGAAGGACTGGATTATCAGATTTGCCTTTGTTTAAGCTTGAGTCTACTAAACAGTGAGTTGTGAAGTCAGCCGTTGGACTGTTTCTTATTTTGGGGTGCATAGTCAGTCTCAGGCCAGCTCTGGTTCAGGTATTAGGCATCCTGGATAAAAGTTTTGTCTATGGTGGCAGTGTGACGAATAGTACAAGGAAAGTGGGTACAGGGATTGTGAGCAATGTAGTCAGTACTACGGGTCGAGTGTATACAAATACAGCGCTGCAACCCTGTGACCATTTCATCACATGGTGTGCCCTTCTGGAGTGAAGGCGTTACCATGACAGTTAGGCAAGCGTGCACGGGGGATTGTGGGCCACGTAGTCATTGTTTTGGGTCTAGTGTAGACAGATAGTGATTTGCCTAGGCCAGCGTTTCCTTTGCCGCGGCGCACGTTCGTGACAGTTACTATAGCTTCCATGTAATTGTAGTGACTAGTTGCATGGAGCTCTGCTCCATCAAAATAGTCACATAGAAAGATCACCGGACACTCGACATGCACTTGTTTTCTGATGCAGTGTTGACAGCAGGGCTGCCATCCAGGAGCGACAGCCCATAATAAGTTCAGGGGCCCAGTGGCTCTAGGGGGTCCTGACCCTTGCCGCATCCTCTGCAGTTCGTCTGATACCTTCCATGCCACTCAGGACTGGCCCAACGTGATGCCAACAGATTTCCTGGTGGGCAGAGGAATTTGGGGTTGGTAAGAGCACTCCGGATCTACAATAGAGCAATTAGTATGGTTTGCCCCAGGGAGCACTTTGTCCTTGTGGGACCAACAGGGATTTACCCCATTCCCTGTAAAAAGGAAGCCGGAGAGGGAAAATAGGCAGTTGAGCAAAGTGAACCCCCACCAATGGTTCAGTAAGGGATTCCAAGGTTTCTGGTGGCAGCCCTGATGGATGGATCTCCTTTTTAGGAGGCTTCCCTTGTGATCATCCAGGTATATACAGTATCAGGTGGAAAAAATTTGGTCCTATAGTCAGTGTGTGCACAGTACCCCATATTACTGCATAATCCAAGATGGCCGTGTTTAGCTTTTTCCCTCAATGCTCAAGCTGGTGGAGACAAACTAGAGGCATTATCAAATTACACGATACCCAGGAATGGTCATCGACTAGGTTTAAAAAAGGTACCCCATTTAAATCCCCACTCACACATTGGAATGTCTTCAAAGCACTGAAAGAGCCCGGTGCTCCACGTAATAGGTCCAAGCATCATGGGCATTCCCCCATGCTGAGTGTTCTGCACATTAATCATGATGTTAGGCTGCGCCTGTGGCTGAGTGACCACTGAAATCACAAGACAGACAATGCATTTGTTCTACAAAGGAAAATAAACCATTAACACCAACGTTGTGGCTCATGGCAGCAAGCGGTCTTAAATGCCACACAGCAGCATAGCACACCCTGTGAATTTATGGCCCTCCCCCCTTCCCAGCAGGCCATTTAACAATTGGCTGCAGTGACTGCTTGAGTTCAGCCAGTCCTTCTGCATCCAAGTATTGCATCAGTCGCTGGGAAGGGAGGCGAGCCAGAAGGTTGAAAAATGGGTTTAAGCCTGACTGCCGAGAGGATAGCCTTGGATGCAGTGCTAAGGGGTTAAAAATAGCAAGGGTCTTAACGGGTAGATGCCTCTTATTGATACTTTAAACTCCCTTGTACATAAGGGGAATGTATCACATTTAGAGCTTTTGTGCACCAAGGGGTTTAACCCTGAAATGCATGGCCGGCCCATCCATGGAGCAATGGCTCCAAGCGGCACTTTGACTGGGGCGGCATTTAATAGCGAGTGCATCCCAGTATACACTATACCAGTGGTTCCCAACCCTGTTCTCAGGTCCCCCTAACAGGCCAGGTTTGCCAGATGTGAAGCACAGGTGATATTTGCTGCTCACTGCAGAATTCAGTTTGCATTTCTCCAAGGTAATCCTTAAATTTGTCCTATCGGTGGGCCTTGAGGACACAGTTGGTAAACACCAGTGTAGATACTGAAGCAATCGATATTCCTGATAGTTTCATCCTGATAAAGATTAAATAAGGTGTCAGCAGCACAAGTGAAAAGGACACTACAGTTTAAGTTGGTTCCAGGTCATAAACACCGTAACAAGCACTAAATATGTTGCATAGAGCCCTGTTGGCTTTCATGGATCGAGCCAAATACTCCGACATTCCTCTTATCCCAACAAGCCTTTATCCAATCCATTACTTTCATTCCTCTGCTCCAGCCCTCTCGTCTTTGTCCCATCTCCATCACTTCCAACTGTTAATATGTCGTATCCTGCTCATCCCCCATGGATTATGCCTTTGTTTTATTCTAGAGGCAGTTGGCTTTTACTCTGGGCCTGTCTTGGAACATGACTGTAGCTGCAGTTCTAATTGCCTGTTATTCCAACCCTGGGCTTCAGGCATTTTGCTTTTGACCAGACATGCTTGAAATTTGGGATCAACAGCTCAAAGAAATCAAAAAGCATCCACTTAACTCCACCACTATTTGCCTTTAAGGGTTTTCAGAGGCAACTGTATGGCAGAGGTGGAGAGCTGCTCAATGAGAGGTCAGGACATTATCTTCAAATGATTATACTCACCAGAAGCCATGGGAGCAAACATGGGGTATGCAGGCTGCATCAGGGGCATTGCTGGCTGCATCAGGGGCATTGCTGGCTGCATCTGGACCGCCGGCTGCATCTGGACCGCCGGCTGCATCTGGACCGCCGGCTGCATCTGGACCGTCTGAGCTTGCATGGGCATTGTAGCTTCTGCTGGCATGGATATTGTAGACACCGACATGTTCCGTAAAAAAAAACTGATCTGAGAGAAAACCAAAAGATTAGTTGCTGGATCAACCAAAACGTCCTGGACAAGTTACCATTTCATTCAGAGGGAAAGCACAGGTAAGGTGCTGCCCTGCAACATGTGAAATGACATACTTCATGAGGGAAATCCGTTACCCAATCAGTTGATTCACTTTTATCTGCAGCTGAATTCCACACACTGCCCATCAACATGAAGAAGTTATAGGTGTCCAGGAAAACGGAGGAACTGGCAACCCAATCTACAGGTCACACAGTATCAACATGGTCTATTCCAAGTATACAAAAAACTTTAAGGATAAATGCAACCTGTACAACAATTACAAAAAAGCACAGACTGACAGAGGCCTGGACAATCACAGGAGCATTTATGTGGCAGTACAGTATACCGCCAGAGTCTAACCCAAGGTTGGCAGAGCGGCCATGTTTTCCTGGACACATTACCATTTCATGCAGAGGGGGACAGGGATAAGTGCTACCCTGTAACATGTATAATTCATAGAGAAAGGAAATCAAGGCAGGTCACCTGGGATTTCCTACCTGCAGCGCATGGATTCTGCATACGGCTTTGTTGCATTTCTCATGCGCTGCCATCAGGAGGAAGTTATGTGTCCAGGAAAGCCAGGCTGATCTCACCATATTGGTGCATTATAGTCATACAGGGCTGCGAGACTCGGCGCACGCAGAATGGATCCACTTTTCAGATTCCCGTAGTCCATTTTAACACGGGCGACAAGATTCTATTTGTAGAACCCGCCGCACCCATCAGAATGTTCAATCCCGCCAATTCTACAATGCGCAAGGCTAGAACAATCCGGTGTTCCGGTTTGTCTCGGTAGAGGAAAAAAAAGTTACTTTACCTAGGACGTTAAAAGCACAAATAAAATATAGGCCACAGACGGTCTGAAGCGTTGTGTAGCAATCTGTAGTGCAAACAAATAGCAGCAGATTTAGGAACCACAGTCAGTGGGGGGGGGGGAATAAATGACTTTCTATATAACTCTGTGCCTGGTTCCTGTCTATCTACTTATGGAACGGCCCCCAACTTCTTCCCTCCTTTTATAACAGCTCACTTCCCTAAATCAGGGGCGTCTATAAACACTGGCAAGGCATGAAGACAGGATCAAAACATTAACCGGCCCATAGACTTCAGAAAGAAGCCTCCACTAGGTTAGGGGTTCCCGACTCCGGTCCTCAGGTTCCCCCTAACAGGTCAGGTTTTGCAGATCACCTTGGGGAAAATCAGACTGAATCCTGCAATCACTGAGCAGCAAATCAGATCCCCTGTGCTGGGCTTCAGATATCTGGCAAACCTGGCTTGTTATGGGGGACTTGAGGAGCAGGCTTAGAAATCACTGTCCTAACAAGTTACATGGTCGCGCAATAAAAGGAAATCATTAATTGCTGATTTTTTTACCTTTTTTTTTAAAAGTACCAATATTTCTTCAGCTAGACCACATTTTTATAAAATTTAATGTTTCTTCGCTGTTCTCCACCAATTCGCTGACTAATGGATAACCCAGAATTCCTTTTTGCCCTACGTTCGATACGTGGGTCATGACAGGTATTCACGCACACCTTTCATGCAATTTTGGTGTTTTGCACTTCGGTGCGCGATTCCATTTCGCCAAAACTACAGTGAATTCACTACTCACCGTAGGGTCACCGTAGTGCGCCGAAGATGGAGTCGACGAAGTCCCACGAAAAAGTTAGAGAACGTCACTGAAGAGCGTCGAACTGGCCTTGGTGAAATCCACCGAACTGGGGAAAAATAAACCGAACTCTCCTACTCTCCTAATAGTTGTATAAACCAATAAAAATGTATTAAAATGTGTGTAAATAATATAAAGGTCTGTTACAGAATTTTAAAAAAAAACACCTTTTAAAAAGACGGGAGACAAACATTTTGTCCAAAAAATACAAAAAGGTGTTAAAATAAATAAATAAATAAAAAGGCTTTTTACTGAAAATAAAAAGAATAAACTTATTAATTTTTTTTGTTTTTTTTTTACATTGAAACCTATGGAATTCGTCTGTTTAGGCTCGTGTCAGACGAGCGCACTGCAGAGTGGAAGGAACGTCCGTGAGAGCGGACGTTCCTTCTACTCTCCGCTGCCGCTGAGTGCGCTCAGCTGGGCAAATCGCGATCCTCCTATAGAGGATCGCGCTTTGCAGCTCCGTTGACGCGCTTTCTAGTGCATCAACGGAGAGATTCGCTACACGGACGCTTGCTGCACGCGCAGCACATGCGTGTGACCGGCCCCGTCGCTGCATCACGCGGCTGCTACGGGCGCCGGTAAGTACGGGCGCACTAGGTGCGCTGGTCTGACACGAGCCTAAAACCTGTCAAACTGAATCACTGACAATCAGGCCAATCAAATTCCGCGTTCTCTGAATAGATTAACCGTTACTTCTCTACAATTTTGCTGCCGCCGAATTCACCGAACTGCACTTTATTTTGCCGTCAGTTCTTCAATTACTGCGAAATTCCGGGGGCAGGCGCTAGCTCAGCACCTCGACTGGGAATGCAGCGCTTACCTACCGCTTGGATACTCAAGGTAGCGCTTCCGCTCCACTGCGAGTGTCACCTCCTGGAGTCCAGTCCTCACTTTGCTCGCGGCCAGAAGAAGTGACGGATCGGCCATCGTTCTCACCGCAAGATGATTTCTTATCGAAACGCTAATGGACGTTTGCGCTCCCTGTGCCAAATTACATTCTTCACGCAAAAACGCTTGCGCAACGCGTTAATTTTTGCGCCAAGCGTTAAACGTTTACGCGCGCACATCACCGCTGGAATTACAATCCTCGCATATTTTTTCATCCGTCGAGCAATAACACACGTAAACCGGACACGCACAAATGCTCGCGCAGTAACATCGTGCGCAGAAATCAGTGTGCGGACTGTTTTTTTTCTCGCGATTCAGCCAATCAGAATTTAGGCTGGGGTCAGACGAGCGTGATTTCTACGGACTGTACGTCCGTGCAGTACGGACATCGTCAGTACGGATGACGCAGTAGTGGTCACACAGTCCGTTTTTTCACTGAAGTTATTTTTTGACGGATGTAGGAGGGAAAAATAAATTACAATGAAAAAACATTCTGTCCGTCAAAAATGCTGGACGTATAAATGCAGTCCGTCTGACCTCGCTCCATCACTCACACACAAAGCTATGCGGACGTTGTGGACGCAGCGCACTCCGCACGTCCGTTCTAGCAGTATTACGTTCTTGCCTAACCTGCGTCCGTTTGCCGCGGCCGTTGTGCGTCCGCAGTTCAGTGCGGACGTACTTCATGTGTCAGGCTCCAATGGACTTACTTTCATGCTATCACGGACGTACTTTTAGGCGCAATCACGGACGTGAACACTACGCTCGTCTGACCCCAGCCTAAGAACCACAATTATCTCACGTTAAGAAATTGCGCCTGCCAAAATCAATCTGAGCATATATGCTGCAGCAATAACAAAAGCACAAACATCTTCTCCATTTTATTGGTTTGGGTATGTGTAGAATGTGTAACTATACGTTGCTGCGTATTTGTTTTCGTGCTGGTGTATTTGGTTTCGGCCAGGACGTTCAGATTTGCCGTTAACACCAGCTTTTAGGCTAGGGACAGATGAGCGCATTTTCTGCGGCCACCGTCAAAATGTACGTCGATGCGAGCGCACGCATTTTTTCACGGAATACGCTTAAGTGGTCAGACGACCACAGTCGCACAGTCGCAGGTACTCACCAACGCAATTCTAGGGAAATCCGGCTGTTTTGAACGTTATGTAGGCCGCACACTAGCAGCGTCTGACGTCTCCTAATCACGCACACACGCTGCCATGCGGCCGCAGCGCACTCTGTACGTCTGTAGCAGCGGTTTCACGTTCTGAGAAAAATGCGTTCATTTGCCGGTTGCGTGGTGTCGGCGCACTTTTGTACGCACGTACTGCGTATATTGGCCGTCATTGGCCGTTATGTGCTGCTACTGCCGCCATGATTTAGTGCGCCTGCACGCGCGTTCCGACTGCCCCACTCTGACCCTAGCCTTAGGAGTTGCTAAAATTATGCGCACAAAGGCTGTGCGCTACAAACTGTGCATAGATTGTAATACCATCCGCGTACCAGCGCACAAACGCATTTGCGCTCACAATGTTAAGTATAGGACGCGCGCAGTACAGTACCCTCGCGCAGCGTTCGCGCAGGTTCACCCGCGGTAGATGATTACGCGTGTTTGTTGAAATACGGAATTCGGCGCAAAGGGTTTTACCCCCTCGCGTTAATTGCATGAAGAATGTAATTTGGCCCCCCATGTTAAGTATAGGACGCGCGGAGAACAGTAAGCCCGCGGAAGCTAGAGCAAAAAAGTATGCGCTAACGGATTACTAATGGGTGTAGCGCCAGGGATGTAATATGGGGGCATGCGTTAAACACACTTGTCCTTGCGCTAACGCTTACATATCGAGGCGCTAATGTTATGTTAACTAGGGAATAGAGCCCCAGGTTTGGAACTCTATATAATGAACAAAGGCGTAAATTTTATTCCCTTTGCCTTATTTGCACTCTTTGATTTCTATCCATTGTACAGCGCTAAGGAATTTGTTGGAGCTTTATAAATACTTGTAACTGTATTTGTTGTGAGAAAATGTGAGCTTTGCAAAGTTAAGTCCCAGCGAGCACCTCTCCAGTAAGTGTCCTTGGGCAAGACACCTAACGGTACATACTCGCCACCCAGGACATACTTGAAAACGAGAGAAATCTCAATGTATCCTTCCTGGTAACATACATTCTCAAAAAAAAAGTGGGAATGCTTATGCAGGTCCTGTTTCATTACTTTTTCTACACCAGTATGATCCCGACTCTCTAAATCTAATTCCTGCCTCCACTTTTTTTCCCTGTTGGCCCATGTGTGAATCCATCGTCAGTTCCAGTTCCAAAAGCTCTGCAACGCCGTCATTCAACATCTTTCACTCTCAAGTTTTGAAACACAAAGCACTAAATAAACACTGCCTGGCCAAAATAAAAGTCCCACACTATTGGTTGTATCGCCTTTTGCTGTGACTGCGGCGCGCATTCGCCGTGGCGTCGTTTCGATAAGCTCATCTAATGTCACAGCGTTTATTTGCGTCCAGAGTCGCATTAATTTGTGGCCAAGATCTTGTATTGATGAGGGGAGAGTCGCGGCGCTGCATAAAGTTTTCTCCAACACATTATCCCAAAGATTCTCAATGGGGTTAAAGTCTGGACTCTGCGGTGGCCAATCCATGTGTAAAAGTGATGTCTCATGCTCCCTGAACCACTCTTGCACAATTTGAGCCCGATGAATCCTGGCATTGCCATATTGCAATATGCCCGCTGTGCCATCAGGGGAGAAAGAACCCATTGATGGAGAAACCCGCTCATTCAGTATATTCAGGGAGTCACATGACCTCTTTTTGTTGCAGCTGAAACATATTAATGACTACAGTAATTATCCAATGGAAGGCTCTGCTATCTGCTTGGCTAAACCCAGGTGGTGACTTTTATTGGCCAGGCATTGTGTATTTTGCCACCTTTTTCTCCATCCTGAAAAAATATCTGTACATAAAGTTCTTCAAAGTATCTACTCATACATCCCACACTTCATAGGGCTCTATTAAATACTTTTGAGCTAACGTTGACGCGCGCGCAAAAACGCATTAACGCGAGGGGAAAAACCCTTTGCGCAGAACGTAAAATTACAATGCCCGCGCAAAAAATGCGCGTTAACATCTACCGTGGGTGAACCTGTGCGAACCCTTTGCGAGCGTAATGTACTTTGCGCATCCTATACTTAACATTGTGAGCGCAAATGCGTTTGTGCGCTGGTACGCGGATGGTATTACAATCTATGCGCAAATTTTAACAGCGTTTGCGCGCATAATTTTAACGTCTTTGAAAAGCTGGTGGTAACTGCAAATCGGAATGTCCTGGCTGAACCCAAATACACCAGCACGAAAAAAAAAATACAGCACAGTATAGTTACACATTCTACACATACCCAAACAATAAAATAGAGAGGTTGTGCGTGTTTTTATTATTGCTGCAGCATATATACGCAGATTGATTTTGACAGGCGCAAAAACTGAACGGGAGACAATTGTGGTTCTTAATTCAGATTGGCTGAATCGCGTGAAAAAAACAGTCCGCCCACCGATTTCTGCGCGCAACGTTAATGCGCGTCTTTTTTACGCGCGTTATTTTTTGATGGATGAAAAAATGCGCTCGGATCGTAATACCAGCGTTAACTTACACGCGTTAACGTTTAACGCTGCGCGCAAAAAAAATAGCGCTGCGTGTGCGCTTTTGCGTGAAGCAGTTAATAGAGCCCATAATCTTTTAACCTAATTTATGTATTAAACCCAAGCTTATGTCTCTTGGCCCTTATAGTACATACTGGGCCCTATTACATTCTCAATGCAAAAACGCACGCTGAACGCATGTTTTTTTGCACGAAACGTTAAACGTTAACGCATGAAAATCACCGCTGGAATTACATTCCTCGCGCATTTTTTCATCCGTCGGGAAATTGCGTTGGGAAAACCGACGCGCAAAAATGAGAAATCAAGAGAAATCAGTGAGTGCAATGTAATTTTTAACGCGAGTCCGTCATTTTGTGCGGACTGCGCACAACAGACGTACGTTCTGACGGAAGACAAGGTATTGCCCCTCGCGTTAATGCGTTTTTGCTCACGCGTTAACGTTTGCGCGAAGAATGTAATAGAGCCCCCTCTCTCTTATCTGCCCCATCTCCATTTAGATTATAGGACAGACCAGTGAAAAGAAGTATCGACTACTCTATGTCTCAAATCTGGTAATTAGTTGGGAATCTGCCCTCCTATGCCTCTCGATGTAGGTTGTAAGTCTGACCACCCAGATCCTAAAACATCGATTTGCTTCTGTCTTGATCCTCCTCAAATTAGTTAGAACTCTACCCACCTCAAGGACTCATACATAAGGGTCAAAGAGACCATGCCAGGGCAGCTTTCTAAGGAAGAGGAAGTGTTTCTTAGAGTGTAAAACTCTACGATTGGTTGGACAGAAGAGGACATTATAGAAACATGTTTGTTCCGTATAACATCAGAATAGCACTCGAGCATCGTTGGACCAACTTTGGCGTGGGCAGGCGTCGTCGTTATAGTGAGTCTAAGGGCATGCGCCGCCGAGTGATGGGACTGAAGTCAAGCATTGTCGGAATGATGCGACTGAGGGCAAATATTGCCAGAATGCAGGGCCGGTGCTTGCTAGGCAACCGCCTAGGGCGCACTGCCACCTAGGGGTGCAGACGAACCCATTATTGTATCGCTTCCTCATTGTTTGCTTGCGTAGCCGGCAGTGGTGGCTCGCAAAGTGGACCCCTGCTAGAGGTGCAGAAGGTGGGGTCTTCTGGGTGAAGCGCGGGCACCACAAGAGTCAGATGAAAGAAAAAAAAATTAGAGGGAAAAATATAGGCACAAAAGGAAAGAAAGAAAAAATAGACAGTTGAAAGAAAAGAAAGAGGCAGATGAAAGAAAGTCAGAGGAAAGAAAAGGGAAAAGAAAGGCACAGAAGAAAGAAAAGGCACAGGTGACAGAGGAAAGAAAGAAAGAGGCACAGGGGACCGAGGAAACAAAGAAAGAGGCAGAGGAAAGAAAGTCAGAGGAAAGAAAAGGCAAAAGAAAGGCACAGAAGAAAGAAAAGGCACAGGTGACAGAGGAAAGAAAGAAAGAGGCACAGGGGACAGAGGAAAGAAAGAAAGAAAGAGGCAGAGGAAAGAAAGTCAGAGGAAAGAAAAGGCAAAAGAAAGGCACAGAAGAAAGAAAAAGCACAGGTGACAGAGGAAAGAAAGGAAGAGGCACAGGGGACAGAGGAAAGAAAGAGGCAGAGGAAAGAAAGTCAGAGGAAAGAAAAGGCTAAAGAAAGGCACAGAAGAAAGAAAAGGCACAGGTGACAGAGGAAAGAAAGAAAGAGGCACATGGGACAGAGGAAAGAAAGAAAGAGGCAGAGGAAAGAAAGTCAGAGGAAAGAAAAGGCAAAAGAAAGGCACAGAAGAAAGAAAAGGCACAGGTGACAGAGGAAAGAAAGAAAGAGGCACAGGGGACAGAGGAAAGAAAGAAAGAGGCAGAGGAAAGAAAGTCAGAAGAAAGAAAAGGCTAAAGAAAGGCACAGAAGAAAGAAAAGGCACAGGTGACAGAGGAAAGAAAGAGGCACAGGGGACAGAGGAAAGAAAGAAAGGCAGAGGAAAGAAATTCAGAGGAAAGAAAAAGCAAAAGAAAGGCACAGAAGAAAGAAAAGGCACAGGTGACAGAGGAAAGAAAGAAAGAAAGAGGCACAGGGGACAGAGGAAAGAGAGAGGCAGAGGAAAGAAGTCAGAGGAAAGAAAAGGCAAAAGAAAGGCACAGAAGAAAGAAAGAAAGAGGCACAGGGGACAGAGGAAAGAAAGGAAGAGGCACAGGGGACAGAGGAAAGAAAGAGGCAGAGGAAAGAAAGTCAGAGGAAAGAAAAGGCTAAAGAAAGGCACAGAAGAAAGAAAAGGCACAGGTGACAGAGGAAAGAAAGAAAGAGGCACATGGGACAGAGGAAAGAAAGAAAGAGGCAGAGGAAAGAAAGTCAGAGGAAAGAAAAGGCAAAAGAAAGGCACAGAAGAAAGAAAAAGCACAGGTGACAGAGGAAAGAAAGAAAGAGGCACAGGGGACAGAGGAAAGAAAGAAAGAGGCAGAGGAAAGAAAGTCAGAAGAAAGAAAAGGCTAAAGAAAGGCACAGAAGAAAGAAAAGGCACAGGTGACAGAGGAAAGAAAGAGGCACAGGGGACAGAGGAAAGAAAGAAAGGCAGAGGAAAGAAATTCAGAGGAAAGAAAAAGCAAAAGAAAGGCACAGAAGAAAGAAAAGGCACAGGTGACAGAGGAAAGAAAGAAAGAAAGAGGCACAGGGGACAGAGGAAAGAGAGAGGCAGAGGAAAGAAAGTCAGAGGAAATAAAAGGCAAAAGAAAGGCACAGAGGGCAGAGGAATGAAAGAAAGAGGCAGAGGAAGATGAGAGGCACAGACCGATCCCAGGCCCGAACCCAGTGAAGCGGTAAGATGGGGACGAACAACCTTGTGTAGCCCCCGTGCACAGTGTGTGTGTGTCTCCCCGCATTTCAACAGTTTTTTTTCTGGGCTGGGGGCGCAAGTAGTTGGTCTTGCCTAGGGCGCAATATAGTCTAGCACCGGCCTTGCCAGAATGACACAAGGTGAACTTATTGACCCGAGCATGTGATACAAGAAAGAAGGCCTATAGACGCCTCTATAATTTTATTATTGGTCCTATCCCATGTAATATGGGGGCAGGGGCAGATAAGCTGCCTTGGCCACATGTTGTGGAAATATTACATCACGTATTATATGCGAAAGGGTTATATTACACAGCTGTTCAGTTGGAACACGAGTAGAACGCGCTTTAGTGCTAGTAACATCTTTCTGGCATTTTTTCCATTAACGAGTGTTGACTTGCACCTTAGGTTAAATACTCAGGAGTCTATGGGGAATATTCAAAGCCTGCCATTAAATTGCCTCCAATAGGGTAGCAGAAAATGCATAAATAAGAGGTTTTAGTACATTAACACAGATTGTTTTGATATGATTCTGAGTGACTATTCCCACAATAAGAGTCTTTCCTTCCGTTGTGGCTTCCTTGTGGTGATGTAACGGGCTAGTTAGTGAACATATGTTAGACATGAGGATGTAGGCACTTTATATGATTTTAAAGCTGGAGGTCATGTGACTGATACAAAACAAACTGTCTTGTTGATGAATTTCCGAGAATATTATGCATTGACCCACATTTGAAATAAATGAGTCAACATCCTCCAATGTTCTGCGGGCTCTATTCCATTGTTGGTACTAAAAGGGAGATGGTAATCTAAAAAATCTGTGCCTACGGAAATTCAGCGTTCGGTTACCTTTCTTGGCCATTCGGCTATCCAGAGGGCAGGCAATTCGCCAAATCCTGGCGAATTGCCTGCACATACGGTGACTATTCGGTGCCTGTTCGAGGGCAGTGAAATCCCCATAAAAAAAGCACTGCTTCGGCTATTCAGAGAACACAAACCAGCAGTGAAAGGTTCCCGAAATGCCCTGCCATTCGGTGGTTTAATTCGGCAAGTTTATTCAGGCAAATCCCATAGGCTTCAATGTTAATAATATTCCCGGTTTAATTCAATATCTAATAAACCGTTCATTATAATATTCTGCAGTAAAGAGTCTCTTTATTTATAGATTTTTTAGGATATTTTAAGCATTTTTCTGGATTTTAATTTGTTTTTAAAAAAATAGTTTTTTGTTCTTTTAAGTTTACTTATTTTTTTCTGTAACAGCCCTTTTTATTATCATTCATTGGATCTCATATGTAAATTTCAGACATTTTCGCTCAGTAGTTTCTTTGCAAACAGCGTTTCACTTTTCAAACATTCAAGCAAACTGTTTTTCTAATTTATTCACTCCATTCGTCTGCGGTGTCGGCTTTTTCCGGTGGCTTCGCTGCGTGTGATCGGCTCCTGCTCGGGTTTTTCTGATGTTTTTGGCAGGTTTATCCAGATGTTTTTGCGTGTTTTCGGCGTGCATTCGCAGGGTTTTGCAGTTAGTTTTCGTCGGGTTTGCGGCAGCCTTTCCCTGCAATTCTGGGACCCTGTGGTGCTTGCTGAATACACCGCAGGGTCGCCGAAATGGGATCGGCAAAACAAACCTAATTGAAGAGAACGAAAAGTCACCGAACGTGCGGTGACTTTTCGATTCTCTTTGAATAACCCTGCTCAGGGCCGGCGCTGCCGCTAGGCGAGCTAGGCGGCCGCCTAGAGCGCAGTGCCCCCTGCTAATAAAAGCTTTTGAGTGTGTGGACCAATAGGGAACTGCGTTCCCTCTAAGAAAATAGTGGAGGAACCACTCATTCCTACTCTTCTTGACCCTTGGTGTTAAGTGATTTTTATTTTCAAATCACTTAACACACGTAATTGATCCTGATCAAAGTGATTATGCAAACAATATTCTCCTATACAGTGAGAGCCCTTGAATTAGGATTTGATTAGGATTGGATCTCAGCTGCCTATAATGAGTGTAGAGGTCGGCAGGGCTGGGTCCTGGATGGACAATATGTTTCACCCCTATTTGGGTTGTGGACCCTTTAAGGGCAACCACAGGGTTAATCTTCCTGTCCAGGAAGAGTTTTAAAGCCAGCAACTCCCAGAGAGGATGGTGGGATTTCAGGAAAAGGAAAGTAATCAGTAGAAGCTGTGTGTTTGTGTTCCAAAAGCAGGAGACGTGCTGTGCCTTGCTGGAGAGGCTTCTACATACTGGGGAAGGATTCCCTAGGTTTGGGACTGTTTAAAGCGTTGGTGAGCCACTATTATTTCTCTGTTTATTTGTGCTGAAGATCAGGACTTTGCTTTAATTTCGCTGAACCAAGCGTGTACTTATTATGTTGCCTTTTTGACTGCCCTGAAAGGGTGAATAAAACTGTTTTGTTTGTGAAAGACATTGTGCACGTGCTCTGTGGGCCCCCAAACGTCACAACTGGTGTTTCGAATGCGGGCAATTTGCTACCCCTCACACGCCAAGCAAGAGGAATTTTTGTGAAAAAAAAAAAAAACTGACATTTTTAAAGGACAGTGTTCTGATTGCATGTCCTGGGCTAAGGCTGCACTGAAGTCCACAGCTATGGAGGAGCTCGTTAAGCAGATGGTCTTTGTCAATGTGCAGGCCCAGACTCGCCATGAAGAGGCGATGGCTCAGCAGCAACAAGCCCTGGCACAGGCTGTTGCTGCCCAACAAGAAAGCACCCATTTGCTGGCTGCACAACTTGCAGCACAGCAGGTAGCCACAGACGCAGATCAATGCCCTGCGGGAGGCCATGCAGCAACTTGCACCTGGACGTGATCAAGCAGTGGTCACTACTGGTAACCATGTCTCCATAAGGGCCAGTCATTTCCTCCAAAAACTGTCTGCCAGTGATGATGTGGAAGCATTTCTTACCACGTTTGAAAGGACTGCTGAGAGAGAGGGGTGGCCCCAAGACCAATGGGCCGGTCTCATTGCCCCGTTTCTGACAGGAGACCCTCAAAAGGCATATTTTGACCTGCCACTAGAAGATGCAAAGAATTATGACCGTCTGAAAGCTGAGGTTCTGGCCCGCCTTGGGGTAACTGTTGCTGTCCGGGCTCAACGTGTTCACTGCTGGAAGTACTGCCCTGACCAGCCACCCCGGTCCCAGATGCATGACTTAGGACAGCTGGTTAAAAAGTGGTTGCAGCCAGAGACCCTGACTAGAGAGCAAATGGTCGAAAGGGTTGTGATGGACCACTACCTGAGGTCTCTACCAAAGGATCTACAGCGCTGGGTCAGCCATGGGGACCCCAAGACTGCAGCACTGGTAGTCGAGATGGTGGAGAGATACACCGTGGTGGAGGACCTGCTCAGACCAACCAGTCGTCGAGGACCAGTCTTGCCACCGCCTGTGAGGCCTGCTTCAGTTCCTCGGAGGGAAGCGTCACTGGACCCGGGAACCAGCACCCCAAAATCATCTTCCTCGGTTCTGCAGAGGCCTGTCGCTACCCGAACTGCTGGCGATATACAGTGTTGGAGGTGTCGCGCCTGGGGCCATACCGGGCACAGTGTCCGCTACAGGAGGAGCCCATGGAGTGTGGATCCGCTCGGAGAGTGTCTTTCTACACCCTCACAACGTGCACTACCCACCTTGACCTAGAGGGGGGTCAGTTTGAATGTACTGTGTGGGTGAATCACCGCCCAGCCAAAGCTCTCTTGGACTCTGGGAGTATGGTCACCCTGGTGCATGCCCGGGTAGTCGGAAGGCTCGGTCCAGTACAAAGAACCCTCCGGGTTGTCTGTATCCATGGGGATACTCGGGAGTATCCGCTGATCCCTGTCACCATTTCCGCCAGGAACACTTCGGTCACCCAAGAGGTCGGGGTGTGTGAGTACTCTGATACATGATGTGATTGTGGGACGGGACTGCCCCTTGTTTGCTGAACTGTGGTTCTTGGCACAAACTGAACTGCCCATCGAACTGGGGAACAATTCAGGGTCACCCCCACCAAACATGACTGTGGACACTGTTGATGAGGAGTTGCTCAAATGTGTTCAAAATAAGAATGTTGTAACTGATGTGAGTGTCCTAGCTCCTCAACCTGAGTTGACACCCAAGGAGGGGGAATCCTCTCCCGTGCCGGTTATGGTAGGAGAGGATGAAGAGGAATTTTCCCCTGTAGATATTACACTTGGGGTGGATGAGGGGGAGGGTTCTTCTCATCCAGTACACCCTGACTTAGATGTGTCCAGAGGTGCATTTGGCAGGGCTCAAATGGGTGACCCGATGTTGATAAATGCTCGCGAACAGGTAACTGTTGTCAGTGGGGTACCTCAAGCACCAGATGCAGAGAAAAGATTTCCTCACTTTGCGGTCAATAATGATCTGTTCTACCGGGTATCAGAAATTCGGGGAGAAATTGTGGAACAATTACTAGTACCCCAGCCCTACCAGAGAATGGTGCTGGATCTGGCTCACAATGATGCTCTAGGTGGTCACCTGGGAGCTGAGAAAACTGAGGCCCGGATAACAGACCGGTTTTACTGGCCAGGGATCGGTGCCGCAGTTAAGAGGTACTGTTCCTCCTGCCCTGTTTGCCAGTTAACTGCCCCAGCACCCCATTATAGGAACCCCTTGGTGCCTCTGCCAATAATTGAGGTGCCCTTTGAGCGCATCGCTATGGATATAGTGGGTCCCTTAGAGAAGTCTGCTCGGGGACACCGATATATCCTGGTGGTTCTTGATTATGCCACAAGGTATCCAGAGGCGATTCCTTAAGAAACCCTACATCAAAGGCCATTGCGCGGGAGTTGTTTTTTATGTTTTCGAGAACTGGCCTGCCAAGGGAAATTTTGACAGACCAGGGGACCCCATTTATGTCCCGGGTGATGGCAGATGTGTGTAAGTTGTTCCAAATCAAGCAGTTGCGAACATCTGTTTATCACCCTCAGACAGATGGTCTGGTAGAAAGATTCAACAAAACTCTGAAAATGATGCTTAAAAGGGTTGTGCAGAGAGATGGAAGAGACTGGGATCATTTGCTTCCCGCACTGCTGTTTGCTATTCGAGAGGTTCCTCAGGCTTCCACGGGGTTTTCACCTTTTGAGCTGGTGTATGGTCGCAGACCCCGGGGATTGCTAGATTTGGTGAAGGAGACATGGGAAAGTGAGTCCTCTCCACACAAATCGCTCATTGAACATATCTCTCAGATGAGAGAGAGAATTTCTAAAGTGATGCCTTTGGTACAGGAACATTTGCAGAAAACTCAGGAGGCCCAGAAAAGGGTGTACAACCGGTCAGCCAAGCTGCGGCAATTTCAGGTGGGGGACGGGTAGCAGTACTTATACCCACGGTGGAAAGTCGGTTCCTAGCCAAGTGGCAGGGACCGTATGAGGTGGTTGAAAAAGTAGGGGAAGTAAACTACGAGTGCATCAGCCTGGGAAAAGAAAACCATACCAGATCTACCACATAAATTTGTTAAAACCCTGGAGAGACCGAGAGGTGTCCGCCATGGTTGGGGTGGGTATAGAGTCTGAAGGTGTTGACGCAGTACACATTGCTGCCACCCTGTCCAAACCCCAACCCAAGAAGTTAAGGAGTTTCTGCAAAGAAACAAAGGCATGTTTTCAGGACTACCGGGACACGCGTCCGGGATTAAACATGATATTGTGACGGACCCCATGTAAAGGTTCGGGTAAAGCCGTACCGCATCCCAGAAGCCCATAGAAAGGCTGTTTCTGAAGAGGTTAAAAAAATGCTTCAGCTTGATGTCATTGAGGAGTCACAGAGTGAATGGTCGAGCCCATCGTGTTGGTACCAAAGCCCAACGGCACTCTGCGTTTCTGCAATGACTTCAGGAAACTTAACGAGGTGTCAAAATTTGACGCGTATCCCATGCCAAGGGTGGATGAATTAATAGAGAAATTGGGTCCGGCCCGTTATATCACCACCCTGGACCTTACTAAGGGATACTGGCAGATACCCCTGACTAAGGAAGCCAGGGAAAAGACTGCTTTTTCCACTCCAGAGGGTCATTTTCATTATAAGCGGATGCCTTTTGGGTTACACTCAGCCCCGGCCACCTTCCAACGAGCGATGGATAGGGTGCTCCGCCCCTACCTGAGATATACCTCGGTCTACCTGGATGACATTGTCATCTTCAGTCCAGATTGGGAGTCCCATCTTCCCCGGGTTCAGACGGTTTTGGACGGTTTGAGGAAAGCGGGCTTTACTGTTAACCCTGAGAAAAGTGCGGTAGGGATGGAGGAAGCTAAGTACCTGGGATATGTCGTAGGCAGGGGTCTGGTAAAGCCACAATTTAACAAAGTAGAGACTATCCAGAACTGGCCACGCCCCCTCACAAAAAAGCAGGTTCGTGCTTTTCTGGGTATAGTGGGGTATTACCGGCGGTTTGTCCCCAATTTTGCCTCTATTGCTGCACCACTGACTGACCTGACGAAAGGTAGGAAGTCAGTGATGATTCAATGGAATGCCAATGCTGAAGATGCCTTCGAGAAGCTTAAAAATGCGTTGTGTCAGCACCCAGTGCTGGTAGCCTGATTTCATGAGGGAGTTCATTGTACAGACGGATGCCTCAAGTGAGGGTTTGGGGGCTGTGCTATCCAAGAAGTCAATGGGGAAGAGCACCCCGTGGTTTTTCTTAGTAGGAAACTGACGGCAGCGGAGAAAAACTATGCTGTGGTGGAAAGAGAGGGCTTGGCCATAAAGTGGGCCTTGGATTCTTTGAGATACTTCCTGTTGGGCAGGAAGTTCCGTTTAGTGTCTGACCATGCCCCATTGACCTGGATGAGGCAGCACCGCCACGCTAATGCCAGGGTTACCAGGTGGTTCCTGTCTCTCCAGGAGTTTAACTTTGTGGTGGAACACAGGCCTGGGAAACAGCACCAAAATGCTGATGCCCTGTCCCGGATGCATTGTGGGCTGTCTACTGTTGCCTCAAACACCTCCGCGTTGAGTCAGAGGGGGGGATATGTAGAGGTCGGCAGGGCTGGGTCCTGGATGGACAATATGTTTCACCCCTATTTGGGTTGTGGACCCTTTAAGGGCAACCACAGGGTTAATCTTCCTGTCCAGGAAGAGTTTTAAAGCCAGCAACTCCCAGAGAGGATGGTGGGATTTCAGGAAAAGGAAAGTAATCAGTAGAAGCTGTGTGTTTGTGTTCCAAAAGCAGGAGACGTGCTGTGCCTTGCTGGAGAGGCTTCTACATACTGGGGAAAGGATTCCTAGGTTTGGGACTGTTTAAAGCGTTGGTGAGCCACTATTATTTCTCTGTTTATTTGTGCTGAAGATCAGGACTTTGCTTTAATTTCGCTGAACCAAAGCGTGTACTTATTATGTTGCCTTTTTGACTGCCCTGAAAGGGTGAATAAAACTGTTTTGTTTGTGAAAGACATTGTGCACGTGCTCTGTGGGCCCCCAAACGTCACATGAGTGATACTACTGGCTGGGTGGAGTAGAGGTAATGTCACCGCTCTGTGGAGTCATGGGTTCGATCCCAGCGAGCAACATCTCCAGTAAGTGTCCTTGGCAAGACACCTAACGGTACATACTCGCCACCCAGGACGTACTTGAAAACGAGAGAAATCTCAATGTATCCTTCCTGGTAAAATACTTTCAAAAAAAAAAAAAAATCTAAGGTAGATTTCTAGGAACCAGGGGTATTTCACAGTTTTGTTTAGGGTCCATTAGGCTCCTTCATTATTCATGAATCATTTTTTATAGTGTTTCTAAACATTGTGATTATGCAATAAAATGTTCTTGTTTTGACTACTTTGCTCGTCTATAGAGTAGTCTTGGAGTGATCGCAGAGGGAGACTGGGGACTATTTGTCCCCAGTCTCACTCTGCTCCCGGCACCTAGAAGCGGTGGATCGGGCCACCGTTCACTCCGCGGGATGACACATGAGTATCTGATATATTGGGGGATTTTAGCTGGAGGTAACTGATTCTACAGAAGTGGAATCATTTAGCACCAGCTTCTGGGTGACAGAAAAAGTCGGTTTAGCCCATCGGTGCGGTAATTAGCGCTAGGAATTTGTAATACCTTATTTATCGAGATGCAAATTACTGATTGCGCTCCCCATGTTAAGTATAGGATGCACAAAGTACAATAAGCTCGGGCAAGCTCACGTAATCATTTATAACAAATAAACATTTTATAACTATCAGAAACAAATTACACCAGGATTTTTATTATTACAAGTATCCCAGGACAGGGCAACAAAATGACATATTGTAATATTAAATATTCCTATAAATCTATTCAGAGAACACAAACCAGCAGTGAAAAGTTGCCGAATTTCCCTGCCATTCGGTGGTTTCATTCGACAGGTTTATTCTGGCGAATCCCATAAGCTTCAATGTTAAAAATATTCCCGTTTTAATTCAATATCTAATAAACCGTTGATTATAATATTATGCAGTAAAGAGTCTCTTTATTTATAGATTTTTTTGGTTCTTTTAGGCATTTTTCGGGATTTTTTTGCGAAAATGTTTTTTTGCGGTTTTTTTTAATCGTTTTTTCTTTTTTCTGTAACAGCCTTTTTATTATCATTCATTGGATCTTATATGTAAATTTCAGACATTTTCGTTCTGTTGCTTCTTTGCAAACAGCGTTTCACTTTTCAAACATTCAAAACGTACTGTTTTGTGTTTTTTTTCACTCCATTCGTCTGCGGTGTCGGGTTTTTCCGGCGGTTGCTCTGCACTGTGATCGTCGGTGGCTGCTCGGGTTTCTCCGGCGTGTTCGGCGGGGTTAATCCAGATGTTTTTGCGGGTTTCGGTGTGCATTCACCGGGTTTTGCAACGAGTGTTCTGCAGGTTTGCGGCGGCTTTTCCCTGCACTACGACGGCCCTGTGCTGCGTGCTGAATACACCGCAGGGTCGCCGAAATGGGATCGCCGAATCGCACCAAATTGAAGAGAACGAAAAGTCACCGAACGTGCAGTGACTTTTCGATTCTCTTTGAATAACCCTGTATGTCTTTGTTTTCTCCATATAGGAAATAGGGTAAAGGGGATCATAATAATTTTCTGCCTCTATCTTTGATCTTCTAAAATAAAGCTAAACTTCTTCCGCTTGCTCCTGCACAATTAACTGATGGATCCCAGCTGTATTTTCCCAGTGACGCACAAAGGCCCAGCCACTCCTTTTAGTTATTTTCCACATTCTTTATCATTAGTTGTTTGTCTCGGGACAGAAAGCAGGGTCTAATGAATGTGTTCCAAATGCATTTTTCCCAGATACTGGGAGAGGCTTTGAGGCCTTGGGGCAATAAATCTAGGATGGAGTTGAAGGGTCTGACATGGGAGACACTAATTAGGCCCTACACAAGTCTTTTTTGATAGCATTGCAATGACACAGGGGCTTACTACGACTTATCAGGGAATTCCAGTAACATCCCGAATGACCGAGTGGTTGGTAATCCCACGTATTAAAAAAAAAAAGAAGAAAAATAAAAGATTTGTGCTCTATATCCCAAATCCTTATTTACACTTAAATAATAGAGGTTTTAGGTCCACTGTAACGCCTGTTAAAGTGTAAGATCACATGTCATCATCAATGGAAATGGAATGATGAGAATTCAAATTGATTGTAATAAAAAATAAAAACTTTTATTCCAAATAAAATATCATAAAGATAAAAGCCAGACGCGTTTCGCCTTTTCCTAGACTTTCTCAAGGGCGGTAATCATACACATCATATTCATTATTTTATTCGGATTCATTGTATATGATTACCGGCCTTGAGAAAGTCTAGGAATAGATGAAACGCATCGGGTTTTTATCTTTATGATATTTTATTTGAAATTAAAGTTTTCATTTTTTATTACAATCAATTTGAATTCTCATCATTCCGATTTTGGTGACCAAAGTGCTAATATTGGGACATCCTCTGGGTTCGTTGGTGGCTTCATCAGATGCTGAAGTTCCCGTATTCTTCTCTATTTTTTGTTTGAAGTGGCCAGACCACATGATAAAGACCAAGAGCTTGGGCTAGTTAAGAGTAATCAGAAAGTGAAGTGGAAACAGCTGGATGCGAGAGCTATAAAGTTAGGACAAGGACTGGGTGGGAGGGTGGTTAAGGCAGGCAGATGGGATAGCAGAGGGAAAAAATGGAGGTGGATGTCTATTCTGTGGATAGTGTTCTGCACGGGGAGAGATTTACAGATTTGGAGAGTAGCCGTTGCATGCAATAGTAACCCTAACCCTAAAAGTAACTTAACCTTTAAAGTATCTCAAAAAGATCTCCTTCTAAATCCTGGTGTTGCGTCATCTCTATATTGTTTGTTTTATATCAGATGAATTGAGGATTCCTATGATTACGCACCCAGGATTAAGGAAATACAGAAAGCTGTTTCGTATATTTCTTGTTTGTGTTCAGAAGTATTAGCCGACATTTATTTGAGCGACGAGCTGAGTTGACAATGAGAAGTTGACAATTTCAGAAAAGTTGCATTTGTCCTACTTCGCTCATAGTGAAAGGGCCGAAAGCGATTTATATGATTGTCGGGTGAATGTTACTATACTTGATTGGATATCGGCAGTTTTCTTTTCACAGTTGTGATGTCAGTTTGGCTGTGATTGGCTGCCTGATATTTTGCCTGCTCAAAATATCCCCTAGTCACAACTTCCAAAACATGCATTGCCACATCATGCTGGTTACATTGACCTTCATGCTCGGCGGTGCTTGTCTAGCGTTTGATAAGATCGAACATTCCATCGACGTCACAGTGCGAGTGAAGCAGAAATAATCCGTGATCCGTAAAGTGAGGTCTAGCTTGTTATTGTGTTTAGTGGCTGTGCTTTGTTTTGCGTGGGATCAGGCTGAGACAGGTTTCCCCTTCAATGTGAGATGAAACAACTTCAGATCTGAGTGGAGACTTACCAACTGTCCCAGTTTTCCAGGGACAGTCCTGGGTTTGAGCCTGGTGACCCAGGTCCCTGTCCCAAGATTTGAGTCTTGCGTTGGATGAGTTAAGTTTAGAGTTCTGGGACAATTAACCCCCAGGATGCCTAGCACTAACCCAAGGAACCTACCAGGCAACTCTGACTGTTGGCAATTATGAGAGTGGGACTGACTGAAGGACGGGTTCCGTACAGAGCTCTTCCAAGTTGTTGCCTGTTCTCAAGGCTCCCATAAATTCTTATTTTTTTTACATTTTAATTTTACAAGGCAGTATGGATGGAGTAGAGGTAACATCACTGCTTCATAGCCGTGGAGACCCAGGTTTCAATCCCAGCCAGAGCACCTCTCCAGTAAGTGTCCTTGGGCAAGACACCTAACGGTACATACTTGCCCAACACACAGTATTGGCTGTGGAGTCCAGTGGTAACATCTATACCCTTCGACCGTGGACAAGCAAGTCAAATCCCATTCAGCACATCCCTCCAATACAACTGTGGAGAAGCAAGTCTCAACTTTACGAGAAGTGGGTTCAACCTAACCACCAGGTCGCTGCTCTACAATCATGGAAAGACAACCCGATCCCACTCAGAAGACACCACCAGTGAGTGTCCTTGGGCAAGTCTTTTCATCCATGTGTGGTATTCCAATGTATCAACTCCTTGTACACTGATCTTGTAAAGCGCTGCGGAATATGTGGTGCTACATAAATAAAGGATAATAATTGTATATAATTTCAATTATCGTGCAGAACCTAAAGTTGTTTATGCACTGCTGATAAAACTGTACTGTGTGGGGAGCGAAGATAACAATGGCTGACGTGTAGAAACCCGGACATTGGGTATTTGCGTTCCTGTGGAATTCATGGAACATATGGCTTAACTTAATAACATTAAACTGTTTATAAGTAACTATGAAAAATGATCATTCCACAAGGAGATGCGAGTCCTTGTTAACTCTTTAAATACTGGACCCATTTTGGGGAGAAAAAAATGAGTGAAACACTTTTACAAAACATAGATCTATAAATAGTACCTACAATCCGGTGAAACCAGCGTTTTGTGCCGAGTTTGCTATTTGGAAGGTATAATAAATACAATATAGCTGTACAAATTTATTTTCTCGGGTATTTTATTTCTTCTTTTGTAACCCATTGTTCCCTGCTCTCAGGTGTCTTGGAACTGGCCGAAGGTTAGTTTGGGCACAGGAACTGCTCCAACTGTTCCATGTTGAAGAATCGAATACAGAGGTACAGCGTTGTGACGTGTGTCACTTTAAACTTGGGGTACATGGCCCTAGATATGTATTTGGCAGATGCAGGCCTCATGTTCTGTATTATTTCCCTGCCCTCTCTTGTGTTGGAGTCGCCCTGTGCCCGTAGGGTGCAAGGTGTTTGTGTAATCCGTGTTATGTATGAATAATGTTATTGTCTATCAGGGTTATTCAAAGAGCAAGGAATAGGCCCCGAAATTGCACCGAACAGTGAATTTCCCCATACGGTGAAATTTCGTGGCCGTTCGGCTATTCAAAAAGCTAGCAATACACCAAATATTAGCAAATTGTCAGCGAAATGCGTTGATCTTCGGTGGCAGTGAACTCCCCATAGAGAAGCAATGGTTAGTCTATTCAAAGCACACCAAACTGCACCAGCTGGGTGGAGTAGAGGTAATATCACTGCTCTATGACTGTGGAGACACAGGTTCAAATCCCAGCAAGAGCACCTCTCCAGTAAGTGTCCTTGGGCAAGACATCTAACGGTACATACTCACCACCCAGGATATACCGTATATACTCGGGTATAAGCCGACCCGTGTATAAGCCGACCCCCCTACTTTTTCCCAAAAAACCTGTGAAAACTTATTGACTCGCGTATAAGCCTAAGTGGGATATTGCCCCAGCTCACACATGGATATTGCCCCAGCTCACACATGGATATTGCCCCAGCTCACACATGGATATTGCCCCAGCTCACACATGGATATGCCCCAGCTCAAACAATGGATTTGCCCCAGCTCAAACAATGGATATTGCCCCAGCTCAAACAATGGATATGCCCCAGCTCACACATGGATATGCCCCAGCTCACACATGGATATTGCCCCAGCTCAAACAATGGATTTGCCCCAGCTCAAACAATGGATATTGCCCCAGCTCACACATGGATATGCCCCAGCTCACACATGGATATGCCCCAGCTCAAACAATGGATTTGCCCCAGCTCAAACAATGGATTTGCCCCAGCTCATGGATTTGCCCCAGCTCATGGATTTGCCCCAGCTCATGGATTTGCCCCAGCTCATGGATTTGCCCCAGCTCATGGATATGCCCCAGCTCATGGATATGCCCCAGCTCATGGATTTTCCCCCAGCTCATGGATTTGCCCCAGCTCATGGATTTGCCCCAGCTCTCACCTGGATATTGCCCCAGCGGCAGCCAGCTCTCACATGGATACTTGCCCCAGCTCCGGATCCAGCAGGGGTTGAGGGGGCCCAGATGCCGGGCAGCGGGAGTGCCTGCCCGGTCCTGAACAGCGTGAGTCCGTCCGTGTTGAAGGAGATGCGGCTGCGTGCGTGCGCAGGTAACGTGGTCCGGCCAGTCAGGTGGTACAGAGACTCAGTACCACCTGATTAGCCGGACCACGTGACCGGCTGCGCCTGCACGCAGCCGCCTCCCCTTCAACACGGACGGACTCGCATATAAGCCGAATCGCTGTTTTTTGACTCAAAATCTGAGTCAAAAAACTCGGCTTATACGCGAGTATATACTGTACTTGAAAACAAGACAAATATCAATGTATCCTTCCTGGTAAAATACTTACTCACGAAAAAAAAATTCCCTGATTTTTGGTGGTTTCATTTAACAGGTTTAAGCAGGCGAATCCCATAGGTTTCAATGTAAAAAAAAAATCATTTTTTAAAAAATATTTATTCAACAGTTTATTCTTTTCATTTGCAGCAAAACATCTCTTTATTTATTAAATTTTTAGGCGTTTTTTTCGGGATTTATTCGGCAAATTATTATTATTTTTGTTTTTACTGTAGCAGACCTTTTCATTATTATTAATGTTGTTGTTAGTTGCAAAGTCGTGTCCGACCCGTCATTATTCGTAGGACCTTATATATTATTTCCAGACATTTTTATGCAGTAGTTTTTTGGAAAACGTCTTTTAAAATTTGAGATTTCTTTTTTTTTTTTTACCCGGTTCGCCGACTTGTCGACTTTTTCCGGTGGCTGGTCGGCGCTCTGTTAAGCGGGTCATCTGCTTCTTTTGAATCAATTAGGCAGTTAGCCCGGTGGATCGTTGGCTGCATTCGGTGGTTTTTCGGATCGATTCGGTGGTTTTTCAGCGATTTTTCAATTCGTTCGGCGGTTTTGCAGCAGTTTTCCGATTCGAATCGGCGGTTTTGCAGCAGTTTTTCGGATGTGTTCAGCAGGTCGATTTGTCGCACTTCAGGGACACTGTGGTGAATGCTGCTGACCTCTATTATTTACAGAACACTAAATATTCTTGATATTATTGATGTAACTTTGCCTGTCGTTCTTTGAATTTCCCTATCTGGATTGCCGGAGTTTAAGTATGGTTGCATCAACGTCACATGACAACGCTCAGTGGATAACCTTAATAATCTTCTATAAGATTTTCAGCTTCGCATGTAATCTGAAGAAGCAGCAAATACAACTTTTGTTAGATACAATACGTGTGCCAAAATGTAAATAAATTATGTTTTTATGAGTTTCTTTTAAGACTTCTTTATTATTTTGGGAGTTATAACGTAACACAGACATGAATCTACTTACCCACATTCTCACAAACATTAAATACAGATCATGTTTCCATACTGGAAGTGCACGCAGTTTTCTGTGACAGCCTACTTAAATGCTCTAATTTGTCCCCATAGTCCACTTTCCGCTCAATTTAATTCAGCCCAATGGCTGAAAACATGTGCAAAATAAGGCTAAACCTTCCCTTGGTTATGGTAATAAGGTTCTACTCGTTTCCTTGTTGACTGGTTCATGTTTACCAATCCTTTCATTTTACTTAGAGATGTGCATTCGTTTCGGAAAAATTCGGAATTTGGAACGAAATTAGATCATTCGTATTCGGAAGTACTTCCGAATAACGAATCGATACGAATTCGAAACTAAACTAAACGGTATATAATGAATTTATTTCGTTTTACACTGTGTCATCATCATAAAAGAAAAATTTGAATAACTGATATCAACTATCGAATTGATCTTAACTTACAATACAAGTAATAGTCAGCAAAGGACTTTATGAAACGAATTAATTTTGTTTCACTGTTTAATTTGACTCAAATACTAAATCTGTGACACAGCTTAAAATTTAACCCAAGCTTTTCTTTTAACAGCAAAATTTGATTAATTGGGGTTTTATTTAGTGATCCAAAATTCGAATTGATATCAACTATCGAATTGATTCAAAATTTCAAATCGATTTCAAATCGATCCGAAACGAAACGAAATACGAAACGAAATTAGTTACGAAATTCCGAAAACAAAATGATTTAAAAATGTAACGAGACAAAACTAAACAAAACAAATTTTTCAGCCATGCACAGCCCTAGTTTTACTACGTATTATACATCATTATAGTAATGACTATAATTTTAATAGTCATTAAAATTTTTAGAAAAAGTAATATAAGTCATGAGAATTCTTTTTCTTTTTATTTACAATTATTGCTGTTTTGGCTTTTATTTAAATACATGCTCGTTTTTATTTAATTTCTCCCACCTTTTAAGGTGCTCTCTTGTGACACGCACTTCAAGGAATCAAATTCAGCATTCACCGCATAGTTTCCGGAGTGCAGGGAAAAGTCGCCACAAAAACCGCTGAATGAAAAAAAAAGGAAAAGCAGAGCATTATCGGATCCGATAATTTCGGCGGCTTTACAACTGTGTTTCTTTTAAAATGTGCAGAAAATATCGGATCCGGTCCAATCTGCCGCAAACACGCCAAAACCGTCCGGAAAAAGCTGACAATCCACTGAGCACAGCGACGACCAGCAGCCGTCAAAAGACGACAAGCAGACGAACGAGGTAAAAAAAATAAAATAATAAGAAAAAGATTGGAAGTGTCAAATTTGTAACCCTGCTTGCAAAAAAACTACTGAACAAAAATGTCTGGAATTTACATATACTGTAAGAGCCTATGAGTGATAATAAAAAGGTCTGTTACAGAAAAAAGAAAAAAGGTTTAAAAGAACAAAAAAGAAAAAAAAAATGCCTAAATGATCCTAAAAAGAAATAACGAGACTTTTTGCTGCAGAGTAAAAGAATAAAGGCAAAGGACCTCTAACATTGAGGTTACTGGCTGGAACCAATTCACACTATTAAAATTATCAGGGTTATTCAAACAGATCCGAATTGCTGGAGAAAGGTAACCGAACGCTGAAAATCAGCGTTCAGTTACCTTTCTTGGCCATTCGGCTATCCAGAGAGCAGGCAATACGCCAAATCCTGGCGAATTGCCAGCACATTCGGTGCCTGTTCGGTGCCTGTTCGAGGACAGTGAATCCCCATAGAGAAGCAATGCTTCAACTATTCAGAGAACACAAACCAGCAGTGACAAGTTGCCGAATTGCCCTGCCATTCGGTGGTTTAATTTGACAGGTTTATTCAGGAGAATCCCATAGGCTTCAATGTTAAAAATATTCCCATTTTAATTAAATATCTAATAAACCGTTCATTATAAAATTCTGCAGTAAAAAGTCTCTTTATTTATAGATGTTTTAGGATATTTTAGGCATTTTTCTGTTTTTTTGGGTTTTTTTAAAAAGTCCGATTCTTTTTTTTTTTTTAAGTTTTCTTACTTTTTCTGTAACAGTCCTTTTTATTATCATTCCCTGGACCTCATATGTAAATTTCAGACATTTTCGCTCAGTAGTTTCTTTGCAAACAGTGTTTCACTCTTCAATCATTCATGCAAAGTGTTTTGCTAATTTAGTCACTGCCTTCTTCTGCGGTGTCGGCTTTTTCCGGCGGCAGCGCTGCGTGTGATCAGCTCCTGCTCGGGTTTTTCCGGCGTCTTCGATGGGTTAATCCAGATGTTTTTGCGGGTTTTCGGCGTGCATTCGCCAGGTTTTCGCCAGGTTTTTGGCGGGTTTTCGGCAGCTTGCTTGCTGAATACACCGCAGAGTAGCCAAAATGGGAAAGCCGATTTGCACCGAATTGAAGAGAACGAAAAGTCACCGAACGTGCGGTGACTTTTCGAATCTCTTTGAATAACCCTGTTAGTCTTTATTATTATCAACCACATATGACATATATTAAATAAAGCCTTCAGAAGATATGAAATAAGAAAGTAAAAGACGTTTAAAATATATCCACTTTACTTCTAGTAGTCAGAGGATGATGAATTTGTTGGCCTATCACATCGCATTTATTGAAGTGTCTAGGTAAATGGAGGCGTGGCTACAAAAATCCACCTAAATTCCTAAATAGCATTAAAAGTGAATTACTTTTCAAGTAGATATAATGTTCAAAATTGTGTTCGCAATTTGCTACTCTCATTTTTCCACACCTGGCCAGGCATTTCATTACTTCATCAGTACTATAGGGGTTATTCTCTCGTTCGGCGCCCTTCGGCGAGTTCGATTCGCTAAACCCTGGGGTGAATTCAGCTTTAATCGCATGGTCGCCGAAGTGCGCTGAAGGGATCCGCCGAACGCCGTCGATCAACCTGCCAAACACTGCCGCCGACTGCCGAACAGACCGCCGAATGCAGCCGTCAATTCGCCAAACAGACCTCTGAACAAAGCCGATCAGCGGCTTAACCCCGTACTGGAGGTAATAAATAAAACGGGCCAAATTTTTTAAAAGACGTTTAAAACAATAAAAATACATAAAAATGCATGGAAATAATAGAGAAGGTCCTATGAATCATAATAAAAAGGTCTGTTACAGAATTTAAAAAAAAAAAAAAAAACGCAATTTAACCCCTTAAGGACCAGGATCCTTAAAGTCTTTAAAGTCAATGCATTTAAGTCGTAAAAGTTACGTCGTCGGTCCTTACGAAATGGGAATCGAAAATTTGACCCAAAAAATTCTAAAAACCATAAATAAATAGAGTCTTTGCTGCAAATGAAAACAATAAATTAAAATAAATTAAATTAACCCTTTAACGCCGCAGGACGTTCCATGTACGCCTAGCTGTCTTCAATGGGGCCACCTCGGTCCCTCCCCACAGCCTGCGCGCGCTGACTTGTGGTGCGCATCATTGGCTGCAAAGGGACGGCCTGAAATCAAGCCGTCCCCTGCAGCCAATGACGCGCACTGCACGCCGGCTGCGGGGAGGGTTCGGAATCAGTTCCGCATTACCCCTTAAGGGCGCCACCCCTGCGTCCTTAAGGATTTAAAAAAAATTATAAAAACTGTTTTTTTTCCCATTGAAACCTGTGGGATTTGCCTGTTTAAACCTGTCGAACTGAAGCACCGAAAATATGGGCATTTCGCCAACTCTTCCATGCTGTTCAGGGTTCTCTGAATAGATAAACCATTACTTCTCTATCGGAGAATTTCACTGTCGCCAAATTGCGCCGATCTGAGGCAAAATTCACCAATATTTGGCGAATTGCCTGCTTTCTGAATACCTGCATTGCCATGAAATGTCACCGTACAGGAAATACACTGTTTGGTGACATTCAATGGCAAGTTCGACTCTTATCGAACATCCCCTTATATAAACAGTGGCAAGAAAAAATATGTGAACCCTTTGGGATTACGTGGAGTTTTGCATGAATTGGTCATAAAATGTGCTCTGATCTTCGTCTAAGTCACAACAATTTGAAAAACACAGTCTGCTTAAAATAATACAACACAAACATTATATGTTTTCATGTGTTTATTGAACAATAACATGTAAACATTCTCAGTGCAGGGTGGAAAACGTATGTGAACCCTTAGCCTAATGACTTCTCCAAGAGCTAATTGGAGCCAGGAGTGAGCCAACCTTGAGTCCAATCAGTGTGATATTATTGGATGTGTTGCTGAAAGCTGTCCTGCCCTTTAAAAACACACACCAGTTTTGGGTTTACTGGTTTCAAGAAGCACTGCCTGATGTGAACCATGCCTTGCAGAAAAGAGCTCTCAGAAGACCTACGATCAAGAATTGTTGACTTGCAGGAAGCTGGAAAGGGTTACAAAAGTATCTCCAAAAGCCCTGATGTTCATGTGTCCACGGTAAGACAGACTGTCTACAGTGGAGAAAGTTAAGCACTGTTGCTACTCTCCCTAGTCGTGGTCGTCCTGTAAAGATGACTGCAAGAGCACAGCGCAGATTGCTTAATGAGGTAAAGAAGAATCCTAGAGTGTCAGCTAAAGACTTACAGAAATCTCTGGCACATGCTAGCATTTTTGTTGACACATCTACAATAAGGAAAACATTAAACAAGAATAGAGTACATGGGAGGACACCATGGAGGAAGCCATTGCTGTCCAAAAAGAATATTGCAGCACGTTTGAAGTTTGCAAAAGAGCACCTGGATGTTCCACAGCACTACTGGCAAAATATTCTGTGTACAGATGAAACCAAAATTGAGTTGTTTGGAAAAAACACACAACACTATGTGTGGAGAAAAAAAGGCACAGCACACCGACATCAAAACCTCATCCCCACTGTAAAACATGACGGAGGGAGCATCTTGGTTTGGGCTGCTTTGCTGCCTCATTTGCAGGAAATTTTCACATTTTTCAGGAAAACGTAAGACCATCTGTCCGCCAACTGACGCTCCGCAGAGGATGGGTGATGCAACAGGACAATGACCCAAAGCATGCAAGTAATTCAACAAAAGAATGGCTTCAACAAAACAAAATACGCCTTCTGGAGTGGTCCAGTCAGAGTCCTGACCTCAACCCGATTGAAATGCTGTGGCATGACCTTAAGCGAGCGATTCACAACAGACATCCCAAGAATATTGCTACACTGAAACAGTTTTGTGAAGAGGAGTGGTCCAAAATTACTCCAGATCGTTGTGCAGGTCTGATCTGCAACTACAGGAAACGTTTGGATGAGGTTATTGCTGCCAAAGGAGGGTCAACCAGTTATTAAGTCCAAAGGTTCACATACTTTTCCCACCCTGCACTGTGAATGTTTACATGTTCTGTTCAATAAAAACATGAAAACATATACAGGGTTATTCAGAGAGAGGTGAAAGGCAGGAGAATGACTGGAGAATGGAAAATTCTAGGTCAAAATAGCCGATTCAGAAAGTGAGATGAATGGGAAATTTTTTCTGGTTTGGCTATTTTGACCTAGAATTTTCCATTCTCCAGTCATTCTCCTGCTTTTCACCGCTCTCTGAATAACCCTGATAATGTTTGTGTTGTATTATTTTAAGCAGACTGTGTTTTTCAAATTGTTGTGACTTAGATGAAGATCAGAGCATATTTTATGACCAATTCATGCAAAACTCCATGTAATCCCAAAGGGTTCACATACTTTTTCTTGCAACTGTATCTTAGTACTCAATAATATCTGGAATTTTAGAAATGACAAACTCATGTGGAGATGAAAGATGAGGCCCATTTCTTTGGGTCACATCTTTACTCAAATATACAGGGTTTAAGTAGAGAAATTTATAAGACCGCCTCTACAAAGGATTGGTTAATCTTCACATACTGTTTTAGGAATTACATCAAAATAGAAATCATTCAGACCAGACATGGGGCCTCCAATAACATATGGTTATACTTATCTATAAATCTGTAAACAAAATTCTAAGAAACCTGTATATCACACGCCAAAAGTCACATCTGGTAACCACTTAGGGCCCTATAACATCTTTACGCAAAAATGCATGCGCAACGAGTGATTTTTTTGCACGAAGCGTTATAATCAACGCTGGTATTACAGCCCTGGCGCATTTTTCATCTGTCAAAAAATAACGCGCGTAAAACGGACGCGCACAAACGCGCGCGCAGCAACGTTACGTGCAGAAATCAGTGTGCGGACGTTTTTTTTCACGTGATTCAGCCAATCAGAATTAAGAAACACAATTGTCTCACGTTAAGTTTTTGCTTCTGTCAAAGTCAATCTGCGCATATATGCTGCATCAATAAAAAATGCACACACAACAACTCAATTTTATTGGTTTGGTATGTTTAGAATGTGTAACTATACTTTGCTGCGTATTTTTTTTTGGGCTGGTGTGTTTGGTTTCGGGCAGGTTGATAGAATTTGCCATTAACACCAGCTTTTAAGAGTTGCTAAAATTATGCGCGCAAAGGCTGTGCGTTACAAACTGCGCATAGATTGTAATAACATCCGCGTACCAGCGCACAAACGCATTTGCTCTCACAATGTTTAGTATAGGACGCGCAAAGTACAGCGTTCTCACATGTTCACCCGCAGTAGACCTATACGCGCGTTTGTTGCGCTGACATTGTAATACAACGTTCAGCGCATAGGGTTTTGCCCCTTGCGTTAATGCGTTTTTCCGCGGGCGCAAACGTATACATAAAGATTGTAATAGGGCCCTTAGTTTTTCAAATATTTTGAAAAGACAAAAAAGAACTGAAGGCCTGTAATTATCAAAATATTTTGAAGAAATAGAAAGGGTTAAATATGATTGTGACGTAAGTCACTTTGGACTTGGGGTGCATGGACCTGGAGGTATATTTTTAGAGTGCAGGCCTGATGTTCTGTATTATTTCCTTGGCCTCCCTTGTGTGCAGAGTGTTATGTAATCTGAGTTATTCATGAATAATGTTATTGTTTATCTGTTATCTGCTGATATGATTAGCCTTCCAGTATACCCTGTCTCAGGAATGTGTTAATATCTGTTTTTATTTGAGTAGTTTGTAAATCTCCTTTGAGATTGCCCCATTATCTGCTGTCTTTAGACTGTAATCTTGTCTATCATCACGATTGCCATTGTCCTGTCTGTCTAGGAATGTTGAGCGAATGTTTATTCTATTCTAGGGTCAGCTTTTGTGTGTACGTAAACGACCCATGTTTGACCGTATAAATATCTGTGCCTGTTCCCAATTAAAGGAGTTCCATTCTGACCCTGGAATCCTCCAGATATACAGCCTCGTCTTATTTCTGAGGGATGCTAGCAGGCTCTCTACGTGTTCCGATACTTAAGCTTCGTCTGAGGATTGGAGAAAGGCATGAGGGCTGGGCGCTGAGGGCAAAATGAGCCGCAAAATGCCGCTCCTGACAAAGGGCCGCCTGGAGCCGCTGCTCCACCCTGCTTCATGGACAGGCCGGCCCTGGTGCAGTGTGCATGACCATATCACAGAGCCCACAGCAATAAAACTCACAGTAATGTGCAATGTGTATGAGCGTATCAAGAGCCAACACATCCACATTCTCTGCCACACAGTCGCATGTACATATACCCACACACGCAGGCACTCATCCGCACTCACACACAGTCACTCTGTGGGGACATCATACACATGCCTGTCCTGTATATTGAATTAGCCAGGTCTCTCTGCTCTATAGCCTTCATTAACATATCACTAGACTTTGGTTAATTACAATATGCCCTTCCCTTGGAAGACACACCTAATCCATTATACATGGAACTCTCTGTAGTTTATTCTCTCTCTCTCTTCCTGTCCTGCGGAGTGGACAGACTCCATGTTCTCCTGGTTGATAAATACACACTGTGGGCTTCTGGCCCTCTAGGCCTATTTGTTATTGTTCATATTGGCTGTTTTGTAAATCTTGTATATATGTGTTATATGTGATTTAGTGTGCTGTGTGTAATTCCATATAAATGTCTAATATAGTGGACGAACCTGTCTTGTGCAATATATATATATTTGTGTTGGATGAGTGGTACACCAACAAATATATTTTCAAGGACTCAGCTACAATTTGCCACAACTCATACACATATAGTCACACATCACACACACAGGGTTGTGGAGGCTGTAATGGATGTGTAAATTATTGACACAGGGCATGTCTTCAAATTTGTGCTGAGATATTTCGCTTTGATAACAGTAGAGGTAACATCACTGCTCTAAACCGCGGAGACTGTGGAGACACAGGTTCGAATCCCAGCAAGAGCACCTATCCAGTAAGTGTCCTTGGGCAAGATACCTAACGGTACATACTCGCCACCCAGGACGTACTTGAAAACGAGAAAAATCTCAATGTATCCTTCCTGGTAAAATCCTTTCTCAAAAAAACCCCTAAACCCCCCGAAAAACTAGATGTTTAATAGTCCTTCTGTATCTTAAAAAGATAGTTCCTCATTCAGAGCCCAACAGATTGAAGCTTTCGTAATCTTTATCTTACACAGGAATCCATTAGTGGTCACCTTTCCTGTAGAAAGAGGAACTTGATGTCAAAACTAGCCAAGGGCAAGAGCGTGGTCCCATGATGCAATGTCGCAAGGATCTGGCCAATCTATGTGACATCCAGTCTGTCATGAGAGCAGTAGTGTATTTAGGTTTTGTGCTGCCCTAGGCCTGACTAAACTCGTGCACCCCCTAATTTAAATTTGACGCACCCCTTCCTGTCAAGGGCACACCTCTTCCTGGTTAATCCCTACCCTTCCTCTTTAAGCTCCACCTTTTCCTCTTAGAGCTCCGCCTTTTCCTCTCTTTATATTAAAAGTGGATACCAAGTGCCTACTTGTATGTTTTGGATTCCATTTCAAATGTATCTATTGAGATAAATAAAATTATAAAATGTTTAAATTCAAGCATTTTTACAAAGAACAGCCACGCATGTCAAGTAAACGGGATCACAGCCGCTCTAATTGGTTGAACAATAAAATCCACAGAAACGTGCACTGCATATGAGCGTATCACAGAGCTGCACAGCAATAAAACCCACAGAAATGTGCAGTGTGTATGAGCATATCACAGAACTGCACAGCAATAAAACTCACAGTAATGTGCAGTGTGTATGAGCGTATCCCATAGCTCCAGGGCAATAAAACTCACAGTAATATGCAGTGTGTATCACAGAATCCACAGCAATAAAACTCCCAGCAATGCAATGTTTGGTGTGTGTCAGCGTATCAGAATCCACAGCAATAAAACTCCCAGCAATGCAATGTGCGGTGTGTATGAGTGCATCAGAATCCACTGCAGTAAAACTCCCAGCAAACCGAGTGTATATGAGCACACAGCATTATGCTGTGGAGCATCTTGTCAGCAGTGGGGTGACACTGCCAGAGGGTGCACTGTAGCTTTGATTCCCTTCCCGGTGGGTGTTCAGTCCAGAATAGAGTCTGTGTTAACGAAAGGGCGGGCAGCTGCGCGCGTGCGTTTCACGTGGTTCAGCCAGTCATGTGGTACCGAGACTCAGAGAAATGGCAGTGAAATGCCCTGATGTTCGGTGGTTTCAATCAGCAGGTTTATTCAGGCGAACCCCATAGGTTTCAATGTTAAAAATATTCCCGTTTTTATGCAATATCTAATAAATCATTTATTATTTTAATCTGCAGTAAAAAGTCTTTACTTATTGATTTTTTTTAGTACCTTTTAGTCATTTTTCAGATTTTTTTTGGGCAAAATTCCCCCCCCTTTTTTTTAATAGCAGTTTTTCTTTTTTCTGTAACAGAACTTTTTATTATCAATCATAGGATCTTATATGTAAATTCCAGACATTTTCGTTCAGTAGTTCTTTTGAAAACAGCAGGCCACGGGTTTGCGGTGGCAGCATTCAGCGGCTGACTCCATGCACTTTGGGGACCCTGCGGGGAATGGTGAATTCACTTCAGGGTGGGGAAATTTTATTCTCCTAAGTGCAGGGAACTACAGAACACCAAAAAGTTGGCGTCATTTCGGTGCTCTGTGAGTAACCCATTTAGTGGTGAGGTTTTTTGCTGCCCCCTGGAAAGTGAAATTGAAAGTGTAAATTAGTGAAATCTCAATGTATCCTTCCTGGTAAAATACTTTGCAAAGGTAAAAAAAAAAAAAAAAAAATTTTTTTTTTTTTTTTTTTTTTTTAGGGGTGGGGCCACCCAGTGCGGGCCGCCGCCCCCTGGAAAGTGCCGCCCTAGGCCTGGGCCTAGTCGGCCTAGGCCAAAATACACCAGTGCATGAGAGCACGTTCGCATTTCAAGAGATGATGCTAAAAGGATTTCAAGGAGAGAGAGAGCATGTTAATAAGAGGAGGAGAAGGAGGAAGAAGTTCCATCTATTACCTATCCAGAAACTTTCTGCCGAGCAATACAGAGGCCCACTCGGCTGTCGGGCCTAATTGAAGCCCGGGCGTCCGATGGGCCTAGTTGAGGCCCGGGCACCCACAGGGCCTAGTCGACGCACCCGTCACCCAGGGCGGTCCACCTCCTTAGTTCGCTATTGCCTGTCAAAAATTTGTCCATGGGACTGCGGGAGGGGGGCATAACAGTTTCGAGCAGAGTGTCATTCTCAGGATGGCCCTCTGCTCACACTGACAGTCAAACAGTTAATCAGATGCACATTATGGGCAGAGGGGTGTCCAGGAGGGGGCAGAATACAAAGGTGGCTGTGTGGTCACTCAATGCTGTACAGGCCAGGGATAACATTCAGGGGGTTATAATGACTGAAAATCCCTGTACAGTACAGATACAAGGTGTTGCTGTAATTTCCATACACAGGCCACCATAGGGCTGATGCTCATTCTCTTTCTCAGGACCCTCACAAATCTTGGAATTTTGCCCGTATTCAGGGCAAAATTTCACATATTTTTGCTGAATGCTATTGTTGTTGATGATCACTACAAATCCCCATAAGTAGGATATATTTCCATTTTTATTATCTTTCTTTATCACATTCACTGTAATTGACACAAAGTCCATTTCTGCCTGTATGCTGATAATGCAGACTCCGTGTGAAATTGAGTAAGATAAGGGACACATCTAGATTTCAGAACCTTTTATCCCAGCAATATTTCTGTGAAGGATAAAGGAATACATGAAATAATTAAAAAAGAACTAATTTATATTATTTAATTTTTTTTACTATTGTAGCGCTGTTTTAGTTCTGTTGCTGTAATTACTCATTTTTGGCCACCAGGGATAGACAAGCGCAATGTAAACTATACTGGACACAATGGGACTACGTTTTCCAGCATGCTTTGGGGCAGAGACAGGAAGTGGGTGGGGAGAACTGACAGACATCCACAGCCTCGTGCGGAGGAGAGCGGTGCGCGCCGAGGGGTGAACAGAGCAAGACGCACGTGAGACAGGGAGTGATTGTGACCAGGCCGGAGCGCAGGTGCTGCCTTGCGGACGCTGGAGATCGGTTTCAGTGACTTGCCAGAGACCTAGTAATCCACCGCTGAGAGGTTTGCTCAGACACAGAGCTGCAGATTGGACCCCGAGTTAGGAGACCTCGATGATCTAATGGGAGTGCAGGCGGTAAGCTGAAAATCTTGTTGCAAGACGGACAAGCAAGAAAAGCGCATCCGGTGGCACAGAGTCCCAGCCAAATCGAGCAGAGAGACGTCCTTGGTCGAGCAGCGGAGCAGATTGTCTGGCGGATGGGTGAGAGGCCTTCCAGGCCACAGTAAAGTTAACAAAGCACGCTGCAGTTTGCTTAAATCTACAGGGCCCCAACGTGACTAGTCGAAGATACACTGAATTCATTCACTGGCCAGTCGAATCTAGTACCCGGGTACCAACACACACATACACGCACACCTTCTTGGGACACAACCTGTACGGGACTTACACTCCGGCAACGAAGGGGTTAAAATTTCCTTTTTACCGCTGCGCGTTTCTCACATTACGAATTCCTGTATACATATATATATACCGTGCTTGCTTTATATATGCCAGTTTATTTGAGACCAGTAAACTATATAACTTATAAAATCCACAACAGTGCTGGTGTATATTTATTCCCTAGTGCGGGGAGACTGACCCGAGTATCTTAACAATTTCAGTGCAAAATTTCTATTTCACCCTTTATGTGATTGTAATCTTCGCATCCCATGATACGATAAAAAAAAATTTCCAACAAAAAGTGCTTGGTAGTGAAGGGTCTAAGCTTTACACATTTCTTTTCTATTCTTCTGGGGATGTATAGGTTTTATTTAGTGAGACATCACGAAAAATGTGAATTTTTACAAAAATACTGCACTCGTGATGTTGACATTCTCGGATTCCTGTATGCATGGCGAGCGCAGTGCTTCCAAGGCAAGGTAGACAGCAGCACCCTTCATAATCTGAAGCTTCTTTAGCCAATATATGGGCGCTATCACCTCCTTACAGCTAAAAACGGGGACGTTATGGGGAAAAATAGTGTTCGCTAATCTCGCCCTAGCGCCTCCGTTTTAGGCTGGGGTCAGACTAACGCATTTTTAATCACGGCCGCAGTAGCAGCAAATGACGGGCAATGACGGCCAACAAAAGTCCGGCCGCGCATTCAAGCGGCAAACGTACACATTTTTTTTGAGAACGTAGAACAGCTAGTACTGACGTACAGAGTGCGCTGCGTCCGCTAGCGGCGTGTGTGCGTGATTAGGAGATGTCAGACGATGCTAATGTCCAGCCTACATAACATCCAGACGCAAAAAGTGTTTTATTGACGATCCGTAAAAAAAACACGCACGAAAATGCGCATGGTTTGACCGTTTTTCGCGTCCACCGTAAAAAAAAAAACGTCAACGCGTTCGGACGTACTTTTTGAAGGTCGATACGAAAAATGCGTTTGTTTGACCCTAGCCTTACCTGTAGATTACTGAGTCCAGCAGCTTGCCTCGTTGCGACCGCTAGGGGCCTGGATGCTTGGGACAACGCTAAAGCGGCATCGCGAGCATCCCCTCCATGGAGTCCATGGAGGCTTTCTTTTGTTTGGCAATACTGAAAAGCCCATTTTCTTCCTGGGAATGATGACATTTCATTATGAGGAACTGACCCTTCACTGTGTCCTGACACCTAGAAAATCTCAAATTTCAATGGAAACCAGTCCATACACTTCAAGAGCATTCCTGCACAACCTGCAGATACTAATTGTGAGAAAACACAAGCTCAAACTTGCCATCTTCATGATCCTATCATTCTTTATGCTTTGTTGCTATAGTGCTGGCTAGATCTTTGCCCGGTTCTTCCCTCCCCAAGTCCTTTGTCCCATCAACTTCCTTCTTCCAGTGCTGTTTAAATTGGCTGCCTATTAGATGTCCTGTTCGCCCCTAGGCGTCCCATTGCAAAAAGGTTTATACGATGCTAACAGGTCTATTCAAAGAAAGGTGAAACTCTGGAGAATTTTTGGAGAAGTGAAAATTCCCGTTTATCTCACTTTCCGAAACAGCTATCTGGTCTAGATTGTTCTCTTGTCCTGCCAGTTCTCCATGTTTTCACCTTTCTCTGAATAACCCTGTAAATTCTTTTGTTTAAATATGCGGGGGCAAAAGGTTCTGCTCCATTCTACCAAAAAAGAGAGGAAGCAAAAAACATGGCCGCCTCCATGAGATGAGCAGTCAGAATAGAAGCTACAAAACTCACAAAACTCCATTGGAAGATGTAAAAGAAAAAGGTTTACTGATTTAATTAACCCTTTCGCTGCTGAGCCTTTTCCCGCCTCTGTGCTGAGCTCATTTTTACCTGTTTCGCTCATCATGTTTAAACGCGTTTTGAAGCCTTATTTTAGTATATTACCCAGACATATTATATATTGTTCTTTCCGTCAGACTCGGCAGATTCATAATATGTCATTATTATATGTATACGTCATGTCCTGCCTGTATATTATAACAAAAAATGCAATATAATTAGAATTTTCAATAATTTACAATGTGTAAAGTTTTTTTTTCATATTTTAACATGCGAGCATTTGCGGTTATATTTTCTATGGGGTGCGCTTGTTAAAAAAATTTGAAATGGGGTCTCGATACATTTTTTTGGGGAAAACTTATGCGATTTTTAACAAACGCACCCCATACAAAAATCGTTAGTGCAGCATCATTGTTCACATTATAAATTAAATGGGAACAATATTGGTGCATTAGCAAAACAAATTTTAAAAAAAAACTTGTTTATTTTTTTATTATTATTATTTTTTTATTATTATTTTTTTATTTTTTAAAAAAAACGTTTTACATGGTCATGTTTGGTATCGTTGGAAAGGCTATGCTCTATTAACCCCTAGCTGCCACAGATCGGGAGATAGGTGGTTCATTGGAACCCCCCATCTCCACCATTGGTGGCAGCAAGGGGTTAACTCCAAGACTGACGTCATCATGCTATGCACGATGACGCTAGTCATCAGGGGGAGTTCCCGGAAGCTTGGCCGACATCCAAGATGTCGGCCAGCCACAGGAGAAGTTCACGATCCGGCGCTTTTCCGTGATTCGGCCCCCAAAGGGTTAATGCCAGGTGCCATTTGGAAGGGCAGGCTGTGCCCTTCCAAACGGTGCCTGACATTAAGCTCAGGCCCCCGGTGATCGGGAGGGAGAGAGGTCCGAAGGACCTCCCCCCCTTCCTTTCAGGCGCCTCCTCCGCACTCGCGGGGGGGCATCTGAAATAGATGTCATCACTCCGCCGCGATGACATCTATTGTGCCCGCGGCGGTCCCGGAGTGCCGGGCTGACATCAAGGATGTCAGCCCGCACCGGGGGGCACAGCGATCGGCCGGAGTCCGACTGATCGCTGGCTGCGAAGAGAGGACGTGCTCAGCGCGTCCTCCTCAGCCAACCCTTCCTGCGGGAGGACGCGCTGAGTGCGTCCTCCGCAGCGAAGTGGTTAAGCTACACCAAAACCCATATCAATAATATCTATACTGCAGGAGCGTGACCTGACTACAGCAGCCATTTTGCATACCTTACGTACTAACATTACTGCCTCTTTAAGACGTTTTCTGTAATTTCTAGCATTTCAGAGTCTCTGTAACAATTAATTAACTGAAAGGCTTAGCTAACAGAAACACAGGCGCCAAAGAACTGATTTAGGGCCCAAGGTCATTAGGGCCCAGAGCCAGGCCAAGATTTGGATGAGGGGTTCTGTTTGCGCAGGTGTTACTTCTTATCAGCTGAGAGAAACACTCCTAGTCGGAGATTTCACAGAATCTTCTCTTGACTCCCCTATTTCATTTCTGTACCTAATTGTTCATTATATTTGATACTGGAATGTGCCTTTCAACAGGAAATGAGGGGAGGGCGGATTTTGGGACGGGACAAACTTTTGAATCTGTGATGTATAAAGTTTTTTGTACTACTGAAAGAGACTCACTTGGGGTTGTGGAGATATCCCACCTGAGTCCAGTTGACCGAAGAAACACCTTTCCTGCAAACAAGACTCACGTCTGTGTGTCACTGACCGAATTGCATCGATCCTCCAGGGTAAATCCTGTTACAATACCAGATGATGAGTACACTTCTTTTATTTCTCATACCTCCCCCCATCGAGGGCCCTGTTACATTCCTCACGCACAGTTTTGCGAGTGTGCAAAAACGCTTTAACGCAAGGGGAAAAACCCTTTGCGCTGAACGTCGTATTACGACGTTCGCGCACAAAATGTGCGTTAACGTCTAACACGAGTGACCCTGCGCGAACCCTGCGCGAGCGCAAGTTCATGCACCCATCCCATACTTAACATTGTGAGCGCAAATGCGTTCATATGCTTGTACGCGCATTGTATTGCAATCGTAGCGCAAATTTTAACGGACAGCGTTTGCGCGCATAATTTTAGCGTCTTTGAAAAGCTGGTGGTAACGGCAAATCTGAATGTCCTGGCCGAAACCAAATACACCAGCGCAAAAAAAAAAATACAGCAAAATATAGTTGCACATTCTACACATACCCAAACAATAAAATGGAGAAGTTGTGCGTGTTTTTATTATTGCTGCAGCATATATACTCAGATTGACTTTGACAGGCGCAAAAACGTAACGGGAGACAATTGTGGTTCTTAATTCTGATTGGCTGAATCGCGTGAAAAAACAGTCTGCCCACCGATTTCTGCGCGCAACGTTAATGCGTGCGAGTTTTCACGTGTATTTTTGCGCGCGATATTTTCGGATGGATGAAAAAAGGCACTCGGATCGTAATACCAGCGTCAATTTTCGCGCGTTAACATTTAACGCTGCGTGCAAAAAAAATTCCGCTGGGCGAGCGTTTTTGCGCAAGGAATGTAATAGAGCCCCTAGATTGCACGTTCCCATGGTAATAGGGCCCTCACTTCCTCCTGCATCTGTTGGTGACTTGCCTTTATGTTGTCTTGTAGAATGTCTTTACCCATTGTACCTTTGAGCGGGGATGCGTTTGCGCATTCGTTTTGCAGCGTCGCTGCCGCAAGAAGGCCCAAACTAGTGCTGCCCCACCATGATATTTGTGACAGCATCTCTCTTGCTATGCATTTGTTTTCTACTAACACCTCAAGCTTTCTCTACTACTACAGCTCTCCTGCAGCATATGTTTAATTAGTGCTTGCTGGTCCTCAATAAAAAATCTACTCCTGCATCCAGCCGGCGCTCTTTCATTGAAGCTCTTGCTCTCTTTGAGTGAAGACTACATAAATTGCAAAATCCCCATCTACATTTCAGGGCAAAATCAAATGGCACGCTGACTACAGTCACTTCTCTCAAATATCTAGGTATGTGGTTAGACCCAAATCTATCCTTTGGCCCCACATCGAAAAACTCTCACCTAAACTTTACCCCAAACTAGGTGCCCTGTACAGAAACAAATCCTGCCTGAACCCCGCGGTAAGAAAGCAGATTGTACAGCAAATGCTTATGCCAGCTATTGAATACGGAGATGTAGTGTATGCAGCAGCCCCGCAAACACACCTTCATAAACTTACTACGTTGTATAACTCATTCTGCCGCTTTGTGCTACAATATAACTACATGACCCACCATTGTGACATGTTAAAAGAGCTAAACAGGCCGTCGCTGGAGTCTAGACGCAACCTTCACCTTTCCAGCCTGGTGTTTAAGAGCTTTTCTTGGAAGCTGCCACCCTGCCTGAATAGACTGCTTCCCCCAGCAGTTCCCTCATCCTATAACCTCTGATCCAGGACCAGCACCTTACTTACAATACCACAATACAAAAAGAAAGTGGCTCGATCCTCATTTTCCTACAGAGCACCGCAATTATGGAATAACCTCTCAGACGCCATCAAATCTTCCCCCAGTCTAAAGTCACTCGAGCTCCTTACTAACATACCTCAATACGGAATGCACCTGTAAACATGTAACATAATGACTATTTCCTACATATTTATTTTCTGTTAATCTGTATATTTAGAATGAAATAGAGGAACCCAAATAAATGGGTAAAAGATGTTAATATGGCGCTAAAAAAATACACAGAAGAATAATTGCAGCTCACCAATAGGTGTATTCCTCACCCACAAATACAATAAAGAAAAGGGGATATGCCAAGGAGGCAGATCAGGGAGCGCAAAACAATAACAACACTCTCACCAGGTGTTTAAAGGTAAAATACAAAGAGTGTACTCATCTCAGGTATGGACCAGTAGAGAAAGCAACAACTTATACCTATGGAATAGAGGGAAAAACACAAAAAGATTGCGCAATACCAGGGGTAAAAAAATGAGTATGAACAGGAGGTAATGATTGCACACTCACAAAGGTGGAGCCTGTGAGGCTCTCTTGTCAGCGCCTGCAAGCCACTTGAAAGGGGGGGCTTCACCCATAGAGTTCAATGATGGTTATCACGCTTCTTGAACTTGTGTACACTCTTTCTTGGCCGGAATGGTGAAGTGGCACAAATGTGACCTCGGACAAAATAGAGGACGTATAGCGTAATATTGCTATGTTGAAGTGAAATACACAGAAAGGCAATGGCACACTCACGTGGTATGGAGCCTCTTATTGGAGTGGCTCAGTAGGTAAAGCCTCAGACCATTTCAGGTAGGTCTCACCCTTCTTGAGACTTGGTGGGTATCAGGAGCGCAGGTTCCTGGATCTCAGATGGTCAAAAGGTAATGGTGGATATTGAAAGGTGACAAATTAAAAATGAATAAAAGCATAAAAGTATAAAAGCAGGGAAAATTTAATCCAAAATATAAACAAATAATAATAAATACAAAGAATAGGGAAAAGACCGAAACGCGTTTCTCCTGCCGTTCTGCAGGCTTCCTCAGTCGGTAATAGCCCCTTGAATGTCCATACATGATTATAAATAGTGTCCCAGTAATTGAGAAAGGCATGTCATTGGCGTGCGGTTCACCGTTGTTATCGATGTGCTTCATGACTTCCGGAACTTCCGGTTTGCGTCTCATCTACCGGATATGCGTATGCGGGCCAAACGATGATTTCCGGTTTGCGGGTCAAGTGACGGTTTCCGGTTTGCGTGTCACGCATCGGAGATTCCGATTGATGGAATAGAGACGGATGCCCGCATGTTTCTACAGATGGTTGAGGAGGGAGAAGCCCCAACAGGCACAGAACAGATGATGAAAGGGAGGGGGGGAGGGGAAAGTCCTCTTGTCCAGGGGCAAGAAGTCCAGCGATCATCACATAAAAAATCCAGAGAGTATGCAAAAACAGGGAAAAAGAAGGAAAAAATGTTATATATAAACAAATCATAAAAATACTGAATAAAGCACAAGAATAATACAATGACAGAAAATACATATATATAAATGCATATTAATTAAAAGATCATACACAGAAACTTTATTGTATATTATTCATAATGGAATAGATGAAAATAAGGAAACAGCTATAAAAAATGGCAGACTTCAAAGTCCGCATTCAGACCCATAGGGAGAAGGGTGTCTAAAATATAAATCCAGCGCATCTCTGATTTAATAATTTTAGAGTGCATATCATCACCCCTCCAATCCCGTGTAATTATTTCCAAACCCTGGAACTCCAAACCCTTGGGGTTACAAGAATGGGTATCCTAAAATGCGTGGACACACTGTGTTTGTCGTAACCTCGAGTAATATTGCAGAGATGTTCGTTGATCCTGATGTATAAGGCCCTTGAGGTTTGGCCCACATAACGTTTACCACAAGGGCATTTAAGTAAATAAACAACGTTCTTACTATGACAGGTGATAATTTGGCGAATAGAGAGGGTTGATTGAGTGTGAGGAGTGTCAATAGTTTGAACCAATCTTTTTCGGCTACCTGTCTTTCTGCAGGCAATGCATTGCCCGCATCCATAAAAACCCATATCTAAACCAAAGGGTTTCTGTTTTTAATTTGAGTGCGTAAATGATTTTTGGTTAACTGGCGTCCAAAATTCTTACCCCCTCTATAATAAAGCCATTTCTCGTTCAATAAGGCGACACTGGCCAATTCTTAAACGAGATCCGTTACTCAATACTCTCTTACCAGACCACCCCACCATTATTTATAGAGGGGGTAAGAATTTTGGACGCCAGTTAACAAAAATCATTTACGCACTCAAATTAAAAACAGAAACCCCTTTGGTTTAGATATGGGTTTTTATGGATGCGGGCAATGCATTGCCTGCAGAAAGACAGGTAGCCGAAAAAGATTGGTTCAAACTATTGACACTCCTCACACTCAATCAACCCTCTCTATTCGCCAAATTATCACCTGTCATAGTAAGAACGTTGTTTATTTACTTAAATGCCCTTGTGGTAAACGTTATGTGGGCCAAACCTCAAGGGCCTTATACATCAGGATCAACGAACATCTCTGCAATATTACTCGAGGTTACGACAAACACAGTGTGTCCACGCATTTTAAGGATACCCATTCTTGTAACCCCAAGGGTTTGGAGTTCCAGGGTTTGGAAATAATTACACGGGATTGGAGGGGTGATGATATGCACTCTTAAAATTATTAAATCAGAGATGCGCTGGATTTATATTTTAGACACCCTTCTCCCTATGGGTCTGAATGCGGACTTTGAAGTCTGCCATTTTTTATAGCTGTTTCCTTATTTTCATCTATTCCATTATGAATCATATACTCAAAAGTTTCTGTGTATGATCTTTTATTAATATGCATTATATATAGTATTTTCTGTCATTGTATTATTCATTGTGCTTTATTCAGTATTTTTATGATTTGTATTATATATACATATTTTTTCCTTCTTTTTCCCTGTTTTTGCATACTCTCTGGATTTTTTATGTGATGATCGCTGGACTTCTTGCCCTGGACAAGAGGACTTTCCCCTCCCCCCCTCCCTTTCATCATCTGTTCTGTGCCTGTTGGGGGCTTCTCCCTCCTCAACCATCTGTAGAAACATGCGGGCATCCGTCTCTATTCCATCAATCGGAATCTCCGATGCGTGACACGCAAACCGGAAACCGTCACTTGACCCGCAAACCGGAAATCATCGTTTGGCCCGCATACGCATATCCGGTAGATGAGACGCAAACCGGAAGTTCCGGAAGTCATGAAGCACATCGATAACAACGGTGAACCGCACGCCAATGACATGCCTTTCTCAATTACTGGGACACTATTTATAATCATGTATGGACATTCAAGGGGCTATTACCGACTGAGGAAGCCTGCAGAACGGCAGGAGAAACGCGTTTCGGTCTTTTTCCCTATTCTTTGTATTTATTATTATTTGTTTATATTTTGGATTAAATTTTCCCCTGCTTTTATACTTTTATGCTTTTATTCATTTTTAATTTGTCACCTTTCAATATCCACCATTACCTTTTGACCATCTGAGATCCAGGAACCTGCGCTCCTGATACCCACCAAGTCTCAAGAAGGGTGAGACCTACCTGAAATGGTCTGAGGCTTTACCTACTGAGCCACTCCAATAAGAGGCTCCATACCACGTGAGTGTGCCATTGCCTTTCTGTGTATTTCACTTCAACATAGCAATATTACGCTATACGTCCTCTATTTTGTCCGAGGTCACATTTGTGCCACTTCACCATTCCGGCCAAGAAAGAGTGTACACAAGTTCAAGAAGCGTGATAACCATCATTGAACTTATGGGTGAAGCCCCCCCTTCAAGTGGCTTGCAGGCGCTGACAAGAGAGCCTCACAGGCTCCACCTTTGTGAGTGTGCAATCATTACCTCCTGTTCATACTCATTTTTTTACCCCTGGTATTGCGCAATCTTTTTGTGTTTTTCCCTCTATTCCATAGGTATAAGTTGTTGCTTTCTCTACTGGTCCATACCTGAGATGAGTACACTCTTTGTATTTTACCTTTAAACACCTGGTGAGAGTGTTGTTATTGTTTTGCGCTCCCTGATCTGCCTCCTTGGCATATCCCCTTTTCTTTAATCTGTATATTTGTGTGTTTTTTTTTAATATCTTGCATTGTATTACTTTGTATTTCTGTAACTGTAACATTTTAATGGTCTTGAACCCAGGACATACTTGAAAACGAGAGAAATCTCAATGTATCCTTCCTGGTAAAATCCTTTATAAATAAATAAATAAAATAAATAAGACCTACCTGTAGTTACTCCTGAAATCTGCTAGGCTTGTGCACCGATTTTTTTTTCGGTTCGATTCGGTTCGATTTGTTCGGATGTTTAAACTTTTCGATTCGGCTCGTTTCGACCGATTTCTGTTTCGATTCGGTTCGTTTTTCGTGTACATTTTTTTTCGGAATATCGACCATTTTTCGTATTTTCGTGTCACTTTGCTCGTTTTTTGTATCGACTTTTCGGAAATTTTCGTTTTTTCAGAACTTCTGTTCTCCTCGTTTCAAAGTGTCTACGATAATTCTGGCGATTCTATCGTGTTTTTTTTTATTAAATAAAGATCAAATCATGAATAGAGCAAAAATAAATTTTGATTTGACACATTTCAAGTCCATTCGAAAATTCCGAAAATATTTTGTTTCGGCTCGGAAAACCTTTCGGATCTGCCATTTTCAGATCTAAAAATTTTCGGAAAATCGGCCGCATCCGAAAACACGAATCGGGAAATTTCGTGAAAATTCCAAAATTCCGAAACCCGAAACGCACATCCCTGAAATCTGCTACCAATCTGTGTACTGACCAATTCCACCAAGCTGCTCCCTTGCTTCTTCTGTGCCAAGTTTCCACAGCTCTTCAGACCATCGAAAGACCCTGGTACTTCCAAGACCCTTGTGTTTACAAAGACCCACGCTAGACCCTCCAAGCTCTCAAGATAGTTCATGTGTACAAGGTTACTTTACAGATATTTGTGTCCTCCAAGATCCTTTGTATTTCCTACACCTCTTGTGTCTATCAGGTCTATTCACTAAAGGTGAAACTCAGGAGAACTGGCAGGAGAAGAGAACAATTTAGGCCAAATAGCCGATTCGCAAAGTGAGATAAATGGGAGAATTTTTCTGGTTTAGCCATTTTGACCAATAATTTTCACTTCTACTTCCAATTCTCCAGAGTTTCACCTTTACAGGGTTATTCACAGAGATCCGAACTTGCCCCGAAAATGCACCGAATACTGAATTTCCCCGTACGGTGCCATTTCAGGGCCATTAGACTATTCAAAAAGCAGGCAGTTCGCCAAATATTGGCGAATTGCCAGAAAATACGGTGCCTGTTCGACGGCAGTGAAACCCCCCATAGAGAAGCAATGGTTAATCTATTCAGAGAACACGAACAGTAGAGAAATCTCAGTGAAGTGCCCTGATGTTCGGTGGTTTCATTCGGCAGGTTTATTCAGACGAAACCATAGGTTTAAATGTTAAAAATATTCCTGATAATATTCAATATCTAATAAACCGTTTATTTTTTTTAATTTGCAGTAAAAAGTCTCTTTATTTATTTTTTAGGATCTTTTAGGCATTTTTCGTGATTTTTCGGGAAGTTTTTTTCCGTTTTTTTTAAGATAGCAGTTATTCTTTTTTCTCTAACAGCCCTTTTTATTATCATTCATAGGACCTTATATGTTAATGCTAGACATTTCCGTCCACTAGTTTGTTTGCAAAGAGCGTTTCAATTTTGACACTTTCAATCGTTTTTTCTTTGCCTTGTTCGTCTGGTCGTCAGCTTTTTCCGGCGACTGGTCTGCGCTGCGTTCGGCGGATCGTCAGCTTTTTTTTTACGCGTTCCGCGTGTTTTTTGCAATGGTTCAAAGTGATCCGCTACTTCGCTACTTTTTTTCGAAGGATATTCGTCGGTTTGGTTGCTGACTTTTTCAGATGCGTTCAGCGGTCTGTTCGGCATTCGGCAGATCGTTGACTGCGTTCGGCGGTCTGCAGCTACATTTGGCAGTCTGTTCGGCGGATAGTAGGTTGCGTTCGGCGGGTTGATCGGTGGAGTTCGGCAGATCCCTAATCCGCACATCAGGGACCTTCCAGCGAGTGCTAAGTTCACTGCAGGGCCGACGAACTGAACTCGCCGAAGTGCGCTGAACGAGACAGCATCGAAATTTCGGTGCTCTCTGAATAACCCCTAGAGGGTTTGCATAATGTTTTTTTTATTTGTTGGCTGTTTCCTTATTTGCATGACTATTTTATCTCCAAACCATGAAGTTACGATGTGTTTTTACTTCCTCTGTGACTCAGAAAACAAAACTGAACACGTTGTTTAATTGTTCTTATTAAAATGCTTCTCCCTGTCCTAGAATTGCTCCTGCTTTAACTTGATACAATCTATGCCATGATATCCGCCGTGTGACAGACATGTTCTGAGCTTCCCACCTTCTAAAAGGAAGTCTCACATATCACGTAATGTGTGTACACTTCACACTCCGTTGCATTCCAGTCTATATTACCTCCTAATTCTACCCTTTGTTATAGGTGCTATTAACTTCTCATGATCTTGTGCTAGACTGCAGACCTGTCAAAGTGCAAAAGACTATGAAGAATAGAGAGAGAAATGACAGAGAATAACAATGGGGTTGGACGTTTTACTGTGAAAAGAGATTCTAGCTGGGCAGCGCTCAATATGTATGTGCACCCAATAAAAGGAGTGAAAAGACTCATAAAGAATAAATCTTAACTTTAATTGTTACTACTGACAGACATAAAATGATTTATTGTAACCAGGAAACACCTTGAAAAACCAAACCACACACATAGAGTAAGAAGGATAAAAGAAAACGAAACCTCAGGTTCATTAAAACACTGAGTAGTTATTATAGTGGTACAGCTACAGGCATTTATACAGTACCAGCATATTCTGTAGCGCTTTACAATGGGGGAGCACAAACAATGAGATATACATGATCAATGAGGAAAGACAACCCTGCCCGTAGGATAGCTGTCCAGGGAATACAGCGCTTTAACCAAGTGCTCAGGCAGACATCCCGTGAGCTTACAATCTAACGGACGGGGTTAAGTGAAACAAATGGGAGCAGAGGGAAGGTGAAGCTGGTGGCCAGAAAGAATATATTAGGGATTGCATGGGAAGGACCAGAAGCTTGGGCTTAGTATGGATGTTCAGAGAGAAAAGTGGAAGCAGCTGGAAAGGAGACCTGAAATTATGGACCGTAGCTGAAGGGGACAGCAGAATGGATTAATGGAGTTGAATCCGTGAGCTTGTGGGTTCGATGCTGTGAGATTTAGCAAGAGTGATCTGGTATTAGGGGGATGGAGAAGCAGAGGGGGATAGGCTATCATCAAAAAGGGAGGGAAATAAAAGACAAACTAAGCAGCTAGAAATGAATAAATGCAGACAAAACATAGAATTGCAGGAGTAGAAACAGTCTGGAGTAAAAGTGGAGGATGGCATGCTGAATCCTGGATACCTTGGTGCTAGTTCCTGGGTGGTGAATGCATTAATAGGGTTGAATCTGTGAGATTGTGGGTTTGACGCTTGGTGCTAGTTCCTGGGTGGTGAATGGATTAATGGAGTTGAATCTGTGAGATTGTGGGTTTGACGCTTGGTGCTAGTTCCTGGGTGGTGTATGGATTAATGGAGTTGAATCTGGGAGCTTGTGGGTTTGACGCTTGGTGCTAGTTCCTGGGTGGTGTATGGATTAATGGAGTTGAATCTGGGAGCTTGTGGGTTTCACGCTTGGTGCTAGTTCCTGGGTGGTGAATGGTTTGATAGAGTTGAATCTGGGAGCTCATGGGTTTGATGTTTGGTGCTAGTTCCTGGCTGGTGAATGGTTTGATAGAGTTGAATCTGGGAGCTCATGGGTTTGATGTTTGGTGCTAGTTCCTGGCTGGTGAATGGTTTGATAGAGTTGAATCTGGGAGCTCATGGGTTTGATGTTTGGTGCTAGTTCCTGAGTGGTGAATGGTTTGATAGAGTTGAATCTGGGAGCTCATGGGTTTGATGTTTGGTGCTAGTTCCTGGTAGTGTTGTCACTAAAGCTGAATCTGTGTGGTTCACACGAAATACTGCATAGGTACCACAAATATCCTGTATCCTATTTTGGAGTCTGGCCAGATCTCATAGGGTTAATCTCCTCTTTATCTTCTTTCTTATCTTACTACCTTTAATGTGTTTATTTGACTTTGCATGCCATAGTAAACTCTATCAGGCTGAATAGCAAAGGATGCCAGGGGATATCCACCCTCTAAATACTGCATTTATAAATTGGCCATATTGTTTAAGTGAGTATCCCTTGTCTTATCCTGTAGGAGTCTCCTGCAACACAAAGTAGTATTTATCCACTCCGTGAAGCTGAATTATTGGATGAAAAATTTGGATGAAATATCAGCTCTCGCGGCTATACTTTTTAATGGAAATATCGGCTTTAGCGATTCAGTATGCCAATTTTGTAAAAAATTACGAGTGCTGAAAGCGGTTGATAAATACAGGCAGAAAACTAAAGACTCAAGACTGAGATCTTTATTAAACACTAGAATCTTCTGAGATGTTTAACCCTTTCAATGTGGTTGATGCGCTCAGCGCGTCCAACCGCATTCCTACTTGGCTGTGGAGGACGCGCTGAGCGCGTCCTCCCTTCGCAGCCCGCGATCAGCCGGTATTCCGGCTGATCGCTCGGCCCCCCGGTGTGGGCTGACATCATTGATGTCAGCCCAACCTCCGGGACCCAGGCGGGCACGATAGGTGTCATCGCGCATGCGCGATGACGTCTATTTCAGGCACCCCCCCGCCATTGCAGGGAAGGTGCCTGAAGGGGAGGGGGGGAGGTCCTTCGGACCTCTCCCTCTCCCCATCCGTGCATGCCAGCGGTTAAAGGCAGGCACCGCCTGGAAGGGCACAGCCTGCCCTTCCAAGCGGCGGCTGTCTTTAACCCCTAGGGGGCTGGATCGCGATATGGCGCCAACATGCGCTGTATCGCGGTCCCTTCCCGGAGCTGGCCGACATCTTGGATGTCGGCCAAGCTTCCGGGATATCCCCCTAACGACTTGGGTCATCGCGCAGAGCGTGATGGCGCCAGTTTTCAAATTAACCCCTTGCTGCCACCTATAGTGGAGATAGGGGGTTCCAATGAACCCCCTATCTCCCGATCCGTGACAGCTAGGGGTTAAAGTTTACTATCATTGGAACGGCCAGAGCGTGGCCGTTCCAATGATACCAAACATGACCATGTAAAAAGTAAAAAAAAAAAAAAATTTAAAAAATAAAAAATGTTTTTTTTGTTTTTTTTAGATTTATTAGTGCAACAATATTGTTCCCATTTCAATTATAATGTGAACAATGATGCTGCACTAACGATTTTTTCTATGGGGGTCGTTTGCTAAAAAACACGAAATTTTCCCCAAAAAAAGTAACGATTCCTCATTTATAATTTTTTTAACAAGCGCACCCCATAGAAAATATAACCGCAAACAATCGCATTTTAAAATGTGAAAAAAACACTTTACATATTGTAAATTATTGAAAAATTCAAATTTTATTGCATTTTTTGTTATAATATACAGACATGACATAACGTATACATATAATAATGACATATTATGAATCTGCACAGTCTGCCGGAAAGAACGATATATAATATGTCTGGGTCATATATTAAAATAAGGCTTCAAAACGCGGTTAAACATGATGAGCAAAACCGGTAAAAATGAGCTCAGCACAGGGGCAGGAAAAGGCTCAGCAGCGAAAGGGTTAATGGCCCAAATTTGTATCATGCTGGCAGGAAAAAAAAGCTTTTTCTGAGTATTTCCAGCTAATTTTTCTTTGCACCCGCAGCATTTTTTGAATATTGGCTCATGCCGACTTTTTTCAACCGAATCAACCGATATTTCGCCAACAAAATAATGGCCACAGGCAGCTAATATTTAAAAAATAAATAAAGAAATCAGCCGATAAAATGAAATCGAGTCCGTAGTCACAAGACACCAAGATCAAAACGTGGCACGTGCGACAAACGTTTTGCCAATAGAAAATTGGCTTCATAGGGAGCAAACACGTGAATGGACGTTTTATTGTTTGCATTAAAATGATATTCTAGTAATGTTTAACCTTGTTTAAATACACCCATCCTCTTCCCTATATGCATGCATTTTTACTTTCTATCGTTCGCAAATTATTCCTATTTAAAAGACAAGTACACTGAGCAGTGGCGTAGCGTGGGGGGGCAGGGGGGGCCGTGGCCCCGGGCGCAGTTTTCTTAGGGGCGCATAATTTCAAAAGAAATTTGCGCCCCTAAAACTTGTGGCCCGGCCGCCCAAGGGCCCGCGGGTTGAGGGGGCCCAGATGCCGGGCAGCGGGAGTGCCTGCCCTGTCCTAAACAGCGAGTCTGTCCTGTTGAAGGGGAGGCGGCTGCGTGCAGGCACAGGTCACGTGGTCCGTCTAATCAGGTGGTACTGAGTCTCTGTACCACCTGACTAGCCGGACCGCGTGACCTGCGCACGCACGCAGCCACCTCCCCTTCAACAGGACGGACTCGCACGCTGTTCAGGACCGGGCAGGCACTCCTGCTGCTTGGCATCTGGGCCCCCTCAACCCCTGCTGGATCCGGAGCTGGGGCAATATCCAGGTGAGAGCTGGGGCAAATCCATGAGCTGGGGCAAATCCATGAGCTGGGGCAATCCATGTGCTGGGTCAAATCCATGTGCGGCAAATCCATGACCTGGGGCATATCCATGAGCTGGGGCAAATCCATGTGCTGGGGCAAATCCATGATCTGGGGCAAATCCATGAGCTGGGGCAAATGCATGAGCTGGGGCAAATCCATGTGCTGGGGCAAATCCATGTGCTGGGGCATATCCATGAGCTGGGGCATATCCATGAGCTGGGGCAAATCCATGTGCTGGGGCAAATCCATGTGCTGGGGCATATCCATGAGCTGGGGCAAATCCATGAGCTGGGGCAATATCCAGGTGAGAGCTGGGGCAAATCCATGAGCTGGGGCAAATCCATGAGCTGGGGCAAATCCATGTGCTGGGTCAAATCCATGTGCTGGGGCAAATCCATGACCTGGGGCATATCCATGAGCTGGGGCAAATCCATGTGCTGGGGCAAATCCATGATCTGGGGCAAATCCATGAGCTGGGGCAAATGCATGAGCTGGGGCAAATCCATGTGCTGGGGCAAATCCATGTGCTGGGGCATATCCATGAGCTGGGGCATATCCATGAGCTGGGGCAAATCCATGTGCTGGGGCAAATCCATGTGCTGGGGCATATCCATGAGCTGGGGCAAATCCATGAGCTGGGGCAATATCCATGTGAGAGCTGGGGCAATATTCATGTGAGAGCTGGGGCAATATCGATAACGTGTCCACAGGTTGGGGGGGGGCCCACAATTCTTGGCTGGCCCCGGGCGCTGACAACCCACGCTACGCCACTGACACTGAGTTTACCTATCTGACCTAAACGAAGCCCAGATGACCATCAATAGACATCACATCACACACTTAACATAAGTGAGATTTCTGACAATACAATATGCTGTACCATCCAGAGGTGGATCCAGACACAGGTTTGGGGGAAGGGGGGCTCTACCAGTTTTGGCAAAGACCTGGTGTTGGGTTCGCAGTGACAGGCAGTGTCGAGCCTAATCACAGGCTGTGCTCATCACACTCACTCTCCCCAGAACATTGCCGCACAGGATCTGTCCTCATGCGGCTCAGGAGACACCTGACTGACACCACACAGCAATGCTCGGCACTCTGGCACATGCTCTATCACTGAGAATGCACAGGGTATCGATAATATGAAAATAAAATAAGGTATAAGGCATAAGTAGGCTCAAAAAATTATACATCAACGCATATTCCAGTCGATAAGCCTAAAAAGGCAAACTTAAATGCAAAAAAGAACAAAGAAACGAGCTAGATCTTTGTAACAAAGCCACCAAAAGAAGTCTGGTCAAATATCCCACAATCTTAACAGTGTGGGCGAGAGGGAAAGGGGGCAAAAACACTCAATGTTTGGCCAGTCTCGACACAAACCCCTCAACCGACCCCTTCCAGATGTGGATATGGTACATGCATATTTATTATGCTGGTTTGATTTATGCAGGAGTTGAAAATCACTTTATTGTGCCTTTAAACCCAGCCATGTTGCAGAAAAAATATAGCATGTGAATAGCTAATGGGTAGCCAAGTCCTACATGTGGAAAATGCATGAAAGCTTTCAAAAATTGCTTAATTACCACTAAAATCATCAAGGGGGTTATTCAGAGAAAGGTGAAAACTAGGAGAATTGGCCGGAGAAGAGAAGAATCTAGACCAAATAGCCAATTTGGAAAGTGAGATAAATGGGAGAATTGGTCTGGTTTGGCTATGTTAAGATAGAATTTCAACTTCTCCAGTCATTCTCCTGAGTTTCACCTTTCTCTGAATAGCCCTGTAAGTGTTCCCTGTATTGTTGTTGGGATTGACTTCTAAGCATAAGTAAAGGCTTCAGTTTTGCTTAACCAAACACAGACATAATTTGGGTTGAAGTTTTTATTATTAATATTATTATTACTTACAAAATACAGTTTTTTGAGGAACATAATAAAATATAATTCAAATTCCAAGTGGGCAATCTGTGAGATCACAGGATCATTTGAGTATGAGCCATGTTAAAAGATAAGACAGGTATGTCTAAAGATACGTCATCGATAGCACGACTCTAAGGATAACTACATTCATAATTATCATATGTATACTACGTTCATGTACAAACAGGGCCGATGTAAGGATATCTGCCACACTAGACAAAAACACTTTACCGCCTCCCACCACTACCCAGTGTTTCCAGTGTTTGTATTGTCTGTGTTCCCCTAACACATCTCATATTCTTGTATGGCCTATCACCCCCATTTCATCCACCCTTAATGTCTCTCTGCTAATCTTATTCAGAACACACCTTCTGCCGTTGAGGCCGTGGTTATTTTAACCCAGAGCAGCACCCCCATCCCAACGGCGCCCTAGGCTGTTGCCTAGTTGGCCTAATTGGGGCACCGGCCCTGAGTACAAAAGAAGTGTGTTGGTTGAATGCCCTATAGGTTGGACTAGTGTCATTTTTCTTTTCAATCTATTTCTTCTAGAATATGGAATCTATAGTGTGGGGGTAACTGAAAAGATCTCAATGTTCTCTGAGGCCTTCTTCTTAGGTGTGAGCTGAATAATGGCTCTGTATCGCGTAACTGATTCATTTTTACAGACTTATTACTGGTTACTGATTGACAACTTTCTGCATAAATGTGTTTTCATGCAATATATATGGTAATAAATGGTTTAAAAGTACTTAACAAATGACATCACAATTGTATCTGTGTCAAACGCAATCTGGTATAACCGCTTCCTTATTATATTTATTTTAAATAGACTGAAACATAAAAAGGTATGTTGACGGCACGTTTCGTAAAATTACATATCATTTTTACAGGATGCATTTCAGTATTGACTTTTGAGTATAATGCCATACTGTCCCCTACACCTTTTTAGTTTGTTTTGTCCATACAATTCCCAGTTATATGTTCTGCATCGCCCTTGAATACGCATTTTCTTTATCTCCTGGCTTGCAGTTCCCGAGCCATCTGACAAAGCGTACACTGAAAACAACATGTAATGCATATAAGGTCTTCACAAATACTGCCCTGTAAAACAGAAAGATAATGCGTTCAGGAAAAAAAGTGTAATTCAATTTAAAGATCAACACAGTGCATGCCGTTTGTCGTCCAGTGACTTTGGGTGGCAAACGATAAAAACGTGTGCTAAGTCCCAACTCTATCAGGTTTATTCAGAGAGAGGTGAAAACCAGGAGAATGACTGGAGAAGTGAAAATTGGATGTCAAAATAGCCAAACCAGAGAAATTCTCCATTATTTATCTCACTTTCCAAATCGGCTATTTGGTCTAGATTGTTCTCTTCCCCTGCCATTCTCCTGGTTTTCACCTTTCTCTGAATAACCCTGCATATAGAAACATAGAAACATAGAGACATAGAAAATGTCGGCAGATAAGAACCTTTCGGCCCATCTAGTCTGCCCAATTACATGGATACTTTACCTGGATTTATCTTTTGTTTAGGATAAATAAATCCAGGTAAAGTATCCATCAATCATTAATCACCTTCGAATGCAATTTACCCATTCTTCATCTCAATCATTTAGGGCACTATTACGAACGTCACGCTGAAACGGGGAAACTAGGGAGAAAAACCTGCGCCTCCTGGATTCTCCTTAGTGTCCCCATTTTAGCGTGATATTACAATGCCGGCGCTAGAAAAGCTGCCTGCACCTTAACACGGCGCTAAGCTTTTGGATGCTAAGCGCCGCCGCGAGCATCCACTCCATGGAGTCCATAGGACTCCATTGAGACTGACTGTGCCGGTCACATGACCTGCAGGATCTCGCCTTGCAGAGGGAGACTGGGGGACTTTCCCCCCTAGTCTCTCCCTGCTTCCGGAGGCCAGAGGAGGCGGTTGGAGCCGCCGTCCTCGTCGCAGGCTGGAAGGTGAGTATGTGAATTATTTGGGGGGATTTTTGGCTGGTGCTGACGGATTCTGCAGCAGCGGAATCCGTTAGTACCGAGTTCTGGCTGTAGTTAACTTTCTGCACACTACCACACCCTCTCTAGAAGAACAGCGGAGGTGGAGCTGCCTGGTGACTGACATATATGCTGTAGTGGGGTTGCAGAGGCGACAGGTGTGTAGCTGCAAACACACGCAAACTCGCACAGGCGAGCACTGGCCTTAGAAATGGGGGAGCAGACTGGCTGCCTCTATAGAGATCGCAGCCGGCTGACTCGGAATTGGATGAACTGTGCGCCACGGTGGATGGAAAGACACAATGATTTAGATCAGTGGTTCCCAACAGCAGTCCTCAAGTACCCCTAACAGGCCAGGTTTTAAGGATTACCTTTGGGAAATGCAGACTGAATCCTGCAATCACTGAGCAGCAAATCATATCACCTGTGCTGTGCTTCAGATATCTGGAAAACCTGACCTGTAGGGGGGTACTTGAGGACCGTGGTTGGGAACCACTGTTTTAGATAGCAACTCGGCCGGCAGCCCACCCAGATGGGTGCTACCACTCTGCATGGTGACACTCGGTGCGGTACACTCCCCTCACACCCCCTAGTGATGCCATTGCACCCATGATTTACTCTACTCGAGTGCCTGGATCATTTCACACTTTCTGTCTCACAACTTCATAACGTCCATGTGACAACAAATAAATAAATTGTAAAGCAAATTGTGCTTCTGCTGTATAGATGCGTCTTAATTACCGAAATACCGTGACGCTCGCGGATTCCTGTGCGCAAGGCTGTCAGAGTACCGCCGACCAAGGGTAGAAATGGGTAGCACTCTCCAAAATCTGAAGCTATTTTACAAACCAAACAGCCGGGGACCAAGAATCCACAAAGACCTAGGAGACAGAAGACAAGATTGGGATTAGTAATAGGAGACATGGTATGCATTGAATGACTATGGAAGGAGTAGGACATATTGTGCGTGGAAGTATAGTACGTTGGACTCAGTATGCCTGAGATGTCCCTACAGGAATGAGAGTCCAGTTTCTCTCTATGGAAAGGTAAGAATGTATCAATATAACACAATGCCATTTATTGTTTCATGACACACCACAAAGAATTTCGGGAGATGGCCGCAATCTCTCTGTCTTTGTAGCAAAAGAGATTATCGTGTTGTACTTACAGATGCCCATGTCGTCAAAGCATTCAAACGCTTCACTATGCCATCTGCCGCTGCTGGCCACATGCCTCTGAGCAGTCTGGGGCTGAAAGGAGATTGTTGAAGCCATTTTGACCTAACTGGAAAGATGAACAAATAACATTCCAAATGTAAATTAAAACGAGGTATATAGAAGCACATTTATGCAACTTTTTTGCGAATTCAACAAGTTCTCCTTACAGAAATCATCTAAAAGTAACTATATTCGCCAAGTTAAATATTACAAGGGAATAAATAAATAATATTTGGAAGGAGAAATATTCCAAGGGTCCAACTGCACTGAAAATATCCATATTAATACTAGTCGCAAACATATCTTCAACATGCAATGCACATACTGTATGTCTACCTGACACACAAATCAAATCAAATCAAAATAAGCTTTATTGGCAGGACCGAATACATTTTAGCATTGCCAAAGCATAAGGGGAGGTCAAATGGGGTGGAGGGGGGGTAGTGGGACATATATGGGGGGAATGGGCAAGTCCATGGACATTATCAGGGGTAAGGGATAATGTGAAGGGGGATGGGACGAGTCCATGTTGGGGATTTATAAGTCCGGGATCTCTCATGTTCCTCTCAGTCTGTGACATTCTGTAACGTATTGGGCAGATATTTTCACCCCCGGCTCCTCTTCTCCCAGTATGATGTGGAGTTTCCTCGTCTCTTCTCCCAGTATGATGTGGAGTTTCCTCGTCTCTTCTATAGAGGTGAAGTCCGGGATGAGAGCGGAGAGTCTCTGGAAGTGAGTTTCCCTCAGTGCTGAGTACTTGGGGCACTGTAGGAGGAAGTGGACCTCATCTTCCAGGGCCGCCTGGTCACAATGCTGGCACAGTCTATTCTCCCTGGGCTTGTAGGTCTGTCTATGCCTCCCTGATTCGATTTCCAGGCTGTGGGCGCTCAGTCTGTACCGGCTCAGGATCTGTCTGGCTTTGGGGTCTTGTAGTACCTCCAGGTATGGGGCCAGTTTGTATTCTCTCTGTAAGGATTGGTAAGCGGTGAGTTTCTGGGAGTTTGCTATATCATGTCTCCATTCTCTGATATAGTTTTCCCTCAAATCGTTACTTAGGGCCTTTATTTGATATTTTGTCAGGTTGCATTCATGGGGGCTTTGGTTGATCAGGGTGGATATGAGTTGTTGCAGCCCACATGGTTTGGGGTGGTCCTTCTTGGCCAGTAGGGCTTTATGGTGGTATGAGTGGAGGCTGCTGATGTTTAGGTGGTCCCACATTGCACGTCAAGATTCATCAGATCGTGTTTCTTCATTTGTTCCATGGAGATTGAGATTGGGTGCTAGTTATATCACATAGGGACCTGCAAGGTTTCGGAAAACCTGACAGCAAGCAGTGAGGTTTTCATAAAGTCTCAAATTCCACGTGATTTAAACATCATTTACAAATGCCAGAGGTAGTTCCTCTGTGAGAAAGATCACAGAATGGATTATAAGTACACAGACAACCATCCTGATATTAAAATGAGTTTATACAGTCAGGTCCAGAAATATTGGGACATCGACACAATTCTAACATCTTTGGCTCTATACACCACCCCAATGGAGTTGGAATGAAACAAACACAATGTGCTTTAACTGCAGACTGTCAGCTTTAATTTGAGGGTATGTACATCCAACTCAGGTGAACGGTGTAGGACTTACAGCAGTTTTCAGATGTGCCTCCCACTTGTTAAGGGACCAAAAGTAATGGGACAATTGGCTTCTCAGCTGTTCCATGGCCAGGGGTGTGATATTCCCTCATTAGCCCAATTACAATGTGCAGATAAAAGGCCCAGAGTTCATTTCAAGTGTGCTATTTGCATTTGGAATCTGTTGCTGTCAACTCTCAAGATGAGATCCAAAAAGCCTCAACTATCAGTGAAGCAAGCCATCATTAGGCTGAAGAAACAAAACAAACCCATCAGAGAGATAGCAAGAACATTAGGCGTGGCCAAAACAACTGTTTGGAACATTCTCAAAAAGAAGGAACGCACCGGTGAGCTCAGCAACACCAAAAGACCAGGGAGACCACGGAAAACAACTGTGATGGATGACCAAAGAATTATTTCCCTGGTGAAGAAAACACCCTTCACAACAGTTGGCCAGATCAAGAACACTCTCCAGGAGGTCGGTGTATGTGTGTCAAAGTCAACAATCAAGAGAAGACTTCACCAGAGTAAATACAGAGGGTTCACTACAAGATGTAAACCATTGGTGAGCCTCAAAAACAGGAAGGCCAGCTTAGAGTTTGCCAAACAACACCTAACAAAGCCTTCACAGTTCTGGAACAAGATCCTATGGACAGATGAGACCAAGATCAACTTGTACCAGAGTGATGGGAAGAGAAGAGTATGGAGAAGGAAAGGAACTGCTCATGATCCTAAGCATACCACCTCATCAGTGAAGCATGGTGGTGGTAGTGTCATGGTGTGCGCATGTATGGCTGCCAATGGAACTGGTTCTCTTGTATTTATTGATGATGTGACTGCTGACAAAAGCAGCAGGATGAATTCTGAAGTGTTTCGGGCAATATAATCTGCGCACATTCAGCCAGATGCTGCAGAACTCATTGGAAGGCGCTTCACAGTGCACATGGACAATGACTCAAAGTATAATGCAAAAGCAACCAAAGAATTTTTGAAGGGACAGAAGTGGAATGTTATGCAATGGCCAAGTCAATCACCGGACCTGAATCCCATTGAGCATGCATTTCACTTACTGAAGACAAAACTGAAGGGAAAATGCCCCAGAAACAAGCAGGAACTGAAGACCGTTGCAGTAGAGGCATGGCAGAGCATCACCAGGGGTGAAACCCAGCGTCTGGTGATGTCTATGCGTTCCAGACTTCAGGCTGTGATTGACTGCAAAGGATTTGCAACCAAGTATTAAGAAGGGAAAGTTTGATTTATGATTATTATTCTGGCCCATTACTTTTGGTCCCTTAACAAGTGGGAGGCACATCTGCAAACTGCTGTAAGCCCTACACCGTTCACCTGAGTTGGATGTACATACCCTCAAATTAAAGCTGACAGTCTGCAGTTAAAGCACATTGTGTTTGTTTCATTCCAACTCCATTGTGGTGGTGTATAGAGCCAAACATGTTAGAATTGTGTTGATGTCCCAATATTTCTGGACCTGACTGTATATTTATGTTTACATTAGTTTTCATAAGACTTTGCTGTTTCACTCGACCTTTTAATTTTAAAGACCATTTGAAAGGAGGTAGGGCTGACTGAACTGTGGGGAAGGAATGTCTGATTCTACTACTGGAATGTTGCCACCGAAGTAAAAATCCAATAAAACTCTCATACAGATCCAACCTTGTGAGATTGCCATGTTTCCAGATTTCTTTACAATTGTAACGGGCGCATAGCTATTAATTTTAAAGACCATGAAGAGAACATTATAAAAAACGTATATAAAAAATAGTGAGAGTATCAAAGTAATCATGTTTTGCACCTGCCTTAAGCCCAGTACCCACTGTATCCTTTTAATATGATGTGTTGCTTAGACTATAGGACGCAAACTTAAGGGGGAAAAAAACACCGAACACATCTGAAAAATCACCAAATCGATCTGATAAACCCCCGAACGCAGCCGAGCGCAGCCCACGACCTGCCGAACAGAACGCTGAATGCCTCCCAAAACAGCTGACCAGCCGCCGAACGGGAGTAAAAAAACAATAAAAATGAATGCATGGAAATAATGTATAAGGTCCTATGAATAACAATAGAAAGGTGTGTTACATATCAACAACAAAGCAATTTAAAAATATGGGAATTAAAAATTTTGCCTAAAAATTTCTGAAAAATGCCTCAAAACAATTGTAAAATAATAAAATGAATAAAAAGACTTTTTGCTGCAAATTAAATGAATAAACGGTTGAATAAATATTTAATAAAAATGAGGAATTCTTTTTATATTGAAACCTATGAGATTCACCTGCTTAAACCTGTCTTAAATCTTGGCAGTTCGCCAACTTTTCGCTGCTGTTCGGTGTTCTCTGACTAGATTAAACATTACTTCTCTATGAGGATTTCACTGCCGCTGAAGGTCACCGTATTTTGCTGGCAATTCGCCAATATTTGGTGAATTGCCAGCTTTTCGAATAACCAAATGACTCAGAAATTGCACCATACAGGGAAATTCACCGTTCGCTGCAATTCGGTGGCAAGTTCAACTCTCTTTGAATAACCGCTTTAATTTGATCTTCTAAGATCGACAAGCTAGACTGGATGACCTGTAAAGTCTTTCATACCAAACTAAGATTTAAGTCTTACAAGGTAACTAGCCATGATTGACCATGTTTCAACTTACAGAAACCCCAAAAGGGATGCCGTACCGTAGGACTGAGATCCAAAAAACTGACACTGCCAGAATGTCATCAGAGGAGCAACTCAAAGACCAGATATTAGTCGTCTGTGAATATGTCACATTAAGAGTAGGGATGGGCTTCCGGTTCGAATCGGTTCGATGTTCGATTCGAACATCGGCTGTTCGAAAGTTTGCGAACTGCGAACTTTTCGGGACATTCGCAAAAAGTTCTAAAGAAAAAATTTTTGTGACAAAATTCATCAGAGGAACAACTCAAACACCAGCTATTAGTTGTCTGTGAATATGTCACACTAAGAAATCAAAGACGCACAATTTTGCCTACGACTACAGAAAACCGTCAGGTTCTCAGAGATGAGTCTCAGATGGCAACCGTGTGGCCAAAATCACACTGCGGTGAAGACTGATCTCCAACGACTAACCCTAGGCACATCCATCGCAAGACACCTAACGGTACATACTCTCCACCCAGGACATACTTGAAAACGAGAGAAATCTCAATGTATCCTTCCTGGTAAAATACTATCTCAAAAAAAACCACAGTAGACATTTCTAAAATGTTACAAGCACTACCCCTCCGCCACTAAGAGGCCATGTGGCACATGATGGGAAAACCCGTTCTAAGATGGTAAAACCCGTGAGATAGACATTGTTATCAAAAGACAGGCTATGACTTCCCATTGTTTTGCCTAGTTGACTCATGATTGTAATTTCACATAACGTGAGTCAAACAGGTTCATCATTAGCTTTCCAAAAAGGGGTTTTAGCTTTTCATAAGAAATACTCAAGCACTTTGTTCTACCAAAGAATTAAAAAAGTTGAACTTCATCATAAGACATTAAAGGGGTTATTCACCAACACTGATGTTCAGAAAATCACTGCTGTTGCAATTATGTTGAACTTCGGCTATCCAGAGAAGCAGAGAAGCTTCTTCAGAGAAGCATACAACACCGGCAGTTGAAGATGATGCAAGTAAAGGTGAACATCGTTGAACATCAGTATCATTATTAATCTTCCATAAAATGAGTAAACCGCGGCTACTATCCATTTATTGTTGTAATACCATTGATTGTAACACCGGCAAATATATTTTGTTGAAGTTAAAGTGGTGATTTCCCTTGAACTCCATTAGAAACAATGGTCAAACCAATGTTGGACATCCTCAATTGTATCTATGGTGACATCTACGGTGAATAACTTCAGCAGAAACATCGGCGGAAACCCCACTGAAACCCACGCTAGATAACTTCGTCAGAAACTATCAGGGTTATTCAGAGAGCGTGAAAAGCAGGAGAATGACTGGATAATGACTGGAGAATGAAAAATTCTAGGTCAAAATAGCCAAACCAGAAAAATTCTCCCTTTTATCTCACTTTCCAAATCGGCTATTTTGACCTAGAATTTTTCATTCTCCAGTCATTCGCCTGCTTTTCACGCTCTCTGAATAACCCTGTATGCTGGAAAAATGTAGAGATGTGCATTCATTTTGGAAAAATTTGGAATTTGGAACCAAATTTGATAATTCGTATTTCGGAAGTACTTCTGAATAACGAATCGATACGATACGAATTTGAAACTAAACGGTATATAATGAATTTATTTCGTTTTACACTGTCATCATCATAAAAGAAAAATTTGAATAATTGATATCAACTATCGAATTTGAAATTAACTATCGAATTGATATGAACTATTGAATTGATCTTAACTTACAATACAAGTAATAGTCAGCAAAGGACTTTATGAAACAAATTAATTTTGTTTCACCGTTTAATTTGACTCAAATACTAAATCTGTGACACAGCTTAAAATTTAACCCTAGCTTTTCTTTTAACAGCAAAATTTGATTAATTGGGATTTTATTTAGTGATCCGAAATTCGAATTGATATCAACTATCGAACTGATATATGAAATTAGAATCGATACAAAATTTCAAATCGATCCAAAAGAAACGAAGCGAAATACAAAACAAAATTAGTTATGAAATTCCGAAAACTAAATTATTTAAAAACATAACGAAATGAAAATAAATAAAATAAGTTTTTCAGCCATGCACATACCTAGGAAAATGGTGAAAAGTACGGTGAAGTACGATGACGTTCTCTAAGTAGAACATCCTCTATAGTTTCTCTATAGTTGATCCATCATAGTTCCTTGGAATTCGTCAGGGTAAAATCATCATTCTCTCAAAGAATAAAAGGTGCTTAGTGTAAGACTCCTTAAGTCAGGGGTCAGCAACCTTGACCCTCTAAAGGTTTTGGAACAAGACATCCCATGATACTCTGCCAACATAATGACACCTTGAGCTGTAGTTCTAAATCATCTGGAGGGCCAAGGTTTCTGACTGTGGCGTTAGGAAAAACCATGCGGATCTTTCCACATTGGACACAGATCTCCCATTCTCTGCTGTCCTCATTGCGGACTGAGCAGGAAGGCTCTGAAAATATCCTCGAAACAAAATGAAGATGTAAAAAAATGCAATATCCAAAAAGATCATTTGCAAGTCATCCGTGTGCACCTGGTACCAGTAGCCGAAAACTCCAAAATGCAGACTCAAAAATAGTCAAGCTATTGAGTAATATGTCATAAAACCCAAAATATTACAGGACATGAAGCCAGAGAGATTCTCCACAACAGGGAGTGAAGAGAATAACACCCAATAAGGATCCCCACTGACTGTAGAGATGCAAGGAAGAGCTGGAGTATCAGACCAATGGGACAATGCAGAAGAGCAGGAAAGCTGACACTTACTTGTGTTGCAGACATGTGTCGAGGACCAGGTGGGTAAAATGTATGAGCGCTGAGCAGAGAGCACGTACAGCACCTATGTTTGGTATTTTATAGGAATAACTGAGGTATGTCAGGGAGTGACATTTTTTATGGTTTTTAAAGTTAAAGTTTTAAAGTTAAATATCAGTTGTCTCCTCCTCCCCCCCCGCCCTGTGTGACATACATGAATTGTTTGTGCCCCTGGATTATTACCTTTTTATCCTTCAATATAATTGAGCCGATTGTTGTCGTCCCCCCCCTCTCCATCACCTCTCCCATCGTACCAAAGGACGTACAGCACTGCGGAATATGCTGGCGCTTTATAAATAAAGAATAATAATAATAATAATACTTGAAAACCAATAGACATCTCAACGTATCTTTCCTGGTAAAAGACTTTTATAAATAAATAAAAAATTAAATACAAATACATTTTGAACCCACCTATTTACATACAAATTTCTATCTATCTATCTATCTATCTATCTATCTATCTATCTATCTATCTATCTATCTATCTATCTATCTATCTATCTATCTATCTATCTCTCTCTCTATCTATCTATCTCTATCTATCTATCTACATCTATCTATCTATCTATCTATCTATCTATCTATCTATCTATCTATCTATCTATCTATCTATCTATCTATCTATCTCTATCTATCTATCTACATCTATCTATCTATCTATCTCTATCTATCTATCTATCTATCTATCTATCTATCTATCTATCTATCTATCTATCTATCTCTATCTATCTCTATCTATCTATCTATCTATCTATCTATCTATCTATCTCTCTATCTATCTATCTATTTATCTATCATATTATCTATCTATCACTAATCTAATACAATAGTTACATCTACTAAATATATTTAGAAACATAAAATTGCTACTAGATTGTTGAATAATAGGCTATCTTATCTACTGTATCTAAAGCTATTACTTGTGAGAATTATCAATCTATCACTGCTAACATAACATCATCTGGCTAGTGGCGATCTAAAATGTCTCTATGAATATCCAGTTACTAAAGTAGATCTATCACAATCTATCAGGTCATATATGATCTTATATTGCAGATCATTAAATGACGCTTGATCTATCTAGAATGCTAAAAAACCCAAAAAATTCTATGAGTCCCAGAAGACACTATCTAAAGTATCTGCAATGCTATCTAATGAATTAAATAGAAGTCTATACTATCTAAATCTTACTAGTCTATCTACTGCTATCCAGAGAATCAGTTCTATAAATTCTAATATATAAAGATCAGATTAAATCAATCTATCACTTCTATTGAAATGATTCTAATGAAGTGCAACAGTCATCTATTGCTAATAGACTCATCCTATCTATCCCAAATCTAAACCCAATCTATCTAATATTCTTATCACAGAGTCTACTTTTATATTGAATCCTCTAGGGGGAATCTAATCTATATATAGAACCATCTATTATCTATTAGATCTATCCGTAATAGTAAATCTATGCTATCTAAAAAGGATAATTAATCTATTTGATTAGTATTCAATCTATCTAGCACAGCTAGTAGTTTTACTGTATCTAAAGACTCCATCTAGTCTAAAGGAGAGGATCTATCTATTAATATATATACATCTACTACAGGTGTATCTATAGATATATTTCTTAAGCATAGTGCGTTTGAATACATTTACTATCTTCTATCTATCTAGTTCCTCAGGTTCCCAATAAACACTAAACTATTTAGAAAGATTTTAGAATAACATACAAGGGTTATCCAAAGGATTCGAAACTGTCACGCACGTTCTGACTTTCGTTCTCTTCAATTCGGTTCCTTTTGCCGATTGCCATTTGTCGGTGAACCTGCGGTGTATTCAGCAAAAAAGCACAGGGTCCCCGAATTGCAGGGAAAAGCTGCCGACACCTGACGAAAACTAAATCAGCGAATGCACGCTGAAAACAAGCAAAAACATCTGGATTAACCTTCGAAAAAGCCGAACAGGAGGAGCGAAAAGGAGCCGAATCACACAGGAGCCGAATCACACAGAGCCGTAGAGGAGGCAGTGAATAAATTAGAAAAAAACCATTTGTATGATCTGGGAAAATGAAACGCTGTTTGCAAAGAAACTACTGAGCGAAAATGTCTGAAATTTTCAACAGGAGGTCCAGGAATGATACTAAAGAGGGCTGTTAACAAAAAAAATAAGTAAACTGAAAAAAAAAAATTAAAAAAAATCGGACTTTTTAATTTTTTTTTTAAAAATTCAGAAAAATGCTTAAGTATCCTAAAAAATCTATAAATAAAGAGACTTTTTGCTGCAGAATTTTATATATGAACGGTTTATTATAGATATTGAATTAAAACGGGAATATTTTAAACATTGAAGCCTATGGGATTCTCCTGAATAAATTTGTCGAATGAAACCACCGAATGGCAGAGCATTAGGGGAATCTTTCACTGCTGGTTTGGTGTTCTCTGAATAGCCGAAGCAGTGCTTTTTCATGGGGATTTCACTGCCCTCGAACAGGGAACCTGAACAGGCACCGTATGTTCAGCGCATTTCGCCAGGATTTGGCGTAATTGCTGCTCTCTGAATAGCCGAATGGCCAGGAAAGGTAACCGAAGGCTGAATTTCATGCGTTCGGTTACCTTTCTCAAGCACAATTCGAATCTCTTTGGATAACCCTGATAGCCATAGTAAATACGATTCAATACAAGATGCATAGATTGTTTTTATATATCTATAAGGCTCATTACAATCTATGCATTTTGTAATGAATCGTATTTACTATGGCTGTGTTATTCTAAAATCTTTCTAGTTTAGTGTTTATTGGGAACCTGAGGGAACTATTCCCTAAACATACGTAAATGTATTCAAACGCACTATGCTTTAAGTAATATATCTATAGGATACACCTGTAGTAGTGTGTATATATGTGTGTGTGTGTGTGTGTGTGTATCCTCTCCTTTAACTGTGGAGTCCTTACCACAGTAAATTACTCGCTGTGTTAGCCTGATTGAATACTAATCAATATAATTAATTATCCTTTTTTGATGCATTATCTATTACTATTTATTATGGTTGCTCTCACTGGTGTATTTTGGCCTAGGCCAACAAGGCCTAGGCCTAGGGCGGCACTTTCCAGGGGGCGGCGGCCCGCCGGGTGGCCCCACCCCTAAAAAAAAAAATTTTTTTTTATTTTTTTACTTTTGCAAACTATTTTACCAGGAAGGAAACCTTGAGATGTCACTAATTTTCAAGTATGTCCTGGGTAGGCAAGGCCTAGGCTTTCGCTTTCCAGGGGGCAACAAAAAACCTCACCACTAATTGGGTTACTCACAGAGCACCGAAATGACGCCAACATTTTGGTGTTCTGTAGTTCCTTGCACTTCGGGGAATAAAATTTCCCAACCCTGCAGTGAATTTACCATTCACCGCAGGGTCCCCAAAGTGCATGGAGTCGGCCGCTGTATGCTGCCACCGCAAACCCATGGCCTGCTGTTTTCAAAAGAACTACTGAACGAAAATGTCTGGAATTTACATATAAGATCCTATGATTGATAATAAAAAGATCTGTTACAGAAAAAAAAGAACCGCTATTAAAAAAAAGGGGGGGGGGGAATTTTGCCCAAAAAATTCTGAAAAATTACCAAAAGGTACTAAAAAAAAATCAATAAATAAAGACTTTTTACTGCAGATTAAAATAATAAATGGTTTATTAGATATTGCATAAAAACGGGAATATTTTTAACATTGAAACCTATGGGGTTCGCCTGAATAAACCTGCTGATTGAAACCACCGAACATCAAGGCATTTCACTGACATTTCTCTGCTGTTTGGTGTTCTCTGTATAGATTAACCATTAATTCTCTATGGGGATTTCCACTGCCTTCAAACAGCACCGTACTTGCTGGCAGTTCACCAAACTTGTGTGTGAGCATATAACAGAGCAGTGGTGTACTTAGAGGAGTGGCGGAGGGCGGGCTGCCCCAGGTACCAGTGATTATAGGGGTGTCATTAGGGGGTACTAGGAGGTGCCACTGTCACTGTGTGTCAGCTTTGAGCTGTGTTCTCAAACAACGAGCAGCGGAGCATGGTGTTTGCATACGGAATAAAATCGAATAGAATAAAAATCCTCCTCTCCTCCCTCCATAGCTCCTCCCCTGCCCCGCAGTAGCTCTAGGAGAGGGGAGGGGGATGTGATTTGTGTCCAGAGAGAGACGATGACAGTAAACGGCAGGTAAAGGGGGGGTATCAGCAGAATATGAAGCCCTGTCTGCTTACTGCTGTTTAAAGTGGACGTTTCCTTAACCACTTCGCTGCGGCGGACGCGCTGAGCGCGTCCAACGCATGTCACGTTCCATGCGGTGGACGCGCTGAGCGCGTCCTGCCTTTGGGGTTAGCGTTCGGCCGGGTTCCGGCCGATCGCTGGCCCCCCGGTGCAGGCTGACATCCTCGATGTCAGCCCAGCATCCGGAACCTAATTCAGGCGCCCCCCCGCATGTGCGGAGGAGGCGCCTGAAAGGGAGGGGACCTCTCTCCCTCCCGATCGGCGGCGTTGCGGGGGTTAACCCAGGCACCATTTGGAAGGGCACAGCCTGCCCTTCCAAATGGAACCTGGCATTAACCCCTGGGGAGCCGGATCACGAATCGGCGCTGAAAAGCGCCGGTTCGTGATCCTTTCCCGGAGCTGGCCGACATCTTGGATGTCGGCCAAGCCTCCGGGAACTCCCCCTGAGGACTGGCATCATTGTGCATAGCATAATGACGCCAGTCCTGGAGTTAACCCCTAGCTGCCACCAATGGTGGAGATAGGGAGTTCATTGGAACCCCCTATCTCCCGATCCGTGGGAGCTAGGGGTTAAAGTTTGGTATTGTTGGATTGGCCAGAGCATGGCCGTTCCAACGATACCAAACACAAAAGTGAAAAAGTTTGTAAAAAAAAAAAATAAAAAAAAAAAAAAAAAAATATTTAAAAGAAAAATTGTAAAACAAAAAATAAACAAGTTTTTTTTCTTTTTTTTTGGTTTGTTAATGCAGCAATATTGTTCTCATTTCAATTATAATGTGAACAATGATGCTGCACTAACGATTTTTGTATGCGGTGCGTTTGTTAAAAATCGTGTAATTTTCCCCCAAAAAAAATGTAACGAGACCCCATCTCTAATTTTTTTAACAAGCGCACCCCATACAAAATATAACCGCAATTGCTCGCATGTTAAAATGTGAAAAAAAACACTTTACACATTGTAAATTATTGAAAAATCATATTTTATTGCATTTTTTGTTATAATATACAGACAGGTCATGACGTATACATATAATAATAACATATTCTGAATCTGCCGAGTCTGACGGAAAGAACGATATATAAAATGTCTCGGTTATATACTAAAATAAGCCTTCAAAACACGTTTAAACATGATGAGCAAAACCAGTAAAAATGACCTCAGCACAGGGGCGGGAAAAGCCTCAGCAGCGAAAGGGTTAACCAGCACTGCAGTGATAGAAATTTGTCATTGAGCTGCCTGGCTCCTGGTGAGGCTGCGTGCGTGCAGGTCACAATCGGTCCGGCCAGTCAGGTGGTACTGAGTCTCAGTACCACCTGACTGGCTGAACCACATGACACGCACGCACACACGCAGCTGCCTGCCCTTTCGTTAACATGGACTGTCACTCTATTCTGGACTGAACACCCACCGGGAAGGGAATCAAAGCCATGGTGCACCCTCTGGCACCCCACTGCTGACTGTCACGGTTCCCAGATCCCACCACGCAGTACTTAACACCCCACACTCCACAGAGCCCAGAAGCTACCAACAGAGTAGCCGTGAAAGATCTCTAACTGTCTGGTCCTTAGAATTGGCCAGGTAAACTAGCTAGACAGAAAGGGTTAACAACACGGGGAGTAGTCAGCTGAGCCAGAATCAGGAATACAGAGTTCAGAATGGTCAAATGGAATAGCTGGGTCGATATCAGAGCAGTGGCGTAGTACAAGAAAATGGTCTAGGGCAACAGAAGGCAGAATAGTCAGAAACAAGCAGAGGTCAATAATGGGTTAATTCAATATAGCAGTCAGGTACAAGGAGCTCAGGTATGGATAACCACGATCTGGCAACTGCTGAGAATACACTGAGGGTTTTTAAAGACCTTCACCAGGCCACGCCCCCCACTCAAGCCACGCCTCATGCAACCACCTCCCTGCCTGTCTCCATTTAAACCGGGCATTGGTCAGCGAGCAGCATCAGACATGCTGCCCTCAAGCACACAGGTAGGGCTGGAAGCTCCCAATGTTACAGTACCCCCCTCTCCACGGGAGGCCACCGGACGACCAACAGGATGAGCGGCAGGACGACCACCAGGGCGATCGGGGTGCGAGGCATGGAACGCCCTGACCAACCTAGAGGCAGACATGTTGGAAGCTGGAATCCAGGACCGGTCTTCTGGACCATAACCCACCCAATCGACCAAGTACTGCAGAGCGCCCCTGCACAGCCTAGAATCCAAAACCCTCCTAACCTCATACTCAGATTCACCATCAACCTGAATAGGTGGAGGAGGAGGAACGACCCGCGTGTACCTGTTACACAACAAAGGCTTCAGTAGGGAGGTGTGGAAGACGTTGTGCATGTGAAGATGTTTAGGAAGGGCAAGAGCATAAGCCACAGGATTAATGCGGCAAATGATCTTATATGGACCTATAAACCGAGGTGCCATTTTCATAGAAGGCACCCGCAACTTCACGTTCCTAGTGGACAACCAAACTCTATCCCCCACGTTATAGGAGGGAGCTTGTAACCTATGCCTGTCAGCCTTGCGTTTCTGGACAGCAACATTGCGCTCCATATTTTCTCGAATCTGTCTCCAAATCTCTTGTAGTTGAGTGAGATGGTCATCGAGAGCCGGGATGGCCTGTTCAGTAAACTGAAGCGGTAGAGCCGGAGGGAAAAAACCATAGATGGCAGAAAAAGGAGAGTGGCCAGTGGTCTCGTTAACGGCGTTATTACGTGCATACTCAGCCCAGGGCAACAACTCCGACCAATTGTCTTGTTGTTGTGTGGTAAAGCAACGTATGTACTGCTCGAGACCCTGATTTGCCCTCTCTGCTGCCCCATTAGTTTGTGGATGATATGCTGAAGAGAAGGCCAATCGCACCCCCATCTCTGCACAGAAAACCCTCCAGAAACGAGAGACGAACTGGGCTCCTCTGTCAGAGACTATTTCAGACGGAACCCCATGTATTCGTACAATCTCTCTAGCAAATACAACCGCCAGTTCTTTGGCTGTAGGAAGCTTAGGTAGAGGGACAAAATGAGCCATTTTGGAGAAGCGGTCTACAACTGTCAGAACCACAGTATAACCCTTGGACTTCGGCAAGTCCACAATAAAATCCATAGATAGATGAGACCAAGGCCTCTTAGGCGTGGGTAAAGGCTGCAATAGACCGACAGGCAAGGATTTACTGGTTTTGCTTCTGGCACAGACTTGACAAGCCAAAACAAACAGACGTACGTCCTGTCGCATGGTGGGCCACCAGAACTGTCTGGAGATACTGGTAAGAGTCTTAGTAATACCAGGATGACCTGCTGGTTTAGAATCATGAAACATTATGAGTAATTCTTGTCTTTCCTTTTCAGGTACAAACAACATATCTGGAGGCTTGTCAGGTGGAGCCCCTACTTGAACTGCCTGGAGGCGTTCCAGGAAAGGCGAGGAGACAGACAAGACTGTGGAAGCCACAATACGTTCAGGAGGAACTATAGGATTGTGGTCTTGTGTATTAGATTCATACGGGTCATATTGACGAGATAAGGCATCAGCCTTTACATTGCGGTCACCTGGTCTGTAAGTCAATACAAAATTAAACCGAGACAGTAGCAATGACCACCTGGCCTGTCTCGCGTTCAAACGTTTAGCATCCCCGATGTACGTAAGGTTCTTATGATCAATAATTATCAATAAAGGGTCAAGAGTACCTTCCAACAAATGTCTCGACTCTGATAGGGCAGACACAATAGCAAGCAATTCTCTGTTACCGATATCATAATTGCGTTCTGCTGGTGATAATTTTCTTGAAAAGAACCCACAAGGATGTAGAGGTTTTCCTGGAGACTCTCTTTGAGACAGGACAGCCCCAATGCCTATCTCGGAAGCATCAACCTCAAGAACAAACGGAATCCTGGGATCAGGATGCCGTAACACGGGAGCAGAAGTGAAAGCTTGTTTGAGGGCTTCGAATGCTTGTTTGGATTGAGAAGACCAGATCTGGTTCTTCAGACCTTTACGTGTCATATTAATGATAGGGGAGGCTACAGCGGAATAATTCTTGATAAATCTCCTATAATAGTTGGAAAACCCCAGAAACCTCTGTATGGCCTTGAGACCTTGAGGAGAGGCCATTCTGAGATGGCCGTGAGTTTAGAAGGATCCATCTCAAAACCTTCTGGAGTGATAATATACCCACGAAATTTCACAGTAGTAATGTCGAATAAACACTTCTCTAGTTTGCAATAAAGACCATTGTCCAGTAATTTTGCTAATACCTGTCTGACATGTGCATGGTGGGTTTTCAGATCGGGAGAGTAAATCAATATATCGTCTAGGTATACTATAACAAAGGTTTGTAAGAAATCTCTGAGCACATCATTAATAAAATCCTGGAATACCGCTGGAGCATTACAAAGACCGAAAGGCATGACCAAGTATTCATAATGCCCACTCCTGGTGTTAAATGCTGTTCTCCACTCATGCCCCTCTTTTATACGTATCAGGTTGTAAGCTCCTCTTAAATCAAGTTTTGTGTATACTGCTGACACCCTTAACCTGTCGAACAGTTCTGATATGAGAGGGATAGGGTACACGTTCTTAATGGTGATCTTGTTAAGCCCCCTATAATAGATACACGGGCGTAAATCTCCCTCTTTTTTAGACACAAAAAAGAACCCAGCCCCTGCTGGAGAAGAGGAACGTCGGATAAAACCTCTCCAAATTCTCCTTTATGTACTCTTCCATAATTTGGTTCTCCTTTATGGAAAGAGGATATACTTTGCCTCGAGGAGGCATGGTACCAGGATGAATATCTATGGCACAATCATATGGTCTATATGGAGGCAGTTTCTCTGCCTCTCTTTTATCAAATACAGCCCTGAGGTCGGCATATTGGTCAGGAACCTCTGTAGACAATGGAGGAGCTGTGGGTGTGTTCAGGGCACCGACATGATGAATGGGTATTAAACAAGTCCCAAAACAAGCAGGACTCCAAGACAGTATCTCTCCCTTAGCCCAATCAATAACAGGATTATGTTCCACCAACCAAGGGAAACCAAGTACAACAGGATTGGAAGGTGAAGGGATAACTTGAAATATGATTTCTTCTTTATGCAAGAGACCAGTGGTAAGAACCACTGTAACCGTATCGTGAGTAATCCTAGGGCAGGATAACGGTCTGCCGTCTATGGCTTCGACGGCTAAGGGTGTCTCTCTTACAACCAGAGGTAGAGAAATGGAAGAAGCGTAGTTAACATCGATAAAGTTGCCAGCAGCCCCAGAATCCAAAAAAGCGGTAGTCTGTCTGGTCTTGGTCTCCTAAGCCAAGGATACTGGTAACATAAGTTTAGTGCCTTTGACAGGAGACATGCACGTCACACCCAAGGCCTGTCTCCTCAGCTGCCTTAGGTGCGGTAGTTTTCCGGCTTATCATGCATTTTAGGACGAGTAGGACATTGAAATCGTACATGTCCCCCCAAACCACAATACAGGCACAATCCCTCACGAAAACACCTTGTTCTCTCTTCCTCTGTAAGCCTAGTACGGCCTAGTTGCATAGGCTCAGAGGGAGGAGATGACTCTCTTGGTGGTGCCTGAAAGACAGGGGCCAACCTAGGTAACGGTCTCTTGGGTTTCTCTCTTGGAGTTCTTCTGTCCCTTATCTGATTATCCAGATCTATACAATAATCAATGAGTTCACACAATACCTCAGGTAGTTTACGTGGAGCCAATTCATGCATCAATGACTCTGATAACCCCTCCATAAAAGCCAGAACCAGTGTCTCATTTGTCCAGTTCACATCAGAGAACAAGGTTTTAAATTCTATGGCATAATCAGAAACAGTAATAATAATCAGTCCCTTGACGTATGCGGAACAAGGATTTGCCAGCTACCGTGGCCTTTCTGGAAGGATTAAATGTACGTTGTAACTCGGCTATGAATTCTTTATAATCCCGTATGATAGGCTTCTCTGCCTCCCATAACGGAGTCGCCCATGTCAATGCTCTGCCAGACAGATGATTAATAATGAACCCCACTTTGGCAATGTCAGAGAAAAACATCTGTGGATTTAATTTAAAATGAATATCCACATGGACCAAAAATCCCCGGCACTCTGAGGGAGTACCGTCAAACCTCATAGGAGCGGTCATGTGTACCTGGGATGTCTGAACGACAGGGGACACAGGTATATTAAGTGGGGGTGCAACCCCAGCTGGTTCCAGGTGAGCCGTACGAGTCAGGATAGTTTGTAGGGCAATAGCAAACTGATCCATCCTATGATCCTGCTCATCCTGTCTGGATACAAAGTTAGCCAAGTGCTGTGTTAAGTCTGCGGGATCCATAGGGGCCAGATCGTAATGTCACGGTTCCCAGATCCCACCACGCAGTACTTAACGCCCCACACTCCACAGAGCCCAGAAGCTACCAACAGAGTAGCCGTGAAAGATCTCTAACTGTCTGGTCCTTAGAATTGGCCAGGTAAACTAGCTAGACAGAAAGGGTTAACAACACGGGGAGTAGTCAGCCGAGCCAGAATCAGGAATACAGAGTTCAGAATGGTCAAATGGAATAGCCGGGTCGATATCAGAGCAGTGGCGTAGTACAAGAAAATGGTCTAGGGCAACAGAAGGCAGAATAGTCAGAATCAAGCAGAGGTCAATAACGGGTTAATTCAATATAGCAGTCAGGTACAAGGAGCTCAGGTATGGATAACCACGATCTGGCAACTGCTGAGAATACACTGAGGGTTTTTAAAGACCTTCACCAGGCCACGCCCCCCACTCAAGCCACGCCTCATGCAACCACCTCCCTGCCTGTCTCCATTTAAACCGGGCATTGGTCAGCGAGCAGCATCAGACATGCTGCCCTCAAGCACACAGGTAGGGCTGGAAGCTCCCAACGTTACACTGACAAGATGGCTCCACGCACAGGCACAGCCGTGATCCTAACGTGGCCTGGAGGGACCTCCTGCTGAGTCTGTACACAGTCCCTGCTGACTCTGCACACAGCCCTACCATGGATGGAGGCCGGTAAATGTAGAATAAATAATTGCTGTGTGCTCATATACACTCAGTTTGCTGGGAGTTTTATTGCAGTGGATTCTGATTCACTCATACACACCACACATTGCATTGCTGGGAGTTTTATTGCTGTGGATTCTGATACGCTGACACACACCAAACATTGCATTGCTGGGAGTTTTTTTTTTTCTTTTTAAATATGTTTTTATTGGAGAAAATAAGGCAATCCAATCCAGAATTACGGAGCATAACATATAAAGATGCAATACACTCCAAATATATCCAATTTCCTAAAATTCACAGAAGAGGGGGGAAGGAAAAGGAAGGGGATTGCCCAGATCCCCTAGAAGTGAAATAAAGAGAGAGAAAGGAAAGAATAGCGATACAAATAGAAAGACATATGGAGGTCAAGTAAAATGCAAACAAAAGTAGGTTCGTTTCACTGTATGCGAAATCAAAAACGTTCACGCCAGGGACCTGAAAAGAAAAACCCGTGAGACCTCCGTCTCATGTCATTACTGCATGTCCCATATGGTCTATCCAGGGGGCCCAAGTGGTGTAATAGGCAGGAAGAGAATCTCTGGCCAGAGCCGTCAATTTGTCCATAATTCGTACGTCTTGTATTAAAGAATGAATCCGGCGCGATGAGGGGACCTGGGGGCAGTTCTATTCCAGGGCCAATAATCTGCGAGCCGCCAACGTGATTTTTGCCATGAGTTTGTGTTCCTGCCGTGAGAGATCCGGGTTGGGTCGAGAAAGCAAGAAGGCCCAGGGGTCCATAGGAATATGTCTTCCGAAAACTGTAGAAAGAAGGGTCTGAACAGCAGTCCAATAATGTTGTGTGTGAGGGCATGTCCACCATAGATGTATATAGGAGCCCCTTTCACCGCAGCTGGGAGTTTTATTGCTGTGGATTCTGATGCACTCATACACACCGCACATTGCATTGCTGGGAGTTTTATTGCTGTGGATTCTGATACGCTGACACACACCAAACATTGCATTGCTGGGAGTTTTATTGCTGTGGATTCTGTGATACACACTGCATAGTACTGTGAGTTTTATTGCCCTGGAGCTCTGGGATACAGTAATGTGCAGTGTGTATGAGCATATCACAGAACTGCACAGCAATAAAACTCACAGTAATGTGCAGTGTGTATGAGTGTGAGTTTTATTGCTGTGCAGTTCTGTGATATGCTCATACACAGTGCACATTTCTGTGTGTTTATTGCTGTGCAACTCTGTGATACGCTCATATGCAGTGCACGTTTCTGTGGATTTTAGTGTTCAACCAATTAGAGCGGCTGTGATCCAGTATACTAGACATGCGTGGCTGTTCTTTGTAAAAATGCTTGAATTTAAATGTTTCATAATTTTATTTATCTCAATAGATACATTTGAAATGGTATACAAAATATACAAGTAGGCACTTGGTATCCACTTTTAATATAAAGAGAGGAAAAGGCGGAGCTCTAAGAGGAAAAGGGTGGAGCTTAAAGAGGAAGGGTGGGGATTAACCAGGAAGAGGTGTGCCCTTGACAGGAAGGGGTGCCTCAAATTTAAATTAGGGGGTGCACGAGTTTAGTCAGGCCTAGGGCAGCACAAAACCTAAATACACCACTGGTTGCTCTATCCAATCACATGGTTCTATATACAGTTGTGTTCAAAATTATTCAACCCCCAATGCTGTAAAGGGTTTTAGAGAATTTAGTGTACATTTGTAATTGTATTCAGAATGAAATCCTACAAGGACTTTTTAAAGAACCATATGCAACTAAAATGACATCAATTGGTTTTGTAATACAGTAGTAAATGTTTCTTTTGTGAATTCTTCATTGACACAATTATTCAACCCCTTAAAGACTACCACTCTGAAGAACAGAGGTTCATTCAAGTGTTTTCAATCAGGTATTGAAAACACCTGTGGATGTCACGGAGCAGCAATAAAGCATAATAAGCACCAATTAGGCAGCTTTAAAATGACTGTGATACTCAGCTCCTTCTAGACATTTACTGGTGTGGTTACAAACATGGTGAAGTCAAGAGAATGGTCCAGGAAGACAAGAGAAGAGGTGATTACTCTTCACAGGAAGGGCAATGGCTATAAGAAGATTGCAAAGATGTTAAACATACCAAGAGAGACCATAGGAAGCATCATTCGCAAATTCAAGGCAAAGGGCACTGTTGAAATGCTATCTGGTCGTGGCAGAAAGAAGATGTTGACTTCGACTGCTGTGCGCTACCTGAAGTGTAGAGTGGAGAAAAGTCCCCGTGTGACTTCTGAGGAACTGAGAAAAGATTTGTCAGATGTGGGTACTGTAGTTTCAGCTCAGACAATACGGCGCACACTGCGTAATGAAGGCCTCCATGCCAGAACTCCCAGGCGCACCCCCTTGCTGTCTCCAAAGAATAAGAAGAGTCGACTGCAGTATGCCAAAAGTCATGTGGACAAACCACAGAAGTTTTGGGATAGTGTTCTGTGGACTGATGAAACAAAATTAGAACTGTTTGGGCCCATGGATCAACGCTATGTTTGGAGAGGAAGAACAAGGCCTATGAAGAAAAGAACACCTTGCCTACTGTGAAGCATTGCTGGGGTCAATCGTGCTTTGGGGCTGTTTTGCTTCTGCAAGTACAGGGAAGCTTCAGCGTGTGCAAGGTACCATGAATTCTCTTCAGTACCAGGAGATATTGGATGACAATGTGATGCAGTCCGTCACAAACCTGAGGCTTGGGAGACGTTGGACCTTTCAACAGGACAATGATCCCAAGCATACCTCCAAGTCCACTAGAGCATGGTTTCAGATTAAAGGCTGGAACATTTTGGAGTGGCCATCGCAGTCACCTGACTTAAATCCGATTGAGAACCTCTGGTGGGACTTAAAGAAAGCAGTTGCAGTGCGCAAGCCTAAGAATGTGACTGAACTGGAGGCTTTTGCCCATGACGAATGGGCGAAGATACCCGTAGATCGCTGCAAGACACTTGTGTCAAGCTATGCTTCACGTTTAAAAGCTGTTATAACTGTAAAAGGATGTTGTACTAAGTACTAAGATTGAATGTCACTTGGGGTTGAATAAAACTGATAATGATGTGAGCACAGAAAAGACATTTGTGGTTATTTCATTATAAATGTTATGTTATATTTGTCTGACCTACACGTGCCTCTTTGATTTAATTGTAAGGAAGATGACTGAATGATCAAAATCAATGTCAAACTGGCCAAAACACTCAATTTCAGTGGGGGTTGAATAATTTTGAACACAACTGTACTTCATTCTCTTCCCCCTTTTTTTGAGGCTTCAATATAAAAGTACTCTGTATATGAATATTAATTGCCTTAGGTTTATTTGGGTTTAGTCTGAGTCTATTAGCAACAGCTGACTGTTGCACTTCATTAGAATCATTTCAATACAAGTGTACATTGATTTATCTGCTCTTTATATTAGAATTTATCCAACTGATTCTTCTGGGACAGCAGTCCAGTACACTAGTCAAGATTTACATTGTATGACTTCTATTTAATTCATTTTCTGCATTTGCAGATACTTTACCATAGTTTCTTCTGGGACTCATAGAATGTTTTGGTTTTTTTTGCATTCTGATACTCAAGCGTCATTTAATGTCTGCAATATAAGATCTATACTGACCTGATTGTGCTAGGTCTACTTTGCAGTAACTGGCTATTCTACAGACATTTTTCTCGCCACTAGCCAGGTGAATGTTATGTTAGCAGTGATTCATTGATAATTCTCAACAGTCAACAGCTTTTTTACAGTTTCCAACTCATCACCTATTATTCAACAATCTATGTGCAATTTTATATGTTTCTAATATATTGTTGTTGTAACTATTGTATTATTTGTGTTTTTCGGAATATCCGTATAATAAAAATTAAATACTTTCAAATTCTAACCTATTTCCAGTTCTGAGAATGTTTTTTCCACCTTGGAGCTTTTATGTTCATATTCTAATGAGGGTTTAATCCCATCTGGTTAGAACGCTCTCTAAATTGTTCACCATCTCTTAGGAGATAGGTGAACTTTCTTTTCTTTGCTGTATCTATCTATCTATCTGTAACTCTATTGATCTATCTATATATCTATCTATCTAGCCTTAAAATGTTCACCTCTTTGCACTAGGTCTAAAGTACCATTTAAAAATAACATCCATTTCACAAATGCTATTTTACTCCTTTTCCATACAAGGGCATCTAACATAACATTGTGGTCATGTCTTTCCTTCCCCCAGGGTACCTGTGGTGGTTACAAAGTCTTATTTATTATGTAGATTCTTTGCTTTTTATATGACATCCTGTCTCCACACTTTACATTTACGAGACTTTTTCCACTTCTCTTATAAAGGCAAAGCTAATTTTCAAGGGAAAAAACAACAATGCTTTAAGTTTTGTATCACAGAATGCAACCCAAAGGATGTTTTAGGTTTTTTTTTAGCTTTTTAGCCTTACTGTGTTATAATGACTACCAAAGAGTTTTTTGCTATGTGCATGTTCACCATTAATTTTCCACATTCTTATTTAGCGCACTCCCACATATTATATACAGATTTGTGAAGGACAGATCCAGATTTTATTATTGTTTTACTAATGTTCAATATATTTATATAGCTAATAATTACAGTGCTTTTTTTTCGGGAAAAAGAAAGATATTAATCAGATAAAACGGATTATTATGACTATTTTCATGTCCTAATAAACAATAGTTGTAACTCACTTAAAGGAAGACACTATAAAAGGGAACCATATTTTTTTAATACTGTGTTCCTTTAAATGAACTACAACTATTGTTGTAGCCCTATGGGGGTTATCCACTAAGTGCCTCTGTTGCAAGAAAAATCTGTATTGCAGTGCAGTTAACTGTTTTTTGGGGGTTTTTGCAACGCTGGCACTGAGTGGATAATCCCCTTGCATTTGTGAGCACCACAGCAATGAAACTCACAGTTTTTCTGAGTGTGTATGAGCTCCACAGCAATGAAACTCACAGTAATGCGCAGTGTGGAAAGCTCCACATCAATGAAACTCACAGTAATGTGCATTGTGTATGAGCTCCACAGCAATGAAACTCACAGTAATGTGCAGTGTGTATAAGCTCCACAGCAATGAAACTCACAGTAATGCGCAGTGTGTATGAGCTTGACAGCAATGAAACGCACAGTAATGCGCAGTGTGTATGAGCTCCACAGCAATGAAACTCACAGTAATGCGCAGTGTGTATGAGCTTGACAGCAATGAAACGCACAGTAATGCGCAGTGTGTATGAGCTCCACAGCAATGAAACTCACAGTAATGCGCAGTGTGTATGAGCTCCACAGCAATGAAGCTCACAGTAATGTACAATGTGTATGAGCTCCACAGCAATAAAACTCCACTATCCACCAAGTACTGTTTGAATAATATTGGGGGACTCCAATGACAAGGTGTTTGACCTTGAGAACACCCCAACATGGTGGTAACAATACCTGTGTTGCCAGAGCTGATATTTTTAAATGCTGTTTTGAAATGTATTTGGAAGCAGCAGCAGTTTTTTTTATTTTGAGGTCTGCCTGTCACTGAGTCCCTGCAGATCAATGCAGCCAGGACTTAAATTTCCACCTTCTCACCTTCCAGGGTGCACCACACACTGTCTGGAACTGCTGGGGAGGCTGGGGGTAAGGCAGCAGTGTAGAAGTCTTTTGGCACACCCTCCTCTTGACATCATTAGAGGGGGCCAGGCACCAGCAAGGAGGAACGGACCAGGAGGAGAGAGAGTGCAGGCTTCCGTATCCAGCACCGTTGAGGAGTCTGGCAGATACAATACAGCTCGCTGGACACCGGCTGTATCTTAGAGGAGGAAAAGCAGGGACACAGTTCCAGGCAGACAGTTTAAAAATTTGGATCTCGGTCAAGGCAAGTGACCAGGGATTCAATTTTTTTTCTTTGCACCCCCTCCTGGTCTTGCACTCTTAGGCTGCCACCTGTGCCGCCGTACAGTGCCAGCTCCTCTGATCACACCGCTTGCCTGATAATCCGCAGCTCTGGCAGATGTGTGTAAATATGCTGCACCCCCCTCCCCATGCCGTTCAAAGTTTCAGCAGCCACAGAGAGAGGGGGGTGCAGCATGTTTAAACAAATCTGCCACAGCTGGGGCACTGAAGAAACAGAGGGGAGATTTTATTTATCCAGCCCTCCCTTGTCACTTACTGGGAGAAGAGGGGGGTTATCGGTCCCTACATACACTCCTGACAATCGGAAGCGTTCAGGAGCAATATGAGCTGCCGAGGGCGATTCTCTGCCTGCCACTGCAGGAGGAGGGAGGAGCATCCTGCTCTCTCCTGTTAGTTCGAGCTGGTGGTGAGGTGCCAGTACTCAGGGGTGAGGTGCCGGTACTGAGTACCTGCGAGTACCCCTTGAAAAGAAGCCCTATACATTAAAAAAGTAAAAAAATATGGAAAAAAATTATATAATTCACAACTTTGGCAATTTGTACATACATGGTGCAAATGAAAAAAAAGTAACTCAGGACTGATTCTGAAAACTATATACAAGTTGGGAATACTGCATATAGATTGAATGTCTCTAAATGTTTTCATGCTTATGCTTCATATACATGATGTATACATATAGATGTATTACTTTACTTTTTTAATGTTGAAATGTCAAAAATCTGTTATGCAGGAACATTATTTTAAATAGCGGTCACCATATCCAGGGCCGGATTAAGATCACTATGGACCTGAAGCTGAATATTTTGGTGGTCTTTGTCACGACCCACTACGCGCGCTGTTGCGCAAAGATGCCGGGTTAAGCCGCGCACTATCTATCCTAGACCCAGATAATTACGCGCACTTCTCTACCGGTTCCCGGCCACACTTTCTCTCACAACAGGCACGTAGAGCGCGATATACTGATCCCAGGATTGCAACGCAGTACAAGTCTTCTCCTGAAGCGTGTACTAACTACGTCTCTCACAACCCCAGAGCTCACTTTCTTATTCTATTAGTAACGCTGCCACCAGTCCTCACGGACACTACGTGCATCGCAACAGGAGATGCAGGGCTTAGCAGCCGCACTATCCTAGACTCGGACAGTGACTACGGATCCCACAATTCCCTGCTGTTTCCTGACGACCGCAACACGCAATTTCTTATATATAACCGAGCTTAAAGCAAATAGCAATACTCCCAATCTCTTAGTTAGCGTGGATTTCATCAGCCAGAGTCAAAACTTAAATACTTTTTGTTTATTTATGATAGAAAAAATCAGTGCTTGGTTACATAAAAACTTATAACTAGAATAAATCAATTACTTACACACTACACAGCAAAATATAAAGAAAAAGGTGTTAATCACAGAGCCTTACTTACGACGGAATAATCAGTAGCTAGCATCGGTGCCTCCTGGGGCCTGGAGGTAGGAACATGGACAGATCAGTCCTCTTTAGAAGGTACCCCAAGTGATCAGCCCAAGCACATTGCCAGTGTTCCGAATTTATACACTTCCTGATCTTTCCAGCCCTCACCCACCAATGGCCCAGTGTCCTGGACTCCATTTCCCAGAGTGCAATTCTCGCTCATGCTCAGTAAGCTTGTCAATTAATCTTTAATTGCCTAAAGGCGTCCCTCTTCCCTCCAGACCCCCCTTAGAGATCAAGGATGTGCTTCCTGTCTTTGAAGATTGTGTCCATCTCTCTTGGGGCTGTGCTGGCTGCCAAGGTGTGATTTTCTATGTTAGTGTACAAAGAAATTCCCTTTTTACAGCTACGTGTTATATCCTCCCCCCGAGGGAGAAAGCTAAACATTTTGATTACATTTCAGCTGTGGACACAGGGATACACTTACCAAATGGCCAGACACAAATATGAATATAACTCTATATGGAGGAGAGGAGATATGTATGAACGGGCAGATAGACACATATATACAGGCAGACCCTTATATAGATAGAAATACAGGTCTAATCTGCCACAGTCTTTTTTTTGGAATTTAGGGTAATTCAAAGAGAATCGAAAAGTCACCGCACGTTCGGTGACTTTTCATTCTCTTCAATTCGGTTAGTTTTGCCGATCCCATTTCGGCGACCCTACGGTGTATTCAGCAAGCACCACAGGGTCCCTGAAATGCAAGGAAAGGCTGCCGCAGACCAGACGAAGACTCACCGCAAAACCTGGCGAATGCATGCCAAAAACCCACAAAAACATCTGGATTAACCCACCGAAGAAACCCGAGCAGGAGCCGATCACACGCAGCGCAGCCGCCAGAAAAACCCGACACCGCAGACGAAGGCAGTGAATAAATTAGAAAAACAGTTTGCTTGAATGTTTGAAAAGTGAAACGCTGTTTGTTTGCAAAGAAACTACTAAGCGAAAATGAAATTTGAAAATTGAAATTCTGAAATTTACACATAAAACCCAATGAATGATAATAAAAAGGGCTGTTACAGAAAAAAATAAGTAAACTTAAAAAAAAAAAAAAATCCAGAAAAATGCTTAAAATATCCTAAAAAATCTATAAATAAAGAGACTCTTTACTTCAGAATTTTATAATGCACGGTTTATTAGATATTGAATTAAAACGGGAATATTTTTAGCATTGAAGCCTAGGGGATTCGCCTGAATAAACCTGCCGAATTGAACCACCGAATGGCAGGGCATTTCGGGAACTTTTGATTTTCAGCGTTCGGTTACCTTTCTCTAGCCATTCGGATCTCTTTGAATTACCCTGAGTAAAATAAAAACATATTTTAGGTTATTTAATATTGCAGATACGGGAGTATCTAACCAGGCAGATACTGTGAGAGGAAATTTCCATTCAGATTTCAATCATTTAAAATTATTTCTTCCCTTTTATCATCCTGCTATAGGGAATTATTGTTAAAAAAAAATGTGAAATGGAAAACTGTTACTGTATTTTTCTGAGAAAATTTACAATTTTAACCAAAACATTAAAAAAAAAATGAAATATTTCCCCTGTGTTATGGAGGATGGTGTTTTATGAATAATATGACCAAGTATAAAACACTGACATTTCTCCCAGCGTGAGAAATGTAAGTGAGTTATGGCAGTGGTATTGCTCATTTTATATGTGACAAATGGACAATGCCATCGCTTTGGAACAAAAAATAAATGAAAAAAGGTGTTTTTTTAAATTTCTTTTAGATTTTACATGGTCACGTTTGGTATCAATGTAAAGGCCAGACTCTGACCTGTCCAATGACACCTGACTTGACCTTGTGCGGTGTAAAGATTAGTGACGCAGGAGTCCAAATCCCCCCCCCCCAGTGCTCTTCGCTGCAGTGCGGCAGTATTTTATTTATTTATTTATTTATAAAGGATTTTACCAGGAAGGATACATTGAGATTTCTCTCGTTTTCAAGTATGTACTGGGTTCAAGAACATTGAAGTGTTACAGTTACAGAAAAACAAAGTAATACAATGCAAGATATTAAAAAACAACACAAATATACAGATTAACAGAAAATAAATATGTAGAAAAATAGTCATTATGTTACATGTATACAGGTGCATTCTGTATTGAGGTATGTTAGTAAGGAGCTCTTGAGTGACATAAGACTGGGGGAAGATTTGATAGTGTCTGGGAGGTTATTCCATAATTGTGGTGCTCTGTAGGAAAATGAGGATCGAGCCACTGTCTTTTTGTATTGTGGTATTGCAAGTAAGGTGCTGGTCCTGGATCGGAGGTTATAGGATGAGGGAGCTGCTGGGGGAAGCAGTCTATTCAGATAGGGTGGCAGCTTCCCAGAAAAGCTCTTAAACACCAGGCTGGAAAGGTGAAGGGTGCGTCTAGATTCCAGCGATGGCCAGTTTAGCTCTTTTAACATGTCACAATGGTGGGTCATGTAGTTACATTGTAATGCAAAGCGGCAGAAGGAGTTATATAATGTAGTAAGTTTCTGAAGGTGTGTTTGCGGGGCGGCTGCATACACTACATCTCCGTAATCAATAGCCGGCATAAGCATTTGTTGTACAATCTGCTTTCTTACCACGGGGCTCAGGCAGGATTTGTTTCTGTACAGGGCGCCTAGTTTGGGGTAAAGTTCAGATGATTGTTTTTCGATGTGAGGGCCAAAGGATAGATTAGGGTCCAACCACATACCTAGATATTTGAGAGAAGTGACTGTGGTCAGCGTGCCATTTGATTTTGTCCCCACACATAAATGGGGATTTTGCAATTTGTGTAGTTTAGGTTTTGTTCCAAAGAGCATCGTTACAGTTTTGTCAGTATTTAAAAAAAGTTTGTTGTGTTTGATCCACTTTTCTACCTCTGTGAATTGTTCTTGCAGCACGGCTTCCAGCTGCCGGAGATTTGGTTTGCTGGTATAGATTACGGTGTCGTCTGCGTACATGTGTACAGTTGAGGCTTTGCAGATGTTAGGCAGATCATTTATGAATATTGTGAATAGCAGAGGGCCTAGTATTGAGCCTTGGGGTACACCGCACGTGACTGGGAGGGGGAGGGAGGAGCTGCCAGAAATTGACACATATTGTGATCGGTCGGATACATATGATTAGTATAGGTTTTTGATGTAACAATTCGTAACAACAGATTGTGCCATCACCTCCACATTTGTTGGTGACATGTAAATGTGATGGTGAGTTAGTGCAGCATCATTGTTCATGTTATAATTGAAAACTGAAAAATATTTCTATGCAAGAAAGATTAAATTAAGAAATATTATGTTATTTTTATTGTTACATAAAACCTTGTCATGTTTGGTATCAACGGAAAGGTCATACTCTGGTCTTTCCAGTGATACCTCACATGACCCTGTAGCTTCTATGGAGTTGGAGATACATGGGTCCAAATGCCCAACAATGCAGACATACGTATCCTTTCTCTGGGTCTATTCTGGAACATGGGCCTGGAGCTGCAGCTCTATCAGTCCCTATGTTAATCCGGCCCTGACCATATCCAAAGTTCTTATTAGAAGATTTGTTTAAATGGAACTACATAAAATGGTATAAAAAAAACCCTTTAAAGTTCCTATAGTACAATAGTCCATTATACTTTGGCAGTGGTGTAAGGGAGAATTAATAATTATTTTAAATTAACTCAGATGTGATGATCTGGAAAGAAATTACTTACGACACAGACTTTAAGGGATTAATGATTGTTCAGAAAAAAACCTCTCCTTTTGCCAGATAATTCTACCAGTTTAGCCTTGATACACTGTTTCCCAATAGTGTCCTGTATATGCCTGACATGGCCAGATCTTCACAGCTTCCAAACAAAGGCTCCACTTTTATATAAAGCGATACAGTTTCCAATATACTGTATTTCAAACACCTTATTTTCCTGCTTTATATTTACACAATTAGTGTAAACATTTGTTTTCTAGAAGGAGTTTTAGCTTGTACAAAGCTGACCGGTGGGACCAAACATTGTGGTTCATGACTAAGTAATGTGCGGCCACATCCTATGTAAGATAGACTCATGAAAATTTGCATAATTCCACTATTACAGCCACTAAAGGCATTGACTTCAGCTTCTTTATATTCTTCCAGCTCAACAACCGAACTTTTAATACCTTTGAGGGGTTTTCAAATAAACGTAAAAAAAAATAATTTACTATTATTCATTTATATAGAGAATTTATTTATTTTTCCAGTATAAAAAAATTATTTTTGTCATAACATTACAACAAAACCTAATTTGAAGAGTCCACTTGGGCATTATAAAACCTATACAGAGAGAAGGTGATCATGTGAAATGA